>OX596382.1:185561973-186761973 GCA_951394425.1 Tipula unca | reverse complement strand
TTATTAAACAAAAAAAACTGTTTTTATATAATATTATATAGTTGTGTTGTTATGTTTTTGTAATAAAGTTGTTATAAAAAATAAATTGTTATAAAATAATCGCGAGTACTCAAATTTGTTTTTTTTTTTGACGTCGCACGGTTTTTTAAATGCAAAAAATTAATTTTTTTTTTGGTTGAGTCCTATCGACGGTTTTTGATACAAAAGTACCGAGAGTTTTTTTTTTCGTTTTTCGTTTGGTCGTGCTAATATACACCCTGTTATATTTGTTATTGTTTTAGTTTTATATTTTGTTATACATATATTTTATACATACAAAATATAATATATATTAAATGTTATAATTAATTGAATGAACGTGTAAAACTACTAAAAAAAAAGAATAGTAAGTTTTTTTTTCTTAGTTTGAGAATACGAAAGAGAAAAGTGAAGTTTGAAGTAAATCTGTGTGAAGTGAACTCTGGTTTCAGTGTTTTGCGACTTGATTCGGTGGGTGAAGTGAAGAAATGAGTGACAGAGAAAGATCTTCTCCATCGTTACTAGAAAGTGGATTAAAAACTTTAATTGGTGGCCGGGACAGTAATTACCCGTTGATTAGCGGGATTAATGGTGAGTCGATCATTTTTTTTGAAACATTGAAATGTCCTGTTTTATTTATATTCATTTAAGTGCGGAAAAAAATATATATATATACATATATCTAAAATCTACTACTACACTAAAATATATACACATGATCCCATCGATTCTTCCAATTAGAAATTTTGTGGCCAAGACCGCAACCAACCTAGCGGGCACACAACCAAATTCCAATAAGAATACATGATGTTGATAAGAATTGATTCCGATTCTATATGAAAATATCATCAAGCATTTCTTCGTTTCGATTTTATACACACGGCTATTATTTATAGTTTTTGGCAACCAAAAAAAAAAAAAAAAAATCTCTCGATATGATTAAAACTATTTACTAACTTTTTTGTTCGTCTATATACACTTTTTTCATGCTTATATATAAATCGTCCGCTATAGAAAATTTTGAAAATGTCACAAGAAAATTTTTTCTATTTTTCTTGTGCAAAAACTGAAAAGAAGAAAAAAATAAAAGAAAAACATGTGATTATATTTATTATTAGAAATATGTACTTGATTCGTAGTTTTGTACGTTCCTATATCGTTAAATGCAAACCAAAAATTGTACTAGATTTTCAGTGCTCTGCTGAATGAAAAAAAAAAAAAAAAAAAAAAAATTAAAAAATAAATGTGTGCGGTGTAGAAGTATTGGAGACCGAAAATAGAAAAAAAAAATAGTAATAGTAGTAATCATAACAATACAGTGTATATACTACGAGTATATATGTACATACTACATTTTTATTTTTATTTTCTAAATCGGAAAGTAAAGGAATCGATTGGAAAATGTATAGTTTTTCATTTGCTTTCTTTTGTCTTTTCCATTTTTAGGACGATGAGAATTTTGATGAGCCTCGCTTTGCACACAAACTATACCCCCACACACACACACATACACATATAAGTACATGGAGGAAATTGCAAAATTGGGAAAACATTTTACTTCATGTTTTTTGGAGCTCTAATCTATGTATAAAAACGACTTTTTGTATTCAGTTGTATAGTAGTTTGACCGATTAACTCTTATCGGTATTATTTACTGGAATATGAAATTATCGCGGTTATCATATATAGCACGCTGTTTATGGGGGCTGACTGTGATATATAGGCGTTGTTTTATTTAGGTATTTTAATGACATGCTAGAGTATGCTGTTCATCATTTATTGGAAATGGGCTTAGCCTAATGGCACAACAAATCTATACAATCAACTTAACTTTAAACGTAAAGTTTAGTTTCAGTACTAGTATAGGCAAAGCTAATCGTATGTCAGGCAGAGTGCGGAGCTTCGATCAAAATTTCAGAGTATTAAACTAAATTAACAGTATTTCTTAATTTTTTTTAACGCTTAAATATAAACTTATAATTGAAGATTCAAATTAGGCTGAATGTTCATGTTTAGTTTGGTGACAGTTTAAATTTTAATTGAATCTAATAAGATACAGTAATATACTAACATCAAACCTAAAACTATAGACTTATGAAAGTTGAGATTAAGAATGTAATCTGAACTGAACTAATCATAATGAATCTATCTTTGAAGAATAATATAATTTGTGGGCCTTATGTTCAGTTTTAAAATTTCCAGAATAAACTTATCATGATTTGCACAAATAAAACAAAACCACTTACAAATGTGGGATCTATGTTTAGTTTTAATTAGAATAAGAGGAATTATGGAATCGATCGTAGAAACTGTGGAACATATTTTCAGGAGGTAGGCATTTTTGATGGTATCAAATTTTGATCATTTTATATAATTGTGGAATGTGGATCATATTTTTTGTGTTTAGATCTTATGGTAAAAGTCAATTTATCAGAGACCGGTTAAAAATACCTGTGGGACCTATTTTGTTAATATAGAGTCGACAGGACGTTACGATTCAAATTGTTTAAATACATTTGAATCTGAGTGTCCTGTAATATAAACTAGTGTCAGTGTCTGCCAAGGACTGTTTTCAAATCTTGTTTGATGTAGAAGTAAAAATACGTTTTAACACCTTAAATAAATTAAATTAAGCTGAATTTTAGTCTGTAGTTTGGAGACACTTAAATTTCAGTTACTAAACTATACTAAAACTATAGTTTCTTGTTGATGGCTATATTATTGCTCTAAGTTGAGATTAAGAATGTAATTTGAACTGAACTAATTATATTGAATCTTGATCTCATTTATGAAGAATAATTCAATTTGTGGGACTTATGTTGAGTTTTGAATTAATTTCATTAAATTATAATATTTCAATCGTGGCCTAGAACTATTTTTCCTACTTTTAAGATTTCCAGAATAAACTTATCAAAATTTGCATACCTAAAACAAAACCAAGTACAAGTGTGGAATCTATGTTTAGTTGTAATTAAAATAAGAGGAATTGTGGAATAGATTGTAGAAATTTGATTTACCAATAAATAAGGGCGTATTTCGATATAAACTGTGGAACTTATTGTCAGCAGGTGGCATTTTTAAAGGATTATAGTATTAAATGTTGATCATTTTATATAATTGTGGATTATATTTGAATGATCGATCTATTTTTTAAAATCATGAAGAATGGTGTTTTGGAGTGTTTTGCAAGTAATTTTCTGCTATAATAGATATTATTTCTTATTATTTCAAATCTTGTTTGATTTAGAAATACTGAAAACAATTTTTTAACAGCCTGAGTAAAGTAAATTTGCATTTTTTATTTACATTTCCGTGATGCAATAACTACAAAAATTGAATGAAAACTGTATGCTATACTACATACATATGCATACATACATCTTGTATTACTGGTGCTGTGGCTGTTGCTATTTATATTCACATACATCGGAAATTCCCAGTTATTGAGAAATTTATTATTATGATTAGTTAAGATTTTAGACAATGAAGTGCAAATATATATCTATATACATCACAGTTTAATGGAAGTGGTTGTTATGAAATACATATCTATACAATATATGGTATACGCGCATCAATATACAGATTTATTTTTGAAACAGCCGAGTCATCTCTCAAACTTTGGAAGGAAATAAGATTGTTATACACATTCGTTTTGGAATATATATGTATGTATATGTACATATATACGGACACAGCGCTAAAATAATTTCTTATCTATCTGCCGTAATCTGTACAATAAAATACAAAACTACATACATACATATGTGTATGTATATATGTACATATGTATGTATGAGGTAAAAATTCGGTTCGTTTTTTAAAGTATGTTTATTCAGGACATGGTAGACTATTATACAAAAATCGATTAGCTTTAATCGTTGTTGTAGCATCAGCAATAAATTTCATTTAATTTACTCTTCATAGCCGGGGCACTACTGTAGGCATAATGTTAAATAATTTTTGTTGTTGTTATTGTTGTTGTATAAATAGGCGCCAAAACCCAGTGTATATACTGTGCGCATCATAACAATACAGACATCAAATCTATCAATAATTCAAATCAACACAAATATTAAATTCAATTTTTTTGTTTGTTTTAGCTTTTAAAAATTTATTTTTGTTAAATTTTATTAAATTCAAAATAGTGACGTCGATTTTTGACGATTATTTTGCTGACTGTACGCTATAAATTTAATTTTTGAAATATTTTGCTATAATAAAACTATGTATTTTTTGTTTTTAATTTTTGTTAACACGCTAGTTTCGTATATATATATAATTCTAATGTTAGTTTATAGCTTTTTGTTAGCACAAATATGTACGGAATTGTAATATAATCCCAGTCGGTTTAAATTCATATCACTCGTGCGATGTAACATATTCACGAAGGTTTGTTCAATACAGTAGATTAAAAGAGCTAATGTTTCGAAATATATTTATTTTATAATTATTGTTTAGCCGGGAATATCTGCCAGATTCATCCAATTCCATTGGAATTAAAATACATTTAACAATGCGCGTTCTGTTGTGTCCAAACACTCGAATTTCGTAGAATTAAACAAGGTAATCTTAAAAAACTCTATTTAAATTAATTTTTAGGTATTTATCTAGTTTATCTATTGCTCAATAGATGGCATCCTATTTAGTACAAAATCAGTGTAACAACAATATTAGAAATCGAGACTCTAACATAACTATAAGAAAAATGCACGTTTGCTTCATTATGAATGACAAAAATTCATAAAATTGGCAAGGTTCCAAGTTTTTGATCGAAATGTCGAAACTTTTCATGATTTATTAGTACATGAATTTGAAGAATTATTCGTTTGATTTACGGCCCAAGACGCGAAGACAGATGGTACATGCAAGAGCTCTGTAAAATATCAAGATCAGAGATCTGAATATAAGATCCCCAATATTGTGCATGAAGTAAGATCTCAGAAAGTACGCTGGCACGGTCCGGTTCTGCGTGCGGATCCAGAACGATTTGTGCAGCAATCTCTAAAAGGGGAGCTACCATAATAAATTGGTTCTTTAATGGATGATAAAGAAAAAGAAGTAGTATTATAAGCAAACATCGCGTAACTAAGCGAAGAATCCCAATCTAGTGGACCGTTTAAAGAATAATTTCGAAGCTATTCAACAAATCCTTTGTGGGTAAGCTATTGCATTAAATTTTTCGAGTTTTAGAAGATTGCGTATTTGTTTAAATAAATCTGGCATAAATAAATGTAACTCTTGGTCTGTTACAACCGATTTAGGTAAACCAAATGTATGTACAAATGACATTTTCCACAAAAGCCTTAGCAACGGTCTCTGTTTCTTGATTGGGTAAGGGAATAGTAAACGAATATTTAGTTAGATCGTCTTGTACAGTTAGAATATATTTGTTGTAAGCGTAACTACTTGGAAGTGGCCCGAATAATTTTTCAAATGGATTGAGAACTCCAGTGGAGTGATGTGAAATTCTCTGATCACAGATTGAATATCGTAATTAATTGTTTTGTTAACAGAGGAAAGTTCGGGTTCTGATAATACGGTTTTCTGATTTGGTTGAATTGGATTTGTAGGTTTTTGTAGCTCCATAGTGTCACCTGTGCTCGAGTTAGTACGTATGTGTTAGCATTTTGAATTTATTACCGTATGGATGGAGATGATTTACGCTCCAAACAATACCGAGTACATTCCGTTTGACTGTTGGATAGATTTTTTCAGCTTTATTAGGTATACGGCTAGCATATGCCATTGGTAAACCAACATTAGTACCCACATAAATCGAGTCCGTAGAAATTATGAACTCTTTGGAAAAGTCACGGTATTGCAAAATAGATGGGCTTAAAAGATTTGATTTTAGTAGACTAAATGATTCTTCACAGAATATTGAAACTTACCTGACTTTTTGAATAAATTAAACAAAGGACTAGGTGCGCAAAATTTGGGCTAAATGTTCGGAATCCTAGAAAAAATTTAATCGATTTATTATCTTGTGGGGTTGGATAATTTTGAATCGCTGTTACTTTGAGCTGATCAGGTTTTATTCCAGTAGCAGAAATGATATTATCGGGATAAGTTAGGTCCTTACGAAAAAAATTACATTTAGGTTCAAATAATCGTTCGTTATGTTCTAGACTATTTGATCTATAAATCACTACTATATTCATAAGCCTATGGCAGGTAGCTATGGAGCTCCCTTTAAAAATAGTAATGTCCTGGCAGTGCCGGCGGAAGGCGAGTACAATGCGTGTTCGTGACCCTGGCGCAATGGCGACAAAATAAATTTTTGTTTAAATTTCATCGTCAGGAATTACCTAATGAAGATCAAAGGGAAATTGCTCCGGAAGTTGTTGACCAGTAAATCGAAAGTAAAGCTGAAAGCTTGGTTGAAACTGGAAATGGAATTTTGGGTCAAACTGAAAATTTAAGTTTATTTCAAATTGAAAATGAAAGTTTAGTTCAAGCAAAATCAACAAATTTAGCTGAAGTTTTCGATCAATTTGAATTAACTGATATAAGTGAATGGTCAGAGGCGATTAGCAAAAACAATATTCATAAAGCAGTTTTAAAAAGTTTTAAAGATATAAATTAAATCAATACCCGAAGAAATCAGAAAATTTAAGTTTTTCAAATCATTACTTCCAACGAGTTATGGATAACGGTGAACAAATTTCCAGATCATGGTTAGTTTATTCATGTTTTTGCTGCAAAATATTCTGTTCAAACCCCTCAATGTTGTGTCGAGGTGTTAGTGATTGGCGACGTATATCTCAGATTTTTTAAAACAGCGGAGTACTGAACATTTCGAATGCTCCAACAAATAGATGGAATTAAAGAAGAGATTATGCACGGAAGTCAGTGGATGCCATATTGGAAAAAAATATGAAGAAGGAAATTGAACATTGAGACAACGTGTTGAGAAGATTAATTTCCTTAGAGGATCTTCTGATAAAGTTTATCAAGACAATAATGAACATTTTTTAAAAATCTTAGAATATTTGGCCTAATTTGATCCAGTTATGGAAAAGAATTTGGCCAGATCTAAAAAATACCGAACTCATTATTGAGGAAAAGACATCCAAAATGAAATTCTGGATCTGATCGGCAATTCCATCAAAATAAAATTTCGGTGTACTTTTCATTGATAGTTGATTGTACACCTGACATCAGCCACAATGAAAGTTTTCTTGGCTTTCACTTGATTAAAAGTTCAACAGGAATTGAATTAACTAAGGTAATCTTCAATTCATTAGAATTTAATTATTTGTTAATTGAAAACATAAGAAGCCAGAGTTATGATAACGGCGCGAATGTGACGGGCGTTAGAAATGGGGTTCAAGCTCATATTCTAAACAAAACCTCTCATGCTTTTTATATCCCGCATGCTGTAGTCACACTTTGAAGTTAGTTGTGGTTGATTCAGTGAAATGTTCACTAACAATTGCCGAGTTTTTTTAATACCATTGATCAAGTTTATAAGTTCTTCTTGGAAGGCGGAAAAGATGAAATAGATTTTTCGATGAATCTGAAATTTCGAAGGAAGTCTCATTGAGTCCAAACATGATGTATAAGAAAGAAGTACATATTTGATAAAATGTTTGAATGTGCTAAAAACGTAATGAATAATCGTTTTGAAGCATTCCGAGATGGAGTAGAACCATTCAAGGTTTGATTCGAGAGATGAATTACATTTTGAACTGAGATCCTTTTCATCACGTTTAACCGAAAATTCTGGACCCGAAAAATTGTTATAATTTTTATATGAGAGGAATTTAAATAAAATGTATGTGAACATTTCGGTTGCTTTGAGAATTCTTATGACACTGCCTATGACAGTCTCTAGTGCAGAAAAACGCTTTTCATAACTAAAGATTATTAAAAATTATTTGAGATCTACCATGACTCGCAAGACAAGTCAAACAATTAGGCAATAATTTCAATAGGAAGTAGTATGGTAAACGATATTTATGTGGAAGAAATGCGATTGACATTTTTCTAAATGAAAGCTAGAAAAGTCTTATTTTCAAAATAAAAGGTATAGGCCTTGTGTCCAGGGTTGGTACTAAATGCAGTTTTCTCACGATCAGCGGGATCCATAAGAACTTCGCGGTATTCTTGATAGATCAAGAGTACTGAAGTACCGTGATTTGCCAAGTTGGTCGAGTATTTCCATTATTTTAGGTAACGGGAACACTTCGGCAATGGTCACATCATTCAATTTCCTGAAATCAATAACGATACGCCAATTCTATTTTACGTCGGCTGATTTTTTCGAAACTTTATAGATTAGAACTCGCTTCAGAAATCTCAGGTTTTAAAGCTTCTGGTAAACTATAACTTTTCTAATATAGTGCAGGAGTTGAGTAAGTTGTAAACGATTGACTGTGGTATTACCATCATCCTAAATTTGGAAGGTCTCCTAAAATTCTCCGGGCTAATGGTTAAATGTAGTCCAAGTGTTGTAATACCATTGAAAATGTTTCTAAATTGTTACCGGTATAAACGCCCAGAAAGATCTCTTCAGAGTGACAATAATAATCAAAATCTACGAGGAATATTTACCTCCCATTTTCCTGGTATCTCAAAAGTCAATTTGTGATAAGGGATTTCAAGGGGTTTGGAGGGGAAATTAATGGTACAGTTATTTCCTAATAAGAAGTCTTGACCAATAATATCATCGAATGGAAACGAATAATCAGAACTGATTATTTGAAAAGAATGACGAAAGATTGATTGGGTATCTAATTGAATATTACAACTATACTCATCTAGGGTCTGAAAAACAAAACACTAATTATTTGTTGTAATATTTAAACCCAATATTGCTTAACCTTGGTGCATTGCAAGCACGAGGCCATACTGTTGACACAGTACGGGGCCAGTAATGGCTTTTAAAAAACTGCTACAGTTCTACGCGGTTGTTGTCGACACATAAAATATTACTTAGATTAGTTGGCAGTGTTTTGTGTCAACGACAACAACCTGCGATATTTTAGCGTTTTAATAGTTTAAGAAAATATATCATTAAGCCTTTACTATAGTTTATTAACACATACGATTTATCTGTCCGCATGCCTTGTAAAACCAGATTTGACAAACAAATAATGCAGAACGTAAAAAAATTCTGTGTAATCGTAATTGCTTATGAGCCCATTGGTAACATAATATTCGATGTTCGTTGCTATTATATACAGAGATAAACCAAACTCATTGGTTAACCCCACCGTCTTTGCCAATAGCTCTGCCTCGGATAATATTAAAAACTAAATGTATCGAAATTCATTTCCATTAAATACTTTATACCTGCATAATCTTACGCAGGTAATACTTACACCATTCCATATGATAAAATCTGGAAATTGTGGCCAATTAAGTCAACATCAAATGGTGTATAATAATAAACATAATTTAAGATGCATTCAAATTTACTTAAATTTTGCTCTAAAGTGAAATTAAAACTTGACTCAAACTCAAATTCTTATACCTTAAATTATAATTCAAAATCTCTTCGCAAACTCAAGTAAGACAAAATATTTTTTGATTTTAACTCAATCTAAAATCTAAAATGTACTCAAATTTTGTTCAGGCCAAAGTGAAATATTACTTTATTTTCACTCATATAATTCACCTAAAAACCCATTAAGGAATTTGGCTCAAATTCATACTGGGATTCTATTCTGGTATTCCGCACTTAAGTAAATCCACTCAAAAAGTACTTCGAAGTCTATGCAAAGTCAAATCTGAATAAATTATTTAGAATTTAAATTGCACTCAAATAATCTATAAATCGCTTCGAAAATTTTTTTCAACTTCATAGTATAAATTGTACCTTTAATTTAACTATAAAAGTTCCACTCAAAATATAAATAATTCAAAGTCTACTCAATCACAATCATATATTATAGTTTGAGTTTTAATTAATATTTAAATTACACTTAAATTTTATTGAAATCTATCCGATAAAAATGTCTGCAAAACGCATTTACAATTTGGCCCAACTCCATAGTAAGTAGAATTTTACTTTTGAATTTCACTTAAAAAAATCTACTCAAAATATATAATTTAACATCTATAAGTACTTATTTTTACTCCCAGCTTCGATTTCAAGCAATGGTTTTCACTTGCTAGTTTTCCTCGGTATCTCGGTATAGTCTTTAACCTTTATAGAGTAAATGTATAGCCTCATGTGCATTTAGCCCTAGATACGATATCTAACGTCGTTGCTTAGGCGATTCTAATTGATTTCCCATATATTTTAATATTTTAAAGCAATTTTTAAAGCTCAGCAGTATAACTAACATCAAGCTTTGTTCTGCCGAATTGCCTTGCAAGATTAGTTGTTTTAACGTTAGTTTATAAGATTATTATTTAAAGATTTGATCTTTCCAATCCATTACAGTTTCAATAGGACTTCTAAATTAGTTTATTTCTAACTCATTCCAAATTCAAAATTTATTTAAGGAATTCCTTAAAATTTGTACGCTTGATAATGAGAGGAGAATAAAAGGAAGAATGAATGAAGTTAATTGTGTATTTTTTTTTACAAGACTTTTGATATAGTTTGCAAGATTCTTTTTAGAGTTGATAAGATTTTGTAATGAAACTTGTTTTAAGTTAGAACCAATGTTATTTACCTTTAAAATTATCTGGTCTAGCCAAAGTAGGAGGGGAGCTATTTTATAAAATAGCAACAAATAGAACAAATAATAATTTAACCATCTCAGTTTTAATTTTTCTAACCTGTAACCTAAATTGAAAAAAGATTAAAATGCATTGAAAAAGATTCTAAAACTGTTCAACCCGAATTGCATTTAACCTAAAAATAATCTGGCCACCGTAGTTTCATTAACAATTTTGATACCGCCGAGTAAACATTAAAAATAATTTACTTATTACTTGTGTGAAAAGTTGAATCAGCAGTTATTAATTTTTTATAAAAAAAACAAAACATTTTGATGTGAAAATATGTTAAACCGTGCTGTTCTAATATTCTCCTCAAATATGAAAGGCAGAGTCAAATCTACAGTAAGCGATTTGTCGGTAAACGCCACGACCACAATAGTGACTAACAAAAAAGTGCAACATAGTCCAAAACGACAACAAATCGCAAATGCATCAAAAATTACTTCGTTCAAGTGAACTAAAAATTAACGTAAATGAACTTAGTGCGTTGAACAATAAAAGTGCATCGTCGACAAATTTCGACAATAAAAAGAACAATCAAAGTGCATCGACAACAGATGACAATAAAATAAACCGTGATGTAGGTCAGTGTTTAGTGCAAACAGGGCTTGACAGGTATATTACTGTCAGCTCAAAGCGAAGGAGAAGTCCTAGATCAGCGGCTAGTGCAAACGTGAATAAATTCACCAAGCTAGCTATCGCTGAATTAACTCAAAGCAACCGGTATTCTTGTTTGGTTGTTGAAGACCCGCCGGCCGAAAAAGCTCCAAAAACAGAGAAATCGCCACCAATCTATTTGAGCGAAGAATAAAATAAAGAGCTCGCAAAAAATCGAGACCATTACTAATATTGAATTTTATATTTTTGTGATAAAAAGAGGAGATATACAAGAAACAAAAATTCAACCGCTCAATATTGACGCTTACAGAACGTTAAATTAAAAAATTAAAATTGGGCGGATTACTCCAGCACTCAATGCCACTAACGGGCCCACGGTGCAATACCCGGACAAACACATATACTTACACATTAAAAACACCCAACCGTTATTTTTGATCACCACCGGGAATCGAACCCGAGACCCTCGAATAACAAAGCAAGCACGCTACTTCCTGTGATAACGAGGGCGGCGAGCGTTAGTTACAGAGCGTTAGTTAAACATTTTGACGAAGTTGGTAAACATTACTACACTTACACTCACAAACGAGATGCGAGCCGCTCTCGCTGAAAAAGGATTTCAATGCAAATCAACTATACCAACATTATTAGTCGTGAGAAGTTGCCTCAGCCATTGTTCCGTCTGGAAATAGAACCAGATAATAAAAAAATCAAAGAGAAAATGCAATATTTGACTTAAAATATCTACTGCATAGAAGTATTAACGTTGAGGAACCCAGAACTGGACCGGTACAATGTGTTAAGTGCCAACAGTATGGACACACTAAAAAGCGATGTTTCTGTTATTTGTGGTGAACTGCATAACTCAAGTGAATGCAACAAAGAAAAAACGGAAGCATCAGTGAGAAAATGCAGCAACTGTGGCGGAAACCACACTGAAAATTATAGAGGGTATCCAATTTACCTAGAATTGAAAAGAAGAATAAATTCAAGGCAGCTAGCAGAGCAACGAATGCTTAATCTGCATTCTTCCACTAAACCAAAGGTGAGACCAGAAGTTTCATATCATAACGTACAAAATAATCAACCAAAACAAACTGTTAATAGTAGTGTTGTGCATCAAGAGGTTTCATATGCAAGTATCCTTAAGGGTACCACTCCTAAATTTCAATCAAGCGAAAGAAGGATACGTCGCAGCAGCTTTAAGCAAGTTAATTAACATGATGCAAAGCTTCTTGGCGATGATAGAGAGAACCATGAATCTAATGATGCAGAATATAAATACGTTGATGCAGATAGTCGTTACAAATCAAAAATGACGGTCCTCAAAACAGCCATATGGAATTCAAACGGCCTAGCACAACAAAAAGCAGAAATTCAAGCATTCATTTTTTCAAAATTAATGGGTATGACAGGAAGCACCCAGATGGGAAAGCACATGGAGGCACAGCTGTACTGATAAAAACAAGATTAAAACACTATGAATTTATGAAATATGAGAAGGAACATATCCAATCAACGAGCATCTGTCTTCAGGAGTGGTCCTCCAAAACATGTTATAATAAATCTGCAGTTCAAGGATTATTTCAGCCAGCTATAGGTAATAAATTTCTTGCGATAATATACAGGAAATTAAATCGAGCTATTAAGACTCTAAGATTTGCATTGCGGGAAGAAGAAAATCAGAGCGTCCAGATACATTTAAATGAACTCTCGGCAACCGAGAGGACAGATTATTCTTTTTGGAAGGCAACAAAAAAGTTAAAAAGGTCAACAAACTCGAATCACCCGATTAGACTACCAACTGGAAATTGGCAGAGAAGCGATGAAGAAAAAGCTTTTACTGCCCGAGCATATGGATGCTGGTTTGTCCTTCAAACCCATAAAATATAATTGGAAGAAAGTTAAGAATACAATTAAAAATTGTATAAGTCCAAAAAAGGCACCAGGGCATGATCTTATTACCGGAAAAATAATAATGGAATTGCCAAACAAATGCATAAAACTAATAACATTCATATTCAACGCAATCATGCAGACTGGTTATATTCCTCAAAAATGGAAGATATCTTTGATCACAATGATAAAGCTGGAAAAAATGAAACACAATCTCAAAGTTATTTGAAAAAATGCTACTAACGAAATTGAAACCAGTATTAGAAGAACGGCATATTATTCCAGACCATCAATTTGAGTTCCGAAACCAAAATGGTATCACAGAACAAGTACACAGAATTGTAAATGCAATCAAAAACACCTTTGAGGAAAAGAAATGTTGTTCTGCTGCCTTTTTGGGCATTGCACAAGCCTTTGATAAAGTTTGGCATGATGGGCTAATATACAAAATTAAAGGACTTCTACCGAAGAAATTTCACTCAGCTCTGGGAAACTATCTCCTTCAAAGGCAGTACATGGTTAAACAAAATAATGCAACTACTTGTTTAAATGATATCAACGCAGGTGTTGCACAAGGCAGCGTTCTGGGACCAATAGTATACCAATAGTGTACCTGCTGTACACAGCTGACTTACCTGTAACCAACAAGGTAGTTATATCAACTTTTGCCGAAGGGTCACACAATAATCCCGAAACTGCCCCAAAGGCATTACAGAATCATCTAAACAAAATCGAGAACTGTCTGAAGAAATTGCGCCTAAAAGTGAACGAAAACAAATCAACTCACGTCACATTCACACTAAATTGTTTTTAAGAATTAAACGATATAAATATTCCTCCACAAACCAAGGTCAAATACCTAGAGAACAGAGAACTCCTGCAACGAACCCAAGCGAAAATACTTCGTAGTATTACCAATGCTCCGTGGTACATTCGAATTAGTGTATTAAAGAAACCATTAGAGAATTGAGTTTGAAATATTACTCAAAACTAGAGACACACCCCAATGAATTGGTCAGGGATATATTAAAACAGCCACGATTTAGGCGTCTGAGAAGAGTAGATCCACTTGGACTGATGAACCTGTTTTACATATAAATAAGCTAAATTAATTAAATAGTGAACACTAATAACAAGTATTAACATTGGTTAAGACTTAAAATATGTAATAATTTTGCTTAAGATTTGAATACTTCTTGTTACTTTCTTATATAGAAAGATTCAAGAATAATGCCAATGGCAGCATTTAAAAAAACAAAACCGTAGTTTAGAACCAGTTAACTAAATGACGAGCGAAATAGGTCAATATTTTTGAGAAGTTCGAGCAAAGATTTAATTTGGGAGCATGTATATAACTGAAATTTCGATTTAACACAACGGTCGACAATTATGACCGGACAAGCTTTAAGAAACACTGATTTAGTGTATTATTCGAAATCATATGATAAAAGGGTTATTTTTATACATAAAAGCTTTCACCATATACCTCGCGACTACATCTAAATTATTTGTGTCTCGCGTACATATACACAATTACAAGATGTGTCAATTATTTCTAAATGTTTCTATATACGAGTACATACATAACCTTGTAACTGAAGAAGAAGTAAATTAGCATCTAATTACTAATTCATTTAAATGATAATAAAAAATTTCGTCATATCTATATGACTTTGCTACAGATATGTGCATATTGATATATACAACGTCGTGCTCATCTTATTTTCTTGTGTTTTACGTTAGTATTTACACAAATATTAGACGATGCGGATATATATGATCTAAAAAAATAAAATTGTACTAGATCTAACGTACTAATCGCGATCGTTTGCACACATTCCTGTGCGCATATTTGTAGATATAACGTTTGCGACATCTCAAAACCAACATCCAAAATTTGTTAGACGAGTACGTACATACAGCACTATATGTAGCTTAGAGTACATAACAAAATCAGGCAAATCAAGTAAAACTGTCTTTCTCAATGCGGTATAAGAATATGTTATTTATATAATTTTAACGAAATAACACAATTAGTATACATACTCGACATGAACTTGGTTGTTTGTTAGTCGCTCTATAGTATAGGTATTAAGCAGTTGAAAGAAATACAATTATCAAAAACCTCAATGTTTAAACGAGATCAAATAACAAAACTATATACGACGACGAATGCGCTATCTAATTTCATAATTGATCACTGTCAAGAGTTCATTATTATTGTGCTTAGTCGTTTTGTTTAATGTTCCCGCTTAAGTTATTGTATATACGCCAAGACACGCCATTCAGTTTAATACTTGTATATATATTTAAATAAAGCGAATTTATAGATGCTCCAAGGTGATCGTTTTCATATTGCCGATCGAATATAAGTTTATGTATGTACATGTATGTTTATAAGCGTACTGGCTAGGCTACACTCTGTAATATATACACTGTAATATGTACACTTAAAATTCACTCAAGTGTCTTAGGCAATATGTTATATGGAATTTTTTAATTGATTTAAGAAAAAAAAATTATTTTTATTGTATTATTGAACATAAAATAATTTATTTTTAACAAATTTTTATTGGCAACACAATATGTGTATAAATATAGAGCTGAGATTCAATTATATAAATTTAATAAGAAATAATGAAATTCTTATATACATACATACATACATACATACATACATATACGCTAAATTGCAAGTATTGGATTACACACATTTTTTGTGAAAATCATGTGACTGACGCAATGTGACCAGAGATTGATGTGGGTCATTGCTTTATGCATAATGTAAATTGTAGAAAATCTAAATTCATAATTCACGTTTAGATATGAATCTCAACTTTAGAAAAAAGTCTCGATCATATTTTATGATGCCGTTGAATTAAATGAATTAAAATTTGTAAGAAATTAGAAACCGCGGAAAATCCAAACCTTAAGTATTTTGATTTTAATTATTTGTTATTCATCACAACCATTGCTAGTTCAAAAGGTTTTACCCTTTGCAAAACGTAACAGTTTAAATGCGATTTTAAATTGAAAAAATCGTTATAGTTCAATTCTTTGCGGATAAAAGTGTTTCCTGTTTTTTTTGAATTCCTAATCACTTTCCATAGATTTTTCAAAGATAAAGGGTGTCCCAAAATTAACACCAGATTTGATTTTGCCGCCATTTGTGCAGTAATGTGTTGGGAACCCCAAAAAAAAATTAATTTGACAGCTAAGAGGTTAGGGTTAGTAAAAATGTGTCGGTACACGATAGAACAACGTATTTTCATTATTGAAGAATATCTTAAAAATAGTGAAAGTTTGGCAGCCGCAGTTCGAAAATTTCATACAAAATATGGTCGGAATTTTCACCTTGATGGCTTTGTTAATCGCCAAAATACGGCGAACCCAAATGTGACTGTCGAAAAACAAATGCATCCACAACGTGTCACTGTTTGGTGCGGATTTTGGGCTGGAGTCATCATTGGACCATACTTTTTGAAATTGAGGCTGGTCAAGCAGTAACTGTTACTGGTTCTCGATATCGCGACATGATAACACACTTCTTTCTGCCTCAGTTGGATGATATGATATGTCTTACAGCCCGTGAAATAATTCGTTTCGGTGATCAGAATTGGCTCCCTATCTTGTGATTTAACACCATTTCTAGATTTCTTTTTATGGGGTTATTTGAAGTCAAAGGTCTATGTCAACAAACCCACAACCACCCGTGCATTACAGGAGGAAATTAAACGCAGCATCAACGAAATTCAACCACATTTATACAAAAAGGTCATGGAGAACTTCGATAAAAGAGTGCGCATGTGCTAGGAAAGCTGTGGATACCATTTGCCCGATGTGATATTTCATAAATAACCCTATCCTATGTATTTATGATTCAATAAAAAAAATCACATCTGAAGACTAAAAACTGTGTTTTCTATTTAATTCAAATTGCGTTAATTTTGGGACACCCTTTACTATGAGTAACATCGCCTTCAGTTTGTGTGTGGGCTTTTCCATATCACCTTACCTATTTCGATAGCACCTATTTCGATAGCACCGCTCTCCAATCAAAAGAATCGCTTGTAAATCATAAATTACCAACACCCTTGTTGGGCCCTATTTCTTGTACCTTATCCTTATCAGCAGCCTTCTCAGCTCGATTTATTTTTTTCTCGTTCTGGTACAATTCATAATCGCTTTCAAAATTTTTCCGTTTTTCTTCTGCAGCGTCTTTAAAACGTTCACAAAAATCGAATTGGTTCTTTTTCGAAACGAAAAATTCAATATTGCCCATAGTGGCTTGCTTTTATAAATTGTTTGATAGTATTGCTCTCCACACGAGCGATATAGTTTATGTGTGTTTTTACAGATTCCAATTTTTGTGAAATTTTTGCATGGTTGCCATGTCTTCTACGTTTATCTTCAGTCACAATACCAGAACAAGTAGCTCTTGATTGTATGACAGTACGAATTGTCCATTCCGTTATTCCGAAAGTAATGTTAATATACGTTTTGCATACACGATTTTGCTTCCCATTAAACAGCAGATAAAATGCACAGTTCTGTATTCGAGGTTCTTTTGCCAAATCCCAGTATTTCTGGAGCCTGCCCTGCATTCGTCGGAAAATTTCAATTTTTCCTGATCTCAAAGTATTGCTTTACCCTGAAATTTTTTCCATTTAGCTTGTTTTTTTCGCACTATCGTGGGTTTCGAAGCCTTCGTTTTCCTTTTTCGGGAGGCATAGCATTAGTTTGGGAATCATTTTGATCTATAACTGAAGATTGTTTAGTGCTATCACCTCTCGAAGACCTCTTTCTAATGAAACATATTTATCACTGTCTTCCACCCAAAACATGTTCTCTTTGTCTGAATTTATTTTCATGGTAGATCGATTTTGACACCTTTCCGCTATTTTACTATACGATGTACTGGGCTGTAATTGAACATCATTGAAAATACTGGGTGCATTATCTTAAAATTGTTTAATCTGAATAGTTATCATGCAAATTATTTGATTTTCTTTAAGAGAAATAACGAAAGTATGTACTTACAACAACTTGAACAAATCAACAGTGACAGGGAGAGAGGACAGTTATGTCCCTGTAAAAAAAGAATTAAATTAAATTAAATTAAATTATAAGTCTACCATGACCAAATGTATACCTACGACGTTATTCCACTGGCTAACGATAACAAACTGTAAATTATTTAAATAAAAAATGTTGCAATTTTCAATTACGTCGTTATTTCATTGCAGTTTTACACAAAAATGATCACAACCGGTAAAAACTGCACTTACGCTGTTGTAGCAAATAATCATGATCGATCACGTTCAGATGTTTTGAAAATGTAATATTTGAACAATGTCACATTTGCTCTCTAGCGACAAATAACTGTACTACAATTATGTCATTTTTGTGTTAGATGGATTAATGTTTTTTTTGGTACTTTTGTCGTGTTTAAGTCAAAAATGTAAAAATTTGCACTTGTGTCAATATTCTTCCGGAGATGATGACTTCAGCCACTTGCCACATTATTCCGGAATACTCTTAAAATATATATTTTTCTTTTAATTTTAGAATACGTATTTGCCAATCTAATTTAAGCCCACTCTTTAGAATGAAAACGCCTCTTTAAAAAAAATTAAAAAATATCTGTACGATTGCCTGTCATTGGCCATCGAATATTCACTTATACAATTTTTTGGTTAGGACTTTTTTATAAAATCTGTTATTGGTTTGTTGAGGTCATAAACAAACCTACATCTCTAAGATTGCCGAAAATTCCAAATATACATTTTTTTGGTTAGAACTCTTTTTTGAAAATTGGTTACTGGTTTGTTGAGAGTTGCGTTGACATAATGACCACTACGAATAATCCAGTAAATACAGACAAACCTGATGTCATATTCAAATTCACTTAGATATCTATAAGATTGTCTGTCATTGGTCATCGAATAACCAAATAAAAATTTTTTTTGTTTACGATTTTTTTTTGAAAATCGTTTACCGGTTTGCTGAGTGCTGATTCAGATTCACTAAGACTCCCTGTCAATGGCCATCGAATACCCAAATATACATTTTTTTGGTTAGGACGTTTTTAGAAAATCAATTACTGGTTTGCTGAGGGTCGCGTTAATATAATGACCACTACGAATAATCTATTAAATACATACTAATCTGATGTCATATTTAAGTTCACTTTGACGACTCTAAGATTGCCCGTCATTGGCCATCGAACATCTATATATACATTTTTTTTGTAAGGATTTTTTTTGAAAATCGGTTACCGATTTGCTGAGAGCTGATTCAGATTCATTAAAACATCTCTAAGATTGCGATAGTTTTTTCTTTAGGACATTATTTAAAAAGTCGGTTACTGGGTGGCGTTGACATAATGACCACTACCAATAATCCAGTAAATACATACAAATGGAATATTTTTTTTGGTTAGGACGTTTTTTGAAAATCAGTTACCGGTTTGCTGAGAGATGATTCAGATTCACTAAGACATCTCTAGAACTGCCTGTCAATGGCCATCGAATATCCATATTACATCTTTTTGGTTAGAACGTTTTTTGGAAATCGGTTACCGGTTTGCTGAGGGTAGTAAACACAGATAAACCTGATGTTATATTCAGATTCACTTAAACTACTTTCAGATTGCCTGTCATTGGCCATCGAACATTTTTAGAAAATCGATAAAGGCCGCGTTAACATAATGACCACTACGAATAATCCAGTAAATATAGACAAGCCTGATTTCAAATTCAGGATCACTTAGAAATCTCTTAGATTGCCTGTCATTGGCTATCGAACATCCAAATCCACATTTTTTTTGTTAGGACTTTTTTTGAAAACCGATTACCGGTTAAACCACATCTTCGATTGCCTGTCATTGGCCATCAAATAACCAATTAAACATTTTTTGGTTAGGTCTCTTTTTGAAAACCGGTTCCTGGTTTGCTGAGGGTCGCGTTCACATAATGGCCACTACGAATAATCTAGTAAATGCAGACAAACCTGATGTCATATTCAAATTCACTTAAACATCTCTAACATTGCCTGTCATTATCATAACGAATCAAATAGACACTAATTCGTATTCAGGAACTAATTAAACTGAGTGTCGAGTTGGCTAAACTCAAAAAATGTTTCGCGGCACATAGTTTAAGACAGTCTGCTCCTATATACATAATATATTACTCTATACTCTCTATAGTAAGTAATCAAACTACATATTCTTATCATTTGATTTAAATCTGTTAACACCAGCGATAAGTAAAGTTTAGTTAGTTCATATACATATAAATGTTCGTGTCATTGATATTTTTACTTTATAAATATAAAAATAATGAAACTATACATACTTATATGCGTATGAGTCAGAGGTGCGAACTGTACGTGGAATTGCTAAACACTGGACTTTACATGTTTTAACCTCTTTTTGCAGCTCTATAATGTAGAAAAACTTGTTGTACAGATTTTGTAATAATTCAAAACGATAATGACTCTGTGTGTTAATGATTGAAGTTAGAAATTTCTGAGTATGTTGTGTTCACCTTGAATTACTATCGAGTATTTACTAGTAAGTATAGTAAAAGTAGGTACCCTAAATTATTAATTAAGTACACGGCGATAAAAAAACTATTTTTGTTTTGTACATAAATTTGATGTGTGTACACAGTAGCTATAGAGTTGTTTGACAAGGTGTCATGAGTATAAAAGTGTGTGTGTGTGTGGGTGCGCGCATTGAGTTGTTATCGCTTGCACATTGAACTTTTTCTCGGGATTTCTTTTACGCATTTATTTGTAGGTTTAGAGGGTTTTATTTTGACTTGATTAGCCCGGTGCATATAGATAATTTTTTTGAAAATATTTTTGTTACGGTTTTACTGTATAATGTTAGAGATTGGTATCAGGTTGAGTTAAAATTTCGTTCGGATTTTTTTTCTACTTGGAACGACGTGATTTTGAAATTATAAATTGTGTTATTGCCAAAATCATTTATCTTATCATTGACATTTTTTCAGATTGTCCTAATTCGTATAGCTGAAAAGATTTTTGTTATTTTTATTATTTTATTACAACGGGGTCGGGGAGCACACTTGTCTCGTAAACCTATATTGCACGAACATGTTTTCCAAGAATACCACCACAGTATCCTTTGCTTAAAGTATAAACTATTTATAAAGTCAACAAAACGAAAAATGGAAACCACCAAAACAACACCGGACCCTCGATCAAGTACCCGGACACGAGATTTAGGATCGGCACGTGGAACCTAGCGGGCCTAATCCAATGCATGAAGGAGTATCGACTGGAACTCGTTGCTCTTCAAGAAACTTACTGGCTTAAAAGTGGAGACCATGTGTCCCACGGGTATACTTCTTTATACAGTGGAGATGACCTCGGAAATCTTGGAGCTAGATTCCTTCTTGGGCCGCAGGTAAAGAAGCGTTTTTTGGATTTCCAAGCAGTCAATAACCACTTGTGTAAGCTTCTGTTGCGCATGAATCTATAGCCAACCTGTCGATAATTTGTGTACATGCCACAGAACTCAGCCAGCCCCAAGATAAAAACTCATTTTACAGTGACTTGGACGATCTGATGGGATCTATACCCGAACACGATGTTAGAATTGTAATTGGGGACTTTAATGACACATCTGGCAGAAATCAGGCCCGCTTGTGTAAAAACATAGGTCCGTACTCCCAACACGAAACTGCGACCGATAATGGTGAGGGAATGATGTATTTTGCAATTGCTCACGATCTTAGAGTACAAAGAACATTTCCCACTCACAAACAGATACATTTGGAAACATGGACAGATCCTCGCAAAATTTCCCGAAGTCAAATTGACCACGTGTTAATTTCAAAATGGCGGGCTCGGGTTGTGCAGGATGTGAGAACTTATCGGTCAGCAACCAAATACCTATATGCAGTGATCATTATTTGGTCGCTGCAAAGCTACAGGTCCGGGAACACAGCGAAACTCATGGAACGTTTCAACTGTGAATGTCTGATAAATGAAGATCAAAAGAAATGATATCAGGGTCTTGTCAGAGACAGCATTAAGGGAGCTAATTACCAGACTGACTGTGTAAACTCTGTCTGGGAGGTACTGAAAACTTCGGTTATCACTGCTGCTCAACAGACTTTAGGTATAGTGAAAGTCAGGCCTAAGAACGATTGGTTTGACGAGTGTCGTTTTACAGTTGAGCAACAAAATATAGTGAAGTGCAACAACGTCTCACAATGTTTTTTCGAGAAAAAACAAGGTTATTCTTACTAGGAGGACAACTAAGTGGATTTATAGACGGAAGAAGCGAGAATGGTAGAAGGGCGAGGAAGTCTGAAAGTACAACAACTTAGCAATGAGCGTAGTTCATGCAATGAATTACTGGTTTGCACCATACTTTCAGGCCTGCGTCAACTACCATTCGGGACCGGGATGGAAACCTCTGTGTCAACATCGATGCAGTACTCGACTCGGCAATTATTAAAAGTAAATGAACGGAACATTAAAGTGATTAGTAAAAATAATCCTCAATCTAGAAGCTGAGATAAAACCCTCAGCTACTCATTAACACATACCGCTATCCATGGTTCAGCAGGATATATTTTTTAATATTTCAGTTTTCTACTAACATACATCGTGGTAAAACACCCCTACCCTGAGCTACCTATCTTCTAAATTTAAGTGAGCTCAGTGGGAATCTCGTTAATCCATTCATGCGCGTCACTAATTAAAACAAAGCATTGTGATGGCCCTAGCGGGTGATGACACAATGTGATTTCTGCCCAGTTCTCTTTTTATGTTTTTTAGTTAGATAAAGTGTTCAGCTACCTACATACTAACACATATCACACAATCCTTGGTTCAGCAGAAGAATGTTTTGAAATTTCAATTTTGTACTAACATACAACGTGGACCGCGGTAAAACGAGAGATTGACTATTTTTACTAATATATTCTCAAATTAAAATATTAGGACAAACTTCACACATTTAAGTGAGCTTTTTTATTTTTTAGCTAGATAAAGTTTTCAGTTACCCATTAACACCTATCGCTATCTGGGTACGATCCTGCAGGAGAATTTTTTTAATATTTCAATTATCTACCAACGCAACGTGGTAAAACACCTCTGTCTTAAGTTACATTTCTTTCAGATTTAAGAAAGATTTTATGTTTTTTAGTTAGAGTAAGCTCTCAGGTACTCATTAGCACAGTAACACGCTATCTGGGTACGATCCGCATGGTTCAGCAGGAGATTTTTTATATAATTTCGGTTTTGTACTAAAATACAATGTGGTAAAACACCCCTATCCTGAGTTACCTATTTTCTAAACTTAAATGAGCTTTTATGTTTTTAGTTATAGATAAAGTGTTCAGCTACCCATTAACACATATAGCTATCTGGGTACAATCTTTGGTTCAACAGGAGAATGTTTTGAAATTTCAATTTTGTACTAACATACAACGTGGACCACGGTAAAACTTACCCTGGTTTAGTTATGTGAGTGCCGAAATTGTATGTAACAGATAGCTGACGAATTAGTAATTTTTGCCTATATAAGTTGCACAATTTCATCAACAATTTTAATTTTTTTCCGCAACCTGAATAAATACACCAACGTTGGTGATCGGTCAAATTTCTAAGAAATTAAATTCATCAGATATGAAATATGCTATTTCAACATAAAGTAGATATTTTATGTTAATATAAAATTTTCACCAATTCTGATGAATTAACCTACATAAATATACAAAATTTGTCAAGCTTTGTGGTGTGATATATTCAGATCACATTCATGTGTAATGGGAATACACCGTTGAGATGACCACAAAGCTTGATAAATTTCTGAATCTGCATAAAACCACATCAATCATGTACTCGCATTAGACTTGTATCATGTAATCATAATTTTAATTAACTTCCCATAATTAAACTCGCATTTCGTATATGTCAATCAAATTCAAAACGAAAATTCACCTATAGCGCGCGCGATCATCTTTTTTTTTAAACCGCGGAAGTAAATATAAACGCACATATGGATGATTTATCGATATTTAAATAAAAATTTTGTGTAGAATAAATTTATTGAATCAAAAAAAATAAAATGTTAGTTTACGTTTGTAAATTGAATTTACTTTCACTTTTAAAAACACAAAAAAATTAAAAATTATTTTGACTGTGAATAACGCGCGGCGCGCAGTGAAAGTGAAATTTATCATTTCAAATTTATCGTAAGTATAGTGCACATATACATTTAAACAATTTTTGGAAGTATGTATGGATGTGTGTGTGTGTGTTGTGTGTTATAATATTTTGATTATAAAGCCATAATTTGTGCGTACGAAATAGCGTTTTCGTTGATAGAAAGTCTTAATTATGTTTCAATTAATAAATGTACATATGTATGTATATACAGTCGGGGATAATCATATACAGTCGGCAGGTTTTTCACAAAAAAAAATAAAAATAAACGAACTCATTAATTAGAAATATATTAGAATGGTCAATAGAATTATTTTTAATTCCCATAAATCATGTTCACCAACTTGTTTAAAAAAATAAATGTAATAATTACCCCATGCAGTTGGTGAATTTAACCTGCTATAATTATTCCACCGAGATATAATTACACACTAAATATACATAATTTACAAATGTTCTATTTAGTTTGGAATCCATTTATATATAATTACATAGCATTGTTAATTTTTTTTGTATTTACTCAGTTTACAAAATAATTTTTAAATAGATATTTTTTTTTTTTTTGAAAATGATAGAAAACAACTTTATTTGTACGTACTATAATAAACCATAAAACTAAAATCTAACCTTAAAAAATGGGGCCGATTAAATCGCTAAACCGCAAACACACAATCACTTTATTGATCTATTAATAATTTCTCTATTGCGCTTGAAACATTTCATTTGTAGTGATAATGAAAACCGCAAATATTTGCACTTTCGCGGTAAATTATATTAGGTTGTGGTAAAAAAATTCTAGCGGGAAAAAAGTATCTAATTTATTATGATTTAATTTATTATGATATGAATGCACTACAAAACCACAATATTACAAAAACGATGACGATTATGTGATGTCCATGTGATACCGCAGGATTCTACTTCCATTTTACCCCTAGTAACCAGTCATAGCTGCTTATGTCCTGCAGTTCTTTAAAATGGCCGAGTCGCCGGGGATACAGACTATCCGATTTTGAAATGTTCACGCAACCCAACGCCAGCCTTGACAACAGAAAAACTGATTCCAGTGACTTGATTGTCGCTTGATTCATTGTCCATATAAATTAAAATATCAATCGAGGACACCACATCATGTCTCAACCTAGTCAAAACCTCATTCGCTATCACCCCCGCTTGATTCACGCTGCGGTAATCAGGGAGATGAACGGAAATATCCACATTCAGTTTATCACAACAGACTCCAGCTCCGATTTTACTGTTCAGCCTGGAACTTTCCGCGAGAAACGATAGCAACTCACTTCTCCCAGATTCGTTTGAAAAGCACATAGTCCGAAAACCTTTCTCGAACCATAACATCTGTATTTCAAACTGGTATCAGGCTCAATGAGTACATAGCTATAGTACCCTTGTTTACACTTTCCAAAATATTCTACTGAGTTTACTGTCCAAGATTATGAACAGAAATCTTGATTTGTCAGTAAAAGCTAGTCTTATTCCGTTTAAGGTAGGAGGGCTACCACCGGGATTTTGTATTTCCTAATAAAGAGTATCAGCTTGGTCGTGGACTGGCATACTTCTGATGGCTCATCTCGTAATGATTAGGAGGACACCGTTCTGCGAAGTTCCCTTAACGCCTCTTGCTGGTGGACTCCCCCCAGTTTCGAGTTAACCATCCTGCTCACAAGCTTATGATTGATTAACCCGCCCATATAGTAGTTTTGTACCCCAAGGAATTAAAATCCATATTGTTAAAGGCGCCCTTATTATCGAGGAACGCCACCATATAGAACTCTATTGATTTCTCAATCGTACGTACCAGGACATGCAGAGCTGTGTCCCTCGATTTTGCTTTACTGTGCGCATGTTGAGACTGTGCCCAATCACGGGGCTTTATTTTTAATCAATAGAAACGATGATAGAGTTATAGGCCTCAAGTCCTTTGGGCAACCATGTGAATTTTTTCGCAATAATGGTCGCCTTAACATCTGGCCACTTCTTCGAAATACAGACCAGTTTTACACACCCATAATCGCCCAGTTGTTTTGATTTTCTGCTGGTATGATATGGTTCAGACCAGCCAATTTACAAGGTTTGAAATGTTAAAGTGACTATAGGATCCGCTTTTTAGGTACGATATCCTCTGTACGCAATGAATGTGTTTCTTGATGAGTACTAATCTCTGTCGCGTCGTCAAACCTTCCTGCGAATTGGGTTTCGACGAGAATCTTCAAAAGTCCAGGAACCATTCGGCTTAATAAGATAAATGGAACTGGTTGGTTTAGTAGAACTTATTTTAATGTTAGGTACTCTTATAGTAGGTCGTCATTTCCGTGGACCACCATGTTGGTTTTTGTGTATCACACCGATCAATATTTTTTCTGCTTCACGGATCAGGTTTCCCAGGTAATCCGATGGAACCTCTTTGACCGGATGCTTGAGTATATTAGTGTAAACCCCTTCATTATGGTTGTTGAATAAGAACCACGTCTTCAACCAAAGCCGCCTTTGTATATGGTGCAGATTAATCCGCTAATAATCAAGCTACGATCTTACAATAGTCGGTTAGAAGACCGGGATTGCTGTTCCTTATTATATTAAAGATCTCATCTGGCCTAACCGATTCAGTTAGTAACCAAACACGCGCCCTTCTCATACCTTCCCTACCTCGGCTATTGCCTTCTTGTATAGATTGAATGATTTAGAGCGTTTTCACTGTTATTTTACCGCACCCTTGACCATTTTGCATCTCTACAGAGTGAAGGAGGTCCTGGATTTTCTCCTAGCGTCTTTATAAAAACCGATTTCAGTGAGGTTGTACACCAACCTCGATTTTTCCAATGTGATGCTCCCATATGTCTTTTTGGCTATGCTATGGACTTCCTCTACTCGGCTGTGAATTGCCCCTCAGGGATTACACTCCTCTTGTCCAGTATTCTGAACGCCGTGCTGGTTTCGGTGGCGCTGCTTCGACAAAGGGATGTTGCGTGGTTTTGCTTGGATGGTTCCGTTGGTTAATGTCTTTGGTGCCATGGAGTTGTCCAATTTTGCTGTTACGGAGGAAACTCCTCCTTTTCGAGCTGAACCTCGTGTTTCCGTCCTTTGGAGAATGCCGGTCTCGTTTTTTTATTTGTGTCAGACGTTGTAACCCCACGAATATCGCAGGCCAGGCTACTTACAATTGGAGGTCGCCTGGTAACCAGAGCATCCTCTTTGCAATTAGGCTTTGTTAAATGGGCCTCCAGCCTAGTAGCTTATCGGCACAGGTCACGTTACACCATAAACGATTCCATCTGCCGTCATTTAGCGTGACCCGCCGCACACCGTCAATTAATTATGCATTTTATTGATTAACTAAAACTAAGTGGTTTTGGCTTAATCTATTGCTCAATAGATGGCAGTATTTTTACTAGAAGACAATTATGTTTTAAATGACGTATACGTACACATATACATATGTTTAGTGGGTTGGCTACAAAATTCCGTAAATCCATGAAATCAAAGAGCTTGGTTATGACGGAGATAATGGTGATTCCCTGGTAATTACACACCTCGTTTGTTGTACCCACCTTGAAAATTGGATGAAATAGAAAATTGTTTAAAGCTCAGGAAAACAAATTCTGGTTCCATTAAATATAAAGGTAATCGGAAGAGCCAAACTCTCCGCACCATTCCTGATATGAATCTGACTGTGGAATACCGTCATGACCAGCGTCGACATCAAGCTGGAGCATACAATCTCGAACTTCGTGCTCTGTAAACGTGAAGTGATTAAAATCATCGGAACCACAAGAGCTTCGAGACTTGACAGTGGGCGTGGCTGATTCGTACATTAATGCAACAAAACTACCAATCAATTTATATATTTGAGAGGAGTGACTAGTGGTGCAGCTCTGCAGGTAAGTCGGAATGGACGACGGAAATACAACTACTTTTCTCTAACTGTTCATAAAATTCCAGAGCTCGTCAGGACTCGATGTCAGTTCCGCCTCGATTCGCACTATATATTGGTTGTACAAAAACCAGTTCAAACTCTTTACAACGGAGTAATGCTCCACACCATACAGCCTATATAAGGAATGGAGCTTATTACGCCATTTCTTGATACGCACCCACTCATTAATACACCATGACTCCCGAAGCCTTTAATTTTTATATTTTTAACAAACGGAACAGGGTTTTCAACAACACTGCTGAGAGGTTTTTCCCTTGACTATTACTAGTACGGTTTTGCTGAGTCATATAGAGATGCTAGAATGGTAGTCGATGATGAGTATTGCTCTTTCGTCAGTGGAAGATCGTATACCGATACGATGCCATCATTTAGCCAATCTATATTGAGTAGATTAAAATCACCTACAATGATAAGTTGATCGTAGGGACGTATTAAAAGCATCATCACATTGCCTTTTTCGCCCCATCGATATCAACTTGGTAACTGCGGCATTCGATATACCAAAATTGTCGTTTACAAAGTCTAATATAGTCACTTCCTTCAGTGAGATCGAATTGTGATAAGTGGAACCAGAACTTTAGTTTAACCATCCGGATGCTGCTTGGCCATTCTACGTATAGTTCCGTTAATCGAGGAGTATAAAAGTTGATTTACTTGATTTACGGTTGTATCAGCAGATGACATAGGTACGGTCAAGCTAAAATTCGTTTTGCTAATCTACCATTTATCCAAATACCCTGGCACACTGGAGTTTAGCTACACTGGTCATACTATAAAAGAAGATCTATTGTACGGTGTTGTCGTGTATTATGATTTGCAGATACAGCCATTGATGATCAATGGATTACCGTTGAATATATGGGTAAATTGGTACTAAATTTCGATTTAGCAGCAGCAAACAGAAACATGCAACTACTATATCAATTTGTAAGAAGATAAGGGTGGTGTGTAACAAATATACAATTCATATAGGTTACATCGTGGCAAATCTTAACCGCACAGACAAGAAATATATAGAAAGAACATAGATAGCGAAGAGAGTGATGAGCTGACAAATGGTACCCATAACCAATACGAATCAATTAATACCCCATCCACCAAATGAGTGAGAATTTAGAAGTGGCATAGAAAAGCTAAAGATTATTTCAGCCAGCTAGGTAATAAATTTCTTGCGGATTAACACGGATTAACGGAACATCTGGATTAACACGCCAAAACGGCTTACAAACAAGCAAACTAATTGGGATCAATATAAGAGGCTAGTCGAACAAAATTGTGTACTGAATATCCCTCTTATCACACCAGCAAATATTGATGCGGCGGCAGAAAACCTAAAAGATGTCATGGCATTATCAACTGAAAAGGCTTGGCCTGCCTTGAATAGTACTGAAAAAGTTAATAAACTGCATAATGTAATAAACACAAAATATACAGGAACTAATCCAGGAAAAGCGGAAAATTTGCCGCCAATGGCAAGTGTAGTGTGTACGAGCAATTCGTCCAAATAAAAACTAATTACACAAGATTAATAATTTATTATTTTATTTATTTTATAATTTTATGAAGTTTTATTAAATTTTATTTATAGTTTTATTTAAATTTCATTTTAATTTTATTAACAATAGATTGATATTATTGTTTATACATTGGAATCTTACAATCAACTGATTATATATTTTAATTTATTGTTAGTCATTACCAAAAAAAATGTACTAGTCTTATGTATAGTGGGAGTGATAGGAAACAGGTATACATAGATATTATTAATTAGTGTTTTCCATCACATCTCCCCCTATAAGACAAACACTATCCTATGGATTTTGTTTGAGCAAGAAATATTATACATTTTTATTTTTAATTTCATTACAATTTCAAAAATTTATTATTATTCATATATTTAATATTTATACAATATAATTATTCAAAATAATATTAATATAATATTTATTATATATTGTCATACATTAATACTTAAGAATAATTTGATTATTTAATTAAATTTAAAAAAAAACTTATTTATCAATTCAACTTGTTTACTTATTTTCCAATTTTACTTCGATTATTTATTTGTTTGTTAGACACGTCAGGGAGTTTTAAAATGTTTAAGGCGATTATTATGAATCGCTTTTAATGACCGTCCCATTTTTATAACAGAATTTTCATCAGATGGAGTATCTTCAACTATATATGGTCCCAACCACAGGGGTGATAATTTGTCCTTCATAGCTTCGTTTTTTAGTAAAACTTGGTCACCTTTGTTGAATTTAATTGGATTAATTGATCGGTCATAATATAATTTTGTAGCTTCTTTGGATTTAATCAAATTATTTTGAGCTGCTGTAAAGGAATTCTGAAGTCGGTATTTCAGATCTTGACAGTAATCTTCGTATGTATATATAGGTTCAGGCTCTTTAGTAATAGAAGTTGGAATGTTCGGCATAGTCCCAAAGACTAATTCATAAGGCATGAATCCGGAGCAACTGTGAGGAGTGGAATTATATGAGAACGTAAAATATGGAAGCCAAATATCCCAGTTCAATGGGTCGTTCTGTGAAAAGTTTCTGAGATATTCACCTAACGTTTTATGAAATCGCTCAAGAGATCCATTGGATTGCGGATGATACGCCGTTGTATTGAGTTTCGTAATTTTCAGTAGTTTACAAATTTCCTTAAAAAGTGAACTCATGAAATTAGAGCCTTGATCTGTTAAGATCTGTTCTGGGATACCAAATACACAAATAAATTCCTCTACAAATGTTCTAGCTACGGTTGAAGCTTCTTGATTGGGAATAGATTTTGCAACTGAATATTTCGATAGATCATCTTGAATCGTCAATATATATTTGTTATTTCTATGTGATGATATCATAGGACCAACTATGTCAAGAAATACTTTCTGAAAAGATCGTGATGATGTTGTAGTTATCTTCATTGGTTCTTTTGTATATTTTGAATGTTTATTGGATTGACAGAGTTGACAAGAAATTATGAAATCCTTTATTTTATTGTACATATTTGGAAATTTAAAGAAACTTTTGATACGATTATAAGTTCTAAAGAATCCCTGATGACCACCAAGAGGAGATATATGAAAATCTTTTATTATTCGGTTAATTTGTTGTTCATCAGTTATATATTTCGTATTTACATTTGAATCATGATATTTGTAAGGATCATGGATGAATTCGTAATTCATAATATTATCATGAGTACAATCTATGGATTTATTAAGAGTTTCTGTGCCAAGATAATTAGAATTGATTTTGTTTTCGATAAATGATGAAGTTTCGGATGAATTCTGTGTTTCTGATTCTATTTTATTTTCAAAAGATTCGGTCTTAGGTTCACAAGAAGACTTAGGAATATTATTTTGATGAGATAATTCAGGAATAATAGACGAAATTAATTCATTTTCTATATCATTACTGGTAGTTGAAGGCTGATTTATTTTATCAGATTTACGGTTTAATTCATTCTTAGTTGACTGAGATCGTGTAACTATGTTGCACTCCATATTTTCTGGATCATTGGATATGCTCGTTTTTATTCTGCTTAAGGCGTCTGCATTTTTGTTTCGGGATCGTGGTTTGTGCACTATATTGTAGTCAAATTCATCTAATCTAATCTTCCAACGCATTAAACGTGAAGAAGGATTTTGTAAGTTGCTGAGCCATATTAGTGGTTTGTGATCTGTCACTATTACAAATTTGTTTCCATACAGATAAGGTCTAAAGTGATTGACTGACCAAACTATGGCAAGTAGCTCTTTTTCAATGGTAGCATAATTCAGTTCCGCTTTATTAAGAATACGGCTGGCATAAGCAATTGGTAAATCAAATGACTCGATCGATTGGTAAAGCACTGAACCAATTGCAAAATCACTAGCATCGCATGTTAATGTAAATTGTTTGCTGAAATTTGGAATTTGCAGTATGGGCGGATTAATAAGTTTTGATTTAAGCTCATCGAATGCATTTTGACATAGGCAGGACCACTCGAATGGTTTGCCTTTCTTTAATAAATTAGTAAGAGGCTTGGCTGTACCTGAAAAATTGGGAATAAAACGTCGATAATAGCCGACGAACCCAAGAAATGATTTTATTTCAGTTTGGTTGTTAGGTTTAGGAAAGTTTTCGACCGCTAGAATTTTACTTTCATCTGGACGGATTCCATTCGATGTTACTATATGACCTAAATATTTTATCTCATGTTTCATAAAATGACATTTTAATGGATTTAATTTAAGTTTATGATCTTGGAATCGAGATAATACATCGCGTAATCGTTTGTTATGTTCAACCAGGGAAGAGCCAAATATTATGACATCGTCAAGATAAACCAAACACTTTAAATTATTGAGACCACAGAGCACGGTATTCATCATACGTTGAAAGGTTGCAGGTGCACCCTTAAGACCAAATGGCATTCGTATAAATTGGTAGTGCCCTTCGTCGGTACTAAATGCTGTTTTAACACGGTCAGGCTCATGAAGGTTTACCTGATGATATCCGCAGTATAAATCTAATGAACTGAAATACTGGGCGTTTCCTAGCTTATCGAGGATATCGGAAATATTAGGAAGAGGAAATACATTGTCCACAGTAATTTCATTCAATTTACGATAGTCCACTACAACTCGCCATTTCTTTTCGTTCGTAGAAGATTTTTTTGGAACAACCAGTAACGGAAAATTCCATGGGCTAACGCTGTCCTCTATTATTTGATCGTCCAACATTGTATTGACTTGACGTTGAATTTCAAGTTTCGTAGAATGGGGTTGGCGATATTGACGTCTGTTGATAGGAGAAATATTCGGTAAAGTTTCAATTTTATGGGTGCTAACGTTAGTAGAGCTGAGAGAATCACCGTCCAAATGGAATACGTCATTATATTCATGAATAATAGGTATCAACGAGTTATATTCTTCTTTATTCAAATGATCTAGTTCCATACAGGATTCTAATTTTTTGAGTCTTTGATCAAAGTTATCATGCCATGATTGGAAATGATAAACATCAAAATGATGTAATGGCTCTACGTTAAGGTTGAATTTGTTTAACGTTTGAGTTTCTTCGGAGATATTTAAAAGAGAAATTTGAATTTCATTATTTTTTACTTTATAGATACAACTAGGTATAAACACTGATGGAATTATCTCTTGTGAAAAGGAAAGAAACTCTGTGTTATCAGGAAAATTCACCTTTATTGTTGATATTTTCTCGGACCGTGGTGGTAGTAACACGACATCGTTACTTTCAAGATTTAAATTTGATGTTAAGTTTAAAGACACAATGTCGTTAGTAAACGGAATATTTACTTGATGTTTTAAGAAATCGATGTTACACTTATAATGATTAAGAAAGTTTTGTCCAATAATTCCACTGTACGAGATGGGAAAAGAGTCTTCCACTACTTGGAAAACGTATTCGATTTCTTTAGAACTAGGAAGTATTATTTTGATATCACATTCGGCATAAGTTTCTAAAAGTTCTGAGGAAATTCCCTTTAATTTATATTTAATGTCCCTATATATCAATGTGTCGTTCTTCAAAAGATTCTTTTTTATTATACACACATCGGCACCTGTATCGACTAAGAAAGGAATATTATTGAATTTACAAACATCAATATTTAAGAATAAGTATTTACACTCATTATTTGAAGAAGTGTTCGATAAGGTGACGATATTATTAGATGTAGAATCAATTGATGAACTCGAAATAACATTTTGATTAAAAACGATTGATTTGTTTTGAGTGGTGCACTCTACTCGTTCTGGACTCTTGAAGGAGTGCCCCGATTTAACTTCAAGCGTCGATCTTCGTTTCCCGAAAACGATGTTGATTGAACTGAGGAAGAATTTTGTTGACAAGTTGTTTGTTCCCGACGAGCATCACTTCGTTTTTTATTAAAACATTCTTGAATGTGATGTCCCATTTTCTTGCAGTACGCACATCGAATAGTGCTAATAGGCTTCAATGAAGCTTGAAATGGGGAATAAACTTTGGTTGAGGATGTTGGCTGTCGCTTAAAACATTCATCTTTTAGGTGCCCAGGTTTATTGCAGATGTTACAATATTTTCCAGGTGCACGTGAACTATAAGGTCTTTCGTTAGTCGATAATGTTGAAAAATGTTTAACAACCATTACTTCTTCATTCGCACGATTTATGGCTTCCGATAAACTAGTAAACCTACAAGCTTTGACAATAATTTTTATGGAATCATTTAAACCCTCTTGAAATGACTTTAATGCTATATGTTCATTTAAATGTTTAATCGTTTGAGCAGCATCGACACCTTCGGATGCTATACATGTTTCGTTTAAGCTGTACAAAATTGACTCCAAACGGCTTGCATATGTTCGGACATCTTCGCCCTTCTTTTGCCGTAAAGTGGCAAGTTCCATTTGTAAATGACCAACTGATCGAGTTTCCGTAAATTCAGAGTTAAGAATTTCTTTTAATTTTTTCCAGGAATCTATTTGACTGTATTTTATTATATCGTAAGCCTTACCATCCAGTTTCAACTTTACAAGTTCTAAAAATTGAGGTTTTTCTGTTTCCTTTAAAGATTTATGAATTAATTCTGAGCAAGAAATAAATTTATGTAATTCACGAGGATTACCAGAAAAGCTGGGAACTAACTTTAAAACTAGTTTTGGATCTAATGATGCCATATTATCACACTCTGTTATTAACGATTCAATTTCGGATTTCGGACTACTCTGATTTATATCAAGATTTGATTCCGGCGAAGCTTTTAAAATTAAATGACTATCCAGAAAGGTACCATCAGTCGTGATAATTTTTATTTTAGATTTTGGGTCAGACTTTTCAATTAATTTGTTTCGGAGATGTATGAAATTAAACGAACTATTTTGAACCTCTTTAGGATCTGATTCTCCATCTGATTCACTCATAAAATGTGTAACTTAGAAAAATATTTTAAAAAATTTGTATTTGAAGAAGAATTAGAAAATAAGCTTCGTACGTAAGTACATATGTACATATGTATGTCAAAGAGCCAACTAAATTCTTTTTTTTTTTTTTGACTAAACTATTTTCTTAATTTACGTTAATTGTTAAAATTTAATTTAATTTTCAGTTAATTGTTAAAATTATATTACTGGTTAATAACTTACAGTAACGTTGAATAGAGATGATGATGAAAATGCTGATGTGTATTCATGATGAATGGTACTGAATTTGTAATGATGAACTGGTAGATGACGAAAATAATGTTGCGTCTCTGATCCTAATATGGTAGATGATGATTATGTAAAAATGGTAGATGAAATGATGATGATGTAAAAATGGTAAATGATGATTATATGTACATGTGCATGATTGTATAGAAATGATATATCGATTATGATTATGTGTATAGATGATTATACATATATAGATGAAAATGATCTTCAGTTTACGATGATAAAATGGTAGAAGATATTGATGATAACCGCATTTCCCGCTTAACATGAACAGCAACGCACGAGGTTTTTAAGTTAATTAAGTGTACGTTATCTATTTTAGTAGTGGTTAATGGTAATTAACGGTCACTTCAAGGTTGATTGATGATTGTGATCACGCCATCCAACACGGAGATTTTATTTGTCGAATTTTATTGTGTTGCTTTTTTTTTTATAACTTTCGCGCCAACTCTAAATAGACGCTTAACTTCACAATTATGATTTTATTTTTTTTCGACACTTATTACTTATATATACATACATATATATATGCACTTTTCACTTATTATTATTAATATATAGTTTATAAGGTGTTTTAATTGTAATTAATTAAATTATTTAAATTGTAAATGATTTTTTTTTTGTAGACAAAAATTAATCACTATGTTTATGATAGTAAATATTTCTATATTTTTTTTTTGATAGAAAAAATTATATATTAAAAAAAAACTATTTTACCGCTGTCACCAATTTGTAGTGTGTACGAGCAATTCGTCCAAATAAAAACTAATTACACAAGATTAATAATTTATTATTTTATTTATTTTATAATTTTATGAAGTTTTATTAAATTTTATTTATAGTTTTATTTAAATTTCATTTTAATTTTATTAACAATAGATTGATATTATTGTTTATACATTGGAATCTTACAATCAACTGATTATATATTTTAATTTATTGTTAGTCATTACCAAAAAAAATGTACTAGTCTTATGTATAGTGGGAGTGATAGGAAACAGGTATACATAGATATTATTAATTAGTGTTTTCCATCACACAAGAAACAAAATCACCGTTGTTGAAATGGAAATTAAATCGAGCTATTAATTAACACTCTAAGATTTGCATTGCGAGAAGAAGAAAACCAGAGCGTCCAAAAATATTTAAATGATCTCTCGGCAACCGAGAGGACAGATTATTCTTTGTGGAAGGCAACAAAAAAGTTAAAAAGGCCAACAAACTCGAATCACCCGATTAGACTACTAATTGGGGGAGAAGCGATGAAGAAAAAACCAATGATTTTGCTGCTCATCTAACAACAGTATTCGCACCACACGAAGAAACTAACAACTTCGTGCTACCCGACCAAATGGATGATGGTTTGTCCTTCAAACCCATAAAATATAATTGAACGAAAGTTAAGATTACAATTAAAAATTGTATAAGTCCAAAAAAGTCACCAGGGCATGATCTTGTTACCGGAAAAATGATAATGGAATTGCCAGACAAATGCATAAAACTAATAACATTCATATTCAACGCAATCATAACGACTGGTTATATACCTATAAAATGGAAGATATCTTTGATCACAATGATACATAAAGCTGGAAAAATGAAACACAGATTTCATCATATCGTCCAATAAGCATGCTGCCTACAATCTCAAACTTATTTGAAAACATGCTACTAACGCAATTGAAACCACTATTAGAAGAACGACATAGTATTCCAGACCATCAATTTGGATTCCAAAACCAACATGAAACCACAGAACAAGTACACTGAATTGTAAATGTAATCAAAAACACATTCGAGGAAAAGAAATATTGTTCCGCTGCCTTCTTGGACATTGCAACAAACTTTTGATAAAGTTTGGCATAATGGCATCTAATATACAAAATTAAAGGACCTCTACCGAAGAAATTTCACTCAGTTCTGGGAAACTATCTCCTTCAAAGGCAGTACATGGTTAAACAAAATAATGCAACTACTTGTTTAAATGATGTTAACGATATAAATATTCCTCAACAAACCAAGGTCAAATACTTAGGCATGCACCTGGATAGAAGGCTAACGTGGAAAAATCATATCGAAAAGAAGCGCAAACAAATAAAAATAAAATTTTCCAAAATGTATTGGTTGTTGGGAAGAAAATCTCAGCTGTCATTAGCCAATAAAGTTTTATTGTACAAAGCGATAATCAAACGCATATGGACATATGGTATTCAGTTATGGGGATCTACCAGCGCGCCAAGCAGAGAACTGCTGCAACGAACCCAAGCGAAAATACTTTGTAGTATTACCAATGCTCCGTGGTACATTCGAAATAGTAATATACACGATAATCTTAGAATTAAAACTATTAAAGAAACCATATGAGAATTCAGTTCGAAATATTACTCAAAACTAGAGACACATCCCAATGAATTGGCCAGGGATATATTAAAACAGCCGCGATTTAGGCGACTAAGAAGAGCAGATCCACTTGGACTGATGAACCTGTTTTACATATAAATGTAATCTAAATTAATTAAATAGTGAACACTAAAAACAAGTATCAACATTGGTTAAGACTTAAAATATGTAATAATTTTAGCTTAAGATTTGAATACTTCTTGTTAGTTTCTTTTGTAGAATGATTCAAAGAATAAAGCCATTGGCAGCATTTAAAAAAAAAAACTTGTAGAAGAATGTATAAGTTCAACATTCAAATTCAACGGAAATATTACATCTGAAGTGTTCTTTCTCATTTCGCTCTATCGCAAAATAAAATGTAAAACAATATACAGAGAAAAGAACAAAGTGTCAGAGGATTGCAATCTATTATTGTAATATTAAAATATTGTAAAATTGGGCGGATTACTCCAGCACTCAATGCCACTAAAGGGCGCAATACCCGGACAAACATATACTTACACATTAAAAACACCCAACCGTCATTTTTGGGCTCCACCGGGAATCGAACCCGAGGCCCTCGAATAACATAGCAAGCACGCTACTTACTGTGCTAACGAGGGCGGTTAAGTATAGGTTAGTATTAACTCTGGATGCTTTTGTTTTTACTAAACGTAATATTTTAAAGAAAAACGTGGTTTGTTAAGCCACAATGGCAATAAATATAGAACAATCACTCATAACACTTTTTACGTGATTGCGTGATTCCGATTGTGTGGCTAAAACTAAACCAAACCGTTTTATCCCACTACTATGACGTATCAAAATTAGTAAACCATAATGACCAGATTGTGTGCGCACTTTTACACATGTTTCACCACTTTTATATTTATGCATAAAGGATAAACGTTTTTAAAAATAGTGTGTGTGTATTTATGTGTGTGGGTGTGGAGAGGGGATAAATTCCAATTACCACACCATTTTTTTTTCCGAAAACTGCTTTAATTTGTATAATGGTTATTGTTTATCAAAAAAAAAAAGTTTTTCTATGTCGTTTCAAAACATTGTGTCTCGCATGTGGATTGAAACATGAGAAACAATTTAGAGAACAAAAAAGAAACTGTACGGCTTAAATTCGGAGCAGTCTCGTAAAAGTGTATTCGCACATGAATACTACGCATTCTGTCCCTAACTTTTTTATTTTTGTTTTTTGCTATAGCATTTCACAAAACGAGGGAAAAGGAAAAAATACAAACAAACGAAACAAATAAATTTTCCTTTTTTGATTTTCACGTGTATTGCAATGAAAAATGATTGTAGAGCGCGTGATCTAGAGAGCAAAATAAAACCGAAACTGGATAATAAAATAAAAGTGTGCGCGCAGGAGTAATGCTATACATAGGATAATATAGTTATGTATATTACACCAGTCTGTTTACTATTGCTAAATCTTTGATAATTTTTGAACAGCCATTTGATTCAAAATTATCAAAAATCGTTAAAATGTCCATGGCACTGTAGCGGATGCCATGCGAGATGGAATTAGACATCCGTTAGCATAAAAATATTTGAGCATATTTATACGTTGCGAGACTAGCACGGTGGAGGTAAATTTGGTCGTGGGGTTTGTGCTTGTCTGGTCCGCATACGTACACGTGGCCACAATAAAAAAAAAGGTTGAATCCACTTACACCTACTTACCAGCTGTCTCACAATCCACGGTAAACTTCTACTTTAGTAGTTCATAGTGAATAAATAAATACATATCTAAAATTTAATATTCAATTTAACAATTATTTTATTAATTAGCTTTTAAGTAATTTGTGATGAAAACTAATATTTAATTTAATCAACAAAAAAAATAAAAATATGTTTTAACAATAATTTGAAAATGAATTCATGAAAATCAATTTAAAATGAAAAACAATAATTATAGTATTCTAGTTTAATAATTCACCTCTTTTCCAACTAACTTAATAACGGGTCTAACCGTTAACAAAATTATAATAATAAAACTGTATACCTTATGCAGTAATGATCCAATGAAAGCGCTTCCATGGAGCAGCCCTATATCAAGCTGATTAATTTAACAAAACTAGCACTAAAATAGGAAAAGAAAAGAATTAGTTATCTTGAATTTTACAAAAACAAAAGAACAAAACATCTTGATATTTTCCATATATGTATATGTATGTACAGAGGATTATAAAACAATACCTGTATACAAATGTACATATACACAAAATTCACAATCTATTACAATATTTTGTGTAGGTATAAGAAAAAACTTATTTAATCTGCCAAGAATCGTCCTTGACTACCAAAATTATCTTGATAGGAATACTGTAATCCAATCGCGTGTTGAGCGTGTCTTCCAAAATTGTTGAAATACTCGAAGTTTATATATATATATTATAGCTGCGTTTCAATTATTTCTATTTATCCGGATTAAACTTCGGATGATTTTTGTTTAAAAAAAACTGTGTGTCAAAAATGCTTTATTGCGGGTTCTGAGGTTTGAACCAACAATTGCAACCACACCTGATTCAATAGCAGATTCACCCACTATTTATTTATATGTTGAATTACACGGAACTCGTGCTTAAACACATAAAACACACAAGCACCATATAAGCAATTGTTTTATATTCCAAGGTTCTATATTTTATAAATTTATAGTACAGCGATTTAAACTTCGTAAACTTTATATACCAACAATAACAATGTTCTGATTTTAATTTCAAATATAATATTCACTATACTAGAATATGTATTCACATATCATAAGCACATGAGCTATCATTTCGAGCTCTTCACAATTTTTTTAATTTTTGTATCTTTTAATATTTGTTCAAGCTGAACTGACTTTCAAAACTCGACTCAAAGAGCTCCTCGGAGAATTTTCTCGTTGTCAACCACTTACCAAAAAATCGAACGGTAATCTATAAATACATACATACGTACTGCTGATTTAGCATGTGGTAAGCCGCCAACATAACAACCAACCCTACATCGACAGGGTCTATGACATTTCAAATGCAATACTGCATTACGATGACCAAATTTCCACCGCATGCATCGAGGGATATTTATATTTAAAACAAGCCGCAGTTTGATGAATGAAATAAATTGTTGAATGAAAATGAAGAATGAGGCAATCTAAACAACAGTATTACATCGAGCAATTTAACAATTTTTGATAATTTTGAATCAAATGGCTGTTCAAAAATTATCCAAGATTTAGCAACAGTAACCAGACTGGTGTAATATACATACATAACTATATTATCCTATGTATAGCATTACTCCTGCGCGCACACTTTTATTTTATTATCCAGTTTCGTTTTTATTTTTCTCTCTAGATCACGCGCTCTACAATCATTTTTCATTGCAATACACGTGAAAATCCAAAAGGAAAATTTATTTTTTTCGTTTGTTTGTATTTTTTCCTTTTCCCTCGTTTTGTGAAATGCTATAGCAAAAAACAAAAACAAAAAAGTTAGGGACAAAATGCGTAGTATTCATGTACGAATACACTTTTACGAGACTGCTCCGAACTTAAGCCGTACAGTTTCTTTTTTGTTCTCTAAATTGTTTCTCATGTTTCAATCCACATGCGAGACACACTGTTTTGAAACGACATAGAAGAACATTTTTTTTTTTGATAAACAATAACCATTATACAAATTAAAGCAATTTTCGGAAAAAAATGGTGTGGTAATTGGAATTTATCCCCTCTCCACACCCACACACATAAACACACACACACACTATTTTAAAAAACGTTTATCCTTTATGCATAAATATAAAAGTGGTGAAACATGTGTAAAAGTGCGCACACAATCTGGTCATTATGGTTTAATAATTTTGTTACGTCATAGTAGTGGGATAAAACGGTTTGGTTTAGTTTTAGCCACACAATCGGAATCATGCAATCATGTCCATCGTTTTTTTAAATGCATGATTAGTTAAGCTATTAACCACTGGATGGTTACCAATTGTCTAACCAATTTAGCCTCGTTGGAATGTTTATGACTATAATTTACTTGATTGATACACAGCATTAATATCTTTTCAAGTTTTAGTGATATAACTTGAAACAAATTAGGAGTGTGAATAGCTTGACATTAGTTATGATTTTGGTCACTAAATGAACTTACTATTTAATTTTATTGTGAATACTTACCCTACTATATAGTTTCCTTTCATCAAATTGAAAACTATAAATATTTCTTTTGAATAGCCGTATACAATAATATTGTTTGGATTTAATTTTCCAATAATATATTTCACGTACGAGTATATGTATTCCGTTTTAGAATTATATTTTTGGTTATAGATTTTTTACCTCCAAATAAACATGTGCATCTGCACGTGAAAATTCTCCTCCAGTATATCAAGTTTTTATTCTTTGGTAAACAAATTTGAATCTCCTCTTCTGCTTTGCTTTGTATGTATTTAAAAATGCATATATTTGCATACTTCAATTTACAAAATTGAATGTTAGTGTGTTAACGCAATAATAATTACAGATCATGATCGTATAATTTTATTATTCGTACATTTACAGAAAATATTGTTATTGTTGTTATGTTAATAGTTTAGTTTTGAGTGCGCTTGAAATAATATCGTTTGTGCGACATCTTTTATCTAATAGCGATATTACGAAATTTGGATCGTTTAATTTTGAACTACATGAATGTATATTGAGATCAACACGTGACATACAATTTTTTATTACTCTAACACTTATTGTTACTTTTTGTTTATTTTTACGTGTTTGTATTGCCTGTACTTTGATTTTTATACACGTTTTTTTCATTAGCTGATCGTGTTGAGTTGTTGCGCGGTGATGATATGTTGCTCTAATTTGTTTTAGCTTGGTTAAAATTTAAATTTAAGCAATTTTTCATTTTGATGTTTTTTTTTTTAGATTTTTCTAAATATTTTCTCGATAATAAAATTCTACAATTCTATCCCTACAAAAAATTATCTAATGATGTTAGGTCTATCATAATCATCCATCAACTTCGATTCTCAATGAACCGATTGTTTCATTGGCTGTATAGCATGTAGGGCCGTTCATACCACGAAATATTGGCCATAAAAAATTTGCTATCATGCCCTTGGGTTTTTAGAAGCCCAAACACTACAATTTTGATTGTTTATGAAGCCAGACAACTGAAAATGAGCTCCATGAGAAAAAATATTTATTTTTTAAATACCATCACCTAAAGGGTTTTCCAATAAGAAGTTTTTCATTTTGATCAATGAATGTTTATTTCATTGTAAAGAGGAAGGTATGCCATTAACATTTGAAAACTATATCGGCCAAATGGCCGCCACGGATACGCTGCAGCACCACATTCTTTTCATGAATTTTTCCATGACCAATTCACACATTTGCGGCTGTAGGTCCTCAATTACTTCACGAATTCCATCTTTCAGGTCTTGAATCGATCTTTCACGTGGCCCCAAAGAAAAATGTCTAAAGGTGTTAAATCATAAGATCTCGGTGGCCAATTGTGATCAGCTCTTCGAGAAATAACACGGTTAGAAAACTTTTCTTGCAAATTACGATTGTTTTGTTGATTGTGTGGCACGTAGCCATAAAAAATCATTAATCATCATACCTCGGTAGCGCAATCCATTCATCATAACAGTTGCACCAGCCTCATTTTCGAAAAAGTAAGGTCCAGTCACACCGCCAGCCTAAAAACCGCATCAAACAGTGACACGTTGAGGATGGAGAGGCTTTTCCACAATCATTATTGGATTTTCTGAGCCAATTCTGCTTATTAACGTAGCCTCCGTGGTGAAAATGGGGATTTTTCGATGAAAATACGAAGATAAAAAAAATAGCGAAGATACGACGTTTATGGTGATCGACCGGCTTGAGCTCTTGAGTTAACTGAACTTTAAAAGCCTTAAAACCTAGGTCTTTATGCAAAATACGGTGTAATGTCGTCTGTGGAATGTCTAATTCCAAAGATCGACAAGGAATCGACAAACCTAGGATTTCTTCAACACTACGGGCTACAGCAGCAATATTCTCAGTTGTTCTTGAGCGACGCCTAGCGTTTCGATTCTTCACATCACTAACTTGTCCCAACAGCTCAAATTTTTCCACTAGTTTCACTATTGTCGGCCGAGAATGTGCTTCACGACGATCCAAAATGTTGACCATTTTTGTAGTGAATTTTAACAATTTCAATGCGTTGTTGAAGCGTGTAGCGTACCATTTTTAGTAATGGCGTAGTTTTTACTTGTAAAATGTCAAAAGATGACAGCTTGAAAATTGACAGCTGGACAAATAGCAGGCTATTCAAAGTGAAACATTTTATTGGAAAACCCTATAGTTCAATGATACAATCTGCAAATTGTCGGCGCTTGGAATGATCTTGCGGATTTCATGCTTGGACCAATTCATACCTTATAAAAGAATGTAAAGACAAATAATTGCGTAAAATTTTCGATATGGCTGATTAATCAGTTTCATACGCGTTGTGCCAAGATCAGTGATTTGGTGGCTTATATGAAAAAAAATGCTTTTGAGAAATTTATTCTATAATTATAACCCAAACTGAATCTTCGCCTTCAGTGGGATCTGAAAACGCGCTTTATAAAATTATCCATGTATAAATCTCTATAGTAAACACTAGCCGAGATCAAACGTAATTTACAACAGTATAAGTTGAGGATTTAACCTCAAAAAGTCGACGAATTAACAAATGAAAATAGTAAATTAACTTTTCGTCTTGATAAGTTGGTGCATCTTACTGAAACTGTCACTGCTCTTAGTTCGAAACTTGGAGCTAAAATTTATGAAAACCAACGGATTATTGCTGTCATCGTAGATCTATCACTCAAGAAAGATTTCATTAAAAAAATCTATTTAACACTGGAATTGTTCAGAATTAACTTATAGAATTCGTTTGATAACAAAATTGAACGTCTCGACTATATATATAGTTAACTCAATTTTATATCATTTAAAGCATTTTAACGCATTTTTCAGAAATCTAAAACCTCTACCATATTCTTGACTTGCAAAAGGCCTTCGATTCAGTTATAGACATAGCCATATTAATCCGAAAATTAAAAAGTGTTGGTATTGGTGGGTTTCCCTTTCAGTGGATTTCAACTTTTTGACGCACCCAATATGCGTACATAAATCGCAAACTCAAGCAAACTTCTAATCAATTGTGGAGTTCTGCAAGGTAGTATTCACTGGCCAATACTGTTTCTAATTTTTTTAACACCGGACTTGCTTTAAATGTCGGAAAAACGAAATATATGTGGTTTTTCAACAGTCCCATTTTAAATATCTGTGATGGTTATCGGATAGAACAAGTTTAAGTATCTTGGCGTTACTTTTGGTAATCAAATCTTGGGCTAAATAAATAAATTATTTAACAACCTACAGACCTTAAATCGTATGAATGTAAGCTTTTTATACTCTTTTTCACAATTTCTATGTAAATATATTTTACCGGGAAAATCGAAAAAGCTTTATCCATACTATTAAAGCTTTTTAGTTATAATTCAAAGATTTCCCAAAATTGTATTACGGCTTTTAATTCTTTTAATTTGTGAACTGTAATCGAACATATACATATTATGTGCTTTATGCTCATCCAATACAAATTTTGTTAACTTGAATTCATTGAGAATGAAAATTACAGAGGGAGCTTACGCCAAAATGTAGGTCTATATTGTTTAGTTTAGTCAGTCATTCATAGATAGCACTAGTATCAATCAAATAAATTATGATTTTATTAGAGTTCAATGCATAATGAGAATAGCATAATTAATCTTGAGCTTAGAAAAGTCGACGATTTACCTGAAACAAATAGCATGCAATTAACTACAAGCTTAACCTGAATGTATTTGCTCAGTACGGCTTTTAGTTCTCGGATAGAATTTAATTCAAAATTTTTTTGTAAACTTTGATCAGATAAATTTAAACCAAAACAAAATTTATCGTTGATAATTTGATGTTGAATAGCGCGAGTTTTGATAATTCAATTCAGAAATTTCATGTCATATACCGTGGCGCTGCCCAAGCGAGCAATGAAAATAGTATTAATTATTTTTGGGCGAACACCCCATTTAATGTACAGTTTGATTTGTCAAAATTAGATTCATCTGTTGCATTTATTTGTATATATCGATAAAATGTACTAAAAAATTAGCTCATACTCTAAAGTGTATTTGTAAGTATTGCACACAGAGCTTTGGAAAATGAAATGTAATTTAAAAAATGAAAATTCTATCTAGCAATATACAAATATATATATACAATATATATGTATGTATGAAACAAGATGTAAAACACAGAAACATGTTTCCAATGTTATTCATGGTATGCCACGTGCTGCTGCTTTATTATTTCTAATACATTTGGTCGTGCCGCAATCCGCGTGACAAAACTCCACCCCTATATCCAATTTTTTTGTTTTGTTTCATTTTCTACATTTTCTATTTGAATTTTATTTTTATTTGAGTTTTTCACTGATCTCAGGACTAACCGGTAATCATTTTTCTAAAACAGTTTCCGATTAGACGTTGTGATTGATGTACATGAAGTTTTTGGTGCATTGTGTGTCCAGTGTTGAATAAAAATAAATTAATTTTCCATTCAGATTGTGCATTTAGTGTGTGTGTGTATAGTTTGGAGAGTGCTTTTTTATTTTTTATTTTTTTATTAACAACCACATTTGTGAGAATGAGAAGAGTATCACTTTTCGAATTACTCACTGTTAATAGAAAAGTGAATTTTACGAAAATATTTAAGCAACACACTAACCGCTAAATCGCGGGGGGTTGCATCCATAATTTACTGAAATAATTTAAGTGTTTGATAAGAAATAAAAAATAACGTGTGTGAACTTTTTAAAATATGGGATCCGAGGCAGTATCGTGTAATAGTTCGTATTTTAATCACGATCAAATTCGTATGATTGAAAATGACGACTACCCAGAGAATCGTAGTAGTTTGGTGTCATCGTCATCGAATACCAGTGAAAATAATAATAATAATATGTGGATGAATAGTGCGAGTAGTGGTAGCAGTGCTGGTAATGATAATATCCCGAACAGTAATAATACAAATAACAATAGTAACAGTAGTAATAATAGTAATAGTAGTATTAATAGTGGTAATAGTTCAAATAATAGTAATATAAAAAATAGCAGCAGCAGTAGCCCAACATCGTCAACTAACAGCAGTTCAAACAGTATTAGTAATAGTAATAATGATAATAACAATAGTCATAGTGTGTCTAATACAAATAATAATAATAATAATAGCATGATACCAGTTCCTGGCCAAATTCCTCAAAATATGTCATGGAATTTAGTAAGTCCACCGCTAACAAATAGTTCTCTATATAGTCATCATCATCATCATCACCATCCTAGTTTTCAACGGACGTATCCTGATTCGAGATATTTAAATGGTAGCGGCGCATTAAATTTAATGGATTCGGCGGCCAGCCTAAATAATCATCATTTGTTAACATTGTCACACAGTAATAGTGGAATAAATCAAACATACAAACGATATTTTCAGTCAGGTCAGTTGGTTATCTGTTTAAAATAAATGAAATAAAAAATAAAACAATTATTAAAGGTTATACCATATAGATATATAGACTTTCGAGGCACCTTACACGACACGATCAGAGATAAAACAAAAATTTAATTATCAAACGAACTATGTACAAGTACATACACATATATTCCTATATAGTATGAATAATAGTTTGTTTTTTTATAAATAAATAATAATAAAGCTTTTTGTTATCGTCGTTCAATATACAAACGCCATCATCGTATAATAGATATTAGTCATTCTGTCAACAATTGTTTAGATTTTGACTTGCAATTTGAATTGAAAATTATTTTATAGTTGATGTACTTATGTATACATACAAACATATACATACACTGAATAATAGTATTATAGTTAAGATGAGATAATTTATAAATTATTGTGATTTTTATAACTTGTTCAATTTTAATTTGTTTCTATGAATGTGTGTACAACTATATATGCGGCAAGATAGTGATCTCTCTGTACACAAAAAATGCGATTGTTTAATTGGTATAAATTAGTTGTTCGTGTCATTGTTGTAGTTCAGTTGAAAGATTATTTTTCGAACACATGTGTATATACAAATTTTCAATTCTTTCGATTACACTTTTTAATTCTCTATATCAGTAGTGTTCAACCTTTTTGAAGCTGCGAGCTACTTCAACTATTCCAATGTAATTGACGGGCTCCATACCGCATAATTTTTTTTTTTAATTCGATAGTAGTGGCTAATAGGGCATTAAAGTCAAAAAAATCAAAAAAGTCTGGTATATGGAGGTTTTTGTACCAACTGTATACTTTTGTATTCTAAAATAACTAGGATGGATTTTTTTAATTTTAAGAGAGCTGGCGAGCTAGTCGTTGGACATCACTGCTCTATATGCCATCAAATGTATTAGTTGTTGTACGGTGAGTTGAGATAAACTCGAAAGTTTTCACTATTTGCATGGTTCTGACGAATTTCACGAAACAAATTAACCGCGGCGAATTCGCCGCAATATTTTCATTTCATTAGACGAGCATAGTTGTCAACATGGCGAATAATTAAAATTTTCGAAAAGTTGTTGATTAATTTATTTAAGTTAAAATTTTAATTGAGCATGCAGCGAATTAAACATGGCGAATTTAATAAAATATTCTATTAACAGAGTCGTTAAGGCGGCGATGGCTCCACGGTGTAGAGAACGACTTGGCCTCTTCAGATTGTCTTAGACAGTATGAAGACCATGCTCGGGATCGAAACCGTTGGAGCCAAATTGTTGATTCAGTAAGAGGCCAGTAATTAGCCTTTAAAACTGTTTAAAAAAAAAAATTAACAAAGTACGATGAAATCATTTTCAAAGATTGATCAAATATTTGAAATTGACATTTTATGATCCAAATGGTTCAGATATTTAATTATTAAAAATAAAAACATGTCGTTTATGTTAAAATTTCGAAATAATGTCACATTTATTTATGTACAGCAATACATTATCAGCGCTGACGTAATTGTGGTCAATAAGGTTTTAGAAAATGGCCGTCCATGCAACGGTTTGGACAGAAGAATCTTTTTCTATAGAAGTACATTTTACATATCAAAAAAGATGTATATAATGTTAGCTCATGATTCATGCCAGAAAACGCAATGGCAACACCATAACTATAGCGACACTTTTATATCAACTAACAGTCCAGGATTATGTCCTAATGTCGCGACAGTTTCATAAAACTATCATCCCAGGAAATCATATAATTTTGGATTTCGTACAAAACCAACTCAATATCACGAAAAAATAGATACACAAATAAGCATCATAAAAAAACGTAAAACGAACCATTTAATGATTTGATATATTAAGTCGGATTCAGAAAAAATTGTGATAAAGTGACGTACCAAGTCGAGTGTTTTTTAAACTTAGCCAACAAAAATCACTACTTCAAAACACTCGAGCCAATGTCGGACTAGCTCCGGTATTTTTTAAGTTTGGCATACTAACACCAATTTATCCTGTTCGTTTCAAAAATAATTTTGACGATACATTCCACGGTCGTGAGCAAGCCAATTTAGCTTTAAGCTATTAAGTCCCATCCTATCGTCTCCAGAGTCAATTAGGTAAAAATGTCACATTAGCTCGGGTATTTTTGAAGTTTGGCATACTAAAACCAATTTATCCTGTCCGTTTCAAAAAACTTCCACGATCGTGTGCGAGCCAATTTAGACTTAAACTAACCATTTTATATATGTGTCATTATTTTTAATTATTTCACCAGTCCCATCGTCTCCAGAGTCAATTAGGTAAAAGGGTCGGATTAGCTCGGGTGTTTTTTAAGTTTGGCATACTAACACCAATTTATCCTGTTCGTTTCAAAAAACTTCCACGATCGTGAGCGAGCCAATTTAGCGTTAAGCTACCTATTTCATATATTTTTCATTATTTTTAATTATTTGACCAGTCCCATCGTCTCCAGAGTCAATTATAGTAGGTAAAAGTTTCGGATTGGCTCAGATGTTTTTTAAGTTTGGCATACTAACACCAATTTATCCTGTTCGTTTCTTGTATTAACTGATTTAGTTTGTATATGCATTATACATAGTTCTATCATGAGAGATAATGGATACTATCACTTGTATTACCTGATGTACATTTTTCATTTTTCTGGGATAAAATTCTGGGATGAACCAACTGTATAAAAAATATAAATATTTTTAAAAGTCTAGGATGAATTTTTTATACGCTCGGACATCACTGCTATATATGCATATAGAGTTATTGTATGGTGAGTTGTGCTCAACAATTTTAATTATTTTCATAGTTTCTGATGAATTGGTTAATATTCTATAGGTATTTTCAAGAATGGCGAATTCGCCATCTACAAATATGTTTCATTATTTTATATGCGGCGAAAAAAATACATTAATTTATATTAATTTAAACGAATTTTACGAAACTAATGAAACTCGGCGAATAACGTGTCTAGTAAAGTTTTTCCAACATGGCGAATTCGCCAAATATCGCTGATCTACAATAAAGTTATTAATAGAAAAAATCATAAATTCTAATTATACAAAAGTATGTTGATTAATTAATTTAAGTTAAAATTTAAATTGAGTACGCGGCGAATTAAACACGGCGAATTTAATAAAATATCCTATTATCAAAGTACGATGCAATCATTTTCAAAGATTGATCAAATATTTTAAATTGATAAAAATTGAATGCCTAACACTGATTTGTTTGTCTAAATTAGTGACTAAACTAAATTGATTGTTAGTTGATAGTAGACGTATTAATAGATGGCAACAGTATTGATATGAGAATTTGACCAAATAATTTGGCGATACATTTTTAGAAATCTCTAGATGATTAATTTCCATCAAATTTCACAATTTGTTAAATCTTCAGAATTCTTCAAAATTGACCAATTCAAGAAATGAATTTACTTCCTAAACTTAGAAAGTTATTTTTTATTTTGAACTAAATTACTTGATTTAAAATTATGAACACGCTAATTCTGAATTTCTGGATTTCGAAAATTTAACAGTCGATCACCATAATAACAAAACAAGACATTAACAGGAAATGGCACTTGACAGACATGCAAACAGACATTTTCCAAAAATGTTTCAATTTGCTTCATAATTTATATTCTAATATTTTTAAATGTAGTATGACTACCGTCAAATTTCAAAATTTAAATAAATTTATTAAATAAAAGTTTTAAAATAATATTTCAGAATTGACTAAATACTTTAAGTATTGGAAACAGATTTTCTAGAAGCTTCGTAAAGTCGTAACGTTAGAATTTCAAAATATGTTAAAATTGTTGAATTAACATCAAATACCGCATCATAGTAGGCCCCGAAGAGATATGGGTTTCAGGCCCCGATTTACTGTAGGGCCCGGTTGTCAAACTATTTTTTTTTCTTACAATCGAAACGAGCATTTACGTCTGTCACTTAAAGATATATTCGTACTTATGATTCAGAGGTGGTTGCACTCGTGGCATAACAAGAAAATTCTAAATTTTAAATTAGGATTAGATGCGAAATGGGGATTACCTACTTAAACGGACATTTTATGAATTTTACAGCATAAATTGAAGAAATAATTTTTGCAATATTCAAAATTCATATATTTAGCGAAAGTTAACTATATAGAATTTTAAGATATTTTTCAAATTTTGAATTATTTGATTTTTCTAATTTCGGAACATCATTCGAATTATACGAAATTTAAACATAATGTTGAAGACCTTACAAATTTCAGTAAATTTTTAAAAGTCACCAGAATCAAGTTTCAAAATTGTATGAATTTTAGAAAAATTTTCGAAATTCCCATTTTAAATATTAGAAAATTTCTCAGATTCCCCAAAATTCTTATTGTGAATTTTACAATTTTGAAAGATTTCCTTAAAAGTTTTTTGTTGATTTTGTGATTTCAAAAACTTTTTAGACGGAGCCATTTTTGTTAAAGAAGTTTGTTGAAAAGGTGAAGAAGGTGAGAAGAGTCTTAGGGCTGAAATTAAATATCTTATTATACATCCTCGTTGTGAGTTACAATGAGTCTACAAGCAGCCGTGTGCCCGTATGATAGGTTCGAGATGTATTTCGCACGCTCACTGAAAAGGTGCGAAACCAGTTATGGTATACATTGCTACCAAAATACTTGCCTTAATTGAAATACTTCGAAAATTATTATTCTAATTTCATTGATTCAATCAATCAGTCCGTATATTTAAGATTGAGACGTGGATGAGCCTTGGCGATTTGTAGTTCACAAGTTAAAAACCAAACAGGTATTTTTCTTAATTTAGTTTCCAAATTCTTAAAATTCGAAATCAAATTAGACGTGTACACTTCTGAATTTTAACTCGGTTATTAAACAAAATTCAGTTACATTTACGAAATTTGCGTATTCCTCCAAGTTTGTCAATATTCAAAATTCACAAATTTTGGGAAAGTTATCCATAATTTTGGGGTACTTTTCAAGTTTTGAGTTTGCAACTGAAATTAAAATGAATTATAGATTTGGCATATTATTAAATAGCACAGTGGTTAAAACGATTGGATTGGGAGGTACTGGGATTCGAGGAAAGGAATTCGAATTTAATCGGACAATCAAAGCAAAATCTTGGGTTAAAAAAAAATTCGACATGTCGGAAATTTGTTAGGAACCCAACCATATTTAATACTGGCCCCATAGCCCAAACTACCCAACTACCCCAAAAGCTGAATTTCGAGAATTTCAGAATTCAAAATTCAGTTTAACCTTAAATTTCGATTTAACTGAATTGATCGTCGCCATATATTATTTAAAATAGAAAATCTCAAGAGAGTACACAATCAATATATGTATGTATGCTAACCCCAACAATTTTAGTAATTGTCTTTCTATATATGAAATTATCTTAAAATTAATTTCTAAAATTTGATCAAACATGCGATACCGCGTGCACAAAAAATCAAACGAAATTTCTACAATCGATCATATGTTCCCTCGAAAAAAATAAAAATAAAAAACTAACCAATTTAATTATTCTAATTACATCCATTTTTATTTACAAGAGAGTCGAGTGAACATTTTTCCAATATAAATTTCCCATATGATTCGCGTGAGTAATAATTTTTTTATTTTTACATCGACGTTTTTACTTTCTATATAATTTTTTTTTCTATTTATTTATTTTAAATTATTTATTAATTTATGTTCTTTAAGAATCGTTTAGGGAAATAGTCTCTTATTAAAGATTATGTAATTGTAAATTAGAAAATAAAATTAGCTTTACAGCATTGATCGATACTATATACAGATTTGTTTTATTACTTTACTCGCGCTGCAGTTGGGGGAAGTTATTTACTGCGAAGTTTATCTTGACTGTATGTGTGGATACAAAATGTTATATATGTAAAAAACGGATGTTGTCAGTGTGTTAGAAATATATATTCGTTTTTTTATAGTTTCGAATACTTAATCAAAACATTAAAAAATTTTAAAAATTTCACTTTTTAAATTACAAAAGTATAACCGAACCATTACCACTGTATATGTATGTTTCCAAAATGAAAACGAAAGTTTTGAGCTTTTTAGTTTTTTTTTGTCTGTCATGTATACGAGTATATGTATACATATTTTGACAACAAAAAATAAAAACTAATTTCGATTGAATAATTTTATGTTTAATTAATTCATAAATTTATCGCGATTTATATTCTACATGTATACATCTATATACAATTAATCTTCCAGCGTAGATCATGTGATCACATCTCGACGTCATGAGAATTTTGTGTATATATACATATGCATACACGTACCTACACATACTGGTTAAAATCTATTTGCAATCAATAAATTCAATTGTGAGAAAATGAAATAAACTTGTTAGTTAGTTTAGAACAGCAAGCAGAAGAATAGAAGAAGAAAAAGCTGGATTTGGTGGGTATATAAAGTATGTAAGAGGGGAGGTATGCAAAAATAATTTTTGACGTATGTACAACAACGTGTTAGAAAAATGTACACAATTGCACTTTAGATGTTTGTGTGTACTCGAATCGAAATATATATTTTATTTTTGTTCAAATAATGAATGGTAAATCAATAATAGTTTCAATGAAAACTAAAAAAATATTATTCTAATCAAATTCTATATATACAAATTGTGCATATATATAGTCACAACCTCTATATCTATATCCGCGTTATCCAACCCAGTAGCCAAATACTCGATAGATGCTCGATCGACTAGCAAGTAAATTAATTGAGACAAAGGCAATCTTTTTGTTTATTTGATTTTATTTATAATGCGCTATACAAACGTTACAGCAACACTTTAAAATTGAAATAAATAAAAGTATATTATTTTCTCGCTAAGGCCGTGTGTCAATTAGTTAAGAAAATTGTTAAAAACTAATTTTTTGACACAAAACTCAAATTTATTTTTGTTTGTAAATAAATCGAAAAATTTGATTTTCCTGTCAACATTTTCAGTTTTCTAATTTTTATACAGACTTAAGTCAAGACATTTAATCTTAAAAACATGTATTATTTATTCTTTGATATAAAAATTGCTTGCTTGCTAGAGGTACGAGGATCTACCCCAAAAAAGTCAACGAATACCAACGATGAAAATTAAATCAAAAATGTTTTTTTTCTTCCTATGAAGTTGGTCTCTAAAATTAGAAGCAAATTAATTTTAAATTTGTTCGCAATAGAAATTTCCAAATTTATTATTATGGCCACACGAAATTAAATTCGTGGGCCAAATTTTTAAGATTTTGCGAACCTGCTTTGAGGTACTCAACAAGCAAACGGAAGTTTTTATAAATTTTATTAATTCTATAAAAAATAAAATTTTGCACAAGCTTTGACATGCATCCAATTAAAACTTCAGAATTTTGTAACAATTAGCGTATTAGTAGCTACGAGATTTTCTTAATTTTGAATTTTACATTGGCCGAATTTAATTTAATTTTGAGGATTTTTCAAAATTCGTCAAATTTAAAAAAAACAATCTTATGATCAAACTTCCGAACTTTAAAAATTGTATAATGGATTTTAAGACAAATTGACGAAATAACTTCAGTCTCCACATATATTTTCGGCAAAACATTTTAAATCATAGAACCACGGATCATTTTAAATTTTAGAACCACGGCTAATAAATATAAACTAATTGTTCTAAAAAATTCCATATTTGATCAACTATATACATTGAACTGTTGAAATTTAAATTGGACTCCAATTTCAAATGGATGGGTTGGCTGCCTAAAAATCTACTTTGATTTTTTATGTGACAAGTGGCTTTAAATTTGACATTTTAGTATATTAAAAAAAATTGATTAATTCAAACATTCTTATACTGGAAACGTACTCAAGCATTTGACATTTCAAATTCAAATTGTGGTTGCCGTTTTAGAATTAGGTATTTTAGCAATCTGCACATTTAACTAAAACTTTGACAATTTCTACAGCGATGGCTGATGTTAAATCAGTTTCTAGTGGATTCTTGATTCTAAATTCGTGTTCAGCTACAAATATTTTAGTACACCTGAGCATAGATACAGCGAGTTTCTAGCTTAAATATCAATGATGCCCCGCCCCACATACAGTTCAAATAGGAACCTCTGAATTGTTGACGTTTCTCTTAATGATTAAAACAATAACACTTAAAGTTCACTCTCGGGTTTCGTCTGTTCTTGCATAATTTCTAAAAACTTTCAAATGATAATAAATTCTATTACCAAAAAATCTGTAATGAAATTTGCTTTTACCGGTGATGGCAAAATAATTCGGTAATACCGGGTTATCGGTAACGGCAATACCGGTATTGGAAACCCTACCCATAACTAACTAATTTATTAATTACTATAAAAGCTTTTACGATTTAAGCTTGGTTTTACTAATCTGTATCTCGTTTCGTTGGAAAAATTTCCAGCGCGAAGGAATTTAAACTCCGAATTTAGTTTTGTTGGAATTTTGCTATTCTGTAACTCGATTCCATTGAAACTTTTAATTATTTTTGCAGAAAAATTTATTAAAATAGCATATTTTTTTACATATATTTTTAATTTTTAATTATGCTTTAACAATTAATGATTATTTTTGCTTTAGCGACTGGTATGGTCGTATTTAAAAAGAATAAAGAAAAACTGTATGTATAGGCCAAAACTTATTTTACAAATCGTCAAGTACTATTCACGGCTGACACCAAAATATAATTAACAGAAATCTCCAACGATATTTTTTTTCCAGTGAAAATTTTCCAACCGAGCTACAGAATAGACATGACTAATTTAACCAATTTGCGAATCAAATAAATTTGGCCAACCACCTTATCAAACCTATCAATTTCTCGTCGGATTCAATAAAGCTTTACGAATTTGCGTCTATAGATATGTAATTTTCGACTATTTTTCGTTCTTATTTTGCCGGTCCTTGAGAATTCTCGAGGAATGCTAAATTAATTAAAATAATAATTATTTATTGTTTCAGAAGTCGTTTACTTAGTACAGAATAAGTATATCCCTTCGCTTGTGAGAAGGTTAGCATTATTGCGACTTCGTTTGTCTCGATTTTTTTAATGTATAACATCGACGTGACTACCAAGTGCATGGTATGATTATAGCAAAGCGGCAACTCGGCCGATGACAATCTTCCAGAGTTAACCATTACGCTTGCTGCTTTTTTTTCATTGCATGTTTATATGTTCCAGTTGCCGATGCAAACCTGTGGTTGATGACGCTTTGCACGTCGCAGTTTTTTTTAGTTTCTTTTTTGACGTACTGCCAGCAATCATTATAGTTTTGCTTATTCATTTAGATAATTTGATGAATAATTTATTTCAAATTAGAACAAAAATAATTGTTGGTTTGTTAAGCACGGTAACGTCAAGCTGCCATTTTTGAAATACAATGAATTCATAATAAATAACTTAAAGTGAGAGAAAATGTAGTACAATGCAAATTGATTATGAAAATATTTTTCAGATTTATAGTTAAAAAAAATTAGATATAGTATATTCTCGAGGAATAAGGATTTCTCGAGACCTCAATCTATATTTGCGTCCTCATGAAACTCATAGTTTAGTGTGGATTGTGGTCTAGCGGCATCATCGGATCTTATTTCTTTTTTATATGCTGGTCCAAATTATGTCGTATCGGCTTTAATCAACGTGCATGCGGTTTTAGAACCGATTCCATTAAATAACCTTTTACTCATTTATTTATTGATTTTATTAAGAAGATGGCAGAAATCGTCTTACATAAAAATTGTTTTTTATGCTGCATATGTAATTTGAAAATATGTCAGATATCCAGTTTTGGCGCTTCAAAATTTAATGCACATAAATTCGATATCTGCAGATAGTAAGTTTTATTAACAAACAAAATTTTTGAAAAAAAAGTCTATGTAAATTTAAATAGTATAGCAATAACTCTAACAGTTATCAATTTATTTAAAAAAAAAAAAAATTTTTTTGTAGCAGTTATTCACTTTCAATTTTTTTTTTTTTTTCAAATGGAATGAAATTTATAACTCAAAATCGTCGAAAATTCAGTTAACTAGTTTCTCAAAAAGCAGAACACAGAATTCATTACTTTACTTGTGTTATAGTGACGCCGCGAAATAGACCTCTAGTTATAACTATATGGTCCTGTAATGGAAGGCTGTAAATAACTATAGGAGTGGTGAGCGGTGGTTTTCGCACTAAACTGTATATAGAATAAAATTAAAAACCACCATATTGATTAAGCTTATTTTATTATATTTGGCCTTTGATGAAGGTTAGCTGTACAACTAATTCATATATGTAATAGTGTGGGGGTGTTTGCAATTATTAAAATAAATCAATCGGAAAATTTTTTATAACGATGAGCAATTCTATTTATATATATAGTTAGTCGAAGCCATAAAACTTACTATTGGTATATAGGAAATAAGAAATACGCGACTAAACTACTTTTACATATATACATATATTAAAACGGGTGTCCCATTTCTCTTTTTATTTTTATGTATACAAAAACATTCAAATTAATTTTATTCTGCCTACACTACTCTTATGTACTTCTTAGTATGTATGTAAAAAACAATATTTTCTTATCCTCGGGTTTATTTCTTGTGCTTGCATTGAAATCTCTCATGATTTAAATTTTTGGTTTTATTTACTTAATGCTTCCACCCGGAAAAATAACATTTTGATTATATTGTTTAAAGCTTTTTCTAGTTTTGTTGCTTATTTTGACAGAAATGATCATAACTTTTACCACTTTGTATATTTCTATATATATGTACGAGTATGTGGAGAGATGAGAAAAGATCAGTAAAAGCTTTATCTCGCATTGTTAAGCAAGTTTATACTATACAAAATTGGTTTAGAGTGTGTGTGTGTGTGTATGTGTGTATAGAAGAGAGAGAGTAAGAAAGCTCTCGTATATACTTAAGCGAAAATTTTAAGCGCTCTTCCTCTCTCTTTCTCTCCATCACCGGCAAACGAAAACAAATTGAATGAAGTGTACACAATATACAAACGTATACACACAGCAAGCACAACAACAGAACACAAAAATGGTTTAATTTTGCTTTTTCACCATTCGCGTTACAGTCGTGAACTATACACAACTTTTAATTTTCGGAGACGGTTTAAGTTTAATTTTTTTTTTTTTTGGTGAGTTTAACATTTGTATTTTGTTTCGTGCGTTTTTAATAAACGGTTTTGAGAATTGACGGGTCCGCCTGCGTGGATTCTTCCGGTTTGGTGAGGAACGACGAACCGTGTCGGATTATTTAACTATATTTGTTATTTGTGTTTAAATAATGGTGTGTGATTTATGTATATATATAGTGATTTAGTGTGATATATAGAAGAAGAAGAGCTTAAAAATATAAAAAAATTCTAAATTAAATTCTAATATCAGAACAATATAACAATTTGAAACGCATGGAATCACATATACAAGGTCGTTTAGTAGCATAAAATTCATTATAATCTTATTTATCATCACTATTTTATAAATTTGCTAATAATAATTGTGTTAGTGTGTCGGTTTTTAGTTGTATCTGTACGATTCTAATTCAATATAAAAATATATTTATATATTAGAATCTTGTTTGAATAAAATATTTATAAATAAATACAAGTGATGTGTTTTTAACAATCGGTGTGTAGATTTAATAAAAAAAAAAAAAAAATTTTAAACTTGAAGTACTTGTGTGTCGTCGTCTATAAAGTGGTCTGTGTGCTGTGTGCTCGAATGTTTACACATAAAATGGGCGACTTTGTCGCATAAACATGAATCTGAGTTTAACGTTTAGTTGACACACAAAAACTTTAATTTTTTTCATAAACTATATATATTCCGCGCAAATCGTATATATCTATATATATATAGCAGCAAACAAACATGGAATATCAACAATTACCACCGGTTTCATCGATGAACATTCCAGTTCCAATTTCATCACCATCACCACATTTACAAGTTCTACAGAATAATGGGCAACCGAATCAAAATTTAATATTGTCCGCAATGCAAACACCAAGCACACTTCCGATCGGTGGTGGTGGTGGTGGTCCAGGTGGTGGCGGTGGTGGTGGTGGTGGTGGTGCTGGAAATGGTGGTGGCAATATCGGACTAGGAAATAGTCTCCAAGGGATTAATAACAATAGCAGTAGTAACAATAATAATAATAATTTAAATAGTAATACAAATTCAGCAAATTTAACAGCGGCCTCACAATTAATCCAGCTACATCAATTACATTGCATCAACAATAGTAACAATAGCACAGATAACAATAATAACAATACGAATAGTAATCATCAGCCAAATAATAACAATAATACGACAAATGGAATAAATAATGGCGGTGCGGAGGAGAACAATCGTTGGACCCAATACCAGGTCCAACAATTATGGCGTCATCATGCCTATTTTAACGGTAACCGTATAACTACTTTCACTTTCTTTTGTATACACATACATATATATATATATATATATATATATATATATATATACGTCATACAGTTTTTAAGTTCTAGATATTCTGACTATATTTAATAGGTTAGAAAAGTCATGTACACACAAAACAAACAAAAAAAATTGTGTATTCATGATCGTCTTGAGTTTTATTTAAGATGAGTACGCGATGTTTGAATGTATGTGTGTTGTTGTATATACGCGAAACAAAGTATGTACATACACACATGTATAAAAGTAAAATTTCACTTTCACCTTTTTTTTTTTAATTTTTGTAGTTTACTTTACTTCGCGATCATTTCTTGTTGTTGTATATTTACTATCCCACTATATATGTATGAATGTATATGTATGTGAAAAACTTCCGGGTTGTTGTTAATATAAAGAAACATTTTTCTCTTCTTGAAGTGTTACAATTTCCATTTCATTTCAAATTTTTTTTTTTCCTTTAATTGATTTTATTCGGATTTGGTTAACTGAATTTACGGTGCTCTGTAAACTACTTGGAAAATTGGTTAAAATAAGAATATACATTTTTTTTTTTTTTTGATCGGTTTCATTTTTTTTTGGGCAGTTTTTGGTTTCACTTTCGAATTTTTTTGATGGTTGATTATGTGCGCGCGAATGATGTTTGTTAAAAGTCGTTGTGTGCACACACATATTTTGCAATTTATTAATATTATATTGAAGGTTAGAAGGGTAATTTGTTTTGTTTTTGTAGAGTAATCAACAGTTTTCAGGCAGAGTGTAAAAAATTAAAAAAATTGTTTTTTAATTAACAATTGATAAAGAGGCAATGTTGTGCAAATTTTGAATCTCACACGCAACGATGCTGATAACATTATTTCCTATATATGTATATTTTTGGTATATGTATATACAAAAATAGAAATTTGTTGGCTACTCATAGGCTCGTTACATTTTAACTAATCTCATTTTGTTACAAGTAATTTTTAGAAAGTACTTTTGTGCTTTCATTCTTTACTAATTTTTGTAAATTAGGTAGCCTATTTTATTTTATTCAACCTATACCTTAAATACTACTCAAAACGTGTATTATATAGCCAACTAAAATCAAGCAAAAAGTGTTGGCGTAATACCCTATTCAGACATTCCCTTAAAAACCAAAAATAAATATTGACGTGATCATGACATTTCCAATTGATAAAATTAATGAAATAAAATAAAATCTGTAAGCGGCCATAAAAAAAACTGTAAATATACGAACAATCTTTTTATTACTATTTCTTATACTTATATATACAAACACATAATTAAATATTAAAAATAAATAAAATATATAAAAAAAAAATTAAAAACTTTCTCCTGAAAATTAAAAATAATAATAAATAAATAAATGTACATAAAAAAAACTGTTGCTTAACGGGTTTTTATATGTCTGAGTTCTTTTCTTTGGTTTCTTACATTTTTATTTATGAATCATTTGTTGTATTTGTGTATATGATTCTACTATACATTTGGCTGGCTGTGTGTTTGTGTGTGAATTTTATTTTTTGTTAAGTCTTTGATAATGTCTTCCGCTTTTACTTTTGTTTTTAGATATACATACATACATTTTATAATATCAATTTTAATTGTGATAAAAATATGTTAAGCATAATTATATGTAGCATTATAGAGCTTAATTTTCAGTTTTATCGTATCATTCCCAACTGGAATCTATAAAATTTGGCGTGCGGCGAATTCACGGCGAAATGCCAAAATATGTCTTGAGGGGTTGATTGTGACACACAAATAAACTTATATTTCATTACATAATATAAGTTAAACTTAAATTTCTTACCAGTTTTACTCTAATTCGCCGCAAATATACCAACGACAAAACATTTACTGACATGTGTTTAGAAAATCAAGCATCACGTTATTCAATGCAAAAATTAATTTCCTTTGAACGTCAACTAAAATATGACGATTCAATAAAGGCGACTCGTGACCAGTTTTTTTTATAAACTAGGACAGAGTACGTTCAAATTAGAGTACAGATATCAAAAAAATAGGGTGTGGCGAATTCAAGCGAATTTACGGCGAAATGTGAAAAACATTAAAAATCGAAATTATACACATTCTGCTACATTTTAGGCATGATGCGACACTCATGACCATGACGGTTATGCGTTTTATACTAATATACGTTTGCTACATTATTTGACATGCAATTGAATTCATGTGAGATTTATTCTCTATATACATATATATATATATATATATTTTATATTATATAGATGAGATAGATGTTAGTGGTCATTATATCTACAATAGAAAAAAATAAAAACTAATGACAACGATACAAATACAGAGTACACACATGTTAGAGAACGTGAAAATATAAAAATCGTGTGCATATTATTTTAATTTTATGTACATTTTCGTGTATATATCAATGTTTTATTGTATCTTAAATTTGTATACAGATTTCGTCATAGTTACAAATCAAGAAAGCAAATTTCCTCCCCCACAATTTTTTTTATACCGTGTATAAATATAGCAGTAGGGTGATGATAACTTGTGTTATGGACGAATTTGTCAGATTTCTTTTTAAATTAAACAACTGAGTATTTCACGTGGCAAACGTTGTGATACCTGTGTGCATTTAGTCTTGCTTATATAGATTTTCTACAAATATAATTTCACGCGTACCCGCACTATATCACGTTGTAAGTGCAAAGATCTTTACTCGAATATATATGTACATATGTATGTATATGGGAAGTATACACGCAACATAATATAATATTTCCTCCTTCCTTAACATAGTATATATGTACCTATATATGTATGTTAATACATAATACATAATGTATTGTAATGTAATATGTATTATAATTAATTTGATGAAGAATATCAGTCAAAAGCGTAGCATACAATAAAATGTATTAAAAGCGCAATGAAAGTGAAAATGGCATACTTACACCATTTCTTGTTTTGATTCCGCATTTTATATACAAAATGCGCGCGCGATATAAAGTTTCTATGTACATACTGTTTGTGTTATGTTGTTATACCATGCGCTGCTGCAATTTCTTTCATTTCCATTATGTCTTAGTTTTTACTTTCAATATATAGCGATATTTTATGTCTATATAAGAAATATGATATGCAACACCTCGTATTATCACTAATCATAATACGTTTTGACAATTTTTTTGCGTGTACATATATACATTATATATAGAATATATGCATATCAAAGATAAACCACATAACCTAAAACCTTTAACTTATATATACTATAGATACTCGTTGACTCTAAAACGCACAACATATATTTAGGTACATGTAAATATACAGCTGATAAAGGATGGTGGTGAAACAAGTATATTTATAGAAATATTGATAATGTGATGTACATAAGAGCAGAACCCCGGGATTTTTGATAAGGAGGTATACACGTTTGTATAAACTCAAGTTCATAGTTTTCACCAGGTTTCAAATCGAATTGCGTGTCTACTTCAATTCCTAGATTATACCAATTTTTTTTTGGCCTTATCGCGATTCACATTTTTTTTTTTATATTGTGATTTGCGAACCAAGCCGCGTACGTTATCATAAATCGTTTTGTTGTATGCTTTACTGATATGATTGCTAATTAAATCACGAGATTTTTAAAATATTTTTATTTTTACTTGCTTGGTATAATATACAATATATATGTTTGTGACTAAATTTATACAAAAACCGATTGTATCTAATCTAAAAATGTGACAGAATATTTTGGTAAAATTGTAGGCAAGTCGCATTTGCAGTTTGATTTTATAGACCCTGATTATGTGTTTATTTTTAACGTTTTGTGCAAGTGCAAGATTGTATTATACATTCGTAAATCAAATATTACGAAAAATGCATAGGGTGTATAGAACCATTTCAAAAAACCATTCAAACTAAGGTGCGCATACAATTATTTTGTAGAGCAAACTATAGCAAATATTAATTTTGATGCTTAAATCAATCCAAATAGTAACCTCTTTAAACGTAATCAAATTCAATCAAACTAATTAAAATAATAATTTGTTCCAATCAAATTTTCAATACTAATCAAACTACCTATTCAAATGATGCAACTAAATAAACAAAAGTTAATTTTCAAAAAAAAAAATCCTCATAAACCTAATTAAATCCTTTCAAATTATAAATAATTAGTTTCGTCAATCAAACTAATTAGGTGGAGAATTAATAACTAATAAAACATTTCAACTTAAATCTATTCAAACCAAATCAATTTTGGAAAATTAATTAAATCGATCGGATGAAATTAAATTGATTTGAATCAAATTTGTTAGCTCAGATTTACTCGTTTAAATTCTATTATTAATTTGATACGTCGTCAATTTGTTATCGGTCAACACGTTTAAAATCTAACATCAAATTTTAGTAAACTAAATTTATTATTTGGTGCAACTACAGATCTGGCTTCTAACCCTTAACTTAAGTCAATCTAGTTCTAGTTTAAGTAACATTATGTGATCGCTAGTACCAGATAATTTTGACTTAAGTCATATTTTGGTCACTTGTAAATCGTATTTCATTTAAATCTGATTTAAGCCAAATAATTAATATAATTTTATTATATTCCAGCTTAGCTTAAGTCAAGGATAAATTTAGATAAATTCACAATTTAATTTCGATAAAGTCATATTCTCCTAACTTAATCTATTTAAATTTGACTTAAGTTACGTGAAGTTTTAGCATATGCTACATTATTCTGGCGCTAAGTCACATTAGTTGCGCAAGCTTTCTTAAATATAAAATTAAAATCATGTGCCAAAAAATTGTATGCAGTCCTTCAAAGCTACTTGTTTCAAATAAAATGCCAGATTAAACATGAAGCAAGTATTACTGAACTAACTGACATAAACATAGGAGTTCCACCTGGGACCAGCATTGTATTTGCCGTATACTGCTGATCTACCAGCAACTAATAAAGAAATCACATCAACATTTACAGATGACACAGCTATTATATTTTTCCCACACAAAACCGCAAACTGAGAAAAATTCAGAAATTATCCTGAATCAAAGCGCAATCAAAAAAAATAAAAATTTATTATGACTTAAGTTACATTATTTTAATGTATTTCTCCTCTAATTTATTTGACTTAAGTTACTTTTAAATCTCGATATGGTCACATTTCTATTTTAATTAATTTACTGCTGACTAAGCCACGTTGTTTGGATCAAATGCTGAATTCTCAATTAATTCATATGATATAGTTTAAGTCACGCATAAATTTAACCAATTATATTATTGTGGCTTAAGTCATATTACTTTAATGTATTTCTCCTCTAATTTTAGCTTAAATTAGCTTTACTTAGCTTAAGTCACTTTTAAATCTCGATAAGGTCACATTTGTATTTTAATTAATTGTATACTGACTTAAGCCAAATTATTTGAATAATGTGTTGAATTTTCAACTAATTCATATAATATAGCTTAAGTCACACATAATTTTAGCCAATTATATTTATCTGGTTTAAGTTACATTATTTTAATGTCTTTGTCCTCTAATTTTCGCTTAAATCAATTTTATTTGACTTAAGTCACTTTAAATTATCCATCGACTAAGCCACGTTGTTTAACCAATTATATTATTCTGGCTTAAGTCACATTAATTTAATTTATTTCTCTTCTAATTTTAGCTTACATCAATTTTATTAAGCTTAAGAAACTTTTAAATTTCGATAAGGTCACATTTCTATTTTAATTTATTTAATCCTGACTTAAGCCTGATTGGTTCAATCATGTGATGAATTCTCAATTAATGCATATAGTTTAAGTCAGGCATAATCCAGTTAGATTTTTCTGACTTAAGTTACATTATTTTAATGTATTTCTTTCTTAATTTTAGCCTAAATCAATTTTTTTTGGCTTAAGTTTCTTTTAAGTCGCAATAAGGTTAAATTTCGATTTTAATTAATTTAATTCTGACTTAAGGCTCTACTTTACCTAGAACAAAAATCAAAATTGATGTCGATATTAAAATGCCAAAAAATTCGTCTAAAATAAAATTTGAAATAGTGTAAATCTCCGCTATCGAAAATTACAAAATATTCCATGAAAAAATTGTTTTTTTGCCACTAATGACATCTAATTTAAAAGGGATGAACTAAAAAATACACGATATTTAGTTGATTCCTAAACCATTTTTACATCGAAGGTACATTTATTTCAATAAATTGATTTGTCAGCTTATCGATATAAAATAGTTTTCAATTAAATTTTCAATTTTCTCGCTTATTAGAACGAATTTTTATAAAAACGTGTGTTAATCGCTAGATAATATCTTCCTGAACGTACCCATATATAAAATTTTTACAGATTAGTGGAAAAATATTGATAAATTTGGTTTGTGAGTAAATGGTTTTTGTCAAACATTCATCAACTTTGAAACGTAATTACGAAAAGACTATAGCGAATTTAAAAAAAAGCGTGTGTTACTCGCTTGCAAATATATTTAACTTTGCTGTAAAAAAAAATTATAAAAATATAATATAATTTAAGTCATGCATAATTTTAGTCAGTTATATCATTCTGGCTTAAGTTACATTTGAATTTAAGTCATCTTATTAAAGCTCACAACATTAAAGCTAAATTTCTTAAGTCGAATACGTAGATTAAACCATACAGAGTTTTACGCTTAATTCACAAATTCTTATCATTAGTATAATCCAGATTAAGTCACGTGTAATTATCAAATAATAAAATGCCGTTTTGGTTTAAGTCACATATAACTTTAGCTTAACCTACATATTTATGATTTAAGATACAACAAAAATGTTATTAGCTAGATTACATGACCTAAGCTAAAACGCGGTGTCTTAAGCTGATTTAATGTGGCTTAAACTAGGTTTATACCGTAAATTAGGTTAGTTAATACATATCAAATTTAGAATATGAAGATTAACATAATAAATAAAATAAAAATTAGTGTGAATAGAATAATATTTGATTGAGATTTCAGTTAATAATCATTTCAATTCTATTTCAAATTTCATTCAAACCATGTCATGTTTCGACTGTCTTAACATCTTAGACTCACTCTCAAACTGCATTCAAATTATTTTAAATATTTTACAAATATAATTTGAATATAGCATTCAAATTTCCTTTCAAACTGTTCACTAAACTTAGATTTTGAAGAAAATTAAATTTAATCAATGGAGCTAGTCCCATCATTCAGGATATTACTTCAGTCGTGTTTTATAGTTCTTTTGGGCGGGATGCTTGACAATATTATGTGTAATTAAATTTGAATACGATTAAACGTCATAATTGTGTCCGGTAATTTTCAGCCAACTTGATGGATAATTCGATTAATCGTAACGCTAATGCGCGATAATTATATATTATTCGCGAAATAATTTGGATTCAATCAAATCTCTTTGTTAAAATCATATGTACATACATATATATGCTAAACACAAATACATACATATACAAAATCACATCAAGAGAGGTTTATTAGATAAATAAATTACTTTAGTAAATAAATTTTTTTTCCGCGTTTTTAAAAGAAAGTGAAAATTGTGTATTACTTTACAACACAGACAAAACCAGTTTATATAGTTTTCGTCGTTGTCTTCCTATTCTTCTTTGGCTTACCATTAAATTAATTCCAAGATAATTACTATTGGCAAGAAATACATAGTCATTTTTTTTTAAAACATTTTTATGACGATGAGCAATATATATGTACAATAAATTTTGGTGGTTGTGAAGCAAACGTTCAGTTTGTGTTAAAATCCTCCGCAACCGCGATAATTATGTCAAAGTAATAGGATGCTGATAAATACGTATAACGGTCTACCAAAAAAAAAAAAAAAATTCGCGAAAAAAATTTAACAGTATTTTGTTTTATGTTTCAAGATTTTGCGGTTTGATGTGTGACAGAATATTTTCTACATTGTTTTCGAACATGGTAGTATTTTATTGTGTTTGGTAGAAACAACAAAAACTATAAAAACAAAAAAAAAACTTTCACCAAAATTTTTTTTTTAAACCAGCAATAAGTTTTTTTTTATTTATTCGATTGTATTTTAAAAACTACTTCCTATAAAATGGAGGAGTTGGTAAATATTTTATAAACAATAGGAAGTATTGCAAAATTTTTGTTACACTTTAGTATGGTTCGATGGTTATTCTATACCCGCGACCCGGGTTCTTGTATGCGCGATCAGGTTTAACGCGTAAGAATTCTTCCGTTGTAAAACTCAAAGTCCAAATAACTTCAAAAGCATGACATAATCTGTGTATGTTTTATTATGTTTGTTTAAATTAAATCAAAAAATTAATTTGGATAGACAAAAACCAAATTAAATTTGGCTTTTACTTTCACTTTCACTTGAGTGTGAACCAAGTTGGTTTTTAGTATCGCGCGCGAGTAAACAAATTTATTCAAAAAAAAAATATGTTTTTGTCTTTTATATTTTAGTTTTATTATAAATTACTGTATAGTTTTTATTGTTTGTACAAAATAGTTTTATTGATTATTAATTATGACACGATGGCGATAAAGATTATTTAGCAGCGATACAAAAATTAGATTTTATGCGAAAATGGTGGAGAAATTTATTTATTTTTGTTTGGCTGTCATATAGTGTCAATATGATTAATGAAATAGGAAGTTTTGTCGCCGCCTAATTGCGGTGAATTATTAATAAATTACACCTACAGTTTTGCATATTTACCATATTGGACAATGTCCAAACGATTGATTATCAAATCATATTACATACTCGTATATATGTATATAGTTAAAATTAAACATAATTTTCACTTTTAACAATACTATTGATGGTTTTGCGAAGTAATGAGACGAGAAACTAGTTAACTGCAAAAACATCAAAATGGTTGTATTATGCTCTAATTTGAAAATATGTCAGGTATGTAGTTTTGGTGTACCATAATTTATTTCACATAAAGTTGAGATATCTGCAGTTAGTTAGTTTTATTAACCAACTAGAGACACTTAATTTTTAAGTAAAGATAGCCAGTTTTAACAAAAACAAAAGTTTGTTTATTTATAGCAAGAACTTTAAATAATATAGTAATAACTATAATTTGTTATTTTGTTGCAGTTATTCACTTTTAAACTTTTTTAAGAATTCGGTTAACTAGTTTCACAAAAAAAAACACAGAATTATTTCTATGTAGGTAAATTAAACTCCCCAGTGATGCTCCAGTCACTAAATCGTAAAGTAAATTTCGATTGTTGCCGGTTTTGTCTGAATTCTCGTAATTTAAGTAGATAGTTCTGCAGCAGCTATAGTATGTAAATTAAATTCTGGTGTGCTCAGTAAATTATTTAATTTAATTCATGAATTGAATATTCATTGTTGCCAATTTGTATAATTCATCGGTCTTCGGTTTTGAGAAAGAATGTACTAACAAATTTTATGAATCCATACTTCAATGAATTTCTCGATAGATGCCGAGTAGTAGAGATAATATTCCAAACGGAACTTAAAATTTAAAACGGCCTTAGAAAATTAAATTTGTTTTTGATTAAGAATTAAACAATTAAAATTTGAATTGTTTCTCAACATTTTGATAAATTAATGGTCGCTATACATTTGAAATGTCAAATATTGAAAATATATCTTAACATTTCGGAAAATTCGATGAAACGGAGATTAGACTGACGATATTCAAATTAACTCAATTTAGTCGTTCAATTCGAATTTCGGAGAATTCGATATTTGGTAATATCGAATTCTCCAACTAATTCTTTAATCAAATGTTCAAATTTCAGTATTAAATTTCAAATCTTCATCAAATCAAATAGAATCTAAAATATTGTTCAATTTTTAACTATAATTCGATTTATAAAATTTTTTAATTCGATAAACCAGAACGAGATTTGACCTGGAAACATAGACTAGACAATTTTTAAAATCTGATAATTGAAATTTAGAATTTATAAGGTTTAATTTTATCGAATTCATAATTCGATATTTTCAAATTAAAGGATAAAGCCACCTTTGGGATTAGATATTTTTTATGTTTTGGGGCTCAAGTCGCTCCTTGATTTTTTCGCAGTTTGCTTATTTCCGTGTGCCTTACGTCGAAGTCAGTCAAATCGAGGAAACACGGCCACAGGTCCGCTTTATTTGGCGATCTATACATTGCTTAACTCCTGTTCATCATCAATAAACAATTACTTTTGGATTCTGCCTCTATGGGGATTCAAACCCAGTACCTCCCGGTTCAAACGTCACAGTTTTATTCATTGTACTATTCGGTTAAATCTCATTTCAAAAATTATTGGGTCGGTGAAATTCGGATTCAAAAACCGACAAATTGCATAAAAATATTTAAAATGCCCAAAATTTTTAAAATTCGATAATAAAAATCAATACAGAAACGCTGATTTGAAAAATATCGCAGATTGAAATATTAATCGAATAAAAAATTTGTACGGTTCGTAGCTTGAATTAAATTTGGCCATAATTCAAAAAAAATATGACAACAAATTTCGAATAGCATGAACGCAACTAAAATATATTATATCCGAATTATTCGATTTCGAATATTTTTTTCCAACTGAATAATAAAATTTTAAACAAGAGAGAGGAAGATAGAGTGAACGTTATTGATTTTGTCTTTTAGATTTCATTTTATAATTCGCTAGTGCGATGTTGATAATTTTCGTAAAAATTCTAATGTATTTGCGCTTAACTTAAACAGTCAACAATATATTTTTTTTTTGACTTTTCGTATTTACTTAGAAAGTATGTACATATGTATATATGTATCTTGTTGATTTATCTTTCACTTTCAACGACGATGAATTTATTAGCACAAAAAATTGGTATTTTGTACCAAACCCGAATCCTACCTACCTATATCTTCTTTCATTGCACCAAAAGCGAAAAAAAATTCCTCTTTCTTTGTGTGTGTCTGTGGGCGATTTATATGCGCTGCTGCTGCTGCTGCATATATACTAAAAGATACTGCTGCAAGAATGTGAAAGAAGGAAACAAGAAAATCAATTTGAAAATACAAGAATTATAAGTAAAAACAGGAAATAATAAAAATAAAAAATTTGGTGAAATTTCACTTTCGTATTTCGAAAATATTCAGACAGTTTTTGTACATATATTAAAGTTTGCATATTTTATCTAAGTATGGAGGTGTGGTATCATTTACAACAATATGTAAATGCATATAAAGTACTTCTGGACTCTATATAGAAACGGCGAAATCTTAATTTTGTCTGATGACCTATTACTCTATAAAAATTTGCAAATATAGTTTTAGATATTTATGTACTTAAACAAATTCAACTACTTTTTATTTATTTTAATAAAAAATCGCACTTCAACAATAAAACCATAAAGATTTTAAGTGAAAGTAACAAAAAATATGAATATACAGTGCGTTATAAAAGATATATAGTATATTAAAATTTTCCGCGCGCCACTCTCATACATTTTATTAACAAAATTAATTTATAAATTTTAGATTGTCAATACTATAACTAATTAGTAAAGTATTTCTTTATTCAGGTAAATCAGGTAACAGCAAGGATTTATGCGGCGATGATAAACACAAAGAGGACGGTGATCCATGGAGTGTTGACGCACCCGCGGCATTCCTCGGACCAAATCTATGGGACAGAACACTACCGTATGAAGCGGATCTCAAGGTGCACCCGGTTAGTAACCCATTTATATATTTATACATATTGTAAATTTTTCTATATACACACGATACACATTAAAATTTTTGTATTTAACATTTTGACCAAAAAAAAAAAACTGTCGTCTACATTTTTTTTGGTGTGCATGATGATATGATATCACAACCGTGTTATCATACACACAAAATGTATACATAGTTTATAAATTTTGACGCACATATTTATAAGAGATTGTAGAACAGCAACATTTTATCTATTAATATACATTATAAATTTTACTATAACAAGAACGAACGGATAGGCCAAAGCCGTTTGGAACAAAATAATTTTAATTGCGCAGCCCGACTAAAAATAACATATAGCTTATACAAAATCACGATGTTAGATGCGTGATCTAAATAATTAAATCGGTATTTATACAAGCACAGGTTAATGACGTGAATGTGCCAAATTTTACCAGTTTTTACGATGCGGATTGTTTAGCATATTTTTTCTGTTCGGTGTGCGTATTGCGCCAAATTCATGTTTAAAAAGTAGCCATAAATAAAAGGCATACGCAGCTGTTGCTATTTTATTTCATTCTTCCGTAATTTAGACTGAACATAATTTAAATTAAAAAACACTTCTAATCGTGTTGTATAGGTCGGTTCCGCATAGTATTTTGCAAAATATCGTATGCAGGGCTGTTCGAATCATTCGAGGTGGTTTACCCATCGAGAGGTATGTGGTTCACATCGAAACGTTCTCAAGCGGATATCTGAATCGCTAGCATTTTTTTCAGATGGATCGCTTTCTGAACAAGGTGCTGACAGTAAATCTATCTTCAACTCTTCAAATAATCTTCTGACCAACTCAAAACTGGTGAAGGATTGTAAGAATTTTATGAATCTTCGTTACGGTGTTGTGGGTATCTGTGCAAATCGCACACAATTTAGCAAAAATTGGCTCACGTTCATGTTTCGTTGAACCTGAACCTGCTGCTCCGTTGCCTCTTTACATTGGTAAAAAAATAATCAAAAATGCTGTTTTTCTAAAATGCATTGAGCGCGGAACATTAATGTGTTACAATATGAAGACTACGATAATGTAGATTTATGTTTTGCTATTTATATAGTTAATCTATTATTCAATAGATGGCTTTCTTTTTTTATTAAAAATGTGGCTTAACGCGATTAGGAGGTCCAAACTACAATCTAGTACCGTGACATTCGGTGATCTTAAAGCTTAATAAGCTTTCAAAATAGTTTTTCTATTCGGTATATAAATATAAAATTATTCTAAATAAATGATTCACTTGTACATGTTCTAATTAAATACGAAACAATTAATTATCGACCTCTAAAAAACACCACCCCGGACATGAACATTTTCAAACAAACACAGAAGAAAAATCAGTTTATAAAAAATAAAATAAAAATTCTTTTGTACAATTTTTTAACACATGCCAATAAATTAAATTAAAAAATCGTGCAATGCATTTTTTGTATCCATGTGTGTGCTTTAGAAAACAAAAACAACAATTCTGCCAATAAATTCAGAAATCGACATCTGGTGGTTTGCTAAACAGAAACTATGTGTGTGTGCGTACACACACAACTGTGCAACACTGGAATCTTGGTCGAATCCCTATAGGCATACAATAGTACAAGCCGTGTATACATGCGCGTATCAGGTATGGTATATACACAACTGCATAATATGTAACTGTATATATAATAGTATTCAGCCCTGATCGTTATTATAAAAATAGAAGCATTAGAAAAAAATAAAATAAAAAATAGAAAACATGTCAGTCAATCTATATACTGTAAACCACAACAGCGATTAAATTCTGTTCGGTTTTTGATTCTACTCGATGATGATGATGATGATGTGTAAGTCATGTAACAACAACAAAACCGAAAGAAATATTTTATTTTTAATTTATTTTCAAATGCTAAATTTGATTAGTAATTATTATTAACTTCTTGACGGATCACATGTGTGGAAAATATAAACCAACCGTTAAAAAAATAATAATTATTTGTGTTATTTTTGCTTTGTTTACAGGAAATTCATCTACCTTAGGTATTCGATCGTGATTTTTAATTGAGAAAATTTTAAGTTGCCCGCGGTCGGATTTAACCAGATCGCGCATCGATTACTCACTTTATTTACTCGTTTAACAATATTGTTGCGATACGCGATATATATATACATATATACATATAGACAAACATTTGGCCCAGTGCCATAATCAAAAAACTTTTTTTTTAGTACATACATATGTATGATGTATACAGACATAGAACAACGTCTGTATATATATGTAGGAATAAAAATGCAATATTCGAAAATAAATTACTCCATTAGCCGCGAGATAAATAATTTTGTATTAAAAACATATTTATACTGTCATAAATCTTCTGACACCTAAATTCATCCTCGTTTACAATGTAATGATGCTAAGTAGGTATGCTAGACGGAGCAACAACAACAGCAAAATATCTACATTTTACTTTATGTATACTGATTGAAAATTGTGTGATTTATGACATCTCGAATTGGCAAATAATGCAATATAGTCATTAGCACTCGCTCGATTTGCTTACTTTAGATAACTTTATATTTAAAATAGTATTTCTAATCTGGCTTGAGTCATCTCAACATTAAATTTTGAGTGATCGTGCCTTACATATTGTGTGGCGATATAGCAAATAAGAAACGAGCATAGATATCGTAGGCAACGTAGACTATAAATTAAATTAAAATTTAGAATTACAATAATGTAATCTGAACGTTGACAAAATTAGTTTTAACCATTTTTTTTAAAGTTCTGACATCATTTCAAGACTGTGGGGAGGAAAATATAAAAACTAAACCAGTCAAATTTTGAGTTGACCGATTTTCTTGCCAAGCTATTTCTTTTGGTATAGGTCTACCAAATAAATGAATTTCCAAATTTTTTTGGGCAACCCTGGAAAGCTAACACCATAATGACGTATATACCACGATTGCTATATACATCATTATGGTGTTAGTTTCCTATGATTTTCTCAAGAAAATTCGAAAAATCATACAATACGGTCATACCGAACATGGGTTGTCCTAAACGTCGTAATCCCCAAGCTTTGCCAATATTGAACAATACGTTATATTGAGTCATCCTGCTTTACACTCTAACGCATGTATTATGAGGGAATTGTAACTGAATCGCTATTTTATAAATTAATTCAACTCTGTGCACCGGCGTATTCAATGTCAATATGCCAAAATATCGTAGGTTGTCCACGTTGATAAAAAATATTGCCAAGTACTCTACGTAATACTCTACGTGTCATGGCGTCATCTACTTCGCACATAACCCTGGTTACCTTTTTGATCATCATTTATATTCAATATTTTGTTCGGCGATGTAACGCCTTTCGATCGAAGTCTTAAAAAAATTAATCGTTTTCCAAATAATTCGTCTTAGAAATTTCTTTCGGGCTAGTATTGCGAATAGAAAACAAGGTTAATTCAGGGCCATGCTAATTTTGTAAATTCTAGATTTGTTCAATGATAAATTCAAAAATTTTAAAATAACGATTTTTGAGGCGAAAACGATTTGTAAAATTTTCTGCCAAAATCAAAGCTTTCAAAAATAAAATCGAATTAAGATATCTTAAAAATCTTCTTTTTTTTATCAAAAATTCAAAATGTGATGAGTAACCATGTTTTTCTATTATTCTTCCCCATTAAGGATTTACATGTGTCAAACTGCCACATGTCATATAAATAACTATTTGTTCACAATTCACAAACAAATTCGACCAAAAAAAAAACTAATAATTTGGATTTTGTTGGAAAGACATTAAAATTGGCAATGTGTCGCTTTAAAAATTTTCTGGCTTAGTAGTAATTTTTACCACCCCAGGAGGCAACAGAATATAAAACACGCAATTGAAATCGAGAAGAATTTGTGATCGCTTCTAAATTATGTATGATTTTATCTGAGAACGATCGATCAGTTTTGTGCTAAACTTATGTGATCGCATAGCAACCAAACATTTTATAATTGATCGTGACAGAAATATTTTACTGTTTTCAAACAGTGATTTCAGCGATCATGATCTTGCTAGGTTTTAACTCGCGATCACAGTTATATAAATGTCCCAATAGCTTACCTGCACCACTTATTACTGTCAAAGGTTTGCTTGTGGCATTCGTAACGATATACACATTTCAAAATTTCAAGTTAAACTTAATATTTCAGAATTTTATTCGAAATTTCGAGATCTTATAAGAATTAAGTGATCCGTGATACTTTCTGATATATACAATACTTGCTGTTTTTGATAAAAGCCTCAACATTTATGATTAATATATTCTGACAAAAGATAATTTTTAGTCCACATAATCTGTTATGTAAAATGTTCTGATGAAGCTTAATTTAATACAACTTTCTAAGGTGTTGATTTGGATTAATTGGTTGAAACATGATGTGAACTTTAAGGAAAAATCATCAGATCAACCATAAATTTAGGATCTTGATTTTATGATAAAAGTCTAACATTTGATTGAAATATGTTGACGAAAGCGTTTTTACCGTGGTCATTACCAAGAATTTAAGGATTCACCATCAAAGGCTTGATTACTACTCTAACACTAATTTGTCGATGAACTTATTAATTTGTTGAAGCTCTCAATCCTAAAAAACTTGATTTTATCAGTTAACTAAGCTTTTTCGATTGATTTGGATTCAAATTAACTTTTTTGAGATTTCACTGTATTCCTTTCCTGGGTTATTCGGTCAAAATCTGAAATATAACTAAAATTGTTGATTATATGGTAAAGCTTCGACATTTGATATCAAAATGTAATGATTGTAGGTTGGCTTTTAACACATTTTTTTCGATGTAGACTATCGATTGTAAAAATGTTTGATTTGGTTTGACATGTCTAAAAATCTGAGCGAAAATTATCAACCATGGCAGAACTAATATTGCGATGAAAGCTAACTTTAATACAACTTTCTCGATTGATTTTATTGACTGCACATTAGATGTGGTTTCAAAGATACCTACTGAGCTTTTATTTTTTATTTATCTGGTTGAAATGAAATATTTTAAAAACTTTAATAAAAAATCAACCAACTAAAAAAGCTCAATTTTAGGAAAAAAGTTTTAACTTTTCTGATCAAAATGTCTTACTGAAAGCTTACTTTAAAACATGTTTTTTGTTAGACTCATTGATTGCAAAATTGTTGCCTTAACTTCAACTTTATAATTAAGCTTTTGGTAAAAGCTTCGTATCGTTTATGATTAAAATATTCTGATGAAAGCTAATTTTTAAACAATGATATTCAATGATTTATAAGTTTTTATTGAGCTTTTGAGGTTTGCTTTTTGAGAGAATGAGAGAAACATGAGCGAGGAGAGATTTGAGAAAAACCACCCAAACACTTTAACATTTCTGATCAAAATATTCCGATGAAAGTTTACCACTCCTTGAATAAAGCTCGTCCTTTAGAAATATATGTGTTTTTTTCAACTTTATTTAACGAGTCAAGTTTAGTTTTGGTTTAATTGGCTGAACCCAGACAAAAACTAGTGAAAAATAATCAACCTAATCAAAACTTAGCACCTTGAGTTTATGGCAAAAGCTTTAACATTTAATGAAAAGCTTTCACTTTTTCTTTTTTAACACAATTTTACAAAGGATATTATTGATTAAACAGTTTTTGACTTTATTGAAAAATCTTTATAAGATTTTATTGAAAGTTCATTTAATTAATCCAAACCAAAAAGCACATATTTATTGTTAAAATAACCTAATGATAGGGCTTTTCGTAATTTTGTTGGTTTTATTGGATGAAACATTAACAAAACATTTTAAGGATTTTATTGAGCTTTCAATTTGCGACCTGGTTGAATTGATTGACAAAAGTCGTCAAATAAATCAATACAAAAACCCTGATGGTTTTGTAAATGCTGTAACAGTTATGATCAAAATGTGCTGATGAAGAAAGCTTACTTGAATTCAACTATCTCGATGAAACTCATCAATTGCAATTTTTATTTTCAACTTAAGCCTTCAACTTATGGCTCAAAGCGAACTACTTTAATACAAATCAATTTTAACTTAATTTCATTTCAAGCTTTTATATTGCGTTTTGGTTTTTCCTGGGATACTGAAGTATTCTAAATTTGAAACATTATTTTTTTAAATTTTGATTTTCTAAATTACAAAAATGTTTTGCTAAATTCAAAACTAATTCCTATAAATATTAGAAATACTCGTATTCTACTAATTCGTAAAATTCGAAAATAATATCTTCACAAATTTTGTTGTAAATTTTACGAATATCAGAATTTGTGTTTTTTTTCAAAATTTGATCAGAATTGGTGAGAAATATTTCAGAATTTGGCGTGATATTTTGAGAATTTCTGCGACCCGTTAAAATTTTATTGATCAAAAATTTCACTAATTTAAATAACCACGAAATGTACTAGAAAGTCTGAAATAATGTATGGATTATTTGAGAAGTGGATAAATTAAAGCCAAAGAAATTACGGAGTAGTGGGTACCGAAATTAGTGACATACCTTAAAATTGGATAAATTATTTCAGAACCGATATACAGGCTATGTGGTCTGAGAGTTAAAGGCTTAACAAAACATAAAACATGAAATAGTCATTGATCATAAACATTTGAAAAATTATTTTTCCTTGGACAATATGGCAACAAAAAATAACCAAAACATCGGAAAATACGAAACGAACAAATTTATCGTTCATACTTTCGAACGAATTTTTAAAAACTAAAATTTATTTTATGAAAGAATTAAATATTTTTAATGTGTTTACTGATGGTTTCCAACAGGTTTAAGAGGAGTTTAGTTTTAAGAAAGTATACCAATAATCCCAAATTATGTCACAGATTTGTAATATATCGCCAGATTGTAGTATATTACATCAATTTTGGACATAATTCGTTGTAATTGTATTGGGTAAAATATTTATAGAAAAAATGTTTAAAAATTATTTTTAATTGCGAATTTTGTCTAACTAATCATCTTAAACGACTCTCATAATAAAGTCACAACATTTTGTGTAATTTGTAAATACAAAATAAATTTTATGTCTCAAAAAGTTTTTCTTAAATTATTTTCGTCAAAATATTTCCAACTGCTTTTGAAACTGACAACATTTTTCTTTATTTCTTTGTAAATCATCCAAATGCTATATAAATTGATTGCGATTGACAGTTTAATGGCTGTTTTTTTTTGATGTTCTTTGTAAAATATTTTTGTAAACAAGACGAGCAAGGTTATATTTTTAACGTAAATCATACTACCTGTAGCATCCAGCTTCAATCGATTCCATAAACGTAGTAAATTATACGTTTATACTGCTATACAAATATAAAACCATCGATATAAGTAATTACAGTTTGGTCGCAAATATTTTTGGCAACCGCAATCTAATCATTTGATAAAATTTGGTGTAGATACCTGGTGCGCGCTAATAAGTACTAAACTAATCTATCAAATCACGATAAAAATATCGAAGGTGGTCGTAAAAATCATATCAAGCTCGTAAATATGTGCGAACCAGTTTTATCGGATATTCAAAACCATATCGTGATTATTTATGTACATAGAAAATTTGTTTATAGAACAGAATGTGACATTCCGTTCACAAATATATAAATCTTTTTGAAAGCAAAAAAAATATATTCGGATTAGAAACAAGACCTTCACACCAGTTAATCCTTGGACTATTTTTGCGGTATTGTTTCAAAAGTTTCCAAATTAAAATATTTTCCACCACTGGCTGGCTGCCTACTACACAGTCCATTTGCTCATAGCACCAAAAATATATAAAATACAGAAAAAGAACATTTTTATTTTAAATATCGCAATTTACGTACGTATTCAATCACATGATGATCCGCGTTCCGTATATTCTTCTATTATGACGTACTTGACTTCTTATAAATTTGTCGGATTTCGCATTTTTCTTATTCCTCAGAAATAATATTTTCAAAAAAGAAAAATTATTTTTATATGTTTTAAATTTTTTTTTGTTATTTTCTTTTTTTTTACAAAACACAAAAAAAAAATAAGTCATATTTTTAGATTAAAAATAAAATTAACAATTCACAAGAAAAAAAAAATAAATAAATAAAATTAAAAAATAAAACAAACATAATTTCGAAATTTTATTTTTTTCTATTTTTTGTTTTCCCTATAATTTTTCATTTTTCGTTGTTCAGTCATCGGGCAGTAAAATACAGTTTTTTTTAAAATAAATTATGAATTTTTTAGTGTAGGTTAGTGTTTTTATTTTATTTTATAAATCCGAGGGGGGTGAACCACGCAATATGTTTTGTTAAAATTTAAAAATAAAACAAATTATTTTAGAGTTCCTTTTAACCATTAAAAATAAATCCTCTATTAAATTAAAAATGTTTATTAGTAAACATTAAATTCCGGTCAGTTTAATTAATTAGGAGAATTTTAAATATTTTTAAAGTTTTAAATATAAAAATAAAATTTATCAAATTACTTTAAATTATTAAAATTCTATCTAGCTCTAATAATTCCAAATTTTATTTAAAATTCTAAAAATATCTTAGTGCTACAGTACAGAAATATTATTTTGGATTTTCACAGAAAATAAAAAAATATTTTAAAAATTTTTGCAAAATTCAATTTAGTCCTCCTAAAATATTAAATATAAATAAAACTAATAAAATTTAAAAATACTGTTTAAACTGTTAACAATATATAAAATTTATTTTACAATTAAAACGAATTTAAAATTTTTAGTTTTTTCGAATTTTATTAGTTAACTTAATTAGTTAATTTTAGTAGTTATTTAAAGCATTAAAACTCTAAATCAAAACTCACAAAATTCAAATAAATTTTACGATTTTTTCAAATTTTTAAATAATTTATTTTATTTTAAAACCTTGAAATTAAAAATACATAATTTAACAATAAAATGTCATATCATTATAACTTTCTTCCTAAAATACTAAAATTATGTAAAAACCAATGAAACTTTAGAAAATAATTTTATTGATAAATTTATATAAACGCTTTAATTTATGTAAACTTAAGTTGTAAAGGAAAGTTTGAAATTAAAATCAAATAACTCTTCAAATTTAACCTAAAATATTTATCGCTTAAAATTTAATTATACTTTTAAAAATAAAATATAAATTCTTAATTTTTATTACTTTTTAAAAATATTTAATTTTCACGATTTAAGATTTATTAAATTTAATAAGCTTACATAATTTTATTAGCAATGTTTAATAATTTTTATTTTATTTTTTTTTTTGAAATTCTTAAAAAAATTTACTGTATTATTATTAATTTACTTATAATTATTAGAAATTTTAAAATACTAAACTTTAAAATATTACTCTCGAAAATGTAATTTATTAAAGAAAGATCTTATAATTTAAGACTTAAGGGCATAATGGACCTATGCTGTACGGTCTATTTTGATGAACTTTTTATTTTTTAATGTATTTCTACATTTTTGTCTGATCAGACAAGTTTTGTTATTAGAGACAAAAACGTGTTATTAGCGATAAAAATTCTTAAACTACATTATGTAAATATTAAAGGAAATTAAATTAAATTTATTTCTTTTGTATTTCTAAAAATAAATGTTTCTTGTATAGGATTAACATTTTTTAAATATTTCGACGTACATAAAATTCTTCAAATTTTTAAAATTTTTATATTGTTAAAATCCTCATAATTAAAACTACCATTAAAACTTTATAATAATTCTTGATGACTTTTAAAATATTTAGATTTAATTTTTTACATTTCATTAAATTGCAAAATTTGAATGGCAAAATATAATTAGTTTCTAAGCTAGTTAAATTAATATAATTGGAAACTTGTTTTCAAATTCAGAAATACTTTTAACACAAAAAGTCTGTTAAACTTAGTTCTTGTAAGAATTTAAATAGAATATAGGTTAGGTGCATAAGGTGGTAGTTAAACATTTTAAATTTAAAAATAAGAGATTTTTATGCATTTTAAAATGCTATATTATTTTTACAATTTACAATAATTTAACATAAATTAAAAATGTCGAGTTATAGTATAATTAAATTTTGAAATCTCTAAAACTTAAAATTCTTAAAACTTTTAATTTAATTTTAATTGGAATAATTCATACTTCACATCTCTTATGAAACTCTTAAAATTAAAAAATATAATTTTTATTACCTATTAAAAATCTTAACATAAAAATTATATTATTATTTATTTGTTTTAAAAAATTGTTTAATTTAAAGCTGTCTGTCAAAGACAAGCTTGATCATACGTTTTATTGAAAATCTTTAAATTATGAAAATCGATAGGAAAGTTTAAAATTAAAATCAATTATCTGATAATTTCTTTAAACTCTTCAAATTTAACAAAATTATCGCCAAAAATTATTTAAGTTTTTTAATTAATTTTTTTAAAAACAATTTTTGTTAAATTCTTAAATTTTTTTTTATATGTATAAAACAGTTAAAATTTTTAAAATTAATTATACATTATAAATAATATATAAAAATTCTTAATTTTTATTATTATTTATTTTTATTACTTTTTAAAAATATTTAAATTTTAGAGTTCATGATTAGTTAATAAAAACAATTAAAAGATTTATAAGTTTAATAGTTTAAGAAGGAATTTTTTAAATTAATAAAATTCGTTAAATCGTAATAATTAAGAATTTTCTAAAATTTACAAAATAGTTACTTGTATTAAATTATTTATATTTATAATAAAAATTATTGAATTTAAAATAAATAATAAATAAACTTATAATTATTAGAAACCTTAAAGCATGATTCTCCTAATTGTTAAAGCTTTTAAAAGTTTTTAAATTCTTTAAAGATCTTATAATTTAACGCTAAAGGCTATCTTTTTAATGTCAATATCAGTTTTTGTCTGGTCAGACAGGCTTTTTTGTTAGAGATAAAAATTCTTAAACTACATTATGTAAATATTAAAGAAAATTAAATTTAGTTTATTTCCCTTATATTTCTAAAAATAAATGTTTCTTGTATTGGATGAACATTTTTATTTAGTAAAATTTTTAAATTGTTAAAATTCAAAAAATTAAAGCTTTGTAATAATTCTGGATGACTTTTAAAATATTTAATTGAATTAATTACACTTAAATTAATTAATTTTGAAAATTACGTAATTTTTAAATATTTAGAATTAAGTTTCTACAGTTCACTTAAATTGCTAATTTTGAATGTCATAATATAGTTAGTTTTCTTTAAACTAAAATTAAAATATAATGTGTTTCAACTAAAACTTCTAAGCTCGTTAAATTAAAAAATTTGTTACATAATGTAGTTAAAAATTTTAAATTTAAGATAATTTTATATTTTATGCATTTTAAAATGCTAAATAATTTTTAAAATTTGCAATAATTTAACATAAATTAAATGTTTCGATATTATAGTATAATTAAATTTTGAAATCTCTAAAACTTAAAATTTTTAAAGAGCTTAAATGTATCATTATTTAAAATTTTGAAATTAAAAACTATTAAAACGTTAAAATACATTATTAAACAATAACTTTCTTCATAAAAGTGTAAAATTTTAAAAACCAGTGGAACTTTACATTTCTTTATTATTTTTAATTTTTAATTTATTTAAACACTTAAATCTAATTAAAAATATTTTTCGGTTTAATTTGAATAATTTAAACTTCATAGAAGTGAATATAAAACTCTTGAAATTGATTATAAAACTCTTGAAATAAAAAAACATAATTGTATAACTTAATAAAAATCTTAACATAAAGATTATATTGTTATTTAAAAGTTTTAAAAAAATATTTAATTTAAAGTTTAACAGACAGTAAGTTTTATTACACGTTTTATTGTATACTGATCTTAATTAGAGATTAAAATCTTTAAATTATGAAAATCAAAATCAATTATTTGATAATTTCTTTAGATTCTTCAAATTTAACAAAATTATCGCCTAAAATTATTTAAATTTATAAATTGATTTTTTTTAAAACAATTTTTGCTAAACTCTTAAATTTTTTTTATCTTCAAGACGGTTTTAATTTTCAAAATTAATTATACTTTTAAAAATAAAATATAAGCTATAAAAATTTTAAAAGCTTACATAATTTTGGTTGTTTAAGAAATAATTTTATAATTTTTTAAATTAAGAAAATTGGTTAAATCGCAATAATCAAGAATTTTATAAAATTCACAAAAAGTTACTATTTATTATTATTTATTATTTATATTCCTAATTAAAATTATTGAATTTAAAATAATTAATAAATAAACTTATACTTATTAGAAATCTTAAAATATGATTCTCAAAATTATAGTAGCTTTGAATAATTTTTAAATTTTTTAAAGATCTTATAATTTAAGGCTGAATCCGTAATGGGCCTATGCTGTACTAAATGACACTTAAAATATTTATTTGAATTAAATACACTTAAAACAATTAATTTTGAAAATTATATAGTTTTAAAATGTTTAGAATTAAATTTATACAGTTAATTTAAATTGCTAATTTTGAATGGCAAAATGTTATTAGTTTTCTTTAAACTAAAATTAAAATATAATGTGTTTCGAACTCCTAAGCTCGTTAAATTATCGTATTTCAAAATTTGTTACATAATGTGGTTAAAGAATTTAAATTTAAGAATAAGATTTATATTTTCTGCATTTTAAAATGCTAAATAATTTTTACAATTTACAATAATTTAACAAAATTTAAATGTTTCCAATTTATAATATAATTAAACTTTGAAATCTCTAAAACTTAAAATTCTTAAAGAGCTTAAATGTATCATTATTTAAAATTTTGAAATTAAAAACTATTACAACGTTAAAATACATTATTAAACAATACATTCATAATAAAATTGTAAAATTTTAAAAACCATTGAAACTTTAAATTGCTTTATTATTTTTAATTTTTTTAAACTATTTAATTTATTAAATCTAATTAAAAATATTTTTTCGTTTTAGTTTAAATAATTTAAACTCACTTCTATATATAAAACTCTTGAAACATAAAAATTATATTGTTACTTATTAGTTTTAAAAAATTGTTTAATTTAAAGTTTAACAGACAAGTTTTATTATACGTTTTATTGTATACTGTCCTTAATTAAAGATTAAAACCTTTAAATTATTCATTATTTCAATTATTCTTTAAACTCTTCAAATTTAACAAAATTATTAAAAAAAAAATTTATTAATTTTTTTAAAAAAGAATTTTTGTTAAATTAATAATTATACTTTTAAAAATAAAATATAAATTTTTAATTTTTATTACTTTTTAAAAGTTTTAAGTGTTAATGAACCCTATGATTAAATTATATGCAATTTTAAAAGCTTACATAATTTTAATAGTTTAAAAAAGAATTTAAAATGTTTTTAAATTAATAAAATTCACAAAAAAATTACTGGTTATTATAATTTCTATATGTATATATATTCCTAATTAAAATTTTTGAATTTAAAATACCTAATTAATAAATAAATTTATAATTATTAGAAATCTTAAAATATTATTCTCAAAATTATAATAACTTTGAATAGTTTTTAAATTCTTTAAAGATCTTATAATTTAAGGCTAAATCCGTAATGAACCTATGCGTACTGTACGGTATATTTTGCTAATTTTTAATTTTTAAATATTTTTAAATTGTTAAAATTTGAAAAATTAACCACTAAAACTTTGTAATAATTCTGGTTGACTTTTAAAATATTTAATTAATTACACTTAAAAAATTAGCTTTGAAATTTATATAGATTTAAAATAGTTAGAACTAAATTTCTACAGTTAATTTAAATTGCTAATTTTGAATGGCAAAATGTAATTAGTTTTCTTTAAACTAAAATTAAAATATAATGTGTCTCAAACTCCTAAGCACGTTAAATTAACGTATTTCAAAACTAAAATCTGAAATTGTTAAAATTCTAGTCAATAAATTATATATTAAATTGGAAAACTTAATTTTATTATGATTTTAAAAGTTGTATTTTTGAAATTTAGAAGTTACCTTTTTATCTAAAATATTATTATGTATTATTATTCGTTTGTTATCTAATTTAAAATGTTTTATTTAATTATAAGAGATTTTTATTAATATTTTAACATTTTTTAAATTTGATCTACTTTTTAAAATTCTATGTCGATAAACCGTATAACAATCTTTTTAAAATTTAAATATTTTAATTTTTTTGTGCTCTTATCATCATTTAATATTTTTAAACCAAAATAAGATATTGGTATTAAAAAATGTGAAGTTTTTCAATAATTTTAGAATTATCAGTTTTAATTGATTTAAAATACATATATAAAATTTAAGAACAATTAAATTTAATTTTTAATGGTTAAGTTCAGAAAATTTATCAACTATATTCTTAGACAATTCTAATATCTAATTCAAAACGAAATTTTCGGAATTATCAGTCAAGTTATACATAATGGATATCAAAATAGTATTAAAGATGAATATGATGTGTTTTGTTAAAAATAAACTATTAATCAAATGTAATATTTAGTCATCCAGCGCCAAATTTTAATTTTTGTAAGACATCAAAGTGTTATCAATAAATTCACTTGGCATTCAACGCGTTAATTAATTCAATTTGCGCTCTTCAGTAAACCGCATATCAATTAACATTCTAATTAAAATCACTGAGCCAAACAGCAAAAAATTATTGAATGAAAACCAATCTGTTTGTGTGTTGAGTGTCTTTTCACATCATCACTAGGGTACGATAGATGGGAAGAAGAAGTAGAAATGTTTTTTATTTTTTATAAATCTTTACTCGCACTCGCTAGACAATCAAAATGAGTTTTTTGATTTTATTTTTTTTTTTAAATAAAAAAAAATTTGTTTAATTTTTATTTTATTTATACGATTAAATCAAAAAATCGTGGGTTCTTTTTAATTATCCGATATTTTTTATTTATAATTTTTAAGAATTTATTTATTTATTATTTTGATTTCACTCTCCGGGCGCATACATAGATTGTGTATAGAATGAATCGATTTTTGGATAGTTGTTGTTGTTGTCATTGTGCATAATATAAAGCTGGCTTTTATGAAATTAAATTCAATTTTGGATGAATTCCAAAATGCAAAAAGGGGGGGGGGGGGGGGCAAAATAGGGGGAATTTTGGGTCCCGAGGAGGTAATATATGTCGGTTATTGTGGGGTTTTTTAATTTTATCGCCAAAATAGTAATCGTACAAGCAGCAACAATAACAAAATTCTAAATGCCATTCGTTAATAAACATAAAACGTTAATTGGGATATTATATTGTTAAGTTTATTTTTGTCGTGATTTTCAGGTGATTTCAACCCATTGTTGCACACTACGTTTGAAATTGTAGCAAATTTGGTTTTGTACGACTTTGGTAAATTGGAAATTTTGGCAAACTATCAAGTATCATTTTGATGTGTCACTTTACTGAAAATGACGAAAAAATCAAAACTCGATTAGCACGAAGGTAAGAAGCTAGACATCTCCTTTAACATAACCAGAATTCTAACTGAGTTCTACTATACATTTAACTGAAATTAATTTATTAAACCGGTCGAAACTATATATAGTGTTTGGTCAAAATATTAAATATTACAAAGTACAATTAATCTTTTCCAGCAACCTATATTCAGGCTTTTCAATCACCGTTATTAATTTTTCCAATATTTTTTCTTTTTTTTTTCTCTTTCTTACAGTACGTAGACCTGGATGAATTTCTATCCGAAAATTGTATACCCTCCGTGGATGGATTACAAAATAGTCATCTAACGCATGCGACCAGTTTAGGACACCGTTCATCAGATTCCCTAAGTCATGGCACAGGACTATCGTTAGGCCTAAATCAAATAACAAAACGTGAACGGTCGCCATCACCATCCGATTGTATGAGCCCGGATACAATAAATCCACCATCACCTGCCGATTCGAGTAAGCTAAAAAAAATCAAAAACAAAAAAACAATATAAACAAATCCAAATTTGAAAAAAAACGTTTTCTAATTTATCTGAAAATTTTTAAAAATTTTCTAAAAAAAAAATGATAAATGCTTAGAGATGTTAAATTGAAGATAAAAAAAAATTGCAGACATCAAAAAACTAAGTTTTTTTTATGATTTATCTTAAGTCTTATTTGTAAAATCGTACAGACGAGAGTTTGATGTTATTTTCCCGAAACGAAAAAAGTTTTAAACTTACCCGCCGATAAGTTTATCACTATGAAAGTAATATCAAATTCGTTCGCGTTCTTCTTGTATAACGAGTAAAGTAAAATTTTTCGATAAATTGACGGAAATCTAAATTCCTAATACTTGTGTTGTGTTAAAAATTAAAAATAAAACCTCAGAAATAAACTGAAACCTAAAAAGGTCATTAAGAGAACAAAAAGATCATAGAAATCTAACTTAGTTTTTCTGTTGATGTTGCAGCATTTTCAATGGCATCAACGGGTAGAGAATTTGATCCACGTACACGCGCTTTTTCAGATGAAGAATTGAAACCGCAACCCATGATCAAAAAATCACGTAAACAATTTGTTCCAGATGAGTTGAAGGATGACAAATATTGGGCCAGGCGTAGAAAGAATAATATGGCAGCCAAACGGTCCCGAGATGCCCGAAGGATGAAAGAAAATCAAATAGCATTACGGGCTGGTTTTCTTGAGAAAGAAGTATGATATAAACAATATTTTTTTTTTTAAATTCATAATCGATCAATCATCTTCCGCATCCAAAACATTAAATTTCACTCTGCTGGACCAACTTTTCATTTTATTGTTGGTGTACTCTCGTCTCAATAAACCATTTCTCTTTTTAGCCATTGTTGTATGGAGATTTACCAATTCGTGTTTACTTGAATAAGTAAAAGGGTGTACAATATACATGCCGCGACAAAAGTAAAAGTTGTGTATTAAATTGAATTGTACGCAGCCAAATGTAAGATTTATAATAACATGCAGCATCCGACCGAAAATTATTGTTGGTGAAAGGAACATGAATTTTTAAACTTTGATTTTTGTCTTAATTGAATTTTGAATGGCATATTGGTTTAAAATGTAAATTAATTGTGTCGTATGCGGGAGAGGTTGTGTGATAGGTTATTGTTATCGATTTTTTGACGATAAATTATTTATTTATTTATAGTATTTACACATTTCATGTTTTTTTCGATAGTTTCATCTATCGTCAATGTCAATTTAATTAATTTGATAAAGTTTAAATTCGGCTATCAAACCTCAACGGCTAATTTAAAGTTGACTTGATTTCATTTGTGTTTTAAGCTTTCCTTAAATCTATTTTATATAGTTTTAGTTCAAATACAAAGTCATATATTAGATAAGCCAACCAAATTCGATGGTTGAGTGATAATTTCAATAAATTTTTTGTCATTCGAACCTCTCGTGTAGGAGCAACACCATAGCAATAAAACCTTCGATAATTTCTAATCTCTTCGTGTTTCTGGCTGTTTTAATTCGAAGTTGTCTTTGATCGTTGGGTAGGATATCGATGGCACATTTGTTGGTTCACATGAAAGCTATGTTTAAAATTTTAAAATTATCGTTCCCATTTGCGTTCATGAGACAGCACAAGAGAATCACTGACAGGTTTTTTTTAATTCATAATTTTATTTGGTGATCTTTTGATAGATGATTTCATTAAGCGTAACATTAAATCGGGCTTTAAAAATTAAATCAGCCATTTAAAAAAAATATATTTTTAGTCATGTGGGACATTCTCTCGACTTTTCATTTAACTTACGCTTATAATATCTGTCTCGCCGATACCAAGTTGCTTCTGAATGATGAGTGCGAAAATCATGGCGATTCATTGAAGTAGTTGGATTGCAGAATTTTGAAATTTTGAATATTTAATCTAGAACAAACCTAGTCCAGGTCAACCGTATTGGAGAGTATATATGTACATAAAACATTTTTAAATTTACATTTTAGTTCATCCTAAGTGTAGTTCAATCAAGCGGCCCGAAGCGTGAAATAAACTGACCGCCAAAATAATTCCTCAATAAGAGGATTGTTTCACGTGCTGTTATGGCAAGTAGCACCGTCTTATTGAAACCAAATGTCGTCGAGATCACGGACTTCTATTTCATGCAGCAAATAGTCCGTTATTGTGGCGCGATAATGAGCGCCTTTAACAGTTACGTTATGGCTGTCCTCATTTTTGAAGAAATGTTGCCCGATGTTTCCACCAGCCCATAAACCACACCAAACCGTTGTTTTCTTCAAACTGTGATGATAGTTGTCTAGAAATAGTGGTTTCGACATGCCGATTAAGGCAAACATGTGTATCTTACAAATCGTTTTATGGCCACATAAACATAGGCATTGACTTAATTTTTTTATATTTATTATTATTATTTTTTATAGCAAAGTATATTTGCAAGCTAGTAACACACGCTTTTTTTTAAATTCGCTATAGTTTTCTCGTAATTGCGTCTCAAAGTTGATGAATTTTTCACAAAAACCATTCACTCACAAACCAAATTTATCAATATTTTTCCACTAATCTGTAAAAGTTTTATATATGGGTACGTTAAGGAAGATATTATCTAGCGATTACCACACGTTTTTATAAAAATTCGTTCTAATAAGCGAGAAAATTGAAAATTTAATTGAAAACTGTTATATATCGATAAGTTGAGAAATCAATTTATTGAAAAAAATGTGTCTTCGATGTAAAAATGGTTTAGGATTCAACTAAACATCGTGTATTTTTTAGTTCACCCCTTTTTAATTAGATGTCATAAGTGGCAAAAAAACAATTTTTTCATGGAATATTTTGTAATTTTCGATAGCGGAGATTTACACTATTTCAAATTTTATTTTAGACGCATTTTTTTGCATTTAAATATCAACACCAATTTTGATTTTTGTTCTAGGTAAAGTAGAGCCTAAGTCGACCATTACTGAAAAACCTGTAGATGAACAGCAAAACTGATTAAAAATACCATTTTTTTGTACTATTGGCCTTTTAAATGCCGCTAGTGGCGCTAGTAATATATACAAGCGTATTGCGTGATCTTTTTATATGGCGTGACCTTTCGCTATTTTAAAAATATTTCACCAAATGTCAGATACTTTGCGTTAAAAGGCCAATAAGACTTTAAACTTTTTGAGATTAAGAATTACATGACAAGGATCGAAATTCATAATTTCAGATTGCCTTAGCTGCGGTCTTACAGCTTTCAAATTATATATTGCGATCAAATTCAAAATAAATGTCCTATCTCACTTGTCCATCTATCACTAAACTGATACATGAATAGCCTTAAAATTGATTTGAGGAATTTTAATCAATTCCTATGAACTGCTTTCTAGGACATTTTGGAAAATTAATGAAACTTTATTTAGTTTAATTAGAACAATATTCGCATTCCTACTGATGAATCTAGCTGTGGAAGTTCGGAGAATTTCATTTCATTGAGTGTTAATCTTGCTTTCTAGCTTGAGCAGCCGACGAACAGTTTAAAAAAAATTTTAATTTAAATTATATTTTTAAATAAAATAACGATATTCTGAGCTTCTGGCTATTCTGATCCTCTACATTTTGTATATATAATTTCATAAAATGGCGAACAGGTAGTTCAAAGAACAACGACTAAACCAACAAGAGGGTAATATTCAAAAGTCCTATATATGACATCTGATCTATCAAAGTTGCCATCAAATTGTCGATATATCCGAGAGATTGGAAACTCACTGTTGTCAACAGTGGAGAGCTAGATAAGTCTATCATCTATAAGTCTATCTATTAAAATAAAAGTATGCATGAAATTGAATAATTTCTTTAACTATGTCTTTTTTATAAGAAAGGTTATAGATTGTTAAATTTGTAAAAAGTTTTTCACCGTTTATCTCTAATTTTTGCCGTTCCCTAATTCTTACTTGCTAAGTTTGGCCAACAACAATTAACTATCTAAAATCAAAACAAAAATACAATTTACCAGTCACGCGTGTTACAAGCAGAGTTTCGAACTGTATAGCTGATTTTAATCCTAATCGATGAATTGATGAATTTAATAAAAAAAATTAAAACCAAAATCGTTATCGGAACGGTTAATGTTTTCGTTTTCCGGTTTTTGTTGTAAACCTAATTTCAACGAAAGAAAAAAAAATCTTTATAATTTGTAAGTATGTCTGCTGAATTTCAACAACCAAACCGTCGGAGCACTGGATATACATCATCATCGTTAAATTCATCGCTTGGCCTGTTTTGATACGAATGATACAGTAGCTGTTTTTAAGAACTGTGATCAATGGTTGTTCTGAAGATTTTATCAGGTTCACTGATATCCATGTTTCGACCTTCGTTTTCCCTGTTAACTGCTTGTACGAATTCGGTAATTAGTGGTTGTCTGCACTCGTTTAGTAATTCTTTATAAATTTTAGCATATGGTGCCAGACACGCATAATAATAATAACAGTGTTAAAGGCCATTACTGGCCTCTTACTGAATTAACAATCTGGCTCCAACGGTTTCGATCCTGAGCTTGGTCTTCATACTGTCTTAGACAATCTGAAGAGGCCAAGTCGTTCTCTACATCGTGGAGCCATCGTCGCCTGCAACGACCTCTGCGCTTACCATATGGTGGCTCTCCTTTCAGAGATCGCTGCACAATTCGTTCCGGATCAGCACGCAGAACGTGACCGAGCCAGCGTACTCGCCAAGATCTAACTTCATGTACAATATCGGGGATCTTCATCAGATCTCTGATCTCGAAATTGTACAGAGCTCGGTATGTACCATCTATTTCGCGTTTAGGGCCATAAATCACATATAACTGCCAGACACGCATATAACTGTCTTTTAAACTGTCCACTTCTATCAAACTTAAAAATCTATCTCCAGAACATGTAACTCTAGTTGTCTGCCAATTTCTAAAAGTGCTTGCACACCTTTTAATGTTAATTTTTTTATCGGCTCATCTAAGTCTTCTTCTGAATCGTTTTGAGTTTAACTGAGCTCAGCTGTCAGTTCTACTAATTCTACTTCATTCATTATTATCAAATCCTTGGCCTCCGAAAAAATTTGCGATGTTTATTATTTTGTTGAATTTGTGTGTTGGAGGAATAATGTTTTCACTGTGGACAACAGCGGGCCGAAGGGTTTTCCAACATGCACTGAGCATCGAGCTTTTCATTCCTTGATTGATTAACCAATTATTTCCACACACTTCGGTATCGAAAATCCAATATGGACTGAAATGATCGAGGTATATAATAGGCCTTAAAGGTTGATATGATGCCTTGATCTATTGGTTGTATAATGGATGTCGTATTTGCCAGTAGAAAAAGCTGAAAATTATTTTGCAGCGTCTAACTCAGCAGATGCAACCTTAATAACCGTAATCTATTTACCGCACACAATTAAGAATCATATTTTGTGGTTTAGCATAGTAATCCAAGCGAGCTCAAGCTGGCTTTAACTAAAATCACAGTTTAAGTAGAAATTTTAAATAAATTTTCGCTAAGAACGATCGCGCACTAAACTGGTTTATAAGAAGAAGTGTATAAACAGCTTAAGACTCAATAGTATAACAAAACGAACGATTTGGATCGGTTTTTCGTGATCGCAGCTACATGATCGAACATTTTATTACTCTCTTTGCGTGGAGCGCATTGATCATAGTTTAAAACAAGAACTTTTGTTATTTGAGATTTGTGTACCATGAAGAAAAAAATCGTAATACTTGAGGATCGCTTTTTTAGTTAAACGATTTTAATTTTCGTGTACGATCGTACGATAAAAACGCGATACAATTTTTTTCGGTTAGAATAAAATATTTGTTTATTAATTATCGTTCAAAAATTATCAATTTCAGTTATTTTGTATATCCAGTTCCCACTGAATTTAATCATAAAACGGAAACACGTTACAAGAAATGAGCGCTATGTGGCAACGCCCTTAAACGCCAATACCATAATTCGTGTGAAATAATCATTTTATAAATCCTAAAATTAACGAAAAATATTTCCCAAACCTAGAGTTGAAAATGCTAACAAACTATCTTTTGGACCTGACTCAAAAAGCAGAACGATAGAAATATCGGCTTAGTGGCTTAAATAGCAATATCGGCTTGATAGAAATATCGGCTCTGGTAAGTCTGTATCCTCTTCTAGCGTGTACGGCTTACTGAGTCTGATAATTCATATTTAATATAAATTACGATGTGCCACTGATTTTCGCTTGACGTTGACTAACGGGAACTGCATTTATAAGGAAAGCTAATGGGTGTAAAAATGTTCTCAATTCAATTTTCAATAAATTTGTACTATCCCTATTCAAAATTATTTGTGCAGATCAAAAATTAAACAAAAATCATTTATAATATTCCAATAATTTAGGTTTATAATTAAAATTAAGCAAATACAAATTATTATAATGTGTTTCCTCCTTTTGCCTTCAGAACATCGGCAAGACGTCAGGGCTAAAGAATTAATTAGGTTCTGTAAGAACTCAGTTGAAATGGTGCTCCAAAAGATTGGCCCAAATCGTGTAAAAATTGTAGAATCATTTTGCCCCTGTGAATTGGAGCATTATCTTGTTGCAGCATAAAATGATCGCCAATTAACATACACACATCCAGCCACTAATGCCTTATCATTAAGAAGCTCCAGATAACTTCTTCTCCAGTTTCCATCAAGAGAGAAAATTGACTGATTCTTCTATAAAAATGCACATCTCTATATCAATTAGTGCGTCTTCTCTTGCAGATATTGCTCGATTGGGCCCTTTCTATCGATATTTTGTATTGTTCCATGAAAGTTTTCCTTTCTTATTTGGTACAAAATGGTATTTCTGTGCCAATCAAAATTTTTAGATAATTCATTAGCCGAAATCCGTTTTTACGGAGTATGTCACTAGTATTTTATTGAATATATAACTATTATTGAATATATAAAATCAAATTAAAGACTATAATAATTATTAATTATTATATAAAATTATCTAAATATTGTGAATTCTATAAATTCTGTATAAAAATTGAGTATATTTGAATTTTAATGATGTGTCAATTTTTTTGACTGACTACATTACTGGTTAAGGTCGGTCGTATGTCAATTAGTTATAACCTGGGCTAAAAATTAAAATTTTGACAGAACACTCAAATTTTTTTTAAGTAATTAACAATCGGCCTAAACTAAATTGTTAGGATCAATAGTTTCAGTCTTAATCAATTTGTTGAGTTTTCAAACGTCAAATTATCAGATTTGCATTTTTCAAATAAATATGACAGTCAACAACAAATTTTAAACTATAATAAAATAACCAGCTACTTTAATCGCCTGGTGGTGAACAGTATAAAATACGAAAAATTTGTCAACAGACATCTTCTATGTTTAAGTTTATTCTTTAAACACGCATTCTAAATTCTTTGATTTTGCAGAATTGTTATATATTTTACACCCCGTATCACGTCAATTTTTCTATTCTCATAATCGTTTGGCACGTCTAAAGTTAATTCTAATGACTGTGTTACGCAATTTTTTCAGGTGACAAGAATATTTTCAATCAAAAAATTTGCAACAAAAATTAAGGATTTATACGTTTCATACAAATTTTTAAAATAAAAATATCTAAAAATATTGTTATTGGTCCTGCCCAATGTTTTTTGGTTGCTGTCAGGTCACTGTGTCGTGGACATGATGTGACTTTAGCCACGTCACTTGTAATGACACGACTACTAGAATTGGGTTTCGTCAAACATTACGTTCATAATTGTCGAATTTCTTCTGAAGTTTCTGAATATTCATTCAAATATTATACTTAAAGTTAAGTCACATGGCTTAAACCGTTTTGGGTGAATTTATCCATGTCCATCCTTTTCTAATATCCCTCCATTATCATTTTAAATGTTGTATATAACATTAATAATTTAAATAATAATAATTACTAATTTAACAAACCATAACGATTATTTTTTTGTAGAATATGTCACTGCACCGTGAATTGGAACAATTAAAACAGGAAAATATGGAGTTAAGGGCTCGACTATCGAAGTACCAAGAAGTGTAATATAAATAAAATAAAAAACAAATAAACAAACAAAAATTTAAATAAATAATAATTATAAAAAAATAAAAATAGAAATAAACTACAAATAATTAATCGCTTAAAAATTTGTTAATAATTAAACAAAAACAAAAAATAATAATTATTAGCGAATACCGTCGTCGAGAATAAATAATTAATTGTTATATTATTATATAGTCTGAACAAAAAAAAATTAAAATTAAATTTAAATACGTCGTCATCAAAATTAATTGATTTATTAATTAATTAAAAATAATTTCGTCGCGGGTGAGTATTTTATTTGTAAGAGGCTGGTTCCTCTTTCTCTAAAAACTGATCACGACGTTCAATATTTGAATAATAATTACAAACAAATTAATTAATCTTGATGATCTGTAATTGCTTATACAACAAAAACAAAATGGTTACCTAAATAATTAAAAATTTTAATTATTTCGTTTTATTATTTTATTTTAGTAGTTTTATGATTATTATTTAATTATACACATATATATATATATAAATATTTGTTTATAGTTTATATATTTTATTTCACATTTGTTTGTTTTGTAAATAGTTGTAGTTTAAAAAAATGAAAATTTAGACGAGATAATAAAACCATAAAAAATTATTTAAAAAAAAAAAGGAATAACCAAGAAACACAAAAAATTAAATTAACATATAAGATGAAAAACAAGTATTTGCTAGTGTAGTTTTTAAAACTAAAAAAACAAAAAAAAACATAATAGTTATTTAAAAATATATATACATATATATTTAATAGCAGTTTATTATAATTTGTTATAAGCTACATTTTAAATGTAGCTTTTTTTTGTGAAATAATATTTTGTTTTTAATTTGATATTCCGCGCGCGCAATTGTTACATTAGTTTTTTCTTTTATTTTTTTACACAAACATAACAACAAAATGGCAGCTCTATTATTATTATTGTTTTTTGTTTTTATTATTTTTGATCGACATGAGATAGGAAATAGATAAAAGAAAAACTAATGAAAAATTCAATTAAAAAATTTACAAAATAGTCTTTAAGTAGTTGTTAAAATTAGTCTGACTAGTATTTAGTAGTTTAAAATAAAAAAACAAAAAAATCACAAAAAAAAAAAATTAGTAAACTAATTTGTAGCGAAAAAAACAGAGATCCGTGAAACAAAATATCACTTAAAATAAAATTAAAACTTTAAAACTAGATGATGCGGCTTATAATTAGAAAAAAAAACAAAACTATAATTATAATTATTATTATTATTATAATGATTAAACAAAAAACCGTTAAATACTAAAAAATATATATAATATAATTTGACTTCTTCACACCAAACTATATTATATACATAATATAAATATAAATTTAGAGAGAGATACCTTGTTTAATTATATAGTTTGCCACATTTAATTGAATATAAATTAAATTGAAATTTCATTTGTTTTATTCTTAAAAATTAAATTGCAACAAAAAAAATTATTTAAATAAAATAAAATAAAGAAAATGTCGCCTGATTCAGGTCAGTGCGTCCATTTTTATAAATGGGTGATACCGGCTTAAGTGCCTTTTTTTAAAAAAGTTAAAAATTAATAAAAATAAACATTTAAAAAAAAAAACATAAATTAAATAAAATTAATTAAAACTAAATTTAATGGAAGTGATTATTATTTTGATGATAAGTAAACGTAATAAAACGACAATTTTTCAAGTTTTATTTATTAATAAAATTATATATTTCTTTTTGTTATACATACATGTATGTATAATTTGCTTATCATGAGAAATATGAAGTCAAATTTTTAACCAATTACAAAATATCTCTAAAAACTATATCTAAAACTACATAATACATTATATTATATATAAAAAAAAAAACTTCTTAATTATTTAAAAAAAATATATATATAAATATATTATTTCGTTACAGCCTGTGAAATTTTGTTTAAACGCATGTTGTTCGTTTCATGAATAAACATGACTGACTGAGAAAAAAAAATTCAAAAATCGATTTAATATAAATTGAATGCAACCAAATTTTCGAAAAACAAAACAAGAAAACTTTATAATTTCTATTTTCGTCTCTTATTTATTTAGTATGCGTGCGGTATAATTTTATCACGTTTATCCGACTGGTTTATGCATTGTTGTGTTGTGTGTGGTGTATGAACACGAAAAAAACTGAAACCAAAAAAAAATTTGATGGTATTTGTGTTTGGGGCACGTGTTTTTTCGTTATAAAAATGTGATTACACGTGAGCTTAAGCACATTGTTCGTACAATGTTTTTTTGGTATATATTTTGTCATGTTCGTGAACCGGATGTGCCATATAGGTAAAGACCTAAAACAACAACAAATTGAAACCAAATTGTTTAATATCTAGAAATTGTATTGTGTCGAGGTATTGTTATAGTGAATTGTAAAGTTATTTTTACAGGTTTGAATATGGAAAGAGAGAGAATCTGCCAAAATATATGTAATTAACACCTGGGTAATAATGACGGAGATATTAAATTATTGGCAGTACATTTGTGGTATTTACAATACTTAAATAATTTAAAAGATTCGTGTAAATTTTTGACAATCAGTTAGCACTTTGTCAACATTATGATTTAAAACTATTTGAATCGATCTAGCAATTCGAATTTCGTACTAACTATATTGATTATGATATGATGAGGTAGTAATCAAGCTTCAACATTTTAATTAAATTATCGAATCAAGTAGTATAAAATCGCAATACTTTGATACAAAAATTTTCATTTCAATTTAATTCAATAATTTGACCATGAATATGTTCAGCTTCATTTATAAAAACTGTTGTCATCTATTAATGATTGCAGCCAACTAGCCATATATTTAGTGTCACACAACTATCGGTCTTAAATTTAAGTTCTGATTAAATATTATTAATATTACTTTCATATTTAGCTTAAACCACACACTAGAAGAGTGTTGCTTAAGTGGTATAAATCAAAGTCAAACCGACTTAATTGGCTAATTGTCTCAGTTGACAACGTAGATCTCATTAGCATTTTATATTTCATTCCAATAAGCCCTTGAAAGCTATTCAGCTTTCTCTCCAAAAATAGGCTTCAGTGGTGAGTGGTCATTTCAAACAAAATAATAATTATCTTTCGTTCAAATTTTCTCCAGTATAGTTTTTAATAATCGTTTTAGTAAGATGAGTCATGACGCAAAACTGCTAAAGGAATATTTTGTTTAATTTACCAACGAAATTATAATTTGAGTAGATTCCTTTTATCGTATATTCCCCCTAATTCTAATATTGCTATCATCCTAATCACAGCTTAACGATTTTAACTGCAGAAGTTAATAATAATTCATTGCCACAAAATTCGTATTCCAATTGTCTCGAATCTAAGATTCTAGTTTGTCCGATTAATTGCCTTTTAGCTTCTAGTCTGATGCCATTCATATTACTCAATCGAATCTAAAAAAAACCTAGGCAATGCACTAACAATTATTGTTGAAAGTGATTTTAAACCACATAAATGCCTTAAACCTTACAATTCCCAATTTGTAAAAACAATATAAACAAACCAAAATTGAGCGTATACGCATAACTTTACAGCCCGCTGTATATTATTTAACAGCAAAAATTGGCAGCATCACATTCACAACGATTTGAAAAATAAATTCAAAAAAACTGATGTAACGGCAATTGTTTTTATCTTTTTCTTTTGTTTTTGAATTTACTTTTTATTTTGGTTCAGTCGTGTTTCGGACTTTCGGTCGTCAACTAGTCATGTCCGAACAATATAATATACATGCCAAGCGAAACAAAATAAACTAAAACACAAATTAATCGTGCAATATTTTTTTTATTTACTTAACAAAAATCTATAATTAACCCTCTGCTAACTACTTCTAAAATTCTGTATGTATGTATTATTAAAATATGAGAAAAAGATTATAAAAAAAAACAAATTTCAGTTTAATTATTTTCAATTATTTTGTGTAGGTACACACACGACAAAAAACAAATTTATTAATTAATCATCTCCTTAATTTTGCTACAAAATTAAAACAAAACAAAACAAATTCTAAATTAAATAAAGGTTATAAAAACCACAATTTTTTTAAAAATTAATTAAACATTAAATTCGCCAAAAAAGCAAAATTAATAAACAACAAAAAAAAAACACTAAATTAAATATTTAAAATTAAAATCAAAATAATAAATGTAAAAATTGAAAACAAAAAAAAAAAAATGTGTGCAAATTGAGACAAATAATTTTTTTTATTAATTAATTAATTAATTATGTTATATTATATTTAAAAAATAAATGAGAAAAATAAATATTGTTAAAAAAAAAATTATGAAAGAAATAATGAAATATTTATTTAAAAAAAAAATTAAAATTAATTCTTTTTTGTTGATTTTTTGTTTGATTTTATTATTAATATATATACACATAATATATATTAAACAAAAAAATTATATAATTATATATTAATTAAGAACTTAAAAAAATAATTAATTAAAAACTATATTGGTAGTACAATTTTATTATTAAACAACAATTAATATAAAAATAATTTAAATATAAATACAAAAAAAAATATATGTATATAGTATACATATATGTATATATATATAAATTACAAATTAATTAAAAAATATAAATCACAAATAAAATTAATTTTTACTCAAACAAAAATTAAGAAATGTATATTTAGTTTTTTTTTTTTTTAAATAATTAAGAAATAAATAAATAAATAAGCAAACATCAAGCAACAAAAAAAATAGCTAAGCAAATTTTTTTTTTATGTTTAATTTTTATTTTATTTTTTGTTTTGTTATTATTATTATTATTATTAATTAATTAATTAATTATATTATCATTGTAATTGGGGTAGAAAATAACAGCAAAAATATAAATTATAAAAAAAAAATCATAAATTTACGGGATGGTTTTAGAAAAAAAAAATGATTTTAGTTTTATTTATAATATACCGGTTCTATAGTACCGTGCTGCATTAAAGGATAGAAAGTTAATTATAATTCATTGGAAGCTATTCAGAAATATGTTTAAAATTAGTAAGAAGCCACTTAAACTACAAAAGGTAACGTTTAACTTTATTTCTGATTTCAAAATATTGATATTTTTGTATTTTCCAGGTGCACAGCCCTATTTCACCATCATGTTGAGCAAATATTGTTTTCAAATACTGAGATAATGAAAAGGTCAGGTGTAACCCACCTTTGAAAAATGAAGGGCCTAAAAAACGAGATGCCAAATGATTCTGTACACAGAGGTACACATTGGTGGACACATTGATTTTGAGTTCAACAGTTACAGGCCAATCATGGCGATCGTTGCGAATTTCTTAAACAATTAAAATATAAACACAAAAAAAACAAGGGGTACACCCCTTTTTGAATTTTTAAAATTTTAGGAGAAAAACATTTTGCGATGACTGGCTTAGAAAATTGTGACTTTCGTTCCGATCAATGAATCTTAATGAGGTGTTTTGTATCGTACCAATTCATGTCTGTACGAAACTACAGAATTGTAGGACATGAGTCATGTTTACTATTGGTAATTTCAATTATGAAATAGAATTTGATAAACTGGCCCTAAAAAATGTTTAAGAAAGGTTTTTTAAATAATTGGCTAACCAACAGTTCAACATTTTTAGAGTGATTTCATTCAGTGTGGGGGCAGGGTAATCAGATTGAAGTGTAAGTTTTTTTTATAAATATAGTGGTACTTAGTTGGTACTGGCGATATGCTGCATACGACGAAAAAGAACATACTTGTTGAAACATGTATTGCAGGATGGAAGTGGATCACACATATTGGCACAGTTACGCTTAATAAAGCGCAGCATAGCGTAAGATAAGATAATGTGCTGATGAAGCCCAACCGGTTCGGGGCAGTATTCAATTCTATTTATAGCGTTATCAAACAGGAAATATTGATGAATTATCGAAAGAGCTTGTTAACCAGTTACAAGCGATTGGAAGATATATTTTCCTAACATTTGCAAAAAGGATGCACTTTGCGATTAACAACATTTTGAATAAAAGCAGACGATTGACCAATATGTCGTACAATAAAAACGAGAGGAAGAACCCAAAATGTTGACAAATTTTCAACCGTCAGAATGATAAGACAGCACCTCTTGGTGGAGACACATTTGCTATTCAACTCCAACCAAGCGATAAGAATAGCGTGATCAATTTTATCGAAAAATTTTGTAAAGTCGGTATGAGTTAAACTAAGTTGGAGTTTAGAAATAGCACTGCAGCAAAACGAAACCAGATGTAAGACTCGATTTACTGATTTAAACCATCCGAGGACGTTTATTACACAGAAAAGTAATCGAAGAAATCTAGTTTTACAAGCAGCTCTTGAACAAGATGAGTGCAAGGCTATCATGCTCAGCCCGGAACTGCTGCAGAAATTAAATAAGATGGTAGGGGACAGATTACATATCGTCGTCTCAGGACTAGAGTACGCTAAGCGACAAAACCAATGTTTTGAGAAAAATGAAAATGAAAATTTACAAGGTCATTACGACCTTATTTGCATCGCTAGGTCAAAATTTTACAAGATATTCTTGTGCAGTAATTATGTGAAATAGCAATAAAGGCACAATAATTATAATTTGGGGAAAACTTATTTAAAAAATAACAATTTTCCAATAGACAGTTTTTTTATCATACGCTATATGCCAATAATAATGTATGATATAGCGGGAAAATGGATATAGATTAAAATTTAATTTTGCAGTTTGTAGGCAAAATTTCACGTAAAACAGGTACTTAGCGGAATTTCACAGAGAGCAAAAAAATAAAACATAAGAAAAAAACAATCCTTCTAATTCAATCCAATAATTGTTTGAAACAAAATCACATTTTATTATTCAATAAACAAAAAGCTTAAAAATAATTGTTCAGTCTTAAATAAAATTAACATTTTTGATTAAATTATTGTCGAAGCCTAATTTTGTACATTCGCTTTACTCTGGTTTTAATGCAGTGTGATAGAAATGTTGATCGACTATTGGCATAAATTTGAGAAGACTTAGCAAATCCTTGCGTTTTTCTTCGCTTATCTTAATGTCACTCTGGAAAATTTGTACATCAAAACTAAATTCTGTTTGTACCTGATTCAGGTTTCTTCTGGTTCTCCTCGAACTTGTTGGTTTTAATAAGGATTCCACTACAAAATTTTCATTAAAAGATCGCTTATATGAAACATTAGTTAAGTTTTGTGAATCATATTTTAAATGCCGAGTTTTGGTGTACGGAATACATGAAAAATTAAATTTCTGTGCCGCTTGGCTATAATGCATAAAATCGGTGCTTCTCATCTGTAGAATTTTCAATTTAACTTTTGGAAACTTGGCATTTGCAAGTAATCTCACCAAACCAATTGGACTGTAGATTTCCATATTTCTTAAATATTTTTCCAATGTACTGTGAACTGCATCAACTTCTTGCAGAAGAGAGTGCCCTGGTTCTGAGTACTTGTGCTCTATAACATTAATACCTTGATTTTCCTTCATAAAGTTCAAAAGGCTTAAAGACAAAATCGAATTGCGATTCTGAGGAACACAAGCATCTGTCCAAATAATAAATTTTTCAGTTTGCGGAAAATCAGTTATGACTGCTCTCAAAATTTTTACGAAAGCACTTGCTAACTCATTTGCACCCCTTCCTTGAGATGTTTCGTTCCAGATAGACCAATAGGTGCTTCTGTTATCCTTACAATACCCAGTTAGGTTAAAACACAAAAGTTTACGCTTGTAATAGAAAGAGTTAACATTTGCTTTGGGCAACGCAAACACATTTTGAAGATCTATTATCATAACACGGGTATTTGGCTCAATATTTGTTTTGTCAGTATCTTTTTCCGCTTTCGCTACCAATTTGTTTTGAATATGGGTCGTGTAATCGTTGTGCTCGTCGTGAGTTAATATTTCACCATTTTTAGCCTTTCTTTTGTGCTCCTCGCACTTGTTACACAAATCTTTCTTTGGGATAAAGAAACCCAAGTTAAATCGAGTTTCAAATATATGTTTATACGACCAAAACTTTACAGGGCCGTCCGTTTCATTGCAATACATCATATACATTTTCTTTAAGTTAAGCTGTGGTTCCAAAAACTTTTTATTGGTTGAAGAGCGGCAATAATGAGACTCCACTGTTGCAAAGCTATTGATATGAGCTGCAACATCATCCAATTTATTTTGTGGTAACTTGTTTTTCTGGTCTTTACCTTTAGCTGGAGATTTTGATGTTGTGGTGTTGGTATCAATTAAATGATCAAAATAATAATGTATTCTCGTTTTATTAATATCCAAGGTGTGAGTAAAAAATACTTGACAGACTCGAATCATCATACCGGCTTTTAAAAAATGGTATTGATATGTATTTTTCTACGAGAGTTTGGATTATTAGTTCTTTTTCTCTCTACTGACATACTGAATACCATTTTTCCAAAAAATTCGCCTTTCGATTTGGAGTTTAACTGCCAAAACTTCTCAAATATATTTGTTCTCTCTGATAAATCAAATTCCTCGTGGCATGCATATGGACAATTTTCTCCACAACCCATTTTAATTTGTCGTTTTTTTCTTTGTATGCCCAAATCATCAATAAATTCCTCCCCGCGTTGACATTTAATTTTTCTTTTGTTTTTGTTCCAATTTTCAGGGTGTCTAATCCGTTTGGTTGTCAAAGTTTTTGAGCAACATGGAACATCTATGTTAAGTTAAATTACTAAAATTAATACAAGTGCCCCATATAATTTGATAAATTATTCAAAGACCTTCCCGCAACAAATCGATCATTCTCTCATCATGAGCAGGTAAAAAATATTCTGGGTCGGCATCTGAATCATAACAGAATGAATCTAAAATAAAGTCATTTTAGTATAATTTGCACAAAAAATTAAGAATTGAAAATACCTTCAGAAACGAAACTTTCATTTGACATTAAATTTTCGACCGGTTTTTCGACAGCAACTACATTTAATTCTGAATCATTCTGTTCGGAAAGGATGCCTTCATTTCTCTCATTAGTTAAATGAAAGTTTCCTTGCATAATATTATGACTGTACAATGGGCTCAAAATATTATTTTCATTTAATGGAGTGGGTGGAATTATAGTACATGGACTATCATCCGTCGTTTCCAATAAATCTGCCAAAGAATGGTATGCTCTAAAAGTAAAACTTTGTTTATTAAATATATAGGAACATCAGTTTCTGAAACTTACTTGAGTTCTTCTTCATCAAATTCAGGTGCAGGTGAACTATGATCACTTTCTATTATTTGATTTATTGTTGAGTCATTCATTTTACTTTTTTAAATCTTAAACGTTTATTTTAAGTTCTTATTTACCAAATTCTTCCCATAGACTAATTTTTTCATATCGATTCTTCCCTTTATATACTATTTTAAAAGAACTGTTATTGAAATATTAAACTCTCATTGAAAACTAATAATGCATAAACAGTAAACTTTTTAACGGCTGGATATAGCTGAAAAGGATTTAATAAAATAATCAACAAGAAATGTAGTGTAACTTGGATTTAGCGTTTTTTAATAAAATATAGCCGATTATTGTAATTTCTTTATTTGGATATAGCGGTATTGATTCTAAATTGGCGTAATTTTATCTAACGTTTTTCTTTTAAAATTACCACCTCTAGCGTATTGTATGAAAATTTCGTTTTTATAATAAAAATTTAATGGAGTTAACTTAAAAAACTCTTCTATTATATTAAAAATTACTGTGGGGTTTTATATTTTTGGAGATAGCGCAAAATAAATCGTAGCGTATTTCGGTTTTGCGGATTTAGATTATATACTGCACTATCATCTAATATCAGAAAAAAACAATGTGGAGTTAGCGTTAAACTGGATTTAGCGTAATTTAGTCGGTAAAAAGTGTTGAAAATGGTGAATAGCGGAAAACACAAAACAAGTTTTCTCAAGAACGGGTTTTCTGATTAAAACGTAAATAGGCGCAAACGGAAGGAAATGGTTTGAAACCTAAGAATCCATCAAAACCCGGAAAATGTAAATTTGGTGGTTAGCGTACTCTAGTCCTGAGACGACGATATGCCAGAGGGGAAATGCAATGGAGCTGTGATATGACAAAGGAAACCGATACACTTTTGTTTAATTGTTAATGCATTTCCAAAACGCCATCTTCTTATCCGCAACATGTAACGCTTGTACGGAGTAGAAAGTTTGGTCACTCCGATTACTGTTTTCCCAGGAGGTTTCCCTCCTGTAGGAAAATTTGACTTAAAAAATTTCTTGTGTCCATTCAATCTCCAATACAAGCTTTATCGTAACAGGCGATATGTACGTTAAGTCTTTCTTAATGTTCGTACAACCGATGAATACCTCGCCAGATGAGCTTCATTAGATACCAACAGATCAAGAAATTGTCTGTGCCTTCGATTCAACTGTTCAAATGGTTGTATTTATCAGAGCACTTGCCTTTTCAGTTACTTGAATACTAGAGTGTTGAGCGAGCAAATCACTAGGAACTGTATTCTTCACAATAATCAATACACCGCCACCTTTAAGATCGGTGTCGAAGTCGTATCTGTCCTTCGAATACTAGAGGCATTTTCGTAGCAGTGATGACTCCAGTATAACGTGTAGAAAATTATAGAGATGTGGAAACTAGAGATCATATTGTATTGGTTGCTGAGACTGATGGTTAATGATTTAAAATAATTTAACGCGCTAAACGACTAAATGATTGACAAAAAATCAAGGATAAGATATTATTTCTTTGGTTTCGGAATGAATAACAATCTAGAATCAGCTACTGTTTTCTTAGCAACTTCCATATAGTAACATTAAAATATCAAAATAGTTAAACAAAGACTTAGACTTTAGAGCACCTCATAAATCTACTGCTCTTCCTAACGTCTCCGTATTTCAAAGGTATTGAACCGAAAATAAATTAAATAAATTCATTTTAGGTTCTAGGATCGCAAAATGTAATTCAACTGAAATTTTTAATTTTGCATTCCAACCAGCAATATTCTGTATTGGCTTTAAAGTCTTTATTAGAGCAAAATTACAATCTCCAATTACAACTCGAATTGACATGGCAAATTTGAAACGTGCTACACGTGATAACGAGAGGTTCTTACAAACTTAATTGAATAACTAACTTCTACGTTGAGCTCTGTAATTGAGATAATGCCTTTACGATGCAAGGGTTCTATGGAAATGTACTTTAACTCCTATGCCAAATAGCCTTCGTTACTTTTGATGACACTAAATATGAGATCGAATTTCGGTGAACAAAAAAGTTTCAGAAACTTTAAAGAAAATGTCAAGTGGCTGTGTCAAAATCATAAATAATCTGTTATATCCATCTTGAATAGCAACCGATGTCTCAAATAAAGGAAAGATTCGTTCTTCGTTAAACTTCAGACCTCCTATATATTCGTTTGCCGTTTATCGTATTGTTATAAAATTATTTTCGTAATTATCCAACGATAAAAAGCGATACAGTTTTTATCATTTCAGGACGCGTTAGTTCACGTTGAAAATAAAAAAAACTACGGATTTAGATAATTGTTGAAGCGGAAAAGAGAATGAAAGGTGGACTGGCCCTACGAAAAAGATATTTAATCAATCAGCCAAATAAAACCTTAAATATTTAAGATAGGGTTATTATTTAGTTAGAAAAATTGTCTCCATTTGAATATTCGCGATATCAAAAATTTGAACCGCATTTGGCAAATATCGGCGCGAAGTCCAGTTTTGGATCTACGGCTGATTTGATATCACCTAAATCTATCTCTCTTCCTAATAAACTGAACGACCATGTTTGAAATTCCATGTTTCGAACCTGAACAGATATCTTCGGTTGAGAAATGGGTTTATTGTCTCAGTAAGGAGTATGCAGTAAATCTTTTTAAATTTTTAAATTTTAATGCATATGTATTACATATCAATATTTTGAGATTTCATTTTTTATAAAATTTAGCATGGCTTTTCTGGCAACCCTACATAGTTGTCTCTTCTCTTTAGATAAGAACTTTAAAAGATTAAAAATGAAATTTAGCTAAGTTTCAATGTACCTGGTATTAATATACTATACAATCCTAGCCGTGGAAAGTAGTTTGCTATATCACCACACCGGACTACACCATTCGCGACTCAGTGTTATACACGACATATAAGTTATGCAACGCTTCTGTACCTTTCGCACCATCTAGAGCAAAACATCCGTACCAATTAATAGTATTCGTGTCTAGGATGAGTAAATCAAATAAAATAAAATTCCAATTAGAATTTAATTTTCCGCAAGTGGGTAGGAAATTTTGTGTTTTACGGTATTAGTGTGTAGCTTACCGAATTTTCCTATTCTGGCGGCAACTAAAAACAGCCCTAATTATTGTTCGATCAATTCTCGTTCCGTGAAAAAATTAAATTAAGAAATTGTGCTGAGAATTATTTATAATTTTTTCTAAATCATGTAAAGCGTAACAAATTTAATTTTGATTTTGTGAATTTCTATAAGGGTCACTCGTTGAACTTACCAACAAGCGTTGAAACCGCCTGACATCGATCTTACTAAGATCCGTCAGGTCGTCCCAATGGGAAGTTCCCATAAATTTATTCAGCTGTACGCTAGATTAGGAGAGGTGCAGAGCAGATGGAAATCATGGGCGGGGGCATCCAATAGCTCCCAAGACCATACCGGCCAACTTGATCAGCCAACTCATTCAACGATGCCAGACAGTTCTGGGCTACGTTCGACGTCAGGGAGTATGATTGTAGCGTTTTAATAGCAGCCTAGCTGTCCGGAAAAATTCTAATATCCCTCGTAAATATTTCATTATACTTCAACCAGTCCATGACTTCCATTATCGCGATAAGTTCAGCTTGAAAAACACTGCAAAAGTCGAGAAGACGAAAAGAGAGCTTGACCCCTAGTGCGTTACAGAATACCTCGCAGCCTATATCCATTTTTGAGCCATCCGTAAAGAAGCTTATCGCCTCATTTTCAATAATCGTGTCATTTACTCAGTCCGCTCTGGTGGGAAATTCATTTTGGAATCTCTGCACCTCAACAGACGGCGAAAGGATAGCGGGGTCGGTAGTTTCCGGAATATCCATATTGCATAGGATGAATGAGTGCCCTATATATTGTTACAGGTTTAAAGAAATATGGATTTTAGCCGATTGGCTGGGCATAAAAATCAAGCGGGTACCATTTAATATTGGTGGGTCACACTGAGGAAGTTTGTGCTTCCTGGTAAAGAGGACCAGCTCCGTTTTATGTGGGTTTGCGTTCAGCCAGCAACTGCGTGCCCACTCAAAGAGATGAGGCTTTTTCTCGTCTTAGGTATAAATATTACTTTTACTCCAGTCCATTTTCTAGGAAATTATTTCTAGCGAGAATGCAGGAACGTATCTTACACTCATTTTTCGCATGTAATATTTTGTAGTTGGGAGTTCTGAGCTTAAGTACCCGGTGATCACTGACCCAATGTTCCTGAATCAGAACCACATCAATGGACTCATATTCCATTTTGAGTAGAACGGCCACCGAGGCAGCTTTACAGTAATGGAGGTTGATCTGAAGGATCTTAAGCACTAGATAGTGCTTACATCCACCATTGTTGAGACAGGCTCCGCCTCTGATAGCGATTCATCTGACAGCGATTCAGTTATAAACCTAGAGCGTAACCGCTCCAAATCCGTAGCTGATCAATCCCACAGATTTTGCCAGAACACCCAGGAACTCTCTGTTGAGAATGATAACGGCCGATCTGTGATCTGGTTCCGCTTTCACTTCCTCTAACTTGGCAATCCTCCAAGTGGCTGTTGGCAGATCCGGATTGCTGATTTTCCATATTTCCAGGATCTCCTTCGGGTTACTTGATTCTGCAGGGATCCATGCTCGTGCCCTCGTAACTATTTCTAATTTGGCCTCCGACCAGACTTCCCCCAGGCTGCCTATCGCCTTTTTGTAGAGGGTCATCGACCGATTTTCTATAAATTCAACATTCTTTTTGTTTTTATTTAACCGACGAGACGCATTCAAGGAAACTATTGCCATACAAATTGTTATACTTTAACCTGATCATAAAGTGTTATACGTACATAATATATCGAAGAAACAAACCTATTGTATATAACACTTTGTATTGAGTCTTTTTCTTTGTTATATATATATATTTATTTTTTTTTTAATTATTGGACGTTGGTGAAGTAAGCTGAGTCATTGGCTTTCGTTTCGTGGGTCTGGGTTCAAGTCTAGGTAGAGCCAAACTTTTCTTAATTTAATGGCAAATGGGTCTTACCTTCATTGTATTCTTCACGCCTGGATATTAGAAATAACAAATTGAAAACAGGGGATAAAGTATGAAACAGAATGCTGGACATGTTAGATGGAAATGGGAATCTAGAATGGTTTTATGATAAGGTTCTGAAATAATAGCCGACTGAAACGGATTTGGCGTATGGCCAACAGAAACGTACCTAGGCCAATTTTTGACCGATTATGATGAAATTGGACATGTTGAATGGAAATGGGTTTGTAAAATATTTGTTGGGTGAAGTTCGGAAATATGGCCAATTTGAGAACCGATACTATATAGGCCGATTATGGTGAAACTTAGTTTCTGTTTGATGGAAATGGGATTCTAAAATGATTTTGGGTGAATTTCTGAAATGAGATTCTAAACTGAGTTTTAGATGAAATTTTGGGATATGGCCGGTTGTTTTGATATTGAAATATTATTCAAAACATTATAAAAGCTGCGTTGTATGATTGCGGTGAATATTTTAACACGATTCTAACTCAAAGTTTTGAATAGTAATATTAATTATGATGTGCCAACAATTTAGCTCCAACGGTTTCGATCCTGAGCATGGTCTTCATACCGTGAAGCCATCGTCGACTGCAAAGACCTCTGCGCTTATCATATGGTGGCTCGCCTTTCAGAGATCGCTGCAAAATTCGTTCTGAATCAGCACACAGAACGAGACCGACATGGGCGAGGTAGATTCCGCCATGTAATCTATGCGGTTGTCGACACGTAAAATATAACGTAGATTACTTGGCAGTGTTTTATGTCAACGTCGACAATTAAAATAATGTCAACAACCTACGATATTTTAGCGATTTGAAATCGAATGCGCCAGTTCTAGAGGTGATTTTTTCATTTCTTTCTTTTTGACAAATGACGCATAAATATGTAGTTTCAAACTGTCATTGTGTTTTGATTTATTCAGAATTGTTTGCCATTTCATCATGGAAAGACTGAGCCCAGCATGGCGTCTACAAATTGTTCAGCTTTATATTACGAAAAACCTGTGGACTCTTTGAGATAACATTGAACGAGCTATATATGGCCAGAACTTTACTGCTGAATCGTGTTGAAGAATTAGCGGCAAAATACGTCATTATGAAAAATGTAACAGAAACCTGGCTCCATAACTGCCAATTGCTGGCCAAATCATACAGTTTTTTGCAAATGTATCTAACTGTAAGTGTTTCAAAACCAATTTCATGTACGTTTCATCCATCATAACACATCCACTAAATTTTGTGAAAATGTTGTCATCAGTCTGGCACATATTTTATCGAACAAGTGCTGGTTATCTCAACGATTTGGCTTTTTAATAACTCGGTAGCACTCATAGGCTTCCCGAACTCGAATTCGTTTTACCATGGAGTGGGGTGTGTTAAATTTTATGGCATGGTCATAGTTAAAGTTCCCCGGATTATTTTTAATGAAAGTTATAACCTTTCTGCGATTTTTCCGTGAGCTGTTCTATACCATTCCACCGTTATAAAGAGAGCCCCACTCTATATAACGCTATATATCGTTGGTTTGGGTCAATTTAATAATTTTGTAATAGGAAAACATGACGCTGAAGTATAGATTCGTGGTATTTGAGCACGATTAGTTTTATATTCCGCTCTTTTTGAAAAGATATTTAAATGCATTGACTATCTAAACTATCACCAATAACGCATTATTCCTAAAGAAATTTGGTTTAGTTTAGAACTAATTGACAAAACCACTCTAGGAACTGTCTACATTATCGACATTGTCTACGTTGTTGACACGTCAATGTAGAAAATAATAGATGACGCGTAAACGCCCATCCCGAGCTTTTACTACATGTACAATATCGGGGATCTTCCAGATCTTGATACTGTATAGAGCTCAGTATGTACCATCGACATCAAATCTAAGGACTTATCTGTCGTACTCATTCGTCAGCGCCCAACTTTCACTCTCATACATAACAACGGGCCTGATCAACGCTCAACAGCATTAGTCTCAAGTCACTTAGAACGACAGTGATGCAGTCTCATTGCTGTGTTAAAATTGAGAACAATCGTATCAATTTTGTTGGCCTTCTAGGTACTCCAGACCAGACCACAAACTTAATCGATTGATCGTACACCTGATGGAATATCTGATGTACAGAGATGGACGTCTCATAAAGTTTAAATAGAATGAGTGCTCCGCTAGACGGGTGATTCTAGCCCACATAATGTAAGACAGTAACTTGTAGTCTGAGCAAGTTAGGTATACCGCAATAATTCTCACAATTCAAGCGGTCTCCTTTCTTAAAGTAGGCACATCTCGGCCGCTTTCCATTCCATACTAATCTAATAAGGCCGAAAAGACAGTTTCACAAAGTATCCCCTCCAAATATATGGTTTCCATCTCGGTCCCGAATAGCGGTTCACGCTGGCTTGAAATTAAGGTGGAATCCGAACAATAACGCAAACTATACCGCTCATTACTGAGTTGTTGTTCTTTCAGAACCTCGGCCATCCATCATTCTCGATTCTTCCATCTACAAATCCGTTTAGCTGCTCTCCTAGTAAGAATAGCCTTATTTTCCTCGCAATTGTGAAACGTTGTGGCACTCCTTATCAAATCAATCATTCTTTGGTCTGAGTTTCACTATACCTAAAGCCTGCTGCGCAGCACTGACAACCTAAGTTTTCAGTACATCTTCGACAGATGTCACACAGTCAAGCTGGTAACTAGCTTTCGAAATGTTGTCGCTCACAAGATCCTGATATCGTCTCTTTTGATCTTCATTTATCAGACCTTCACAGTCGAAACGTTCTTGCGTATTGCTGTGTTCCCAGACCTGTACGAAAACTTCCATCGTAGTTTTGAAGCGACCAAATGATAAACGTACCCTACGTATTTGGTTGCTGACCGAAAAGTTTTCACATCCTGCCACCCCGAGCCCGCCCTTTACAGACTAACATATTGCTTGAATTCGCACCTCACCATCGGCGCCACGATCCATGAGTTTGTTGATTGCCAATAAATTCCAGGTACCGATGCAAATATTCGTAAAGGAGATTCTAGAAGCTGTGGATTTGGTGATAAATAAAGCACATTGGAACATGAATATATTAAAAATTCCTGGCCACTAATTATTCTCGTCGCGGTATATCGATTGTTTTAATTGAACTTGATCTGCGGTCATTATGTTCTTTTTTCATCAAGACATAATGTTGCGCTGAAAATTAGTGCAGAGATGAATGTTCAACAGTTTTGGAAAAGATAATCGCACTGTCTATTTATCAAGTCTTCCACAGCAAATAAAATAGAATTCCAAATAACCCGAAGTCAAATTAATCTGTCACCCACTATAAATGGCCACTTGGACGAATTGTTGAATGATTGTTGTTATGACGTGCAATTTACAAATAACCAATGGAAGATAATCGTATATTTTATAAAATGACATTTTTAACAAGCTGTGGAATGAGATATTCAACCTCGGTAAAATTTAGTAAATGAGCTATTTGGTATACTGGACTATCATGACGCGTCGATGGACATCTGAACTATTTATTGTTAAACTTTAAGGAGTTCAATGAAATTTAATTGAATCAGTTCTAGTTCCACATAATAAGGTAGTTAGCACTCCTGTTTTAACACAACCAGTGCTACTCGACGAAACAGTACATCCCACCAGATGTAATGCTGCCCCAGCATCAAATTTCTGATCTGGCCAGTATACTATCTTTGAGCTAAGGCTGCCTCTTTTAACCAAGGAAAAATATCAACTGTTTAAACCGTTGCCCTTCCCAACGGCAAATCCTACCTTCATACAGCCACCAATGCATTATTTGGCAACATCATTGCATTACAGCTAAATCTGAATACTTCAGCGCGATCTGTGCGATTCAACTATTAACCTCAGCGTAGACTAATAAATTCGCAGTTTTGAAACAAAACCCACAAATCAGTGATAAAACAATTAAAGAATCATGATCTGGACGGAATCTATAGTTGGGGTAAATCTAATTGTTTGTTGTCCATTCCTGTTAATATGTATCGATTTCTTTGCAAATTTATTATGAAAAACTTGAGCTGTCTTAATTACCCCTGAAGGTATGCACATCCAATATATGTATTTATTTTTCGAACCATAAGAAAAAATAAATCAAAACAGTCGGTATAGGTAGAGAAATATACAGATGTTACGCATTCTGAATAATAGATGGCAGTATATGCGGAAAGAGGAAATATTTCATATTATATGCAGCCGTGCTAGACAGCATTGTACACAGAATAAGAACCGCCACCGTAACAGCAATCATAAACTGCGCTTTACGAGGTATTCCTGTAAATTAAAATTTATTATAAGTTTTGTTGTCGCTATTTAATCGCGTTTATTTTCTTTAATATAATATAGTTGCTGATGCTGTACCATGTATACACGATACGTACTATATTCTTGATACATAAATGAAAGAGAAGCGACAGACTAAAATAAATTAAAGAAATGTTACGGTCGAAGAAGAATAATTATTGTTTTTTTTTTTGAGAACAGACACATCATACTTATAAATTCATATTTGGGTGAGGTAAAATATGTGTCGGAGTTGTTTTGGTGTTTGGTAATTTAGCAAATCATATAATTCATTCGCACGCGTGCTTCGAGTCTTCGACCAACGCGCACACGTTTTTTAATCGCTCATCTGTTCCGCGTGCACCCACCGCAATTTTCACCGTCATAAATTATACACGCTCCTCCACGTCTATTACTCGTATACTTGAAATGTTTTTAAAAAATGTATATTTTTAGATCAAAATCTAATTCAATTTTCAATGTATGACTAATTTTAAATTTAATTTCGTTCGTCGTCTAATTTTGTATTTTTTTTTTTATTAGACTTTTGATTAAAATCCAATAAAAAGTGATAAATTAAAATTAATGGAGTTTGAGTTGAGCAGCACACCAGTTGAACGAAGCTATAAATGATATATCGAGAAGATGAAAACAAAAATTGCCGCAGAGAAAATATGAAAATGAAATTATTTTCGAATTTATGCGCGCCTACATAATTTTGTTCGTTCGTTCACCATCATCAACATTATCATCAAAAAAAGGAAAATGAAATATAGACGAGGGAAAATTGAAAAACTAGGTCCATTGATTTTATTTAAAAAAAAAAAAGAAACAAACCAACAAAAAACGTATACGAGATTTGATTAGATGCTATTGCGCGTTTTAATCCAGCACAAACAAATTTTATATCTCCATCGCTGTTTTACTGTCGATTGATTTATGTTTTTGTCGGTGGAATAAATTTAGTTAAATTCAACGTAGACGTTTTTACTACACGCATAGAAGCAGCACAGTGTTTTATGTCTATATACATTAATACTCGTATATTGGTTAATGACGTCTTTAACATTTTAAGAACATATATGAATATATGTAAACTTCTTCGCTGCGAAGATATGAACTTTGGTTTTTATAGTTGCGACATATATGATGTTATCTCAGATGTTTCATATTTTTATAATTCGGACAGTTATTTCTTTAGATTGGCAGAGATTATTAGCAAACTGGACAGGTTTGGACCAGGGATGGAGGCCATGATTAATAAAATTGGTTAAATCCTATAAGAGTTCTGAGCTCATTGTCACAAAGGCCCAAATGGGGCAAATTGAAAATTTTAGCAGAAGCTAAGCCGAATCATTTCGAAAGAAGAAATTAAATTTAAAAAAATGTTGGCCCTAACTGTTGGCCTAAGTCACCCTCTCGGCCGGCAATAGTGAAACTGGTGGAAAAATTTGAGCTGTTGGGACAAGCTAGTGATGTGAAAATTCGAAACCGTGTGTGTTGCTTAAGAACAACTGAGAATATTGCTGCTATAGCCCGTAGTGTTGAAGAAAACCCAGGTTTGTCAATTCCTCGTCGATCTTTAGAATTAGACATTCCATTATATAGATACAATGGACACAACACGTTTAGACAGTTTTCTTTGGTGCCATGTGAATGATAAGGTTTAAGACCTTAAAGATGGTATTCGTGAAGTTATCGAGGACATACAGCCGCAAATGTGCGAATTGGTCATGGATAATTTCATGAAAAGCATATGGTGCTGCAAGCGTAGCCGTGGCGGCGATTTGGCTGATATCGTTTTCAAATGTTAATGGCATACCTTCCTCTTTACAATGAAATAAACATTCATTGATTTCTATTAAAATGAAACTTCTTATTGGAAATCCTTTAGAAAATATCAAATAGAAAAACAGGATGAAGTATGAAACAGAACATTGACAAAACAAAATGTTGAAAATATTGGATAGAAATAACATTCAGAAACTCAGTATTTGATTGATGGAAATAGGATTCTAAAATATTTGTTGAGTGAAGTTCTGGAATTAGTAGCAATAGTATTAAGCCATTACTTGACCGATTTTGATTAAATACGACATGTTGGATGGAAATGAGACTCTTAACTGGATATTTTTGAATACGGCCGGTTGTTTTGATATTGAAATGTTTTTCAAAACATTATTGTAGCTGCGTTGTACAATGGTTGCGGCGAATATTTTTTATTTAGTTATTTTGACACGATCCTAGCTCAAAGGTTTGAATAGTAATAATAACAGTTTTTAAAGGTCATTACTGATCCCCCATACCGTGCCAACCATTTGGCTCCAACGGTTTCGATTCTGAGGATACATGACTGCCTACTGCCAGTCGCATTTTTATATCCTCAACAATACTTTTACCGTAAGTGATAAAAGAGCCGAAATATTGGAACCTCCCCACTCCCTCAAAAGTGTAGTGGCCACTACTAAAATCTGAGATTATGTATTTCGTTTTTGGCTCATTGATCTGAAGTCCAACAGCAGCTGAAAACGTTACAAGCGAATCCAGTATTTCCTTCACTCCATTGCTATTTAGTCCATTCACGCATATGTTATCTGTATATTCGTAAACACCAGATTGAACTGGCGATATAAGATGTTGCGCTGAGGTGTGTCAGTTTTACGAAAGATGTATGTTACACAATCGGACAAATTTTGTTGGGCTTCCTCGGCATTCCAAGGCTGACCACAAACTCTCTTGATTGATCGAGCCCTTCTTGTCAGGTATAACTTTGGTTTGCCATACTAATCCAATAAATTCGAAAAGACAGTTTCACACAGTATCCCCTCCAAAAATATGGTTTCCGTCTCGGTCCCGAATGGCGGTTGACGCAGGCCTGAAATTAGTGTGTAATCCGAACAATTACGCAAACTATACCGCTTGTTGTTCTCTCAGAACCTCGGCCATCCATCATTCTTGCTTCTTCCAACTACAAATCCGGATAGCTGCCCCCCTAGTAAGAACAGCCTTGTTTTCCTCGCGATCATGAGACGTTGTTACACTCCTCATCAAACCAATAATTCTTGGTAAAAAATTAGACAGTTTAAAGTTGGAGGATGCAATGTTACGTTAACAAGCACAAAGTAACCATAGTTATTCACCAGCCCACTGGACCTCACACCAGATTTCCAGCTGTATCTGTTATTCCACGTTCAGTTACGTTAAATAATTATACTAATGATCAACAACGTCCTCCAAATGTACTACCAAACCGCATAAATGAAATCTATACAGAACATTTCCCACCTTATTTGGCAGAACAGCCTAAAACTATTAAATCTTGCAATATTAAATATTGTGGCGCAGTTGAAAAATTTCTATTTCAAATTGAATATTTAGCTAATACCTTCAGGGTATCTCAACGAAGACTTGTTCAAGAATTAGCGTTTTTATTATTTGGAGAAGCCGCGGAATGGTATTGGGCATATGTCAAAAAAAATATATCTTCTGATATAACGTGGTGTCAGTTGAAAAATGAAATGCAGAAATATTTTCGAGATTCTAGGACCGATGACAGTATTAAATCTGAATTAGATAATAGGAAGCAAAAGTACAAAGAAGGAGAATCGTTCACTTCTTTTTACAGGCTAATGTACATGATGTCGAGTGGATTACACACGCCGCATGCGCCCTGGCATCAAAATAGCTAAAAAAGGGAAATCTTATATTACACTTGATAGACTAATCCATCGATGCATAGAGCTCGAAGACATGTGGGCAGAAGAACGTTACAACCCGGAATTTGAATGTCAGAAATTTACTTCACGAGTCCAATATACGAGACAGATTCATGTACCAGATGTAAATCTCGTTCGGGAAAACTTGGCTACAGGAGGGAAACTATATTACTGCGAAAACTACTGTTATTGGTCAAACTAAACAGGTTCGATATATCTATAGCACCAGGTCTAACAGATGTTCTTTATCTCGGTATAGTCTTCTGGAATATTTTCAATATAGTTCCTTCTGTGGTATCAGAAATTTTGGTTTCTGATTATCTAGTTAATGAATCCTACTGGATCCTGACTACCACGAACTAACTTTAGACCAGAAAAAGCAATTGCACGCAATATCGTTGAATCGTTTCCAAATTCCAAGAAATTGGGCTTAGGAAAAACCACTGTTACCAGCCATAGTATTGACGTAGGCTTTGCACCTGGTATTAAACAGCGATACTATACCCGGTTTCACCAGGATTGGGATGATTCAGGATGATTGAGGTGGCCCGTGAGAGTTCATGGAATTCTCCAGTCATATTGGTTCAAAAACCAAATGGAAAGATAAGGATTTGCTTGGATGCTCTAAAGGTAAATGAGGTTACTGTGAAGGATGCTTATCCATTGCCTATCATCGAGGGGTTGCTAGGTCGTCTTGACAAGGACCGATTTTTCTGTTAACTATAATCACACAACGGTTTTGAGGTGTAGATTATGTTACATTGGGTCTGACTTTAAATATACCGAAAGTCTGCTGCGCAACACTGACAACTTCTTCAATGTTGTGGTTGACAAGATCCTGATATCGTTTCTTTTGATCTTCATTTATCAGACTTTCACAGTTGAAACGTTCTATGCGTTTCGCTGTGCTACCAGACCTGTACGAAACCTTCCATCGTAGTTTTGCAGCGACATGAGGGTTCTGAACTCATTGTCACAAAGGCTCATGGTGCAAAAATGGTGGCCAACTAACCTACATTAACAGTCCTATATAGTTGAAAATCTAAAACCGAATAATACTGAAAGCCAGACTCACATAGTTAAGGCAATCATCATCTGGCTCAAGACAGGCCTAAGTCTCGTAAGAATCGCAATCAAGATTCTTAGCTGGGCCTTTTTTAAGGATAAATCATTGTTAGTAGACTCTAGTAATGAAGTTCTTCACCATACAACGGCTAGAAGAAGCAAGTTACTATACAGTATCCTTAGATCTATCAAAGCGTAGTTCTTTATAACTTTCTTGGTGTAGTTGAAACATAAAAGAGCCGCGGGTCCAATTAGACAAATTAATTGGAAACCGGCTTTGGCTAAATAGTTTGCGATCTCACCCACATGACCGTTAACAAAGTGTTTGCAATCCTTGACAAGTTTGGAAATTGTCAAGGGATTATTTAATGAATTGAAAAAAGCTTTGCTATATCTGAACGCAAACTGTCAAAAGATCGTCAATCAGACCAAGAACAGTATATTCCAAATCCAGCACTGAGGTTAGGGCGAGAACAATTTGAAAAAAATGTGTTTGCTTGAAACTGTTTAAAACAAAATCATCAGTATAATTTGGGGTATGTACAATCGAAATTCCCAGCTTTCGGTATAAAACTAACTCTACTCCAAGGTTTGTGGAACAATGCTGAAAACAATGTACGCTTGGAAAAAGCGTACCAAATGATCTCGAATAAAGAGAAACCATGCTGTGCTTCACCAGAGAAAATACCATCAGGCTTACCAGCCTTATAAGGTGCACGGAAGAATAGACAACCAGGAAAATGAACAGACTGGAACAACTCGCTAACTTCTCTATGACAGAAGGTAAGCTGACCGTCCAATAGACGAAGAATCTCTAGTCTACAAACATTATTCTTAGCCAAAGCTTTATTTCGTCTAGCTCATGCAGTTCAGTCTGTACAGTGCGAGACTTGACATAGATTCCATCCATTTGACAATGGAGTGATTAATACCAAAATTATTACAGGCATTAGTAATCGGGATAAACGAGGTACTATCGAAAGCTCCCGCTTTATCTAGGAAAATACCTACAAAGAAACTCCATATTAATGAGGGATCTTTCAATCCTAGTTACAAGTTCATGTATGGCAGTTTCACAGGACTTACCAACTCTGGAAGCATGTTGCATGTTACTGAGTGAGAAGGAAATTAGGTTATTGTCTCTAATAAATCTGGGGACGATTCTTTCTGAGGTTTTAAGAAAAGTTGAAGACAGACTAATAGGTCGCAAAGACTTGGGATCTCTACTCCTGTTCCAGGATTTTAGAACAAGCGCAGAAAGCAATACATGCCTGGAGAAGGTACTTCAGATGGTCCTGAATATTAGGAAAGCCGTTCTGTTAAATACCATGAGGCCCACCAGCCTTATATGGTGCAAAGGAAAGTAGACTCCAGCGCACAACATAAAGATTGATCAGCTTGTAAACCAAGTCCCAATCAAGAGTCACAGAAGAAACCTTAGTGGAATCGGTAGTAACATCATCTGAGTTGAAAATGGCACAACCAGGGAAATGAAAATATGGAAGCAGCTCACCAACTTCTCTATAACAGGAGGTAAGCTGACCGTCAGGTAGACGAAGAGTATCAGGTCTCTACAAACACAATTCTTAGCCATGGCTTTATTTAGTCTTGCCACCGCCGACAGGCTATTAATTTCCTCGCAGAAGTTTAACCACGAAGCTCTGTGAGCGGATCTTAAACTTCGTTTAGATTCCTTTTGTGCCACTAGGAAATAATCCCAATCGATTGAAGTTTTTGCTTTATTTTGAAATATCCTAGGGGATTTGCTTAACTTTTTAAGCTCAGAGTTCCAAAAGGGTTTGTTATTAGTCTTTTGGCCAGCTCGAGAGAGAAAAGTCCCCAATTGGTTAATTTTCTGTTACGGTATGGCTTTATAGGTCGTCGTTTAAGGTTAATATTGAACAGCTGTGATCAGAGGTGGGAACATCATCCGTCATCCTCCAATCAAAAATTAAATCAATGATAGACATAGAGCTTAAACTGATGTCAAACAGCTCACGCCGAATGGAATTAATAAACGTTGGCTCGCTGCTTACATTTAGAACTTCAAGCTCAGAAGAGCTTAAATAGTTGAACAAAGAAGATCCCCTTAGCTTCATATCCGATTACAAAAGGGATGCGCTTGCTCCATGACACAAGGTCTCTTGAGTGAGGAGGTAAGACAGAGTCATACGGTAAATAAACTGATGCAAGCACCAGCTTAGTGCAGGAATTATTAATAATAATAATATACAGTTTTGAAAAACCATTACTGGCCCCTTATTGAGTCAACAATTTGGCTCCAACGGTTTCGATCCTGAGCATGTTCTTCATACTGTCTAATACTGTCACCTCTGTTATTGTGAGTGATAAGAATGAAGAGACCATCCGAGAGATAGCACCCGACACAAAACCCGATAATTTCGCCGAGCCAAGCACTCGACGACTAAATTCGAGCCGGAAAATTGCTAACTTCACCTCGTTCAGAGAATTTTCCGGGTTATTTTCCCGAACGCAAAGTTTCTTCGTCGGTCAATCGGCGACTATACGTTTGCGTCCGAACGCGTTTTTTTGCCGCCATTTCCGGCATAGTACCAGTGGTGGTAGGGCCACGCCTTGGAGTGCCGGAAGAATCACTGGGCTGCTCAGGAATCGTGTCCAGTGCTAGCCCAGACAGTCTTTTCTGAAGAGGCTGGCGACGATGGTTGCCCATACATCTCGGTGACGTGATAGTGTTTTACACACCTGAAACACATAAAAGTGAGAAGTTGAAAAAAAAACAAGAAAAAAAAGAAACAAAATGTAGGTCTTAATCCTCAATGAGTATTTTGCCTCAATCACTGCGTTGATTGATGTACAAGAAAGATGATGATCTCTGTTATCCAGCCACAAGATTTAACATTTTAAAATTATTACTTTCAAATCAACCCAATTTTATCCGTTTGCACTAAATACATATTATAAAATTCTTGTATACAGTGAAATACAAATAAAATTAAAATTAAATTAAATAAAAATTATGTAATGAGTAACACATATTCAAATTAAAAAATTAACAATTACATAATATTCCATTTATTAATTTATTTATTTTTATTTTTATTTAACTTTGAAATCTATAATCGAGCGAGCTCGCGTTTCCACATTTTGTGTATGATGCGCGACATAATTATTGTACATTTAAACAAAATACAAAACTAAAAACTATTTAACGACGTCTGTTTATGGTATCGCATCATGGTATAAGCATATACAATACACTATATGTAGGTAGGTTAAATAAATCAAATCGCACATTATGTATACAGTCAAAATGCAATTATTTGATTCCGTAATCGAAATTCTTTAAGCAATGCTTGCGTTGCGCGCACACTGCGCGAGTTGCATTAAATGTCACGTAACACTCTATACACACAGTTGTTGTGGTTGTTGTTGTTATTGGGTATTATGTGATACACGATATATAAACGCGATAGAGATATTTTAATAGAATGTATTTTCAACCTTGATTATTAGTTTTCATTGGTTATGTATCGACATAGTATTATGCAAAACTAAAAAAAAAATAAAACACTTTAAGTTTGCGCGCGCGAAACTGGTTTGTATATGTATATGTGCGGTGTTGTGCGGTAAGAAAATTTACTCATAACATAAAATGTACTTAAGAAGTTAAGTACAGAATTGTGGGTTATGGTTGGATGATTTTTTAATTTGAGATGAGATGACGAAATATATTTAGAGACAGTTAGTGTGGTGTGGTTACACGGCAGCTGGCTTAAATGTATCTTTGCATTTGGATTTTCTATCCCCCTAAATTATACATATTCATTATGTATCGAATTATCGATAGATATAGGCTATTTAAAATTTAATCGAAACGTTAAATTAGCGTAAAGTTATAATTTTGTCTCATTAGATAGTTATCTCGTTTCATAATAATAAAACTTGCATAAGAACTTACGCAATGCACTTTTAAAATACACTCTATAGACGCGCCCATAGGCACAGAGGCATAGTATAAAGCATATATTGAGAACATATGCAACAGCCAACAATGAATATTGGAGAATGGTCAGGTAATTTAAGATCGGATAGATTACGTAGATTACCGTGTCCAAAAATACACACCCCTATTATAACTTCCGGTGGAGTGGAAATATTTTCGAAATGAAAGCTTTCTTTTGAATTTTTTTACGATTATAACGATATGATTTTTGATGCTACCAAACCAAAGACATAATAATATAAATAATTATAAAAATTTAAATCCATTATTAAAAGCTCTTATTTTTCTAAGCCCAAAACCTCACTAAATTTCCAATTGAATATTATTCTAAATTCATTTATAAAAATGAACAAATATTTTTTGTAATGAAAAGCTCTAGTTTTTTGAACAAGCTTTTATTACCTGACCTTACTAGCTTAAACTCGGATGAACTATAAAATTGGTGAGGATTGATTTTTCGTTCAAGAAATCCCAAAGCTTTTTGATGTGAAGCTAGATTTAATAAACTAAAAAATTGTATGCTAGATTATCATATCAGACAAGACCTCTAAGGCTTTTAGTAAATTTTTAACTTGATCATCAATATTCTAAATGCGATATCACAACTACTTTTTTGGATTTGGTAGCACGGTGGTATAAAATTAAAAATTTGGTACTTTAAAAATGGTGCATTTTTCGGTTGCAGGTTGACCCCCGATAAAATTATAATTAATTTTCGTTTATTTTTAATTTCACACTTCCAACGAACAAAAGTAAAGAACTTATGTATAGATATTTTTATTTGGTTGATAAGTGCTGATCAATTTACAAGTACATATTGGTGAATTAACAATCTGCTAAAGCTTGAACCGACGAATCAACTTTAGGCTATTAAATTTAGTAGTTTTGTAAAAGTTGATTATCGTTGGTTCGTGTAGCAAACAAAAATTTGATTTGTGGTGGATTTTATCTTGAAATTTGCCATAGCACGTTCCATAAAAACAATTTTCAGTAAATAAGAACAATTCCTAATGAACACTTATAATTTTATAGATAAACAGTTTTTGAAGCTGCTAGCCATAGAAAAATAATAATTTAAATAGTAGTAAAATTTTTCAGAAAGCTATTAGTTGCTTAAGCAAAAATTTTACTAGATTTGCTTTCAACGATACTTTTGAAAACTTAATGGATCTTTGGTTTTAGCCGGGCGACCATTATTTGTTCTTATTGGTGGTATGTGCATAACTGCCCTTTCAAATATTTGGGTGCTTTCCACAATGAATAATCCCTACATTCCCTTCGGGTACTTCTCTTCTCTAGAATTAGTGATTTAATTTCCATCTTTGACGAGCTTTTCCACCTCATGTTCTAATGTTTCTCTTGAGGTAAGTGGTCTGTTTAAAGTGATGCTATTGTTTAGTTCATTCCTAAAATTTTTCTAATTTGTTAACATTGGCTGTTTATCATTTGGAATTATTGTATCATTTATTATCATTAAAATAGAGGAGTGGTCAGATGTGGCGTCAAATCCTTCCTCCACTTGTATATAATCACCCGGGATTTTTCTTGTTATAAAGAAGTCAATTAGGTCTGGTGTTTTATTTTAATCGCTGCGCCAATAAGTTGATTTTCCAGTAGAATGCCAGTTGCAGTTGTATTTAATTATTGCTTGTTGAACTCTTAATAATGCAACCTCTGTAGTTAGCTGGATTTGTTGGCTGGAAGAACTAATATTTCAATAATTTTATTCGAACATAAAAGCTTTGAATGGAATTCGTTTTAACTCAAAAATGTTGTTTTTTGGAATAAAGTTAAGAACAACATTCTTGATAAAATCGAATCAAACTATAATTTATTTCAAACCAAAATTTGCACTCTTCAAATAATTTTCTTAATACATATACATATATAGTTTGGTCTCGAACCATGAATTGTATTTGTAATGAGATTTATCTTGAAATTCTCAATATCATTTATTCCATTGTCGAAAATGTTAATTTCTGATACAGATTATACCGAATTTTGTATATGGATTCACATTATACAGATGATTATTATTAATTATTAATTGTTTATGTCATAGAAATTAATTTGTTTAATTATTTTTCCATTGGAATTTAAGTTTATGATTAGCTTCTCGTAGAACACCCTGCGTAATTGATTCATTTGTTTATTGACGTTTAAACAGACAAATGATTTTAAATTACTCTATGTGTTTTTGTTATATCGCGGTGACATCTGCACTTCCCTCCGAGAACTATTTAACAAAACCAATAAATTGGTTGCATCCTCAATTTTGTTTAAATTCTCAATTTTGTTTTGTCGTGTAATCGAACGGTTTAGTTTACACGTTTCAAAACGAAGCGAAACAATTTTGTGATAAAATGACCAAAATATTGGCGAATGTTAAATAATTGTCGTTTATTTGCTGTTCGTTTTGGATTATTGGATTAAGTATATGCTTTGTCGTTTGTGCCAATCGAGAGAAGAATAAAACTGTTGTGCACCATAATTTTGATGACATCAAATCTCAATAGGAAACACAAATAAATTCGAAATGACGTTGCGATCGAAGTGAACTGTGATTTAAAATTTATGAAAATCTTTATTTTGCTAAAATGTATATTCTTATTGGAAAAAGAAGTATGTAAATAAAACTAAAAACAAATTAGAAAATAAGAAACATAAAAAATAATATTGCAAAAGCTTTTTCGTTTTCTAGTCGTTGCTATAGTAATCGTAAACGTAATGCATTTCAAATATTCAGGGATACATCATTTTCTATTTTGTTTTCAGTGTTTTGAATATAAAATTACCCAGCAAAAGTGAGGTTGTAGTGGGTCTATATGACGTCATGTATTAACCTGACTCACAAGTTGTCTGTTTATCGATGTTACGGTTTTTATGTGGATGCCATTCTGATATTTTATTAGCAATATAAATAGAATAAAATCAATCACTTCATAGTAAAATATCTTTTATTGTATCAAAAATAATGCATGGAATGACTTTTATACTTCCATTTACTGACGTGCATAAATAACAACGCAACCAAATTGAATAAATATTTGAATATAAGTACAAGGTGGTAAATACCCTGCGAAGTTTAGCCGTCCTACCAGAGCTTGGTTGTTACAACAGTTGGCTCATTTTAAAAACTCACAGTACGCTTAAAACTGGGTGAACATTTGAGTTGATCAGTGGTTTAGTTTGTACTATCGCCTTCAAAAATTGGTTGTACACTAAAACATAAAACTACTTAGTTTTCACGATTTAGATGCCAGCAACAATCGCCTTTTTTATATAAACATTTGTAAATATAATTATGATAAAAAATCTAGTGATATGTGACATTCGCAACAATTCATATTATACAGAAAAAAGATTTAGTCATTTTTTCGGTTTTAATTTGTTTTGCAATCTAACTGTACAGAATGGAACGTGATTAAATTCACAAGCAACTGAATGTTGCACAAAAATGGGCTATAATTACCCTACATTTGGGTAAATGGTAAATTATGTATATTTTCGTTAGAAAACTACTGTAATTTAGATAAAGAGGTTTTCAGAAACAAGAACCATTGATTGGTTGCGTCAGAACGGTAGTCCAAAACTGCACCGGCATATAACGTCTCTGCAGTAACTATTTCGCGAACATTAAAAGACGCTGAATTCAGCATCGAATTCTAGCTCAACAACAAATTTTAACCAACGCACATTGAGCAGCGCGGATAGCTTTTGCAAAAGATAATTTAAACACGGACTGGGAAGAAAATATTTTCACGGACGAAAAAGTTTTTATGTCTGATCATCATGCTATGCTGGACATGTATCGCCTAAACAATATGAGATATAATGAAAAATATATCCAAAGGACAAGAATAAGCGGCCAAGTCTACTGTGGAGTGTGGGGATGGATAAGTGTAGGTGGCGTCGGTGAGTTATGTGAAATTTCATAACACATGAACAGTCGGGGTCCTTTTAGGTCAGTTCTTCACCAATTTCTGCCGTTGTTACAGTGGATGCGATCTATTTTACCACAACCGTGATTCTTATGGCGCTCTTCATCCTGAATGTATATAACAATAAATTCACAATAATTCACCATTCGATTGTTCAGTGCTATACCATTTGTTTATACGGGGCCTTCCTTAAGTATTTTGAAGGTGCTCTTTCTTTCGATCATTATTAATTATTATTCTCATACAGCGGTGCGAAACGATTTTCAGTTATTATTCCTGTTGCATTTACTTTTGCTTGCTTCAGCCTAGCAGCTTTCTCCTCTGGGGACGTGAATTTAGTTTTCTTTTAAAAGTCACAATATTAACTAGATCTCGTTTCACAGCATTTTTGTTGCACGTTTCACTCATGTTTGCTTTATTATTTTCAAAATATGATGCATCATTTTATTAAATTTTGTGTTTTATTTGCAATTTACACCAGCAACTAGATTCACATTTGATGATACTTCATTTTTAGTTTGACCAGAGGTCGTTGACTTTATCACTTCACATTAACGTTTAATTTATAATGTTGGCTTAAGTTTGACGTTGGTGATCTATATTCGATTTGATGTAATTATTACCTACAGTACAAATTGTATCTACAATCGGTAATAAAAAAATAAAAAAAGAAGAAAAAACTGACATCTAAAATATAAAAGAAATCAAGACGCAAGTCAAGTAGGTCTAAGAAATTGATCAAACTCGACTCTGAATGAATTCCTAGATATAATAAAATCAAAAAAATGAAAGGCGCAATTGAAACAATGCGACTAGTTCAAGAAAAGTTCCGATTGATTGAGGTTCGTAAATGCACTATCGATGTATAAAAATCCGTTACGACGACGCAAACGGCGCTCGGAAGCATACAAATTTGTACGAGCAAGTAACTCGGAGCAAGGTGGTCTAGGTGTGAAGCTGTCTTGGGGGAATCAAGTTGGTACTTGTTGCCAGCTCCGTATCTTGCAGCTTCCACAAGTGTGCGTGTTACCTCCCCGTGGTGACCACCGGGCAACTAGTCCACTATGTTTTTATGTGGTGTACTAGGCGAAAACACGACGCCAAACAACTGGGCCGGGTTAAGGTGTCAACCGTACCGTGCTGATAACCGGCCAGGCTGGGGGCCCAGTATAAAAACTAGCCCAGCCTCTAACGGTGTATCCGGATACTTGGCGCCCTTCGGATCATGTAGCCTTACCTGTGTATTGCGGATCTCTGCACAGGTGGACCTCCTTTCTCCGCTACTCGTGGGACCTATTATGGCAGAAAATTTAAAAACAAAAGTGACCGGTGCTCTTAAAAAACCGGAAACCAGTGCTGTGGAGACATCGGCCTTTAGGCCCGGTCTCCAAAGTGCAATTAGGGGCTTAAGACCAAATGAGGCTGGCCCCTCGAAACCTATGGGCAAAGGCACGAATGCTGGCCCTCCAGTGTCAGCGAACTATCAGACCAGGAAGAGAGCCTGGCGGATGATCTCCAAGATCAGCAACATTCCGTTGGAGCAGAGAACGGATAGGGACAGGGATACGCTTGCGTGGGCAAGGCGTATCACTGAGCCACATCAGGAGGGTTCCGAGATCTCACAGCCGAAAAGGCAGAGATCTGATGATGAACCGCCTACGGAGGCTAAAAAGAAGCGGGTTCCGGATAATGTCACCAGGCCCTTCAACGAGGTGCTAAAGGATCATCTGATCATGGCAGTCGTGGACCGGGCTCAAGAAGATGGGAGCATTACGGCCCTTAACTGGAGGAAGGTGGAGAAGGCCTTAGCCGCCATCTTCATAAAAATTATGAGGGAGAACCCAGGACCTGCTCCGTCTTGCCGAGACGGAGGATGGCACCGGAATCACGTCAAACTGACTGCCTGTGCCGATGAAAGGTTGGTGACCCTCTACAAAAAGGCGATCGGCAGCCTGGGGGAAGTCTGGCCGGGGGCCAATTTAGAAGTGGTGACTAGGGAAGAAATTCCCTGCAGGCCAAGGGCGCGAGCCTGGATCCCTGCTGAGCCTAGTGTTCCAAGGGAGATCTTGGAAATGTTGAAACTCAGCAATCCGGATCTACCAACGGCCACCTGGAAGGTTGCCAGGTTAGAAGAGGTAAAGGCGGAAGCAGATCACAGATCGGCCGTCATTATCATCGACAGAGAATCCGTGGGTGCTTTGGCGAAATCTGGAGGCCTGATCATCAGCTATGGATTTGGAGCAATTACGCTCAAAATTTATAAGCGCGATGAGGTTGACAAATCTGGGGCGCCTGCAGCAGGGGGGGAAACCACTTGTGGTGTCCCGCCTGGTGTTGGTGACCCAGAAGTCCGCAGCATTCCGGTGGATGCACAGGAGACACTATCCCTGGACTCGGAGATTTCGAGATCATTGGGACTAAGCTGTGCGCTCCTAACGGACGAATCGATGTCAGAGGAGTCTGACTCAACAGTGGTGGAGGGAAGCAATAACTAATGCTTAAGATCCTTCAGATCAACCTCCATCACTGTAAAGCCGCCTCGGCGGCCCTTCTTCTAAAAATGGAATCTGAGTCCATTGATGTGGTTCTGGTCCAGGAACCTTGGGTCAATGATGACCGGGTGCTGGGTCTCAGAACTCCCAAATATAAAATACTACATGCGAAAAATGAAGGTAAGATACGTTCTTGCATTCTCGCTAAAAATAATCTGAATATTTTTATACTACTGAATTACAGCAACGCTGATGTAGTGGTGACTAGCATCGAGATGGATGGGCAAAATCTCTGGCTAATATCGGCCTACCTACCATACGAGGAGGAAAATATACCACCAGGTAGGTTGGGCAGTGCAATAATGGAGGCTCGAAAACGAAAGATAGGAGTCATCATGGGTAGTGATGCTAATGCGCATCACTCAATTTGGGGGAGTACAGACATAAACAGGCGAGGTGAGTTACTCCTTGATTTTATTTTAAGTACTAACCTAAATATATGTAATATCGGGTGTAAGCCAACCTTCATTACTAAAAATAGACAGGAAGTGTTGGATATCACACTTGTCTCGGATTTTATTAAGGAGAGGGTATTGAACTGGAAAGTGTCCGAAGACCATTCCTTTTCTGACCATTGTTATCTCCAGTACGAAGTGGATACAAAACCCACTAGCAAACCACCCTTCAGAAATAGGAGGAAAACTGATTGGGATTGTTTCAGAACCATTCTAGGTAACTTATTACCGGTATCGGTTCAAAAACCCTCCTGCATCTACACAGGAGCTTGATGCTCTAGTAACCAAGCTATCTGATGCTTTTAACAAGGCCATGTTAGGTGCATGTCCTATCAGTAGACCCTTGGGTAAATCTCGGCCACCCTGGTGGTCGAAAGAACTCCAAGGTACTCGTATGAAATGCAGGAGACTGTTCAAGAAAGCGAGGAACACAAATGCTGCTGCAGATTGGGACTGTTATAAACAAGTCCTCAAAACCTATAAGTACGAGCTGAGAGCAGCCAAAACGAGGGCCTGGAAGCTCTACTGTGGCAATATACAGGAGTCCTCGGAGGCGGCCAGGCTACGCAAAGTACTATGTTCTAGTCCTTCCATCCCGAGTTATCTACAACGACCGGATGGTTCATGGACTACATGTAGTGAGGAATCCCTGGAGCTATTACTAGAAACGCATTTTCCGGAGTGCTCGGTACTAGCTCCGGAGAGACCCATGATAAATAGGGGTATAGACTCCGTAAGTCATATAGTAAAACGGCGGAGTATCCTATGGGCAATAAACAGCTTTAAGCCATACAAGTCGCCAGGACCTGATGGCATTATCCCAGCGGATATCCAGCGAACTATTGACTTAACCCTACCCTGGCTGGAAGTTATCTTCAAAGGCAGCCTAGAACTTTGTCACATTCCTAGGAAGTGGACTGAAGTAAAAGTAATATTTATACCTAAGGCGGGAAAAAGCTCTCATTGCTATCCCAAAGACTTTAGGCCCATAAGCTTATCTTCTTTTCTGTTGAAAACACTGGAAAGGCTAATAGAGGCTTACATTAGAGGCTCAATAAAGCCGGGCGAGCTGTCGGGATCTCAACACGCGTACTGTAAGGGACGATCGGTGGAAACAGCTCTCCACTCCCTTATAGGCCCGATTGAGAAATCACTTGAATATAAGGAATATTCAATGGTGACCTTCTTGGATATAGAGGGGGCCATTTGCAACGTCAGACCGGGGGCAATCACTCGGGCCCTTGCGTGTCTGGGGGTAGACGTGTCACTCAGGGGCTGGATAGATCACATGCTTAGAAGCAGGATCGTGACAGCTTATCTGGGTGGGGCGTCCGCCGGCAGATACGTGAGCAAAGGGACACCTCAAGGTGGGGTTCTATCCCCCCTTCTTTTGAACTTGGTCATAAATGACCTGTTACTAAACCTGGAAGGGCAAGGCTTCAAGGTGGTTGCTTACGCGGATGACGTTGCTATTGCGGTCTTCGGTAAATATCCTAGTACGCTGAGTGAGCGCATGCAGTGCGCGCGTGGCTACCTCTCTGAGTGGCACGCGGCTGCGGACTGAACGCAAACCCACAGAAAACGGAGCTGGTCCTCTTTACCAGGAAGCACAAACTTCCACAGTGTGACCCGCCGACATTAAATGGTACTCGCTTGATCTTTACGGATAGAGCAAAATACCTCGGACTACTTTTGGACAGCAAGCTAAGCTGGAAACCAAACATCGTAGAGAGAGTAAAGAAAGCTACTATAGCGCTCTACTCCTGCAAAAATGCCATTGGAAAGAGATATGGTATGGAGCCCCACATAGTACACTGGCTCTACGTCTCAGTGGTCAAACCTATACTGCTGTATGGGGTTGTCGTCTGGTGGCCAGCGTTAAAAGTTATGGCCAACCTGAAACTATTGATGAAAGTCCAAAGAACGGCCTGCTTGTGTATAAGTGGGGCTCTCAGGAGCACACCTACTCAAGCTCTGGAGATTCTATTTCATCTTACTCCCTTGGATATTGCGGCCGAGCAGCTTGCATCTTGCACAGCCATTCGGCTCAAATCCATATCTATGTGGACCTGTAATAATGCAGGGCACTCATCTATCCTATGCAACAGGGGTATTCCGGAAGCTACCGACTACGCTATCCCTTTGCCATCTGTTGAGATTAAATTCCAAACTGAGTTTCCCACCAGAGAGGACTGGGTGAACGAAACGGTTATGGACAATGAGGCCCTAAGCTTCTTCACGGATGGCTCAAAAAGGGATGGAGGGGTTGGCTGCGGGGTATTCTGTGAGGCACTAGGGGTTAACCTCTCTTTTCGTCTTCCCGACTTTTGCAGCGTTTTTCAAGCTGAACTGACCGCGATAATGGAAGTCATGGACTGGTTGAAGTATAATGTAATATCTACGAGGGATATTTGCATTTTTACGGACAGCCTGGCTGCTATTAAAACGCTACAATCATACTCCCTGACGTCGATGGTAGCCCAGAACTGTCTGGCATCTTTAAATTAGATGGCTGATCAGTTCAACATCCGCTTGACGTGGGTGCCAGGGCATTTCAATATCGCAGGGAATGAAATGGCAGATGAGTTGGCCCGCAAGGGTACAGCACGCCTAATAACCCAAAGCAGGCGGGATATAAAGATACCGCTTGCTTCATGTAAACTGTTGCTTCAAGAAGAAGCCATAAAAGAAACGAACGTCAGATGGTCTAAAGCCAGTTCGTGTGTAACAACCAGGCAGATCTGGCCTGGACTTGACCGGTCCAGATCAGGCCAACTGATATCGCTTCGAGGAGGAAAATGTGCTCCATCTGCTCTGCACCTGCCCTAGTCTAGCGTACAGCAGAACAAAATTTATGGGAACTTCCCCTTTGAACGACCTCTCGGATCTTAGTAAAATCGAGATCCGGGACTTTAAACGCTTCTTGGTAAGCTCAGGATGGTTTAGCGAGTGAAGAGGAGGAAACTCGAATGTGGTACAGCTACGGACCAATTTTGTGTCTATGCTAGTCCTTTAGGACAGCCACCCTTACCTAACCTAACTCGGAGCAATCAATACGCGACATTAAAAGATCACGTACGAAGAGCTCTGCAACTACGTCTCGTCGATGGTTGAGTTGTGACAATCCTAATAAATTGCAGATGGCGATATGGTGGGAGTTCGTATATGTTAGTACGTGTGGATGGTAGACGTCGGACGGCAAACAGGACAAACTGCTTTTGAACGGACTCGATCCTGGCCGAGTGGCACTGATATGAAGGCGACCAAACCTGAGAGGCGTATTCCAGAACCGGACGAACAAATGACACATACAAAGATTTTAATGTTATTTAATTTTTTTAATTTTTAATCAGGATGGGAGGAAAACCATCATGACCTGCACCCTTATTGATGTCAAAGTTGCATTTACAATCAAAGACTTCTTCTGAGGTAAACGATAGTTAAGTGAATTCCTGATTATTTCCAAGCTCAAAAGGTTTGACATTTGGCGCATGATATACGGTTCATAGACTGATTCGAAGAAATTAGCAAATAAATTGCACATATCAACGGGAAGCCTAGCAAAGCAGCTCTGAAAGGTCATAGGAGAAGGGACTCTGGCAACCTTCATGCCAAAAACCTCGTGGGTTGGAAGACAACCCACCTTCAACCTATAATTATGATATAAGAAACTCTTTAAAATTGTAAATTCCTTACGAGCTTTAGAAAGCAGAATAATACTGATTGCCATGCAACCTGTATAGCGTGTGGAGCTTATTACGACAATTCTCAAGGCGTGTCAACTTAATATTATACCATGGTTCTCGAAATTGCGTTTTAGTAGCCCTCGATGGAACATACCTTTCGATACCTGTCTTGAGTCGTTCCTTGAATTGTGAAACTTTGTCATTCAAATGACCAGAAAATTCCAATCCGAATTGTATAAATATTCAATCAGAGGAGCGTAGTCAGCATTTCTAAAATCAAAAAACAAATTATTAATGGAAGGAATGACGAATTCTTCGTGAAATATATTTATCATTAATGGAGCAGCCGGTAAATTCCTCGCATGCCAAAACTTCTGAGAACCTATGGTCAGTTGTGAATACAAGATCCAGAAATTTCCCTCGACTGTTACACGTACGGTTAACTTGTGTTGCAGAAATGCTTGCGAAGTATTGCATCGTAGCCAAGGCCTTGTCCTCGTCAGAAATTCCGTAAAACCACCATCGATATCCAACCAAAAAATACTCGGAAGATTAAAATCGCCAATAATCAGTAATTGTTCATCGTCACGTATTACTGGCAGCACCTCCAAATCGATGAACTTGAAGATCTCGAGGTAGAGGTCCAGGATTGAGCCAAAGGGAATATACAGCGCGACGATGAGAATGGAGTACCGTGCAATTTTTACACGGGCAGCTATCACGTCGAGGCTAGGGTGGCACGCCATTACCTCGTTCGAAATTATATTTTTAACTGCGATCAGTACTCCGCCGCCTTTGAGATAGGTGCTAAAACAATGCCTGTCCTTTCTATGAACGATGTAATCCGACGGAAAATATTCTTCAGTCTTAAAACATTCGATAAGCCACGTCTCAGAAATAATAATAACGTCGAAGTTGTTGTCAAGTACGTCTAGAACAGCCGACAAGGCTGTTCATTCCAGGTTTATCGGTAGAGCTGGAGCAGCATCCAAATTCACTCCACTTAAATCGGACATCATTAAATTAATCCAGCAAATGTGAATTCACCAGTTACTACTACATAGAAATAATTTCTTGTTCGCAACCAATTTTTTTTTATATAAAATTACTATTAAAAGAGACAACATGATTTTCTGTAGAACGATTTTTCTAAACGATTATTTGGTGGGCTTCTATCGCCTCGTCCCACTCATCCTATACTGTTGAATTTCATCTATCAGATCATTATTATAGTACTTTGTAGAGTGTTCTTAATTCCCATATACATATAAGATGATGCAACCATTATCAGAAGCAATATACATATGTATATGAAAAACTAAAACATAAAAACTAAATCATGATGTAACACATTTTTATCATGCATAATCGTTTTATGGCGTAATCAATTAACGAAACGAAACTATCCTTCTCCATATATTACACAAAGATATAACTATAACTACAGATATGTAATCGAATTAAACCAAGTTTGCTACAATTTTTCCAATAGATGTGTGTGTGTGTGCGTTTGTGTAATTTGATAATCAGAATAATTTGTATAACACGTGAAAGAATAGCACGTGTTATAAGTTTTGTTGTAAATATTTTGTAACCATACAATGGTGGTGGTATAGCAGAATGTAAATAATAAACTATTTTGCAAACTCTCCATATACATATAAACACATTTGCATATATGTACATACATTATTTTCCAAAATGTACGTACTCCTACGTATTCTATTTAGTAATTTTGCGCTATATAACGATAAATAAAAAAAAACTGTTTCGTAATTGTTCTGTAGTTAGAAAAAATAAAATAAAATCGTACATTTTCATTTGTTATATAACCGAAATAAATAAGTAGGTACTGTACAATAAAAATAAAAGAAACCAAAACTATTACTTTTTTTTTGTTTTTTGTTTAGATACCGAGTATTTATAATATATATATATAAATAAAATAAAAAAACTTTTCAGAATTTTACTTTTATTTTTAATGTTGCAATTTATTATTTCAAAGAATATTTTATTGTTTTATAATTAAATGTAAAAATAACAAAGCAACAAGAAAATAAAAAGTTTTTCATTTTTTACGTTTCGAGAAAAGCTAAAAAAGTTATAAATACATACGTATTTACGACTGAAATAAGTTTTGGGTTTAACCCTTTCCTCCCACCGTTCGCCTACAACGCAACGCAATAAAATAAATCGTGTGAATTTTATTGCCTTATGAATACGAGTATGTATATACAGCCATCCATATATACACGTACTAAAGTACAGCACCAACATCTATATTATATTGCCTATTGATTTGTAATAAACAGATTTCAAATTATTTACATGAATACCTCGTTTAACGCTCTTTTTTATATATTGTATGTATGCACGTGAAAGTCTGTAAAATTCGGATCGAGGCCAATTGACGAAACATTCATCTCAAGTGATTTTAATTTCGACACAATTTTTTCTTGAAGTTACTTATAGGTGTATTTTGTTGAGAACAATTTAACTCTAATCCGTACGGAGTTAATTTTTCTGAATAAAATAACTTTTTTGAGTTAATTTTTTTTTATGAGTTGGTAGTAGTTTTGAAAATTAGTGGTCATAACATCATGGAATAATTAGTTGTCATAATATCATTGGTTGTCATACTATAATGGAAAATACAAGAAAAATTTGATGAAACAAAAATAATTAAAACTTTATATAAATTGACGCTTACGAAATGTCATTTAATTACCAAAATGACAACCTTCGAAAGTGAAATTGAAGAAAAACATTAAAAATGTACATCTGGTGTCAGGTAATATAATTAAAATCGGAATAGAGTTAAATAACTCAAGAAATATTTTGGAGTTATTTAACTCATGTCAGAAGTTAATCAGTGCAATTGTTGTTGTAACAACCTCAACAAAATTATTAAAACAGTTTTAAAGGCCATTACTGGCCCCTTACTGAGTCAACAATTCGGCTCCAGCGGTTTCGATCCCGAGCATGGTCTTCATACTGTCTAAGACAATCTGAAGAGGCCAAGTCGTTCTCTACACTGTGGAGCCATCGTCGCCTGCAACGACCTCTGCGCCTACCATATGGTGGCTCTCCTTTCAGAGATCGCTGCACAATTCGTTCCGGATCAGCACGCAGAACGTGCCCGAGCCAGCGTACTCGCTGAGATCTTATTTCATGTACAATATCGGGGATCTTCATCAGATCTCTGATCTCGATATTGTACAGAGCTCGGTAGGTACCATCTATTTCGCGTTTTGGGCCGTAAATCACACGCATGACTCTTCTCTCAAATGTTAGGAGCCATCTCTCGTACTCATCCGTCAGCGCCCAACTTTCACATCCAAACATAACAACTGGCCTGATCAACGCTTTGTAAAGCTTCAGCTTCACGGCACTTGATAAGTGTTTAGATTTTAGCAGTGGCCTTAGAGGATACAAAGAACGACTGCCAGCTGCCAGCCGCACTTTAATATCCTCACCCACACTGTTATCGTGAGTGATAAGAGAACCCAAATATTTGAACTTCCTCACTCCCTCAAACGTGTGGTGGCCACTACTAAAATCTGGTGTGCCATTGTCCCTAAAACCAGAGATCAGGTATTTCGTTTTGGACTCATTGATCTGAAGTCCAACTGAAGCTGAAAACTCTACAAGCGGATCAAGTATTTCTTTCACTCCGTTGCTATTCAGTCCAATCACGCATATGTCATCTGCATATGCAAGCACCTGATTGGACTGGCGATATAAGATGTTACGCTGCGGTGTTGCAGTTTTACGAAAGATGTACTCCAACATGAGATTAAAGAGTATCGGGGACAGAGCATCTCCTTGCCGAACACCCGAGTTAACTACAAAACTTGTCGATAGCCTGTTCTCAACTTTAACACAGCATTGGGACTGCGTCACTGTCATCCTACATAGTCGTACCAGTTTTGTTGGCATTCCTAGGTATTCCAAGGCAGACCATAAACTCTCTCGATTGATCGAGTCATAGGCCTGCCGGAAATCCAGGAACACCTGATGTACGGGGATGGAAGTCTCATAATATTTAGATAGAATCATCCGTAGCGAAAAGACCTGATCGGTGACTGATCGATTCGGACGAAATCCTCCTTGATAGTCACCAACCAAACCCTCCGCCAGAGGAGTGATTCTATCCAATACAATATATGACAGTAACTTGTACGCTGTGCAAAGGAGAGCTATACCGCGATAATTCTCACATTTCAAGCGGTCTCCCTTCTTGAAGATGGGGCATATCGCGGCCACTTTCCATTCGTCAGGCATTACTTCGGTTCGCCATACTAATCGAATAAGGTCGAAAAGACAGTTCATCAAAGTATCCCCTCCGAATATCAAGAGCTCCGAATTAATGCAGTCCACTCCAGGTGCCCGGTTTCGTTTCAATCTCTGCATGGCTTTAGTGAATTCCTCATGGGATGGCTCCTCAGTGCAAATCTCCGCAGTCTGTGTTAGAGGTGGCTCAACAACAGTCTGTGACGCATGATGGACATCAAGCAGGTCAGTAAAGTGTCCACTCCATGCGTCAAGTACTGCGTCGATGTTGACACAGAGGTTTCCATCCCGGTCCCGAATGGCGGTTGACGTAGGCCTGAAAGTATGGTGCAGTCCAGTAATTCCTTTAAAGAAATTACGCGAACTGCGCTCATTGCTGAGTTGTTGTACTTTCAGAACCTCGGCCTTCCACCATTCTCGCTTCTTCCGTCTACAAATCCGCTTAGCTGCCCTTTTTGCAAGAGCAGCCTTGTTTTTCCTCGCGATTGTGAGACGTTGTTGCACTTCATTATGGGCTATATTTTGTTGCTCAACTGCAAGACGACACTCGTCATCAAACCAATCATTCTTGGGTCTGACTTTCACCTAATACCTAAAGTCTGTTGAGCAGCACTGACAACCGAAGTTTTCAGTACCTCCCACACAGAGTTCACGCAGTCAGACTGGTAATTAGCTTCATTAATGTTGTCGCTGACAAGATCCTGATATCGTTTCTTTTGATCTTCATTTATCAGACCTTCACAATCGAAACGTACCATGCGTTTCGCTGTGTTCCCAGACTTGTACGAAAACTTCCATCGTAGCTTTGCAGCGACCAAATGATGATCGCTGCCTACGTATTTGGTTGCTGACCGATAAGTTCTCACATCCTGCACAACCTGAGCCCGTCCTTTAGAAACTAACACATGGTCAATTTGGCTGCGGGAAGTTCCTCGAGGATGTGTCCATGTCTCAAGATGTATGTGTTTGTGAGGGAAGAATGTGCTTGCTACTCTAAAATCATGAGCAACCGCAAAGTACATCATTCTCTCACCATTATCGGTCGCAGTTTCGTGTCGGGAGTACGGACCTATGTTTTCACACAAGTCGGTCTGATTTCTGCCAGCTCTAGCATTAAAGTCCCCAATTACCATTCTAACCATTCTATCAGATCGTCCAAGTCATTGTAAAATGAGTCTTTATCTTGGGGCTGGCTGACTTCTGTGGGCGCATGTACACAAATTATCGACAGGTTAGCTAACTTCATGCGCAAGCGAAGCTTACACAATCGGTTATTGACTGCTTGAAAATCCAAAACAGCGTTCTTTACCTGCGGCCCAAGAAGAAATCCAGCTCCAAGATTTCCGAGGTCATCTCCACTGTAGAACAATGTATAGCCCTGGGACACATGGTCTCCACTTTTAGGCCAGCGAGTTTCTTGAAGAGCAACGAGTTCCAGCCGATACTCCTTGATGCACGTGATTAGGCCCTCTAACGCTCCTGGTTTCCTTAGTGATTGCACGTTCCACGTGCCGATCCTAAATCTCGTGTCCGGGTACTTGAGCGGGGGTCCGGTGTTTTTTTGGCGGTATCCATTTTTCTTTTTGTTGACTTTATAAACATTTTATTTTTTTTACGGATGCGGGTCGTCAGCCCAGCGATCCAACCGTTTAGTCGCCTCCTACGACAAGCAAAGGATACTGTGGTGGTATTCTTGGGAAACATGTTCGTTCAATTTTGATTTACGAGACATGTGAGTGCCCCCCGACCACAGGAGACCTCAACAAAATACACCTTTTAAATTCAATGAAATTCGCATTATAATGAATTTTTCGAAAATGAATTTGAAAACGGGAATTTTCAACCCTGCGTAAACACAGAAATGTTGAAAACAAAATTTTTAAAAAATGTCAAAACATCGTTTCGTGCCATTAAACGAGTTAAATCCATTATGTATAGGTAAGTAATGTATTATACATAATTTTGTTATTGGATTTATTGTAATAAACCAATATATTTTTATATCATTATTTAATAACTAATTCCAGTATACAAAATGAATTTTTGTTACAGACAAATCTGTCCGGATTTTCCGTTTACTATGCCACATGAAAAAAAAAATCACGGACTGTGAATGATGTCACATCATTAATGAAACAACATAAATGACATTTAGTTTACGACCAATGGTGCTATCAAATTCCAAATTCCATTCCGTTTATTCTGTTTATTGCCGTAGGAAACAAGTCGGAGAATACCACACAATAGTGAAGCTAATTTCGCAGAACCCCGAAAAATATTTGAATCATTTTGAGTATAATATTTACTACATTATTTCATCTAAACTTAAACCTTGAATTAATGCTTTTCGGAAAGACACAATAACAGTATGTATGTCTATCTTATTTTGTCATTTACAATTTTAATTTATTTTCAAATTATGTATATCCATATACATATGTATGTAAATATTTTAATGATTTTTTTTTGTAGATTTCTAGCCACTGGATGCAGCTTCACCGATCTGTCTCTAAGATTTTTAATGGGAAGATCTACGGTTTAGAAGTGTATTTACCAAACAATTACTGCCATCAACAAATACCTTAAACCCATTGTGCTACCAAAACCAACACATGATGACTGGATGCGTATTTCAAACGACTTTTACACAAGGCGCAATTTTCCAAATTGTTTGGGTGCTGTGCGATACTTTTGCTCCAAACAATTCGGGTAATTATAAAAAAACAACAACGCAGTTCCAGCTTCGAGGGGCTATGACATTAGGGAGAAGTTTGCTAAGTGGTGTACCAACGACGCCGATGGACCGTACCAATTAATTTAAAAAGCAAAAGTTATATGTATTACAATTTTTAAAATACATTTTTGATTTCATTTATGTATGTATTACATATACTATGTAAGTATTTTATTTTATTTATTTAATAAATTCAGTCGCTTTTAATTAAACAAATATTTACATTAGGTAAGGTTAGGATAACCACTTTAATTTGGAGAGGACTTGACTTCCTAAAGAGCCTATAAAAACTTTATTTGTAGCTGAAGCTGTTAGGCTTTAGTTAAATATGATGTTAAATAAATCTAATAAAACTGTTTACAATTACTGTATAACTTACCAGGTCCTCCCAGAATTATCGATATTGTAGCCCATGCGTTTGCCTTTTTATTTAATTTTAATATTCCGTCAGCCTTTTATTATAAAGACATGGATGGCATTCCACTGCTAGTTTAAATTTAAGGCGCCACATGCAAACCTGTGTGATCGGAGTTAAGTATCGTAAACAATTTACCGTATTACAATTTAACGTATGTTTCGAAAATAATGATGAAATTCGATTTGTTTGTGGGAAATGGGATTCTAAAATAATTTTTGGATGAAGTGCCGCAATATGACCAACAGAAACGGAACTAGGCAATTTCTCAACGGATTACAATGTGAAAGTCGGTATGTTGGTTGGAAATATGATTTTAAAATGACTTTGGAATGAAGATCTGAAAAATGGTCCATGGAACTAAGCCATTGACCGATCATGATAAAATTCTACTTGTCGGAGGCAAATATGGTTGCAAAATTATTTTTAAATAAAGTTTTGGATTATATGGCCAATATTGGAACGGAACTGTACTGTTACTTGACAGATTATAAGTAAATGCCTTTTAAATATTTACAAAAATTCATTATTCAAAGAAAGCTAGCACAGACAATTCAGTAACTGGAAACTGTGGTTTAACAATTACAAAAATGTTATTTTTGTTTAAATTCAATAAACTATTTGTTGTTGTATGTTGTATGGACGACGGTTAGGGAAGCGTGCAGCATAAACCCTACTCGTACTAGTAGCATTTCGATCATACTCGACGCTTCTGCGAGTGATTATAATATTTTAGATCTGTACTATAAAAAATAGTTTCAATACAGAAAAAAAAAATCCATTTAAAAAAAATTCTAATATTCGCCTGTAACTAAAATCCAAGGTCACTTAAGGTCATACGGCAAATTATTATACGATAGACCGTCATACAATAAACTGTTCAACCGATAGACTGTGTCTACGATAAATTGTTGACGATAAATTATTTACGTTGACAGTAAATCACTAAATTATAGCTTCCATTCAATTTTCATTGTTGTTCTGTAAAAATCTGTAAGACGGCGCCTAGATGTTTCTTAAAGAGTTATAATAAGATAACTTAAAATATAGAATTACATCGTACGTGTATAGTCGTTATCCGAGGTATTCCTGTACATATGACACAATTCGGGATAAGCATGACGGGAGATTATATGTACATACATATGTATATATGAGTGCAGAGTGTGAGAATTCGTGGGGATGTCATGTAATATTAGATTTAAATAATATTGATTGATTTTTATTCCCGTTGTATTGGAGTTTGTTGTGCAGGCGTCAAACATCATTATATAATGGAGTGGAAATTGTATGCGCAAAATTTGATTGGTAAAAGCTTTAAAAATACATTACTTTAAAAGCAATATGTTTTGTAATGGTTCACTTTATTACAAATAACTGAAACAGTACTCTAATTTAACAGGTTGGCTAGACGTATTTATATAGCTTTGATGTGATTTCAAATTATTCTTCATCACGCATATTTTTTGTGTATAGCTATACCAATTCTATTCAACTATACATAATTACAATTCAGTTAGTTTTGTAACTGCATGTTCTTGCGGTTTGTTATCGATTATTCGATTAAGACTATTGACTTTCTTAGGCAGATGTAATATTAACATATACGGCAAAACAGCAGATGCATATATTACTGTTCTGTAAACCATTAGTGCAATATAACCAGGTGCAATATTTTGTTTGATCCATTTTGTTAATGGCAAACAATATATAAATTGCGAACCGATAAAATTTGTTTAAACTTGAATATTAAATTTTACATTTTCACGCCAATTTGTTTAACTAATTCGCCGACTTTTCTAAATTCAAGCCTAGTTATGTTATTAACCACCAGGCGATTAATCTTCCTCGTGTTGGACGGCCTCGTGTAGTTGGAAATGATGTGAATATTGCTCGGGTGCAAGCAAGTATTGAGGAAAACCCCGAAACACCAACCGATGTTCTCAGCAGTTCGTGATGTCTAGGCGGTCTTTGCAAAGAATTTTACATAAGTTACACCTTTTCTCATATAAGATTTAATTGGTTCACGAGTTAAAAACAAATGATGCACAAATACGCATTCAATATAGTGGCCGTTTTCAAGAATTGCGCGATCATAATTTTTGGCGATCGTATAATAAATCGCGTTTTTCTGATTTTAACTGGCCACCGCGTACCCCCGATTTAAAAGGTAAGGTGTATGCCAATAATCTAAGAACCATCCAACAGCTTAGTGACGGCGTGAGGACCTGAAATTCTAAGAAAAGTTATTTAAAATGTTTTGGAAAGAGCACGTCAGGTCGAAAAACACAATGGGCATCATTTGAAAGATATTATCTTCAAAACATAATGTGAGCATATTTCCAAACTATTTCATTTCATTTCATTTCTGATGTTACCTTGATGCGAAGAACATTTTCCCAGGTGGTCGAGCCTTTAACATATCCAACGCTGACTTTCATTTCTATAAATATTACTACTATATCGGTATGCTTAGCCAGGTTACCCTCCCTGCCAACGAGGAGGCGCATACTCGTTTACTATTATTATTAGCTTTTAAATTTTAGCTTAAGATAAAAATATTGTGTTCTGATACTACCTTTTTATATCAACGGTAGTTGAGCGGTAGTCAAGAAGGTATCACAGAATTTCTTGAAAGAGTTGAGGTTGTTTGGCAGCATTAAAGTAAGTTTACTTGCCGGCCACTAAACTCTTAAAGATCACAATCATAGAGGATGTGTTCTATTGTATCCTCGCCTTGTCCACATTCACAGGTATTTGAGTTCGCTAGATGCAGTCGGTTCATATAAGAGGCTATTCTTCCATGTCCCGTTAACATTTGGGTACATCATAAATCCAACATTACGCCAGATCCATCTAGAAAAATTCCGAGATTGTACTTTTGAACTCTTTGACATTTTGACCGTATTGATCATTGCGTTCTCTGTGGATCTATTTTCTCTAAAGTCAAACTGTTTGTCACTATAGGTGCCACTTTTTTGGAATATGTCCATTAACCTGACGGCAATTAATTTTTCAAATAATTTACCTAGGATAGGCAATAGCATGATAGGTCGATAAGATTTGGGATCGGCTTGATACCTATCTCCGGTTTTCCTAATGATAACTGATTTACCATTTTTCCAAGCTTTGGGAAATATTCCTTTGCTGAGATAAGTATTCATAAAGTTTTGAATAGTTATAAGATGATACATGGCCCAATAATAGGCCAAGCACGATATATCACGTTGACATCGATATTGTCTAGGCCTGGCACTTAACCAGCTTGCTTAGACATGATAGCCAAAGTGTCCTCTTCATCACTAAAGTGGCTCACGTTTGGTGTAGTTGGTACTGAGTCATTTTCCTCAGAGTCGTCGGGTAAGTAAGGCATACGTAAGTAAGTAAGTAAGGCATTAGGCAAGCATTTTGTGGTGCCTATACTATAATGGTTGTTTGTCCACCACCGCTCACCAGGGTACTTAGTACCTCATTCGTTTTCAAGTTACCTGTATGCTAATCCTAAAGACAAAGCCCCACGGTTCAGCATTACCATGCTCCGTGTTACCAAAGTTTTTTTAAGCTCATTTGGCTTTTGTTTCTTATACTGTACAACATAGTTAAGCTTTTTGCTTTCCCGAAGTTCAGGATTTTTATCATTTTGATATTACGTGCGCAACTTACGAGCCACTTCTCTTGATTCGGTTAAGTCCGGAGACCACCAAGACAATTTTGATTTCCGAGCACGCGTTTCCGTGGTATATTAGCGGTACAGACTTTGATAACTGAACTTGATATTATTTGTTCAACTCGATCGATATCGCTATCGATCGATACCTTCTGATCTTTTGCCAGGCTTTGCGTTCCAACTCATCTGCCTTTACATTCCCTGCGATATTGAAATGCCCTGGCACCCACGTCAAGCGGATGTTGAACTGATCAGCCATCTTATTTAAAGATGTCAGACAGTTCTGGGCTACCTTCGACGTCAGGGAGTATGATTGTAGCGATTTAATAGCAGCCAGGCTGTCCGTAAAAATGCGAATATCCCTCGTAGATATTACATTATACTTCAACCAGTTCATGACTTCCATTATCGCGATAAGTTCAGCTTGAAAAACGCTGCAAAAGTCGGGAAGACGAAAAGAGAGGTTAACCATCCGTGAAGAAGCTTAGCGCCTCATTGTCCATAACCGTTTCGTTCACCCAGTCCTCTCAGGTGGGAAACTCAGTTTGGAATCTCATCTCAACAGATGGCAAAGGAATAGCGTTGTCGGTAGCTTCCGGAATACCCCTGTTGCATAGGATAGATGAGTGCCCTGCATTGTTACAGGTCCACATAGATATGGATTTGAGCCGAATGGCTGTGCAAGATGCAAGCTGCTCGGCCGCAATATCCAAGGGAGTAAGATGAAAGAGAATCTCCAGAGCTGAGTAGGTGTGTTGTAGTTTACGGTTGGCCATAATTTTTAAAGCTGGCCACCAGACGACAACCCCATACAGCAGTATAGGCTTGACCACTGAGACGTAGAGCCAGTGTAATATGCGGGGCTCCATACCCCATCTCTTTCCAATGGCATTTTTGAAGGAGTAGAGCGCTATAGTAGTTTTCTTTACTCTCTCTACAATATTTGGTTTCCAGCTTAGCTTGCTGTCCAAAAGTAGTCCGAAGTATTTTGCTCTATCCGTAAAGATCAAGCGAGTACCATTTAATGTCGGCGGGTCACACTAAGGAAGTTTGTGCTTCCTGGTAAAGAGGACCAGCTCTGTTTTCTGTGGGTTTGCGTTCAGTCCGCAGCCGCATGCCCACTGAGAGAGGTGCCAAGCCCGCACTGCATGCGCTCACTCAGCGTACTAGGATATTTACCGAAGACCGCAATAGCAACGTCATCCGCGTATGCAACCACCTTGAAGCCTTGCCCTTCCAGGTTTAGTAACAGGTCATTTATGACCAAGTTCCAAAGAAAGGGGGCCCCCTAACCTTGAGGCGTCCCTCTGCTCACGTATCTGCCGGCAGACGTCCCACCCAGAAAAGCTGTCACGATCCTACCTCTAAGCATATGATCTATCCAGCCTCTGAGGGACCCGTCTACCCCCAGACACGCAAGGGCCGAGTGATTGCCCCTGGTCTGACGTTGCTAAAGGCCCCCTTTATATCCAAGAAGGTTACCATTGAATATTCCTTATATTCAAGTGATTTCTCAATCGGACCTATAAGGGAGTGGAGAGCTGTTTCCACCGATCGTCCCTTACAGTATGCGGTTTGAGATCCCGACAGCTCGCCCGGCTTGATTGAGCCCCTAATGTAAGCCTCTATTAGTCTTTCCAGTGTTTTCAACAGAAAAGAAGATAAGCTTATAGGCCTAAAGTTTTTGGGATAGCAGTGATCGGTTTTTCCCACCTTAGGTATAAATATTACTTTTATATCAGTCCACTTTCTAGGAATGTGACAGAGTTCTAGGCTGCCTTTGAAGATAACTTCCAGCCAGAGTAGGGTTAAGTCAATAGTTCGCTGTATATCTGCAGGGATAATGCCATCAGGTCCTGGCGACTTGTATGGCTTAAAGCTGTTTATTGCCCATATGATATTCCGCCACTTTACTATATGACTTACGGAGTCTGTACCCCTATTTATCATGGGTTTCTCCGGAGCTAGTACCGAGCACTCCGGGAAGTGCGTTTCTAGTAATAGCTCCAGGGATTCCTCACTACATGTAGTCCATGAACCATCCGGTCGTTGTAGATAACCCGGAATGGAAGGACTAGAACATAGTACTTTGCGTAGCCTGGCCGCCTCCGAGGACTCCTGTATATTGCCACAGTAGAGCCTCCAGGCCCTTGTTTTGGCTGCTCTGAGCTCGTACTTATAGGTTTTGAGGACTTCCTTATAACAGTCCCAATCTGCAGCAGCATTTGTGTTCCTCGCTTTCTTGAATAGTCTCCTGCATTTCATACGAGTACCTTGGAGTTCTCTGGACCACCAGGGTGGCCGAGATTTACCCAAGGGCCTACTGATAGGACATGCACCTAGATAGCTTGGTTACTAGAGCATCAAGCTCCTGTATATATGCAGGAGGGTTTGGAACCGATACCGGTAATAAGTTAGCCAGAATGGTTCTGAAACAATCCCAATCAGTTTTCCTCCTATTTCTGAAGGGTGGTTTGCTAGTGGGTTTTGTATCCACTTCGTACTGGAGATAACAATGGTCAAAAAAGGAATGGTCTTCGGACACTTTCCAGTTCAATACCCTCTCCTTAATAAAATCCAGTTTATAATTCAAGATTTAAAACTAAATTTATATTTAAAAAAATTTAAAATGAGAAAATTTATCAAATCTGTAATATTTTAGAAATAATTTGCATTAATGAACAGTATAGTCAAAAGAAATACTTACATTTTTATTCGAGGATGTATGAGCAGGAATTGATCCTAGTATGCCCCAAAGGGCTCCGGATCAAAAAATTGACTTTTGTAAATTTTAATCTTATATCATATTCGGAAATTTCTACTAGATGGAAATTTAACTTTTACAATTTAAACTTCAAATTGTGGAATTTTGAATATTAAACGGCCATGAATATCTTAGCATTGTATTTTTCAAATTATGAATTTTCGTATGAAATTTCGAATTTCGGAATATTGAAATTAAAACAAAATTTTAGAGATTTAATAGATTCACCAATAATTTTAAAATTTCTAATTAATATAAATTTTACCAGATTTTCACGTGTCAAAATTATCAAAAATTCCACAAAATTTGTAAAACTGCATGAATTTTGGAAACATTTTCGGACTTTCAATTGAATTATAATAAACTTTTCAAATTTCTAAAAATATTTTTAAAAATTATCAATTTTCAAAAATGTATTCGGCACTGAACAATTTTTCCGGTCATGTCAGTACAGACTGGCACTATATAATTTGCCAATTACATGAAACCTGTAGCCGTGTGCCCTCGACTTAAATGGTAATGGCATAAGGCACGGAAGCAAAACAGCAAGCTGCGAAAGGCCGGAGAGAGAGAGCCTTGGACTATAGAACAAGTAGTAAACCAATTCAAGAAAAAATTTGTTAGGAGGCTCTTTATTTAATAATAGGCCTGGAGTGCCAATAATGCTGTGAACATTAATGTTTAACTATTTATTTATAGTCCTAACAGTGATCACTACATCGATTCGATTTTTTATTGATAAAACATTGTGTTAAAGTAAAAATGGAATTCACTAAGGCCATGCAGAGATTGAAACACAGCCGCTCACCTGGAGTGGACTGCATCAATTCGGAGCTCTTGATATTCGCAGAGGATACTTTGTGGAACTGTCATTTCGACCTTATTCGATTAGTATGGCGAACCGAAATTATGCCTGACGAATGGAAAGTGGCCGCGATATGCCCCATCTTCAAGAAGGGAGACCGCTTGAAGTGTGAGAATTATCGCGGTATAGCTCTCCTTTGCACAGCATACAAGTTACTGTCATACATTGTATTGGATAGAATCACTCCTCTACCGGAGGGCTTGGTTGGTGACTATCAAGGAGGATTTCGTCCGAATCGATCAGTCACTGATCAGGTCTTTTCGCTGCGGATGATTCTAACTAAATATTATGAGACTTCCATCTCCGTACATCAGGTGTTCCTGGATTTCCGGCAGGCCTATGACTCGATCAATCGAGAGAGTTTGTTTACGACTGTGTAGGATGACACAGTGTGAGTGAGGATATTAAAGTCCGGATGGCAGCTGGTAGTCGTGCTTTGTATCCTCTATGGCCACTGCTAAAATCTAAACACTTATCAAGCGCCGTGAGGCTGAAGCTTTACAAAGCGTTGATCAGGCCCGTTGTTATGTTTGGATGTGAAAATTGGGTGCTGACGGATGAGTACGAGAGATGGCTCCTTACATTTGAGAGAAGAATCATGCGGCCCAAAACACAAAATAGATGGTACCTACCGAGCTCTGTACAATTTCGAGATCAGAGATCTGATGAAGATCCCCGATATTGTACATGAAGTAAGATCTCAGCGAGTGCGCTGGCTCGGTCCCGTTCTGCATGCTGATCCGGAACGAATTGTGCAGCGCACATATATGGTTTCTCTGAAAGAAGAGCCACCATACGGTAGACGCAGAGGTCGTTGCAGGCGACGATGGCTCCACGATGTAGAGAACGACTTAGCCTCTTCAGATTGTCTTAGACAGTATGAAGACCATGCTCAGGATTGAAACAGTTGGAGCCAAATTGTTGACTCAGTAAGGGGCCAGTAGATCGGTACAGATCGGCCGTCATTATCATCGATAGACAATCCGTGGGTGCTTTGGCAAAAGAGGAGGTCTGGTCAGAATTTATAAGCGCGATAAGGCTGACAGATCTGGAGCACCTGCAGTAGGGGGGAAACCACTTGTGGTGTCCCGCCTGGTGTTGGTGACCCAGAAGTCCGTAGCATTCCGGAGGACGCTTTGGAGACACGATCCCTGGACTCGGAGATTTCGAGATCATTGGGACTAAGCTGTGCGCTCCTAACGGACAAATCGACGTCAGAGGAGTCTGACTCAACAGTGGTGGAGGGAAGCAATATCTAATGCTTAAGATCCTTCATATCAACCTCCATCACTGTAAAGCCGCCTCAGCGGCCCATCTGCTAAAAATGGAATCTGAGCCCATTGATGTGGTTCTGGTCCAGGAACCTTGGGTCAATAGTGACCGGGTGCTGGGCCTCAGAACTCCCAAATATAAAATACTACATGCGAAAAATGAAGGTAAGATACGTTCTTGCATTCTCGCTAGAAATAATCTGAATATTTTTATACTACTGAATTACAGCAACGCTGATGTAGTGGTGGCTAGCATCGAGATGGATGGGCAAAATCTCTGGCTAATATCGGCCTACCTACCATACGAGGAGGAAAATACACCACTAGGTTGGCCAGGAGTCATCATGGGCAGTGATGCTAATGCGCATCACTCAATCTGGGGAAGTACAGATATAAACAGGCGAGGTGAGTTACTCCTTGATTTTATTTTAAATACTAACCTAAATATATGTAATAACGGGCGCAAGCCAACCTTTATTACTAAAAATAGACAGGAGGTGTTGGACATCACACTTAGTCTTGGATTTTATTAAGGAGAGGGTATTGAAGGAAAGTGTCCGAAGACCATTCCTTTTCTGACCATTGTTATCTCCAGTACGAAGTGGATACAAAACCGACTAGCAAACCACCCTTCAGAAATAGGAGGAAAACTGATTGGGATTGTTTCAGAACCATTCTTGGAAACTTATTACCGGTATCGCTCCAAACCCTCCTGCATCTACACAGGAGCTTGATGCTCTAGTAACCAAGCTATCTGATGATTTTAACAAAGCCATGTTAGGTGCATGTCCTATCAGTAGGCCCTTGGGTAAATCTCGGCCACCCTGGTGGCAATATACAGGATTCCTCGGAGGCGGCCAGGCTACGCAAAGTACTATGTTCTAGTCCTTCCATTCCGGGTAATTTACAACGACCGGATGGTTCATGGACTACATGTAGTGAGGAATCCCTGGAGCTATTACTAGAAACGCATTTCCCGGAGTGCTCGGTACTAGCTCCGGAGGGACCCATGATAAATAGGGGTATAGACTCCGTAATTTATATAGTAAAGAGGATGAATATCCTATGGGCAATAAACAGCTTTAAGCCATACAAGTCGGCAGGACCTGATGGCATTATCCCTGCGGATATCCAGGAAACTACTGACTTAACCCTACCCTGGCTGGAAGTTATCTTCAAAGGCAGTCTAGAACTCTGTCACATTCCTAGAAAGTGGACTGGTATAAAAGTAATATTTATGGCGGGAAAAAGCTATCACTGCTATCCCAAAAACTTTAGGCCTATAAGCTTATATTCTATTCTTCTACACTGGAAAGACTAATAGAGGCTTACATAAGAGGCTCAATCAAGCCGTGAGCTATCGGGATCTCAACACGCATAGTGTAAGGGACGATCGGTGGAAACAGCTCTCCACTGATCTTTACGGATAGAGCGAAATACCTCGGACTACTTTTGGACAGCAAGCTAAGCTGGAAACCAAACATCATAGAGAGAGTAAAGGAAGCTACTATAGCGCTCTACTCCTGCAAAAATGCAATTGGAAAGAGATGGGGTATGGAGCCCCACATAGTACACTGGCTCTACGTCTCAGAGTTTAAACCAATACTGCTGTATGGGGTTGTCGTCTGGTGGCCAGCGTTAAAAATTATGGCCAACCTTAAACTATTGATGAAAGTCCAAAGAACGGCCTGCTTGTGTATAAGTGCGGCTCTCAGGAGCACACCTACTCAAGCTCTGGAGATTCTCTTTCATCTTACTCCCTTGGATATTGCGGCCGGGCAGATTGCATCTTGCACTGCCATTCGGCTCAAATCCATTTGGCTGCGGTATATTCTGTGAGATACCAGGGGTTAACCGCTCTTTTCATCTTCCCGACTTTTGTAGCGTTTTTCAAGCTGAACTGATCGCGATAATGGAAGTCATGGACTGGTTGAAATATAATGTAATATCTATGAGGGATATTCTCATTTTTACGGACAGCCTGGCTGCTATTAAATCGGTACAATCATACTCAATGACGTCGAAGGTATAGCCCAGAACTGTCTGGCATCTTTAAATGAGATGGCTGATCAGTTCAAGATCCGCATGACGTGGGTGCTAGGGCATTTCAATATCGCAGGGAATGTAAAGGCAACTCATCTGCCTTTAAGGGTACAGCACGCCTAATAACCCAAAGCAGGCGGGATATAAAGATACTGCTTGCTTCATGTAAACTGCTGCTTCAGGAAGAATCTATAAAAGAAACGAACGTCAGATGGTCTAACGCTAGTTCGTGTGTAATAACCAGGCAGATCTGGCCTGGACTTGACCGGTCCAGATCAGGCCAACTGATATCGGTTCGACGGCACCATATTGGTATGGTCGTGGGATCTATAACGGGACATTGTCTCATTGGGATACATGCGAGCAGACTAGGCGTCCCAGCCCACGATTTCTGCCGCAGCTGTGGAGATGAGGAGGAGGAGAAAAATATGCTCCATCTGCTTTGCACCTGTCCTAGTCTAGCGTACAGCAAAACAAAATTTATGGGAACTTCCCCTTTGAACGACCTCACGGATCTTAGTAAGATCGAGATCCGGGACTTTAAACGCTTCTTGGTTAAAAGCTCAGGATGGATGGAAACTCGAATGTGGTACAGCTACGGACCAATTTTGTGTCTATGCTAGTCCTTTAGGACGGCCACCCTTACCTAACCTAACCTAAGCGGCCAGTAATGGTGTTTAATACTGTTTATTATTATTAAAGTAAAAAAAAAAATAACGAGTTTTTCATCAGCAGATAGGATCCGCGATTATTTGATGGATTGGTTTGGCTTAAAATATGGGATTGATTCTATAACGAATGAAAATATTGCCTAAATGGAACGCATTAAGTACAAAAATTATTTGTTAATTGATTGGGAAAGTCTTCAATAAATTTTGTGAAACATACTCTTTTGCGTTTGAAAATATCAGGTCAGCCTACATACATATACCGATGTTTTATACGTTGCCAGCCCAGTATTGCATTCCTATATATATATTACCCAAAGAGATAAAATTGAACAAATTTAATAATTATATAAAGCTTAAATGGTATAAATGCGAGATCGTCGTTCACATAATTCAATTACACAAGCCAATTAATATAAAACTAAGTAGTATGGTGGCATCGAACAATTATAATCATAATCAACTTTAAAATATAAAAACTATAAATTACATGTACACCGTGTGTGTGTGTGTGTGTGTGTACAGACAACAGACAACATATAACTTGATATAATATTTTGCAATATCTTCACAATCCTATACACAAAATCAATATACACAATTCAACAACTTCTTAAAACTTTCAATGATTTTCTTCGTCGCATACATATACATACATATGTATGTAATGTACTAAAATCTGAAAATCGCGCGCGGTCTCATAACTCTCATAGAGATGGAGTCTCACAGATCGGTTACATTACAAATTCGGTTTCGTTAAAGAGATATGCGGTTATTATAAAATCTGTGTGTGTTTATACAAACACACAAAAAAGACACAATGGCCATGACCTAATTTCGCGTGTAATATACTGTGCTATGTCTTATTGCTTTGTGTCTCTCTCACTCGATTATTGTTATTATTTCTTATATACTACTTATTTATTATATAACCAAAGTTTTTGCACAAATACTAAAAAAAAAAAAGAATATAAATTTTATTTTATAAGTTTTTTATGTAACAATCTCTATGAATATAATATAAAGTAAGTTTTGGAATATAATACATAAGATTTGTACAGCATGATTACAACTCTAACACATACATACACACAGGCACACATAACGTAATAGTTTTTTGTTTTTTTTCATAATTTTTGATTTTATGCAATCGTTAAATGTTACCATTTTGACATATTATAATGCGGCACTTAAAATGTAATTCATGATATATTGGAGAATAAGCGCAGCCCGCGCCGCAGCAACTACATATGGGGCATTGATTAAACTGTAAAACATATGGAATTTTTGTGATAATTGCTTGTCTCAAAGCGATATATATGAACCTTCATGTGTGGCGCTTTAAGAAAATTACGTAATTCCCTTAAATAGACAATAATACCACAATTAACTGAAATGTTTGTTGGATTATATGACTGAATTTATTGTGGTGTCTATCTACATATATTTGATAACATTACATACAAAAACTATAATACACTATAAAATGATGATGATGATGATATTTTAATCGATAGTACAATTATATAAAATGTTTATTATACACGAGCATGTGCGTGGGAGGTGATGAAGATGAAATATATAGTTATAATCGATTCAAGATGTCGAGACATATCCATTCCATATACATATATTCATTTACATCTATACATAATATGTGTATCACAATAATAAAATATATATGATTATGAAATGTATGCGTATAATGCGATACAGTTGAAATTATATTATGATTGAAGTTGTGTAGGTGGCAAATTTAAAGAAAATATTTAGTCCAATTATTTCTGCGGTGATATCATCAGACGAATATTTACATATATTTCGGCAAAATCAATCTCCAAACTCTTATACCTTCAAGATTTCCTAATAAAAATCTAAAAAATATATTATTTCATATATAGTCTTGGAAATTCATTAGCGCATGCGTTGTGCCTTCTGCCATCTATTGACATTGACAAGCAATAGGCGCCACTTGTCATTTGTCGTGTTACGTATTATCTCGTTTCAGTGCGTTATGCCATGCTTAAATTAATTGAATGGTTCGTCTATTATAAACTTTGGTCTGTAACGCTAAACAAATATGCAGCCAAGGTCAACATTTGTGTACACGCGTCCACAGACGAAGTCAGCCAGCTCCAAGATAAAGACTCATTTTACAATAACTTGGACGATCTGATATATGGGATATATACCGGAACACAATGTTTGAATCATAATTGAGGACTTTAATGCTAGAGCTGACACGAAATACGACCTTAGAGTAGCAAGCGCATTCCTCCCACACAAACAAATACATTTAGAAACATGGATCCATCCTCGCAAAACTTCCCGCAGCCAAATTGACCACGAGCTAATTTGAAAAGAGCGAGCTCGGGTTCTGCAGGAAGTGAGAGTTTATCGGTCAGCAAATAAGTCGCGGCAACGCATAGAACGATCCGACTGTGAAGGTCTGATAAATGAAAATCAAAAGAAACGATATCAGGATCTTATCAGCGACAGCATTGAGGAAGCTAATTGCAAATCGTACTGTATGAACTCTATCTGGGAGGTATTTCGGTTATCAGTGCTGCTCAACAGATTTTAGGTATAGTGAAAGACCCAAGAATGATTGGTTTTAGCCCATAGTGAATTGCAACAACGTCTAACAATCGCGAGGAAAAATAAGGATGCCGCTGTTGCTCGGGAGGCAGCTAAAAGAATTTGTGGACAAAAGAAGCGTGAATGGTGGAAGAAAGTACAACGCCTCAGCAATGAGCGCAACTCACGTAATTTCTTTAATGGAATTACTGTATTGCACCATACTTTCAGGCCTGCAGTACTCGACGCATGGAATGGACACTTTATCGACCTGCTTAGTGTTCATCATGCGTCACAGACTGTAGCTGAGTCACTTCAAATAGAATTCACTACGGCCATGCAGAGACTAAACGGAACCGCTCTGCATTCATTTCGAGCTATTGATATTCGGAGGGGATACTTTGTGGAATGCGAGTGAAGTTAGACCTAAATTAGAACTAAATAAAAAAATTAAAAACTAGTTTTAACTTAATACAAACTTCAGACGCCATATATGACTTGTGAAGTTTATACTAAAACTAAATATTTGTGAATGTATTAGTCAAATAATAATTATTATTATTAAAGTTGGCTTGAACCTAAGCAGGTTCCGCACTCAATGCTACTCTGGGCCCATGGTGCAAACCGAGGATTCTATCGTAATTCGCAAATGCGCTCGGCTGCTCTGGCAAATTGTAACAGCTTAAACCAGGGTAGGGATGACATTTGACCTACATTTAAAAATCTATAATTAAGAAATCGGGACCTAACTATCTCGAAAGCGGGACAGCCACAGACAAAGTGAATGCTGTCATCGTCATCTTCAAGACAGTTGTCACACAAGGAATCTTGGACAAGTCCTATTCTTTTTTAATGGAGTTTAAAACGACCATGGCCGGTCGGAACAGCGACCAGAACTCTCAGTTGTGAGTCTCAGATTAGGTTCCCAAATGAAGTACTTAGCCACTCGTCAAGTAGTAGAAGCTAGCCAATTACGCTTAGCCTGCAAAAACATGTAGTTTTTAATAGCTTCCTTACCACAATTAAAGGTCAGGGGCATTGCCGGTTCAGGTCCAATGAATTCCATCCTTGAGCCTGTTTTAGCTAAAACATCAGCTATCTGATAACCTTCAATGCCACAATGAGCCGGAACCCACATATCTCTGATACGATTATTAGAGCAAAGGACGTTAATAAAATGTTTACAGTCCTTGACCAGTTTGGAAGTGATCATAGGATTTCGTAATGAATTGAGCACACGTTTACTATCACTGCATAGAATAATGTCTTTTCTCTTTTAACAGCGAGGTTAGAAGCATCAATCGCACAACGTGTGAGTGCAATCAGCTCCGCTTGGAATACAGTGCAGTTCCGGCCTAGACTCCCACATGATTTTGTAGGTCATGTTCAGGACAATAGGTTCCAAAACATGCACCAAAATTAGAGTGAGACCCGTCAGCAAAAAACACTAGCGACTGAGCCACCCAGTCCTTGAATTCTTGAGACGACCACGAGTTCCTCATTGGATAAACCACCGAGAAAGAGATATCAAAACAGAATTCTGGCAACGCAATTTGTCATTAACCATATTAATTTCTGGTATATATGAGATGAGCCGAGAGCGTTCCACGCACCAATACACCACAAGCGAAAGAGAGCGGACCATGCTGAGCCTAAAATGACCGACTGTAGTGGGGGCAGAAATAAAATTGCCTGCAAAGCAAGTATAGAAGTAGAATTACTATAGTATAGAATTGCTTCGCAATGACAGAGAACTGACTGAACCACAGGCCACCAAATAACAGACGCGTAAGATAGCATAGGTAAAGCTAGAGATTTGTAAATAAACATCAGCATTTTGGGGGTCAGACCCCAGGACTTCCCAAATGCTCTTCTGCACTGCCAGAAAATGGAAGTGACCTTTTGTAGTTTTATTTCAATATGAGATTTCCAGGATAGTTTACTGTCAAGAATGACACCCAGATGCTTTACTGTGTCGGATCTAGCGATCGTTTCTCCAAAAAGAGAAGGCGCAGACAGCTCTCCAGTATTCCTACGTCTGGTGAAGACTATCAGACCAGTTTGTTTCTTTAGCTTGTAATCATTATTATGACTTCTATGCTTGTTCTGAAACAGATCAACTTACACCATAGCAAAGCTGCAACAAATATTAATGATAGCGATTTATCTCTACTTAATTACCTGAGCACATCTGAGCTTAAAATCCTTAACAAAGGCTGTGAGCCTACCTTTATTAATTCAGTAAGGAGGGAAGTGATTGACATTAGTTGTGCTCCATGTCGATTATCGATTTGATCTATAATTGGAGGGTAACCAATGACATTCTCACCTCCGACCATAGGTGCATCTCGTTTAATTTAAATCTGAGAAGACCTACTCTTCAATCTTATCGTAATAAGAAGCTTACCAACTGGGAGTTATTCTCTCTTGAGTTGGAACCTCGACTGGTTTCGTTGGGTGAGATATTTTCGACTGAGGATATTGAATTGCTAGCCTCATCTTTGACGCATGCAGTCACTTCAGCCTTCGAAAACTCTTGTCCTCTTATTACCAAACAAAAATCTCAGAATAAGCCTTTTTGGTGTTCTGATCTCAAAAAACCGAGGAAAACTGCTAGGAGACACAAAAACAAAGCCAAAAGATCTGACCTTCAGGTTGATTGGGATAATTTTCTGGCAGCTCAAAAAGAATATAAGAAAATGCTGAGATCCGCTCGTAAGACTTCTTGGATTAGCTTCTGCGAAGAAATTAATAATATCTCTGGGATCGCCAGACTTAATAGGTCCTTGGTTAAAAATGAGTCCTGCCGACTCGATGTGCTGCGACTTCCTGATGGCAGATTAACCTCTTCCAGGAAGGAAATTGTCGAACTACTACTTTCTGTTCATTTCCCTGGGTGCAATGTTATCAATCTTTAGTTTTGTATATGGTTGAGCACTTAGTACTATTTGGATATACAATTTGTACATATACTGTACAATACAATAATTAATAGCTATATACAAATAATTTAATGTTCGCCTAAATGTCATATATTTTCGATATTCACTAATCCATATATGTACATATTGTGTTGTTTTTGTTGGTTTAATTCTAATTTAGGATAAACTTCACAAGCGTCTTTGTGGAACTGTCTTTTCGACCTTATTCGATAAGTATAGCGAACCGAAGTAATGCCTGATGAATAGAACGTGGCCGCGATATGCTCCATCTTCAAGAAGGGAAACCGCTTGAAGTGTGAGAATTATTGCGGTGTAGCTCTCCTTTGTACAACATATACAAATTACTGTCCTACATTATATTGGATAGAATCACCCCTCTAGCGGAGAGCTTGTTTATAATCTCCAAACGGATTGATCCAAGGAGGATTTCGTCCGAATCGATCAGTCACTGAACAGGGTTCCTATCCCTGAATACGATACGTATCTTTGAACGATACGAAAATGCTATATACGAAACGAAAATGAATTGGTATTTCTGAATTCGATCGAACCAAATATTTTTACACTGTCAAGTATTAATTGGGAAATTTATTTTGAAAGGTTAAACCTCTATGAATTTTAGGCCTTGGGTAAATATTTATTTATTGTTTATGTCATAACACAAACATTTTGTGCGTTTATAATAAAAATAAATTTCATCAGTTACGATACAAGAAATTCAAAATTAAGTTTAAGTATTTTTGAAAACAATTTAGATGTAACTTCATGTTTTCCTAAATAGCTCAATTTGAGACCAAATTTCGTGACTGCCGATGCTTCATTTTGAAGAGGTTTTATAATTCGCTCCGGAAAAAGTTACCACCAAGACGAATGGTAGTATTTCAAATCCAATGGGGCAATCTACGCTTCACAGTTTCATTAATAAAAAAATTAAATATTTTGTATTTACTCGCAGTTGAGAATATTTAAGCCAGGTCTTTTCGGTGCGAATGATTCTATCCAAATATTACGAGACATCTATCACCAGGTGTTACTGTTCCATTTCCGGCAGTCTTTTGACTAGATCAATTGATAGAGTTTGTGGTCTGCTCTGGAATATCTAGGAATTCCAATAAATTTGGTACGACTGATTGATCAGGCCCGTTGTTATGTATGGATGTGAAAGTTGGGCGCTGACGGATGAGTACGAGAGAAGATCGGCCCAAAACGTGAAGTAGATGGTACGTACCGAGCTCTGTACAATACCGAGATCAGGCATCTGATGAAGATCCCCGATATTGTATATGAAGTATAAGATCTCAGCGAGTTCGCTCGGTCACGTTCTGCGTGCTGATCCGGAACGAATTGTGCAGCGATCTCTAAAACGAGAGCCACCATATGGTATAGGCGTAGAGGACGGTGGCTCCACGCTATAAAGAACAACTTGGCTTCTTCAGATTGTCTAAGGCAGTATGAAGGCCATGCTCATGATCGAAACCGTTGGAGCCAAATTGTTGATACAGTAAGGAGCCAGTAATCGCCTTTAAAAACCGTTACTATTATCTGAGACTCAAACCTAAACCAATATGTCGATTTTTCAACCAGCCCCTGTATTCTGCAAGAATAAGACTATCTATATTTTAGAATATCTCAAAGTAAACTTCAATGCGTGCACACGTCCATTGAAACAAGATTATGAAGATGAAAATAACGTCCGCCTTACGAGAGCAATACAAAACAAAAAGATAAAATGACAGACAAAATCGACAAGCGAATTTAAATTTGTCCCAAGGCTGTCCTAATAAAATTCAGGTTTGCTTGATTTTCTGCGGATGCAGTACACACTGTAGTCATTATATAGTAAATCTGTATTACCGCAACAGAATCTCAAGATCAGTGAGCTTCAACAAATGCCATAAGTACCACCGAACAGAAAAGAAATCCAAATTTTTCTTGCATGGTCGAGAATTTTTATTCATAAAATTTAAATCGCCTAATTCGTATTCTAGCCTCAAAATTCCTGGTCTTAAAGTTTTAGCCTCAACATTTATTCTCATAGTGATTAAATTCTTACTCTCAGAATTTATAGTCTGAAAAGTAAACTAAAAAAACTGAATCAGGGTGACCTTTTAAAGAAATGCAAATTTTGGTGGCTTTTAGCAATTGGCAATTAACATTTTTGGAAATAAAAGTGGGTGATGCGGAGAACTGTTTTATGAGAGCATAATTGAGCGACTAGCAATTCTAATAATATTAATTTTGAGATTAGAGATTTGTCGGTTATGAAAGCTTTACAATTATTTTGGTAAGGTACATGTAAAATTTACAAATGGTGATTTGCGCCAAACAAAATTTTATCTCGAATTAACACGAATTTCTAATAAAAAAAAATTTGAATGCATTTATGATGGCCAATTAGGAAAAATCGTAGAGATTTCTATGCTAATCTGAGTATATAATTAGTGGAAACAACAGCGCGATCCTCAAGAAATAAGATCTTGTTTTTGCAACAATTCCTTACACAAAATATACAATTTCAGTGGGTTTGATAAGTCATTGTAGACGCAAATCTAGATATGGCATAATGGTCATCAATGATTTTACCAAAAAAATAAAAAACATTTGAGTGGATTTTTGATGGCCAATGATTGGGAATCGTAGAACTAATTACGCAAAACTTCAAAGAATGAGATCTCGGTTTTACAAAAGTTACCTTCACAAGAAAAAAATTGAGAGAATTTTTGATGGCAAAGGGCAATAAATCGTAAAGATTTCTACGTAAAACTGAGTATGCCACTATATAGGATTCGATGATTAGTGTGCCAAACGAAACTACAGCGCGATTTTTAATGAATGAGATCTTGATTTTACAAGAATTCCCTATACTCAAAAAAATGAGTAGATTTTTGATGACTACGCGGTAATCGTAGAATGTCTATGCAAATCTGAGTATGCCATTATGAGCTTCAATGAGTATTTTTCCCAAACAAGGCTATATATTGATCCTCAAGGAATAAGATCGTGATTTAACAGCAATTTCCTACCCAAAATAATAAATTTGAGTGGGTTTTTGATAAATAACGATAGGTAATCGTAGAGATATCTACGCATTTCTGAGTACCAACGCCATCATGGGCTTGAACAATTATTTTTGCCAATCAAAATCTTTCAGCAATTTCCTAAACAAAATTAAAAATTTGAATAGATTGATGATGGCCAATGATAAGTAACCTTAAAGATGTCTTTAGGCATAGTCAGGGTATGTCATTGATGTCATGAATGATTATTTTTGCCTAGGAAATGTTAGGGCGATCCTCAAGGAATGAGATTTCAAGTTTACACGAATTCCCATAACAAATAACAATTGAGTGGATTTTTTATGGCCAATGACAGGTACTAGCAAAGCTATTTACGTAAAACTGAGTATCTGAGCATACCATTATGACCTTTAATGATTATTGTAGCCAAACGATACTGTATATATACGATCTTCAAAGAATGAGATCTCGGCTTTACAAGAATTCCCTATACACAAGAATGGTGAGTGAAATTTTGATGACCAATGACGCAAGTAATCTTAGGAATGTCTACGAAAATCTGGGTATTCTATTATGGCCTTCAATGAGTATTTGTCTCAAACGAGGGTATCTATCGATCCTCACGGAATGAGATCTCGATTTAACGGCAATTTCCTACCCAAAATAACAAATATGAGTGGGTTTTTGATGAATAACAATTGTAGACAAGTCTACGCATTTGTAGGTACCAATGCCATCATAGACTTCAACGGTTATTTTTGCCAATTTCTTTCCAGCAATTTCTTAAACAAAATAAAAAATTTATGGTATGTTAGTATGGCCATCAATGATTATTTTTGAAAACGAAATTTTAGCGCGATCCTCAAGGAATGAGATTTTGAATTTACATGAATTCCCGATAAAAAAAAAATTGACTCCATTTTTGACGGCCAAAGACAAGTAATCGAAAACAGTTCTATGCAATCCTGAATATGCCATTTAAAGCTATACAATGGTTAGTATACCAAACTCTAGAGATCTTGAATTTTACAGCAGTTTCCGCACAAAATAAAAATTTGGAGTGGATTTGTAATGGCCAATGATAAGTTGAGGAAATAGTTGCGCAAATTTGGGTATGCCATTATGGCCTTCAACGATTATTTTTACCAAACGGAATTTTACCGCGACCTTCATGGAATGAGATTGCGAATATAAACGAATTACCAGTTACATAAAAATTTAGTTCATTTTTGATGGCCAATGACCGGTAACCGTAGAGCTATTTGCCCGATTATCTGAATATACCATTATGGGTTTTAATGATTATTTTTACCAAACGAAATCATATAGCGATTTTCAAGGAATCATATCTTGATTTATCAGCAACTTCCTACCCAAAATAATAAATTTTATAGGTAACCGTTGTAAAGATGTCTGCGCATTTCTGTAATCATGGGATTCAACGAATATTTTTACCAAACAAAATTTTATTGCGGTCGTCAAAAAAAAGGAAATACTGCATTACCAGGAGAGGCATACGAATCGAATGTTCGGTTTGTATTTTGAGCTAAGGAACATTAACCTAATGCAGGTCAATAAACGCACGCAAAATTTGAATTTTGAGACCTACAACTTTTCTCTCTATTACTATGAATGCCTAAAATACGATTAAGTCTCATATACCTGCGATTTAGTTCAACTGAAAATTTGTGGTAGAATCCAACTATTAAGTAATATTCAATTTCTAGCCCATTATCGTGTGCTAAAAAATGTAACGATTTGCTAACATTCGACAAAAGTTGTCTCATCATCGTAACACGAGAACAAAAAAAAACTTCAAAAAATTTGTATCTTTGTGTTTTAAATTTTAATTAAATTTTTATTTAAAATTATACATTTTTTTTAAATCAAAGACTAAAAATATTTTGTTATTGTTATAGTATAGATACATTATTTAATTTGCTTGAGATATTTAAGAAATTTTTCGTCGCGACAAAGACACACACCTATATGAATATATAGCAAATACAAAGTGATTTATGACGAAACCATCTGATGCGTGAACGATCGTAATTTTAATTATCTACAGAGCTATAAGAAACGATTTAATGTATATAATGCAATAATGATCAACTATAGACGAGCACGAAAGACAAATAAATCTAAACAAAATTCAAATCAATTTATGCAGACAGCAAAAAATGTGTTTAGAAATATCGTAGGTTAGGTAGATCGGTGTATGTTTATGTCTGTAAATTCATATATAATGTTATGTAATCCAATCTAATTTAATGTGATGTCTCTAGATATGTATACTATAGTGGATAGATATGTGTAATATATTAATCATTTATTAGATGTCTAATTTAATATTCTTCTTCTTCTGTGCATTAGTCTCAAATAAAAATCTTCAATGCGTATATACGTATGTATTTCTATATTGAGGTCAATTGTGCAATAATTTGCATAAAAAATTGAGGCAAAATCTACTGTACGCGCGAGTTAGAGATTTATTCGATGGCAAATGTTTGCCGAGTGAAATTTATTTATTCTTTTTTTTTTTTGCAATGTCATTTAAATATTTGATCGCCCACATTTTTTTTTCGGTTGAATCAAAAATTTGAAATAATCATTCATCATTGGCTCTTGGTAACACACAACAAATACGATATAATTAGCAATAATTTTTTTTGTCGATGCGTATACATTTAAGTGTGCAGCGTGAAAAGTTGGTTATTAATAGTAAATTATCTTGTGAAGGTATATACGGAATCAGTGATATAGTATAGTTTTAAATTCACCAGTATAATGCAATAAAATATACAACACAGTTCAACTATATACCACCTTACTATCAGTATAATGAGCATCTCAGCCGATTCCAGAGGGATCGTTCAGACAAGGTATCACCACGCAAAACCAGCTGGAAGGCATGTTAAATTCATGGTTGGATCGCTGGGCTGACGACCCACATCCGTAAAGTAAAGAATATGTTTATAAAACCAACAAAATGAAAAATGGGTTCCGCCAAAACAGCACCGGACCCCCGCTCAAGTACAAGTGTGTGAAGTTATCGCAGGATTCCATCCCAGAAAAATTAAAAATGTTCATCAGGCAATACTATTCTCATCCCATCCCAGGATTTTAAAAATCATCCCAAAATTTGATATTATCATTTTAAAAATTTGCAAACGACGTGTTAGCTTATATATCCTTGTCGTTAAAAGTAATTGGCACAATAGGCCCCATATATAAAATTAGGAGTTTAACTACTGGCTCTCGAAAACCATGATTGCCGGAAAAAGTTTCTTTTGTTTTCGACTTGACATGATGTCCACTTGATGTGATCAAACGTTGAACACCAGCCGTATGTTGTAATTGGCGCAATGGGCTCATTAGTATATGGCCCCATATAAGAAATACAGATTTTAGTTAATGGATCTCGAGAACCATGAGTGTCGGAAAAAGTTTTCTTTGTTTTCGACTTGACATGATGTCCACTTGCTGTGATCAATCGCGATCGCCAAACTTGTCTACGATCGCGTTTAAGTGCTCCCAAACCAGCATTCATCATATAGTTTGTGAAACTACTAAGTCAATTATTGCCGTACTTCAAGACCAAGTATTCCTAAAATTATCAGCGGAGTAGTTCGAATCGGTGGAATCTGGCTTTAACCAACGCTGGAATTTCCCACATTGTTATAGGAGTAATTGATGGAAAACACGTTATCATTCAAGTAATAATAACAGTGTTAAAGGCCATTACTGGCCCCTTACTGAATCAACAATCTGGCTCCAACGGTTTCGATCCTGAGCTTGGTCTTCATACTGTCTTAGACAATCTGAAGAGGCCAAGTCGTTCTCTACATCGTGGAGCCATCGTCGCCTGCAACGACCTCTGCGCCTACCATATGGTGGCTCTCCTTTCAGAGATCGCTGCACAATTCGTTCCGGATCAGCACGCAGAACGTGACCGAGCCAGCGTACTCGCTGGGATCTAACTTCATGTACAATATCGGGGATCTTCATCAGATCTCTGATCTCGAAATTGTACAGAGCTCGGTATGTACCATCTATTTCGCGTTTAGGGCCGTAAATCACACGCATGATTCTTCTCTCAAATGTTAGGAGCCATCTCTCGTACTCATCCGTCAGCGCCCAACTTTCACATCCAAACATAACAACGGGCCTGATCAACGCTTTGTAAAGCTTCAGCTTCACGGCACTTGATAAGTGTTTAGATTTTAGCAGTGGCCTTAGAGGATACAAAGAACGACTGCCAGCTGCCAGCCGCACTTTAATATCCTCACCCACACTGTTATCGTGAGTGATAAGAGAGCCCAAATATTTGAACCTCCTCACTCCCTCAAACGTGTGGTGGCCACTACTAAAATCTGGTGTGCCATTGTCTCTAAAACCAGAGATCAGGTATTTCGTTTTGGACTCATTGATCTGGAGTCCAACAGAAGCTGAAAACTCTACAAGCGGATCAAGTATTTCTTTCACTCCGTTGCTATTCAGTCCAATCACGCATATGTCATCTGCATATGCAAGCACTTGATTGGACTGGCGATATAAGATGTTGCACTGAGGTGTTTCAGTTTTACGAAAGATGTACTCCAACATGAGATTAAAGAGTATCGGGGACAGAGCATCTCCCTGCCGAACACCCGATTAACTGCAAAAATTGTCGATAGCCTGTTCTCAACTTTAACACAGCATTGAGACTGCGTCACTGTCATCCTACACAGTCGTACCAATTTTGTTGGCATTCCTAGGTATTCCAGTGCAGACCACAAACTCTCTCGATTGATCGAGTCGTAGGCCTGCCGGAAATCCAGGAAAACCTGATGTACGGAGATGGATGTCTCATAATATTTAGATAGAATCATCCGCAGCGAAAAGACCTGATCAGTGACTGATCGATTCGGACGAAATCCTCCTTGATAGTCACCAACCAAGCCCTCCGCCAGAGGAGTGATTCTATCCAATATAATGTATGACAGTAACTTGTATGCTGTGCAAAGGAGAGCTATACCGCGATAATTCTCACACTTCAAGCGGTCTCCCTTCTTGAAGATGGGGCATATCGCGGCCACTTTCCATTCATCAGGCATAACTTCGGTTCGCCATACTAATCGAATAAGGTCGAAAAGACAGTTCCACAAAGTATTCCCTCCGAATATCAAGAGCTCCGAATTAATGCAGTCCACTCCAGGTGAGCGGTTTCGCTTCATTCTCTGCATGGCCTTAGTGAATTCCTCATGGGATGGCTCCTCAGTGCAAATCTCCGCAGACTGTTTTAGAGGTGGCTCAACAACAGTCTGTGACGCATGATGAACATCAAGCAGCTCAGTAAAGTGTCCACTCCATGCGTCAAGTACTGCGTCGATGTTGACACAGAGGTTTCCATCCCGGTCCCGAATGGCGGTTGACGAAGGCCTGAAAGTATGGTGCAATCCAGTAATTCCTTTAAAGAAATTACGTGAACTACGCTCATTGCTGAGTTGTTGTACTTTCAGAACCTCGGCCTTCCACCATTCTCGCTTCTTCCGTCTACAAATCCGCTTAGCTGCCCTTCTTGCCAGAGCTGCCTTGTTTTTCCTTGCGGTTGTGAGACGTTGTTGCACTTCATTATGGGCTATATTTTGTTGCTCAACTGCAAGACGACACTCGTCATCAAACCAATCATTCTTGGGTCTGACTTTCACTATACCTAAAGTCTGTTGAGCAGCATTGACAACCGAAGTTTTCAGTACCTCCCAGACAGAGTTCACGCAGTCAGACTGGTAATTAGCTCCCTCAATGTTGTCGCTGACAAGATCCTGATATCGTTTCTTTTGATCTTCATTTATCAGACCTTCACAGTCGAAACGTTCCATCCGTTTCGCTGTGTTCCCCGACCTGTACGAAAACTTCCACCGTAGCTTTGCAGCAACCAAATAATGATCGCTGCCTACGTATTTGGTTGCTGACCGATAAGTTCTCACATCCTGCACAACCCGAGCTCGCCCTTTTGAAATTAACACGTGGTCAATTTGGCTCCAGGATGTTTTGCGAGGATGTGTCCATGTCTCTAGGTGTATCTGTTTGTGAGGGAAGAATGTGCTTGCTACTCTAAGATCATGAGCAATTGCAAAGTACATCATTCTCTCACCATTATCGGTCGCAGTTTCGTGTCGGGAGTACGGACCTATGTTTTCACACAAGTCGGCCTGATTTCTGCCAGCTCTAGCATTAAAGTCCCCAATTACCATTCTAACATCGTGTTCGGGTATAGATCCCATCAGATCGTCCAAGTCATTTTAAAATGAGTCTTTATCTTGGGGCTGGCTGACTTCTGTGGGCGCATGTACACAAATTATCGACAGGTTGGCTAACTTCATGCGCAGGCGAAGCATACACAATCGGTTATTGACTGCTTGAAAATCCAAAACAGCCTTCTTTACCTGCGGCCCAAGAAGAAATCCAGCTCCAAGATTTCCGAGGTCATCTCCACTGTAGAACAACGTATAGCCCTGGGACACATGGTCTCCACTTTGAGGCCAGCGAGTTTCTTGAAGAGCAACGAGTTCCAGCCGATACTCTTTCATGCACGTGATTAGACCCTCCAACGCTCCTGGTTTTCTAAGTGATTGCACGTTCTACGTGCCGATCCTAAATCTCGTATCCGGGTACTTGAGCGGGGGTCCGGTGTTGTTTTGGCGGTATCCAGTTTTTCTTTTATTAATATGGCAAACAGTTGAATTTTTTACGGATGCGGGTCGTCAGCCCAGCGATCCAACCGTTTAGTCGCCTCCTACGACAAGCAAAGGATGTCATTCAAGTAAGAACATGAATAATTCTAAAATTTTCCATTTTTTTTTTTTATATTTTTAGGTTGAGAGTTTGGTGGAATATTTAGAGAGAGCGGGTTTGGAAAAAGTTTTTATGATAAAACTCTCCCGTCAGTAATAAAATAAAATATTTCTAAAATAATTTCAGAAAAAAATTAAAATATTCCAATTTTACCTCAATATGTATAATATATTTTTTTTAGGATTCCTGAGCCAAATATTGTAATGGCCAATTTTCAAAATGTACCTTATGTTTTCGTGGCTGATGATGCTTTTGCGATGAACGAGAACATATGCTTAAGCCATTTCTGAAAACGACAAATGCCAAAGAAAAAATTTTTAATTATCGCCTGAGTCGTGCACGGCGTATAATTGAAAATTGTCTTGGAATTCTAGCTGAGAAATGGAGAATTTTTCGAACCACGATTATACAGCAGATGTCAATTTGGTGGAGGAAATTATCCAAGCATCTGTATGTCTGCACAATTGGCTAAATAAGAAAAATGAGAAATACATAACAACGGACTTTGTAGATCGTGAAGTAGGAGGTAAATTAATGAAAAACCGTTAAACAATTACTAATTTTCTTTTTTAATTCTAATCTTTATCAGGAAATTATCAAAACTCCGAAAATAACTTCTCGTCGAATAAAAATTCAACAAATTCAGTTAAAGCATTTAGAAACAAATTTGCTGATTACTTTGTTGGAGAGGGGCAGGTGGAATGGCAGCTTTGAAAAATTTGAAAAAAGAAAATTTTTTATAGAATTCAATTCATTTTAATATTAAAAAATAAAAATACATATAAAATCTAGGAAATTATAAAATTAAATTATTGAGTTGATGCTGAGTCATTTTCTCCTGAAAAATAAAAAAATTATTAAACATTGCAAGTTAAATTTAATATTTACTTATTTATACCTCTGCTCTTAATTTGTCGGTCACTTGTTTGTAAAAATTTTGTTGGAGATTTATACGCGACCATTTTGACAAACTTTTAAGATGCGGCGGGATTAAATTAAAATATGCATCCAATTCCACATTGAGAGGATCACCGGATGTTGTAGCTGCAGTAGCAGCAGCAGTTGTTTGCTAGTTGTTTGAGGTGGTTTGAAAATGTTTGATGTATTTACATCCACTACTTCAATAGAACCACCTAATTCGTTTGTTCTAAAAAAAATGAACAAAATTATTAATATGGTTATTGATATGTAAGTCCCTTTTCAAACCTTCTCGGTTCAGCGGTATCGTCCAGGAAAGATAAAACTTTGGAATATTTGTATTCCTTTAATAAACTACGGGCTGAACCAATGGGTGTTCGTTTTTGCGATCTTTTATATGTCGCCTTGAGAGTATCCCAGATTTTTCTGAGTTTTAAAATATTCTCTGGAGTTACTTCTATAACTGAAATAATTTTTATTGTATTTAAATATTGGTAAGCGATTTATAATTGAAAATGATCTACGACCACTTAGTGCATTCCACCGCAACCTCTTCCCACAATCGTGATTTCATCATTTTATTTCGGAAGGAGTTGTCCCTTATGTCCCCAACGCCGAACGAATCCTAACCGCGTCTATAATAGCATCTGAAAATGAAAATTTATGTTTTTTGATTTATCTTTTAAATTGAAATATTAAAATATTACCTTGATCCACTTCCTAACACAGAATTAAGTTTCAAAATTGTTTTTATAAAAAAAAATTGACGTTTACAAAATAACAACCAAAGATATTAAAATTCAAAAATTATTTTTATAGTCAATTTCTCCATACACAAACTTTATAGTAAAATTCTCTTCCATGCGCAAATTTTGTGTATGCAGTTTGCACGACTGCCATAAAAAGTATTCGATTTGATACGTTTTATGACAGTTCACACTGCTAAAACTCAAATGTTTTTTCACTGAGAAAATTTTTTTGTTTCATTTGTACAACCACAAAATATAATTTCTTTTCTTGCTTTAAATTGACTGAGTCAGTCAATCAGTCCATGGAATCGAACAAAATTGGTTAAGGGAAATTTTGCAACTTATCAAGTAGACACGAATTCGTATTACAATTATTCGAACTCGTATTCAAAAATACCAATGGAACGATTTTGTACAATTTTTATACGAATTCGTAATAGGGCCTCATTATCAGCGACAACATTGAGAAAGCTAATTACCAGTCGGACTGTCTGGGAGGTACTGAAAACTTCGGTTGTCAGTGCTGCTCAACAGATTTTAGGTATAGTCAGACCCAACAATGATTGGTTTGATGACGAGTGTCGTGTTGGGGTTGAGCAACAAACTCACGAGGAAAACCAAGGCTACTCTTACAAGGAGGGCAGCTAAGCGGACTTGTAGACGGAAAAAGCGTGAATGCTGGAAGGCTGAGGTTTTGAAAGTACAACAACTCAACAATTAACACAGTTCACGTAATTTCTTTAAAGGAATTACTTTCAGGCCATTCGGGACCGGGATGGAAACCTCAGTGTCAACATCGACGCAGTACTCAATGCATGGAAAGGACACTTTATCAACCTGCTTGGTATTCATCATGCGTCACTGCAGACTGTAGCTGAGTCACCTCAAATACAGACTGCGGCAATTTGCATTGAGGATCCATCCCATGAAGAATTCACTAGGGCCATGCAAAAACTAAAACGAAACATTTCACCTGGCGTGGACTGCAGAATTCGGAGCTCTTGGTTTTCGAAGGGGATACTTTGTGGAACTGCCTTTTCGACCTTATCCGATTAGTATGGCAAATCGAAGTAATGCCTAACGAATGCATAGTGGCCTCAATGTGCCCCATCTTCAAGAATGAGGACCGCTAGAAGTGTGAGAATTATCGTGGTATAGCTTTTCTTTGCACAGCATGCAAGTTACTGTCCTACATTATATATTGGATAGAATCACCCCTCTAGCGGAGGGCCTGGTTGATGACTATCAAGGAGGACTTCTTTCGAATCGATCAGTCACTAATCAGGTCTTTTTGCTGCGGATGATTCTATCTAAATATTACGAGACTTCCGCCCTCGTTCCTCAGGTTTTCCTGGATTTCCGACAGGCCTATGACTCGATCAATCGAGAGAGTCTGTGGAATATCTGCTCTGGAATATCTAGGAATGCCAAGAAAATTGGTACGATTGTATAGAATGACAGTGACGCAGTCTCAATGATGTGTTAAAGTTGAGAACAGGCTATCGACAATGTTTGCAGTTAACTTGGGTGTTCGGCAGGCAGATGCTCTGTCCCCGATACTCTTTAATCTCATGTTGCAGTACATCTTTCGTAAAACTGAAACACCTCAGCGCATAAGATGTTAACAGTCCAATCATTTGCTTGCATATGCAGATGACATATGCGTGATTGGACTGAATAATGGTTTAACCGCTCCCTTCGCCTGATCTTAACGAGATCGGGAACTTCGGGAAACATGAAACATTTGCGAGAGATGTGTTACATATACTATAAGAAACGCGTGGAATAACATGTCATCTGAAAAATTGAATAAATAATAATAAACAGTATTAAAGGCCATTACTGGCCCCTTACTGAGTCAACAACCCGGCTCCAACGGTTTCGATCCTGAGCATGGTCTTCATACTGTCTAAGACAATCTGAAGAGGCCAAGTCGTTCTCTACATCGTGGAGCCATCGTCGCCGGCAACGACCTCTGCGCCTACCATATGGTGGCTCTCCTTTCAGAGATCGCTGCACAATTCGTTCCGGATCAGCACGCAGAACGTGACCGAGCCAGCGTACTCGCTGAGATCTTATTTCATGTACAATATCGGGGATCTTCATCAGATCTCTAATCTCGATATTGTACAGAGCTCGGTAGGTACCATCTATTTCGCGTTTTGGGCCGTAGATCACACGCATGACTCTTCTCTCAAATGTTAGGAGCCATCTCTAGTATTCATCCGTCAGCGCCCAACTTTCACATCCAAACATAACAACGGGCCTGATCAACGCTTTGTAAAGCTTCAGCTTCACGGCACTTGATAAGTGTTTAGATTTTAGCAGTGGCCTTAGAGGATACAGAGAACGACTGCCAGCTGCCAGCCGCATTTTAATATCCTCACCCACACTATTATCGTGAGTGATAAGAGAACCCAAATATTTGAACCTCCTCACTCCCTCAAACGTGTGGTGGCCACTACTAAAATCTGGTGAGCCACTGTCCCTAAAACCTGAGATCAGGTATTTCGTTTTGGACTCATTGATCTGAAGTCCAACAGAAGCTGAAAACTCTACAAGCGGATCAAGTATTTCTTTCACCCCGTTGCTATTCAGTCCAATCACGCATATGTCATCTGCATATGCAAGCACCTGATTGGACTGGCGATATAAGATGTTACGCTGCGGTGTTTCAGTTTTACGAAAGATGTACTCCAACATGAGATTAAAGAGTATCGGGGACAGAGCATCTCCCTGCCGAACACCCGAGTTAACTACAAAACTTGTCGATAGCCAAAAATTGAATAAATTTTAAAATATTTCACCTAGACGTCAGACACTTTGCGTTTAGAGGCAGATAGTCATTGGTATTTTAAAAAAGTAGTATTGAAATTGATACTACATACATATGTAAATCTTATGGACGTATTTCAAAAGAGTGACAAATACAATGATAAACAATTTGGCTTCAGAGAAAAATGATCAGCATTGTAAAAGAACCGGACTGGCGCGTTTGATAATTTGAGATGGCCTATATGTATATAATGTTGAAGTTAAAGAAAATAAATTGCCCCGCAAATATTTACAACCTCTTAAACGACTATTTTTCTGAAAGAACAGCCACTGTAACTACAAGCCATGGTACACTTCAAAAGAGTGTACGAAGTCCAAGAGGTAGGGGAATTTGCTGGGAACTCTAGACTAAGAAGAAAAAGCGCAACTGGCTATATAGACACGATGGTGGACTGGTTCAATGATTAGAAGATAGCGTTGTCCTCCGCCAAGACAGTTATGACCCAATCAAAGGGATCACTTGTCATGAGAAACCCTCCATTGATCTTAATAAACCGTCAAAGATTTAAGATGGTAAAAATTTTCAAATGGCTTGGAATGGACTTCGCCGAAAAGCTCCGAATAGCAAGGATGTTTTCGTCGTTCTAAAAAGAGTAACAAAAAATACATGGGGCCTCGAACAAGGCACCCTGTCTACTATATATGAAGGCCTCGTTGTCTCCTCAATGTCATAGGCATGCGCTGGATGGACTGACATCACAATGATTCCAATAGAAATACTCCTATAAATGAAATAATTGCCAACTATAAAATAAAAAAACATCAAAATGTGAGCTACGAAAACGGAGATGTTCTGGAAAATCAGAGACGGGCGAACCACTTAAGAGGCAAATCAGAAAAGTGTCATTAGCCCTATGGCAAGAAAGATAGTCGAATCGTTACCTATATCTAATCATTGAAGAAAGACTAGAAGAAAGCTACTTTTAAGTGCGTGGTTCACGCAAATGTTAACAGGGCATGGAAGAATGGCATCCTATATAAGCACCAACTGAGTCTGGCAGATTCCCAGTACCTGTGAATGTGGATAGGGCTAGGACACAATTGATTATATCCTCTATGACTGTGAGCTAACTCAAATAGCAAGAGATCATCGTTGACATACGAATTTAATGGCCAGCAAATAAACTTGTTTTGATGATGCCGAACTAAGCGGTAGGTATACTAAAACGATTTCGACCTCGTATTATTATTATAAAATAAGAGAGTAATAAATAATTATATTGTATTCAAACAAGTCTAGTAATAGTAAATGAGTATGCGCCTCCACGTGGCAAGGATGGAAACACGAAAACCTGGCCAAGCATACCCATCTGTAATTATTGTGTGGCTAACAAAAATTAACCCATCTGCATAAATTTTAATTTCGCATTGCACGTCTCATTACACATTTTTAATTCAACAGCACGTTAGAACAATATAATCCCAGACGGCCCCGACTAAGGTGAGATTCAAAAACACATAAAAATGAATAACTAAAAAAATCTGACGTTTATTTTATAGCTACATACGAAGTAGCTCACATTTTATAGCTAGTACACAGTAAAATACACTATTAAATATTTTTTATGATTAAACTTTAATTGCTAAAGTAGCCAAAAATTATAGGGACATTTGATCACGATGGCATCTATAGTTGTAGGCACTTACAACCGAACGAAGTCAACTAAAATTTTGCTTATGTTTCATATACATAATACATAAGGCAACATATTATATGCTATAACCTGAAATATATTATGTATGTATATCGTATTAAACGATGCAACGATAGATCTTATATGTACATTTAACTGTTATGCTCGATGCAGCAGAGTGAAAGAAGAATTTTGCAACATAAACAATTAGTGTAATTTTTCTTGAGCCACTTACAACAACATTTTATTGTAACGTGCTTTTATAAAATTGTGTTTATGTATATATGCATTACACACACACATACACAATTTTATTTTGATATAATTTAGGTCACCAAAAAATTATATGCGAAAATAGAAAAATTAGTGAGAAGTATTAGCAAGAAAACATAATAATTTTAGTCGACTCGATATTTTTCCAGCAAGCATTTATACACACACACACACATGCGGTGTAACAAAATTATCATTTAATTTCGTTTATATTTATAGCGCTAAACTATTATTCGCGTTTTTTATAGTTTTTTTTTTACTTTTTTTTATTCGCGCACGGTACAACCAAAAAAATTTTTTTTAATAAATTCAAAAGTTAATGACCCACGACTAAAAGAAAAATGAATTAAATTTAACTTTGCACAGGCAACAAAAAAAAATCGGTTTAAATTGTTTCAACATTTGGACAAGAAGACGAGTCAGAAAATCATAAATATGATCTAGTTCTAGATCATATTACGTAACGCAGAATTATATTATATAAATGTACTATGTACTGTATAGTATAGATTATTAGTCATGACAAAAGTATACGTATACACAAAATAGTTAGATAATAGAATAAAAATCGCGAGCACAATAAATTTTTTATAAACAAATATACTTATAGTTACGCGAACGGGCACGTTTCGTATCTAACGTTTCTGTTGTATATTAGATAATACTATAAATATTCTACACCAGTTGAGTAATCAATGTGGATAAAAATTTAATCATTCTATATACATATAGTTATGGGTGTACATATATATACCAGGCTTTGGTAATTCGCAATAATATTCGCGTTATTGGTTTTGCGATCGTAGATACATACATAACTACAACAATATACGCAACAGAATTTTTGATAAGCGCGCAATGATACCGCGAATCTATATGGTAATGTTATTGTTCTTTACATTTTTTGTATATTACGCGATGACATTTTTTTTTTTTGTATTTTTCGTGAGTTATATAAAATTTTGAATGTACACATACGTTCAACACATTAAAACGAATGCTTAATAGAGGTCATCATACGAGTATGTATATACAAAAAAAATATTGTTTTGATTCTACTTTCAATAATAATAATAATAATAATAATGCGATAGATAACATTGTTTACACGCTAAATTCGTCGTTTAATATTTATATCGGGGGTATCATATGTACATATGTAAATCTATTATATAAATATAAGTAATACAATGTTATGTATATACGTACGGTTTGTATAGTTACATGTTTATATATAGAATCACTGTAGGTTGTTTACTTGTATATATACAATTATATAAGAAACTGAAGCTTGGTTCAACAAAGTATGTAAATATTTTGTACTCCTTTGTATGCCTGTGCAATGCATAGTTGCAGTTTTCAAATGTTTTAACCGAATTACTCTCACTAATTTCCTGCCTCAACGCCAATCATGCATAGCTAACAATATATATAAAGCTAGCCCAGCATTCATCCCAGAAAAACGCAATGGCGACACCATAACTATATTTTTTTTATTTTTTGTTATTCAGTTTTAAAGGCCTCATCAACTTTCACATTCAAACATAACAACGGGCCTGATCAACGCTTTGTAAAGCTTCAGCCTCACGGCACTTGATAAGTGTTTATTAACTGCCAGCCGCACTTCATTATCCTCACCCACACTGTTATCGTGAGTGATATAAGAGAACCCAGATATTTGAACCTCCTCACTCCCTCAAACGTGTGGTCGCGACTACTAAAATCTGGCGGAAGCTTTTGATATCACTTCGTTTTCTTCGATCACGAGTGCGTGTACCAATTTTAATATTGATCAAACCATTGCTAGATTGATCGAGTCAATGCTCAAGTTCCGTATAATTGAAACTGAGTTAGATGGCTCATCAGTGTCTGTCAAAGTAGCCAAAGGCGGTCCGCAAGCAGAAGTACTCTCACCCTTGCTGTGGCTCATGCTTATCGATGAATTACTTGTTAAATTGCAGCGATCTCGGTTCATCGTCCAAAGCTACGCGGATGATCTCGTTTTGACAGTTTCTGGGAAATACCTGAACATCTTATCTGATCTGATGCAGAACGTCCTTAATGTAGTGGCAGTTTGGTGTGTTGAAAAGGGGTTGCACGTCAATCCCTCGAAAACTGATCTGATTGTGTTTTCCAGCGTAAAGACAGTGCTAATTTATCTGTTCCCACTCTATTTGGTAGAGCAATTACAAGGACAGAGCACATGAAACACCTAGGCGTTATTCTAAATAGTAAACTCTCCTGGAAATTTCATCTTGATTATAAGCAACAAAATGCCATTGCTATCTTTTGGTAATGCAGAAGGGTCTTTCGCAATTCCTGAGCTGCATTGGGGCATGGAACGCCTTTGGGACTTGTACAGGGCATAGACAGATTCTTAATAAGTTTAAGTCACATATTGCGGAGGTTGAAATGGCGAATGATAGGCTATTGCCCGAATTTAACTTCACCAATTCATTCCCCGTCGTTTTCCCGTCGAGAGAACTGTGGCTCTCTCACGATTTCTATAGACAGTTATCTGAGTCGATAGTTTTTTTTGCGGATGGCTCTCGTTTAGTGATTTAGGTAAGGATATTATTATCTGCACGGATAGTAAAGCCGTGGTCACTACCCTTAAAAACCGTTTGACTACATCTAAACTGGTCAAAGAGTGCAAACACTTCATTAATCTCCTTTGCTCTAATTCGAGAGTAAGGTTCATGTGAGTGCCTGCTTGTTGTGGCGTTGTAGGAAATGAGGTTGCTGACTTCCGATCAGCTGGATCGCGCAGTAAATTTTGTGGTTCCGAGCCAACAATTCCTCTATCCTTCAACCGTGGTAAGGATGCTATTCAGAAGTTCGCCTTACTTGAACAGGCGCAGAAGTGGCGATCTACGCCTAGTTGTCGAAAGGCAAAACGGTGCCCATGCGTTGGAGATATACCTTGGCCATGGACGTTTCAAGGTTTATCTCCAACGCATGGGACTAGCTCAGGATGATCTTTGTGACGATTGTCTAGAGGAAGTGGACGACTGTCTAAACTACCTTTGCAGCCGTCGGGCCTTTGGCGAAGCTAGATCCCAAGTGTTCTCGTACGGATCTTTGAACGTAGATCAGTTATTATCCATCTCTTGGTTCAAACTTTTACAGTTTGCTAAGACTGCAGTGCGCGCTTATTCGAGTTAGGATCAATCCTCAAGGTTTGCACCATGAGCCCATTGTGGCATTGAGTGCGGAATCTCTGTAGGTTCCAAACGTTTTAATAAATAAAAATAAAAAATGTCTAAAAAAAATTTAATTTAATTGAATTTTGGTTGTAAAATGAAAAACAATTTTATCATTTCACCGCTGGTTAGCTAATCTCCATAGTTGAATATTTTACGATACATTCAAGCAGTTTTTCAAAACATTCGAATCTCTTCATCCTAAAACTACTAGAAAATGTTGAAATTGTTGACGTCATTTTTCCATACAATTGTCTGAGATCCCCTTTCCTTCCGCAATTAACATTTCATAATCAGTTTTTATATTAGTTTACAGCACAGACATTCTAACAAACTGAGAAACGCACATATACATTTTGAAATTGCCAATTTAGACTCCTCTATGATCAAGACATCCATTTCCGTTAAAATTTCTTTCCGTATAATTTTCACAAGAAAGTAAAATCGTTCAGAACTTGATCAAGTAAGTTGATGTTCAATTTTTTAAATACATAATTAGAACTTCAAATTCAATATACACATCCCCCGTCCTGACTATTTCCGGGGTTTTATATCGAGTATATATATATATATATATATATATATATATATATATATATATATATATATATATATATATATATATATATATATATATATCTAATTTGTGTGGTAAAATTGAACTACCCAAACGGAATTAACAACAATTTTGTTCAAAAACACCTTCCATTCGATAATATTGATGTACGAGTATACATACTAAAAATAAGATACATTAAACATCAGAGTAATTCGCTTACTCAATCACCATCGTACATAGCTATTTAAATATTGCACAGTTCTCTGTAGTGTATATATATTATGTATATACATATACAGATGTACATACATAAATAATAAAGGGCACGCATTAATTTGTTGTTAATGTTGTAACGTATTTAGCGCGGCGCGATTATATAATTTTTGTGGTATATAAGATTTTTGTAACACCCCACCAAATAGTTCGCGCTTATACATGTAAGCAACATTCATTCAAAGCTTTTGCACTACTATATAATCTATAATAATGGTTTATAGGAATAAAGGGTGTCCCAAAATTAACGCAAGATTTGAATTAAATAGAAAACACAGTTTTTAGTCTTCAGATTGTGATTTTTTTTATTGGATCATAAAATACATGGGATAGGGTTATTTATGCAGCCACATTGCTGCAGCGTTTAATGGTGTTAAATCACAAGATCTAGGGGGCCAATTCTAATCACCGAAGCGGGAGAGTACACGACTAGAAAAGGTCTCTTGCATTAATTGATTTGTTTCACGGGCTGTATATGGCATCTGGCACTATCTTGTTGATACCACATGCCGTCTATGTCAATATCATTCAACTGAGGCAGAAATAAGTGTGTTATCACGTCGGATATCGAGTATCAAACAGTAGTTGCTGCTTAACCAGCCTCATTTTCAAAAAAGGATGGTTCAATGATGCCTCCAGCCCGAGATCCGCACCAAACAGTGATACGCTGTGGATGCATTTGTTTGTGTCTCCAACTGATCCAGTCTCCGTGAATTTTTCAATTAATCTCTTAACAGATGACGAAGTTAAAACACTATTCCGACCATATTTTGTATGAAATTTTCGAACTTCGGCTGCCAAACTTTCATTATTTTTAAAATTCATCAATAATGAAAATACGTTGTTCTATCGTGTAACGCCACATTTTTACTAACCCTAACCTCTCAGCTGTCAAATAATTTTTTTTTTTTTGGGTTGCCAACACTTTACTGCACAAATGGCGGCAAATTGAAATCTTGCGTCAATTTTGGGGCACCCCTTACAACAACAACAACAACAATGCAACGTACATATACTTATTTACCTAATAATGTTTCTGTAATCGTTTTCTACAACAACAACAACAAAATAATCAATCTGAAGGTCTTGGTTGAGTAATATACATGCAATGCATAACAATAATTTCTGTTCTTTCTCGATTTTACTGTCTCTTTTACAATTTTTTTTATTTTAATTTCATTAAAATATAAAAGCAGCTTTAAATATTCGTTATTCAACCCATATACATACATACATACATATGTACGTACAACGCAGTAAATATTATATACAAAGTAAATTACGCTATACATATTATCATAATATGTATAAGTATAAATACAATGTGCAATTACAGACAGATTACAGATTGCGCCATATAATGACACTAGAGTATAATAAACAGTATACTTATATTTGTCAAATTTGACCATTTTCAGTTAAAATAGTTTCTTAGTGATAATGGACCACGTCGGCGTAATCCCGCGCAATTACCTTTCCATTATAATATATTCTATCCTACGTAATTGTGGTGTCTCTCGTTGTTGTTGTTTTCAGTATTATTTTTGTTTCAATAATTTTCCTCTATAGCATTTTTTTTGTGTTCTTATTGTTATTCACTTTTTTACTTTAGAAGTTAAAATAAATAAGACGACGGTTATTCAACATTACATATATATGTATATGTATTTACAAAAATGTAAACAAACAACAAAAGTACACGTATATAGGGAAAAATAAATAGAAAATGAAAAATTCTATTTATGCTCGTTCACACAAAACGATGACAGCGGCAATAAATTTTCTCTCTATACCTTCTACAACACTTTGTTGTACTCGTCGTAATTACACCAAGTCGTAATGTACATTGTACATATGTACATATAATTTTCATATTGATGTCATATTTCCTTAATGCGGTCTATGTAAAAGTTGATATCCTTAAAGTTCTATGTGTATACATACTACAACAACAACAAAAAAAGAAAAAAAGTTTATTGTTTGCGGTAAACAAAAGGCCAGAATTAGAATTAATTTGAAGAAATAAGACGAAAGTTGCGCGTTAAGTTATTGCCATTGTTGTTGTATTTATTATTTATTTATAGTCGTTTCTTATATATAGAATTTCTATATAACATTTATATTTATATATAGACATTTACGGTTCTAATTAAATTTCAGTTATTTTTTTTTGTATTTATAAACAATGTACAATGGTTAGATAATTGCATGACGTGCATATTTCTTAGAAATGTAAGATTCACCGAAATTTACTAATAACAATGTAGGGCCAATTCACTTGTTGAGGAATTCACTGAGCACAATATTACCAGATGATGGTAGCAGATGATTCTGAATACAAACCGATTGTTCCTGTCTATCATTATACAACATCTTCATGTGGCTTTCCGGACACAATTATATCATCTAGATACACTGCGCAAATATCTAAATCGATGGTTAGCTGTTCCATTAATCGCTGAAAATTCCCAGGGGCACAACTGGTAAAGCCCAAACGGTGTATTTATTACCATGAATTTTTTTGTTTCTTCAGAGAGTTCAAGTTGAAAATAGGCATCCCTTAAGTCCTACATCAACAAGCCGTTCCAATTCATTCTTAACAGCTGTTTGGATTGCAAATGGGATAATCCTTGGTTTAAAATAACGATGCTCAGCGTCAGGTTTTAACTTAATCTCAGCCTTATACGATGAACATTTCCCCAATGTATTTTCAAATAGCAATTGATGGTTCTGGCAGATTTTGGTGAATTTGCGTTTCAACTCGCCTTCAATATTGTCTACGGTAACAGCATAATATATATCATTGTCTCCATGAACTATTTTGAAATTAAGTATTTCAAACCAATCTAGACCCATAATATTAGAACTATTTTCTTGTTCCACTACAATTAATGGCAAATTACAGTTATATTGTTTGTATACAACGTCTACAAAGCATGCACCTTTGGCTTTGATTATGTTGCCTCCATATGCTCGAAAAATCTTCAATGTGGGTTTACAATCAGGACTTCCTAACTGTGGATAGGCACTTAAACCAACCATAGAACATGTTTCGCCGGTGTCAATTTGAAATGAAATTGAGCGACAGTTAATTTTCAAGCCAATCCATATTTTATTACGAGTGTCATTAATTGAATACACAGACGGTGAATTAACATCAATTGAATTTGTAACTGCTATATTTCGATCCCTGGCTGAACTTGGACTTGAACTAGAACGGTAACGATGGTTGGAAAAATGGCGGTCTCTATTGTAATTTGTTCTAAAACCTAACTAAAACGTAACGCCTACCGTTAGATTGACCTCGTAACCTTTTTTTCGGCACCGATCACAAAAAGCTTTAGAAAATCGGCATTGTCGACGATCGTGTTCTTCAATATAATCAGGGCACAAACGGTAAAAATTTGAACAAGAACCAGATTGTTCACGATTCCGGCTTCGAAAACGACTGGCATTGCTAACAATTTTATTAATTTCACCACAACTAGATTCCCCCTTAACTGTCGAACACGTTTTGGAGGTTGCTTCATAAATTTTGGCGGTTTCCAACACTTCTTCGAGACTTGGGTTTTGTTTTTGTAAACGCGGACTACATCATGTGGTATGTTAATCACAATGGCGTCCCTAATTAAGTCGTCAACAAAAGAAGCTTTACACGATTCATTAGAACATTGAAAAACGCAGTTTCTAGCCACGCCACGGAGATCTGCGACCCACTCTGTGTAACTTTGATTCGGTTTCATAACAGTTTTACTGAATTCATAACGCGCTGCCAATATATGCGTTTTCGATACAAAATATTTTGTTAAAGTACCACTTGAATCTTTAAACGTTTTACTTACCACGTCCCCGTTACACAATTTTTCCAAAATATTGAAGATGAAATCCCCGACAGATGATAAGAAAAAGGCACGCTTTTGATTGTCGTTTTCAACACCGCTTGCCAAAAAATGTTGATTCAGCTTCTCCAAATATATAGGCCATTGATGCTTTTTCTCTTCAAACGGTTTCTCTCGCCGCCACTTTTGTAATTGAAACACAATTATAATGATTTGATTTACTTTTATTTATTAAGCCGACTATGAGCGTTCATCATGGTAGAAGAGATCGAACAATAATAAAAACAATTTGACAATAACCAAAATGTCGTTTGGCGGTTAATTATAATCAGCGCCTTTTGAAGAGACTAATTATTACATAATTATAAACTTTAGTGGATCCTATCTGAACACACTCAAAGCCATCTTAATATATAAAGCCTCCATGTTGAGCGATATTTTCAAACGAGCTTTTTTTATTTAACCAAAAAATGTGTAATTTACAAAGAAGTCTATGCAATCCCATGGCAAAACATACAAACTTATTTTGAATTGTTCAACTATTAATAGTGAGAGCTTTTAATATTTTATTACATAAAGCAATAGATAAAGAATTGAATTAGGTGATGGCCAGGGTTATTTTTCGAAATTATATTAATTAAACATAATTTTAAATTTGTATATAATAATATATATCTGATATATTCTAATACTCTCTTTCAATATACTGCATTCACTCCAACACAGAAATAAAATAGTTCGATTCAAAATCTAAACATCGAAAAATATGTATAAAAATTATGATAACTACGATAAATTAAAATTTAGGAGATTAATCGGATAAACGCTGGGAAATTTCTCATTAAACCAAAATAAATATATTCAAAGATCAAATAAATGAAAAAATGTTGTGTTTTGTTTTGAAGGTTACAAAAGGTTACATAATTTATATACAATATGTCAATTAGGATTAGGAGAGGGACAATTTTTTCTCAATATTATTTTTTATGCGATTACTTTTCGTTGTTGATATGAAATAAAAAATTGTGTTCATATATTTTTTCTCGTTTTTTGCGTTGTTTTATGATCATTATGGTTGTTCCATTTTTTAAAAATTCATTGATGTTTTCTTGTTTTGGTTTATTTGTTTGATGGGAATAAATTATTTTGTTGGTTATGTACAGAATGTCCCTTTCTTACAAATTTTTATTCTATTTCTGTTTGAGCTTTATTAGAGAATAAAGTATCTTATTTTCCTTTAATTAATACAATAAAATGGAAAACCCCACGGAAAAATCCTTCAAGTCAGGTGAAAACCAATGTTTATAGTTTCAATTGATTTCAAAAAATTATAATTTTGAGTTACTTTTTATTTAAATATTTCTATAAACGAAAATCATGTCTCTCCATATAAAATGTATGAAGAGAGCGATTATTTTTGTCATTTTAGGTATCTTAATAAAAGTTCGTTTTGAACATGGAGGCTTGATTTATTAAGATGGCTTTGACACACTTCACCAAAAATAACTATTTCAAAATTAATGGGACTCTGCTTATGACACAAAGCACCCAGATGGGAAAGCACATGGAGGCACAGCTGTACTGATTTAAACAAGGTTGAAACACTATGAATTTATGAAATATGAGAATCTGTCTGCAGGAGTGGTCTGGAAACTGTATCATATCAGAAGTGTACTGTCTTCCAAAACATGCTATAAAAAAACTGCAGTTCATGGATTATTTCAGCCAGCTAGGTAATTAATTTCTTGCGGTGAGAAGACAACAAGACAAAGACCAGACAACTTTATGAAGCAATAGAAGAACAGTCCCTGGATTACTTATCTGCCGGTCACCCAACGTACTGGTCTACAAGTTAAAAAGAAAGTTCCTGATTTAATTGACTTTTGCTAAGGCCTCCGATTGATATGATCTGTCTTCTGATCACTCACCTGTAATTGTAAGAGTGAGCACCGGCGTGCTAAGAATAGAAACGCCAAAACGGCTTACAAAAAAGCAAACTAATTGGGATCAATATAAGAGGCTAGGTGTACTGTATATCCCTCTTATCACACCAGCAGATATTGATGCGGTGGCAGAAAATTTAAAAGATGTCCTGGCATTATCAGCTGAAAACGCTACACCTGTCTTAAATAGTACTGAAAAAGTTAATAAACCGTCATGTAATATATACAGGAACTAATCAAGGAAAAGCGGAAAATTCGCCGCCGATGGCAGGAAACAAAATCAGCGTTGTTGAAATGGTAATTAAATCGAGCTATATTAAGATTCTAATATGTGCATTGCGGGAAGAAGAAAACCAGAGCGTCCAGAATTTTTTAAATGAACTCTCAGCAATCGAGAGAACAGATTATGCTTTGTGGAAGGCAACAAAAAATTTAAAAAGGCCAACAAACTCGAATCACCCCATTAGACTACCAACTGGAAATTGGGCGAGAAGCGATGAAGAAAAAGCCAATGCTTTTGCTGCTCATCTAACAACAGTATTCGCACCACACGAAGAAACTATAATAACTTCGTACTACCCGACCAAATGGATGATGATTTGTCCTTCAAACCCATAAAATATAATTGGAAGAAAATTAAGAATAATCAAGTGATGTAAATTACAAAATGAAACACAGATCGTCCATTATATTGGACGAATAAGCATGCTGCCTACAATCTCAAAGTTATTTGAAAAATGCTACTTTCGAAATTGAAACCAGTAATTCTTCTACCGAAGAAATTTCACTCAGTTCTGGGAAACTATCTCCTTCAAAGGCAGTACATGGTTAAACAAAATAATACAACTACTTGTTTAAATGATATCAACGCAAGTGTTCCACAAGGCAGCATTCTAGGTCCAATATTATCTAAACAAAAGAATTATCTAAACAAAATCGAGAACTGGCTGAAGACATGGCGCATAAAAGTGAACGAAAATAAATCAACTCACGTCACATTCACAATTTTGTTGAGGAATACAAAAGTATGTTTGGTGGTATTACCATTCTATCAAAACAGAAATAAACCACTTACGGTTGTTCAATTATATAAGAGATAATGTCGTTATAATGTAAAATGCGGAATTGTGTTACTATAAGGCAGAAAATTAATTACTGATTATCCCTGAGATGAATATCTTCCAATAAAATAATTTTTTGTCGTTGATCGATATTTTAGAATTTTAGGCATAGGTACAGATAACTTTTTAAGATAAATTTAATTGGAACATAAGTATATTTAAATTCTGAAATTTTGAATTTTAAAATTGTCTAAAATCGTCAAATTTTTTAAGTATCTAATAATTCCAAATTTCTAAAATGTTTAGTTCTAAATTCTCGGCCCCTGTGGTCGGCAGCACTCACATGTCCCGTAAACCTAAATTGCACGAACATGTTTTTCCAAGAATACCACCACAGTATCCTATGCTTATCGGATGAGGCGACTAAACGGTTGGATCGCTGGGCTGACGACCCGCATTCGTAAAAAATTCAACTGTTTGCCATATTAATAAAAGAAAAACTGGATACCGCTAAACCAATACCAGTCAAGTACCCGGTCACGAGGTTTAAAATCAGCACAAGGAATGTGCATTCACTTAGAAAACCAGGAACTCGTTGCTCTTCAAGAAACTCGTCGGCCGAAAAGTGTAGATCATGTGTTCCGCTTGAAGTGTTCAGTTACACAGTATATACAAGTTACTGTCCTGGTTGGTGACTATATCAAGGAGCAGTTCGGTCACTGATCAGATCTTTTCGCTGCGGATTCTATCTAAACGAGCAATAAATGATGTATCTATTATTTAAAGTGAGAAACCAGGAATTTTCATTGAAAAAGAACGCAATCGAAAGCATAAATGAAAATGTATTAAGTCTTCGAAAGTGCATACCAATCGAGTACTGGAAAGCTTCTGATTTTCGTACGTTGCTCTGCTACATTGGCATAGTTGCCTTTAAGAATATTACCGCAGAAAAATACTATGAACATTTTTTGCTTTTAGTATATATGTGCTACGAGAACATTAGGGCCCATCAAAGGACGGTATTGCAAATAATAAGTGTGCCGCAGATTTACTTAAGTCGTTTTATGATATATTTGAAATTTTGTATGGAAATCAAAATGTGTCCTATAATGTACATACATAGCTTGCTTCACATCATACGAGACGTAGAGAAATTTGGGTATCTGGATAACTACAGTGTTTTCAAATTTAAAAACTACATGAAACAGATAAAAAAAATTGATAAAAAACAGCACAGCCTCTTCAGCAAATATATAGGGTGGTTTTTATAGAGTAACACAAGTTTAAATCTTAATAAAACAAAGTAATATATTTTTAATACAAATGATTGGATAGAAAATTTTATGACATTAATGTTTAAATATGATTTCGGCCATGTGACCACCACGGCTGGCACGTACAAGGCGCAAATGGAACACCAATTTTCACAAACTTTTCGCAGCATTTGCGGCCGTATTTCGCCAATAACTCTTCGAATGTTGATTTCCAGGGGTTCAATTGTCTCTGGTTTATCGAAGTAGACAAGTGAATTTACATAGCCCCAAAGAAAATAATCCAATGGTGTTAAATCACACGATCTTGGTGGTCAATTAATTGGACCATTACTCGAAAATATTCTTTCATCAAAAGTTTCTTTGAGTAAATCAATTGTAGCGCCTGAAGATTAATGCCAGCTAATCGAGTTACGAAAAAATTTCTAATCATGTCCCTATACTGCTCACCATACAGTAATATTCTGGACCAATGACTCCGCCAGCCCATGAAGACAGACCCATCAAACAGTAATTTTCTGTGGATGTAATGGTGTTTCGACAAAAGCTTGTGGATTATCCCCACTCCAGATGTGACAATTCTGCTTAATTACGTACCCATTCAACCAAAAATGGGTTTCTAAATATAAAAATTTGGGAATTTATTGTACGAAAACAGAGCAGTTGACTCCAGAGAACAAATATTAATCCAACAAATGTATCAGCAAATAATTTATCAACGGTTATAACCTATAGTAAACCAAAATTTAAACAGGAATATCCAATGCAGATCTATATGCCATTATGAAGGCAAATTTACGCGAGGTGAAGCTATTGAGAAGAGAGTTTACTGAACACAAAAATAATTGTACCTGCCAAAACAACAGGAATATGATATACTACATGACAGGAATGCTTTACAACTGCCTACAACTACAACAGACGAGTGGTAACATTGAAAGTGACAAAAAACATGATTCCGAGAAGGAAACTATATTGATGAGAAAAATCAAAATTTCCCTTAGTTCATTACAGAGATTTATATTATGTGAATATAAAATACAGGACCGGCGCTTTAGAGGTATAACCAATATATCTTTACCGAAATACATAAGAGAATATTTAATGGCAATTATTACAGACGAAGCTGCACGTAAATTTTCTTGGCATGGCTTACATGGAAATATTATAGTACGGAAATATTACGTAATGGAACTTTTAAAAGGTAACGATTATTGAGTTACGAACTATTCTTATTATGTAATGGGTATTAACTGATAAACTATTTCTTAATTTAGAAAAAGGTATGCAAAAATATGAGACTTCATAACCATCTGATGTATAGAAAATGAAATCAAGAAATGGTTTCAATTTATTTCAAGTTCATTATTCACCATTAAATTGCCAAACTAGAATTGTAATAAGAGTACATATGTACATAACTTACCTATAAGTAATGCGGACCCAGATCAAAAGGTTTGTCAGGTCACGACCATCAAATTTATGCTTATAAAGGGTGTTTTTTTTAGAGGTTTGCAAATTTGAGTTGGGAACACTGCTTTATTTGACAACCCATTTAACAGCTGATAGTAGCTTCTCGTATATTTCATTATGGATAGACTTACATAAGAGCAACCCTTGCAAATTGGTGAATTTTTTTTATCAAAATAATGGTTCTGTTCATCAAACTTATCGTACCCTTCGTCCATTTTATAGCGTACATAATCGTTCTTTCGAATAACAATAGATCGTTTTCGGACCACGTTTACTCTTAATGATAATGTGCATCCCGTGAGATGGGAAAGCATTGAAGAAGATCCAAATCAATCAATTCGTCGCCGTTCTCAGCAGCTGGGGTGATATGGCTTTCCACTTTATGGAAGATTTTACGAAAGGATCTTGGCTTAAAAGCTTTCAAGATTCAACTTCTGCAGGAATTAGAGCCAAACGACCATCTGGCATTAATCTTGCTGACATGTGGTTCCAACAGGATGGAGCCACATGCCACACAGCGCGCGCTATAATTGATTTACTCAAATAAACTTATTAGGTTATTTAACACCATTGGATTATTTTCTTTGCGGTTATGTAAAGTCACTTGTCTACGTCGATAAACCAGAGACAATTGAACACCTGGAAATAAACATTCGAAGAGTTATTCGAAGAGCAAAATACGGCCGCAAATGCTGCGAAAAGTTTGTGAAAATTGGTGTTCCAGATTGCGCCTTGTATGCACCAGCCGTGGTGGTCACATAGCCGAAATCATATATTTAAACATTAATGTCATAAAATTGTCTATCCAATAAAGCCAGTTTCATTGATATTAAAAATATATTTCTTTGTTTTATTATGATTGAAACTTGTGTAACTCTATAAAAACCACCCTTGATATGTTTGTTTGAACATGTCGTTTCACCACATAGTAATATTTCGATTTACATGCTTTACAAACTTTAAGTGACCAACAAACTATTCCAAGCATGGTAAGTCTAACTATCAGACCGACCCATTGTATTAATCCATCGATGAAAGTTATCTTTTAACATTTTTATCACAATTTCGATATTTACGCTGAATGTTAGCTGTTGTATAATAGAACTTGTATTGTTACATGAAAATGGTAGTTTACATGAAAACGTTAACATCGGTATTCTGAGCTTCTTCCATTCCATTCTATACACATATTACTATATCGTGATATGATTTGATAAAATTAGATTTACAATTTGCAGCCAATTCAAGAGATTAATCAAATTCAAAACGAACAATGTGAGTATATATACTGAAAATTGTCAACACACGATTTCGATTGTTCCCCGGCGTGAAAAAAATATTTATCTGGCCTACTCAGGCACATAGATATATAGTTTATGCAAAAATGTTTATGAAAGAAATTCTAATCGACTACTTCTTCATATTATTTTATCGGGAATTAATGATCGGTTAACGTTTCATTATTTCCAAGAACATAGATATTTAATGCGTGATTTTCACGTTCCAACAAATTGTTTCTAACATTTTTTGTAGACATTTAGAGCTTACACGCAATAGAAAAAATGTATATGCGATAAAAAGAGACAAAGCATAATACAAAAATAGCGTCGAGCTATAATTTTTTGGCAATGTAAAATTTACAATATAATTTTTGACGGATAGTTTTGGTGCACAACGCTCTTTCTTGTAGCTACATTTCTTTTTCTAAAACGAAATCCAAAGTTTATTGTTAATATAGAGACCCTAACAGGTGGTATTAAAGTAGCGTTAGGCGATTGTCTTTCGGGAGTATTCACAAATAATAACGCGCTATGGAATTCATTACATGAAGCTGGATGTGAAACAGGTGGAGGATGCCTCTTTTTAAGCATTACACCTCGCAAATGTGTGACCACGAGGGCTATGATTTAAATAACGTTGGTAAAAATAAAGGAGGTGGGTCGTGTACCGCAGCTGCATTTTTAAGAGAATTTGTTCCAAAAGACACACTATAGAAGCATATTGACATTGCTGGTGTAATGTGTGAGTCATCGGCCGCCCCTTACGTACATTAGCACAAGTTATTATAAACGAATCAAAGAAAGAATCGCCATTTTTATTGTGTTTGTTATGGTTTGTTTATAGCAACAAACTTTATTTTTATGGAAACAAATTTATAAAAAAAAAAGAAAAAAAATCCAACAAAATTTTGTTTGTTTATATGTTTGTTCTTGTCTTTCAAATGAATTTCGCGATATGCTAATCTCTTCATTTTTTGTTGGCCAACATTGTTGATAAACGTCAATTTTTCTGAAGAACAATAGCTGGCGACCAGACGATATAGTGGCGACCAGTCTACCAATAAATAATGCATATACACTTTTTTTTTTTGGCGAGAAACAAATTTAAAAATAATAATACTTCGACAATTGAAATAGTAACACATTTTATTTTGGATTATTTTGGCACATTCAATCCATGACAACATTCAAACTATATTGTCACAATAGAATAAAATAAAATATGAAAATCATTTGAAAAACCAGTGCTACGTATATGCAAAAGTTTAAATGTACTGATACAGATTTGGTATCACTTTGCCAATGAATGTCTCAGCCCTAATAAAATCGCGTTATAAAAATTATAGCGGCAGTTAAATTTATCAATTCAAATTTAATTTCTGAGAACCACGATTAAATATATATATATATATATATATATATATATATATATATATATATATATATATATATATATATATATATATATATATATATATATATATATATATATATATATATATATATATATATATATATATATATATATATATATATATATATATATATATATATATATATATATATATATATATATATATATATATGTATATATATATATATATATATGGTAATTCCAAAGCTTTTCATTAAATATTTTATCGAATTTACTATACAAAACTACATACATGTTCAAAACAAATAAAGAAATTTAAATCAATGACAAAACAATAACAAAACTCAAAAACTTTTTCAATTAACTCACAGTCACAATAACAGAATAAAGCATTTCATGGTTTCTGTTGATTTCGATCATCTAACTTTTCCAATATTATATAACCGCATAAATCATCATCATAACAATATATATTACGAGCAAACCCCACAGTACATAAAGGAGAAGCCAAAGTATTATATTACAAAAAAAAAATGTGATTTGACATTTCCATATCATATCCATGTACATATAATCACACAAATTTGTGTATGCCATAATAGTAGACAGGGCACGAAAAATTAAAATCAATTTTAATTGAATTATGATGACTGATTTTTCTGTTTAAATGCAAACCGAAGACAGTCATAATAAAATTTACTATGATTCATGAATATGAGCATGACACTACTGTATAGTTGTAGACAAATTCAGAAAATATTTGAGTAGTTTACGTGCTGTCTCTCACATATACTCGTAGAATATATAATGCATCATCATTCTTTAGTAGAAAATCACAATAAAAAACAAAACAAAAAAATGTTTTTTCTTAACCCATTTTCCGCGATTTTATTAGATCATTGCGTCAAAAATTGAAACGGTGCCAAGAAAATACTTGTTCTGACCTTAAACGGGATATTATCGTTTAGTGTTGTATACACACATTAACCTAGTAACGAATATAATACATATACATGTATATATAAGTATTTAGATGTAAGAGTATTCGGTATTTCATTAGTTTATATTATTATTGATCGTTTAGCTGTCCCAAACACCAAATCATTCGACTGGAACTCGTCAACGAACGAATATAAGTATTCAACAATGAACTTATTTAAATTACAAAGATCAAATCTTTGGAAAATTGGAAAAATAAAATTCGTTTTGTGGTGCGGTCTTACTGATAACCAAAATATATTTTTGTACCTCGCAAATAATGGTATTTCCTGTAGAAAATTTATTTGATTTTAATTTATAAAAATGTTCGATTAGCATATGTACTTCCATTTTTGGACAGATTTTCCTCAACAATTATTTCATTGATGTGGTGGCGAAACATGTCAAATAGTCAAAATTAAAATTTTTTCCAATTTCAAAGTTTTGGTCATCATCATTTGGGCACTGTGTACGATTAAAAGGTATATGGAATACTAAAGAGGAATTCCGTATACTAGGGCAAAGCAAAAATAAAAGATAAGCAAGGATAAACTGTATTAATGAAAGATATAGGAAACCATCAGAAATTCAGAGAGATAGCAGACTAATCGGAATTAAAAAATCAGAAAATCATAGATTGTAAAAGAAATATTAGGCAAAGGTGAGTACACGAGAAGGTAGAACAGAATGCGGTAGATTATACAATGTACCATGGAGAAACAATTTTGATAAAGCAAAAGAAAAGTGAGGAAAACGTGCACTGAAAAAATAAAAATTACAAAATGAAGATATTTAAAGTACAAGTAGGTAGAAGTTGCCTCGAGATAGATAGTAAATGGAAGGTGATAAAGAAATGGAAGGAGAAAATAAAATGTTGGTTACACAAATGAAAACTGTTAAAGAAATTGTATGGTGAAGGAAGAAGGTTATTGATGTGTACAATGAAATATATACAAAAACGGAAATAACCTAAAGGCTCTTAAATAATAATAATGATGCCAATTGGAAAGAAGAGAGACACTTAAATGCGTTTAACACATTGAGTGATACCTCACTCATTAACAGTTTATAAACAACGATTAACAAAAGAGGCACAATTTGGTATTCTATACTGAACGCACAAAAGATAATACAGGAAAGAAAATCCAGAGCCAGACTGAAATAGTAAGGCTCCTTTAGTAAGTATAGACAGTGAAAGATGCTGCTTATATAGATGTACGTGGCTATTCCGAACGGCTCGGCTGGTTCTTGACACGTCTGTTATATTCGATGATTTTTTCGAATCAGTTGACGAACGGTTTGGTCGCCAGTTGCCACGTGCCAAATCATTTAATCATCTTAACCTTTAAAAATTTGCACAACAGAAGTTTCCGATTTTTTATTCAAATTAGAAAATAGTAAGAAGGTTGGGTATGAAGGTTTTCTCCAATTTTACTTAGAAACTGCACCGAGCTTTTAACTGTACTCGCATTACTTTTAATTATAATGAAAGATTTCGAATACACAATTTTCCAGATCCATGGAAAATATTATTGCTTCGTCCTACATAAATCTGGTAACCGAAATGAGATTAGCAACATCCTCAAACTCTTCAATTCCATTGGTTCATTGATTCTATATGATTCATCGCAAAATATCTGGTTTACGCCAGTGACATGATCAATTACTAAGATATCGGTTTATTTGAAATTGCAATTTTTATATTTTTGTCATCTTCCCTCTTTTCCCACATTTCTATAATATCTCACTTAGAATACCTACTCGTTCCGGATTAACGCAGGCAGTTTGTTGTAGTGAACTGCTTGATGCGAGTTCGAACCATCTGGAGCAGTTCTGAGAAATCTACAGCCCATCGCTCTATACAGTCCCTTAAGGTTACTGTTTTTATCTTTTATGAATTGGTTTTTTGGTTTGTATATAGCTAAACTGCTGCCGTTTTACAGTTCGTTAAAACTATCGCATTTCTTTTCTACCGGGCTGACATTTTCGAGTATACTTCTATAATACTAATCTCAGCAAATTTAATGGTGGCACGTTCTGACTTCAGCAGATTAATATTGACTTTCTTTATAATAGTTTCGTGGTGCTTTTTGGTGTTTAACAGTAGCGTTCTGAATTTTTCTATATACAAGTCCAATATATTACTCGAATGTCGCAAAAAACCAATCAAAACTATGATCTATCTGATTGATTGTCATCGAAGCCGTGATGGGCTCGTCGTATGTATCATTCGGTGTGGAAACTGTGTTCTACTTATCACCATATTCCTTTCCGTTCCCATGTCATTGAGTTTAACTCTTAGAAGATATTTCCTTATCCCACCTCGACATTAAAATCATCAAGCATGATTTTAATGCCGTATTTGGGATTGTTGTTGTAAGCTTCATCAAGCTTTATATAGAATTCATTATTGATAGTAGTCGTTCTTTGTGTCCTCTAAAACCACTGCTAAAATCTAAACACCTATTAAGGGCCGTGAAGCTGAAGCTTTAGAGAGCGTTGATCAGGCTCCTTGCTAGTACGCTGACTCGATCACGTTAGCCACCATATGGTAGGCGCAGAGGTCGCTGCCAATGCTGCAGGCGACGACGGGTCCACGGTGTAGAGAATGACTTGGCCTCTTCAGATTGTCTAAGACAGTAGACCATGCTCAAGATCAAAACCGTTGGAGTCAAATTGTTAATACAGGAAGACGCCAGTGTAAAGTCCTTTAAAAACTGTTATCATTAATAAATTCGTATTTGACAAAATCTTGAATCAGTTTCTCCGCAATTCTTGAAATGAAAAAATTCTTTTATTCCCAAAACTAATCATGAAAAATGAATAAACTTCTATAGAGTGACATAATCGAGTTGACGTTCTCGATAATATGCATTATAACCATAAACACCGTGAAATCAGCTGACAGTCAGGTTTTTTTTTTTTTTTTTTTTTTTTGTGGTGGAGGGGGGAATTTTCATAAGACCTCACATGTGGACCTAATCCATAAACATGTGAGAGTGTCGGATTCTTACCGACTAAACCCTAACCCCCAAATTCTTATGCCTATAGTTGTCTCGTGGAACTACTGTTATGTATTACTTCGCGAGAACAGGCTCAGCCTTAGCTGCCATCTAACTTTGTTATCTTTGTCTATTTTTTTCTAGACTTCTCAGCTTCTTAATAATCCTTGCACTCATTTTACACACCACCTCCCAAATTTCTTCGGACTGCAGCATATAATCCACAACTGTTAACGGTGATAAGTCATTTCCCACAGACCTATATAGTTCCAATCTTTCTTCTTCGAAGCGCGGGCAGTCAAAAAATACATGTTCGACGTTCTCCAGCTTTCCTTCGCACATTGGGCAATAAGGGGAATCATCTTGCTTAAATTTATGTAAATAAGCGCGAAAACAACCATGCCCCGTCAGAAATTGGCATAAATAGAAGTCAATCTCTCCATGTTTCCTATCTAGCCATTTAACTACCGAAGGGACTAACCGAGCTGTCCTTTTCCCGAGTTGTCCCAATAGCCAATAAGTCAACTGGAGGCATACCAGCCAGTAGACACACGGCTTCATCCGATACCGTTCTAAATGAACTAACCACCCTCAAAGCGCTTAACCTATAAGCAGATGCCACCGGTTGCTTGTATGTACTTTTCTCCATAGCTCTGGCCCAAATTGGTGCTCCATACATCATAATAGACGTCAACACACTGCTCAGTAACAGTTTACGGCTCTGGCGCCCCCCCCCCCCCACCCTGAGTTTGGCATAATTCGCATTAACGCCGCGTTCGCTTTTCCAGCTTTTTCCCCAGCGGTATCCAAATGCGATTTAAAGGATATTCCAGAATCAATTATTACTCCCAGATAATTAATAGATTGTTTTGACTGGATCCGTTGACCACCAACTTCCACCGTCATGAATTCCAATCTTTTCCTACTGGTGATGAGCACTGCTTCTGTTTTGTGCTCCGCCAACTGTAAACCCACAGATGATAACCAATCCTGAATTATTTTTATACTCTAATTGCAGATTTCTTCCACCTCTTCTTTGTACTTTGCAACAACTACGATCGCAACATCATCAGCAAAACCAACCACCATTGCTTCTTCTGGTAACGGTAGTCTAAAAATATTATCGTACATGGCATTCCACAATGTGGGTGCCAGCACAGACCCCTGTGGTACACCTCCAGAAATGTGATGGTATTTAGTACCTTCGTCGGTTTCATACTTCAAAACTCGTTGCCTAAAATAATTAGCCACCATTTTAAGTAAATACAGAGGGACCTCTTTATTGATTAGCGCGTTTAATACGCAAACCCAACTCGCCGAGTTGAATGCATTTTTCACATCTAATGTAACTACCGCACACTACTTTTTAGAACCTCCTTTCCATCTATCACTAGATATTGCCTCTCGCGCCGTATCCACTACGAGTTTAATCGCTTCAATGGTAGAGCGAGCTTTACGGAACCCATATTGGTTCTCCGCCAAGTCCCCTTTGTTTTTAATGGCCTCCTGTAGTCGCTCACATATAATTCTCTCAAATAATTTACCTGCAGCCTTCTTCGCTTTAGGCAATAGTACCAACCGTTGTAACTTCCGTTGCTCTGGAAATACTCCTTCCTCCATGCATGAGTTGAATAAGTTTACAAACAACTCTGGGTATGAGCGGACCGCCGATTTAATGGCAATATTGGGAATTTTATCAGGCCCCGGAGCTTTGTTATTCTTCAATTTGCTACATGCTTTAAGCACTTCCTCCTTTGTAATTAATGGGAATATTTCTCCGCCTCCTGTTGCTTCGACATTAACCGTACAATCTGGTTGTTGTGGAAACAGTGACGTGACTATATTTTTCAGCACTCGTGGGCACGATGGGTAGCTTGCGTAGATCGTCCCTAGTTTCCAATCTAGCACGTTGGTATATAAACGTTTAGCTCGAAGGCATTCTCTACGAAGCTGGGTTATTTCCTCGGTCCACCAGAACACTTCTTTTTTCCGATTATCCCTCGTTTTCCGCGGCATTGCTGCATCACAAGCTCTTGTGATATGATCTACGATTTGATTCACTTTGCTATCCGCAGTTCCGGACAAAGTAATGTCCTCCAGCATATAGACAAATAACTTTTCATCAAACATTGTTTGTTTCCACTCGATAAACCTTTTTGTTGATTCTGAACGAACCTTTCCTGGCCTTCCATCTCTTATTTCACAGATAATAGCCTGGTGATCACTATGTGTATATTGTTCACTAACTTCCCAACTCACTATTCTATTTAAAAGGCCCTCGCTAACCCATGTGAGATCAATTATCGAGCTAGCGCCACCCCTACGGAAAGTGGATGTACTACCAACATTCAACATCGCAACTGGTAGTAGAGAAAATGCTTCCAGTAGCGCTTTACCTCTAACATTAGTCTCTCGGCTGCCCCACTCAACAGCCCAAGCATTAAAATCCCCAGCTATCAACAGAGGGTTTAGGTTTCGCGAGTCACTAACTAATTGATCTAGGAAGATTTTGAATTCATCAAGGGTAGCACTAGGGTGAGCATAACAGCTATAAATGTGAATACCATCGATCTTCACTCTTACAAAGCCAGATTCTCCGCCGCTGGGCTTCTCCAGAAAGGGGCGGTTACACATATTGCTATCGAGCTGTTTATATTGTTCGCATACAATAGCAATGTCAGCGCCTATTTCACGTACAGTTTGCTGCAGCAGGTCTTGTGCAGCTTCACAATGGTTGAGATTTAGTTGGATCAATCTCATTTGACCAGCATTCTGTCTAGCGCCTTCTTATATGCAGGGCACTTCCAACTACCCGTTGCATGTTTATTTCCCCCAACAGCTTCCTCGCTACAAAGCACGCATTTTGAGTCATTCTTGCACTGTTTTGCAATATGACCTTCTTTACCACATTTTATACACAGATTAGATCTGTCGTTTTCACTCCTACATTTTTGCGCCAGGTGACCAAACTCAAAGCATTTAAAACACTTTACCGGCTTAACAGCCTCCCTTATACGACAAATCACCCATCCGATCCTTATTTTGCCTCTTGTTAAGACTTGCTCCGCCACCTTTCTTGGCATGCTAATCACTGCCATTTGCGTCCCACGATAAGATGCTCTAAGCGTCTTCACAGTAGTAGTACCTTTTGTTTCTTCCACCTGCGATTCTAAAGCTTGTAGTACATCTTCAGATATAGTAACTTCATCAATATCCCGTATTTCTATTAGGATTTCCTGTGACAAGGTTCTAACGTTGACTTCTTGGCCAATAATGCCCTGTAATTGGGATTGGAAAATAGCTGTTTGGGGTTGATCGCCAGTGCTTTCCAACTCCAATAACAGATCTCCCTTGGCGGTTTGACGTATATGCGTCACCTTTTCTCCCAACCCTTTGAGCTGAGAGTCTGCCTTCACCTTCCGTAGCAAATCAGCATACGAGACATCCCCCTTCTTTTTGATTAACAGAGCATCAGGTCGAGGCTGTCTTCTCCATTTCCATTTTCTTTTTTTCGGCTTGACTTTTTTCCAGTCTGGCCTAGCTTCTAGTGTCCAACTATCTATTCCCGGAGTTAGTACGCTTTATGTGTTGCGTTTTTTAGCCTCCATTTGTGTTTCACTTTGACCCGGTGAATCCCGCCTTTTCTTACTCGGTTCATCCTTTGGTATGTCCACCGTTCCACCTATTCTCTTATCTTGCTTTAGTGTTATATTTAAAATTTCACTAATCAACGGTTTTGACTTTAGAGGAAATGTTACCTGATTTGACAACAACACGTCCGTCTCAGGTTCCTGGTTTGTCCTGTCCCCATTGTTTGCAAGAGATGCCTCAGCTCTCTCCGTTCTCTCTGTAAGAGCTTCGAACTCCTTTTCCACCTCATTATATGATAGTTTAATCATGCGTATCATCTTCTTAATTTCTCCGTGCACATTGTTGCGATCCTTCACGAAGTCCGCGAGATCACTAATGTGTTTTTAGTTGCAATCAACTTGGAAACCTTCGTAACTGGCTCACCAGCCAATTCTTTCTCGAGTGATGCAGCTATGTTGGGAAGCGATACTGCCTCAAACATTTCACTGCGCGTAGGCGATCTCTGTAGCCTTCCACTGCTCTTGAATGGGTTAAAAACTCCTGGAGTCCCACTCACTGGTTTAACACTAAATGGACTTGTAATATTTCTAGTTCCGACAGCCAAGTTTTCCACTGCTGGAACAAAGCGGTCGTTGGATTTCGACGACTGGGAGCCCGCTTGCTCGCTCCCTAAAGTCGCCGATACTGGAGTTCCGAATCCCTGCACCGTAGTCTTCTTCTCCTGTTGCGTAAACATTTCGGTTATTTGTTTTCAGGGAACCGCCCTTAGCATTTTTTGCCTACTGCCAGGACATTTTATGCAGCCGCTCCTCCTGGAGAACAGACGCTGACCAGGAAGCCGCCCACGGACCGTCGCCCCTGGATTTAAATGTATACCTATTTTAAGGGTGGTATATTATTAGCCCTTGTTGCTTCTTAGGTTTATATGACCATACGGTATACCCTCCACCTTCGAAGTCGCACCTCTGGGTGAAGAGACACTTCTTGCTAGTTTTGGTCCACGAGTGTTAATTTCTTATCCACCGACCCGACCAAAATGGTTGCGTGTTTCCCCTATCCGCCACCTGAGGACGCGCTCGATGGGAGATCCAGCAACTCCACACGAGAGCTGACAGTCAGGTGTCAGAAGCCATAAGTAGTCTAGTCGTTCGCCAAATGTTTATAGAAGAGTGACTCCATGGGATTATGGCAATTTAGCCGAATTATTGCATGGAATATTGCAATAATCTCAATACTGTGTTAAAGTTGAGAACAGACTAGGCTCGGGTGTTCGGAGATGCTCTATTCCCGATACTCTTTAATCTCATGTTGGAGTACATCTTTCGTAAAACTGAAACATCTCAGCGCAACATCTTATATCGCCAGTTCAATCAGGTGCTTGCATATGCAGATGATATATGAGTGATTGTACTGAATAGCAACGGGGTGAAAGAAATACTTGATCCGCTTGTGCAGTTTTCAGCTTCTCTTAGACTCCAGATTAATGAGTCGTAAACCAAATTCATGATCTCTAATACATGATAGGGACAATGGCACTACAGGTTTTAGTAGTGGCCACTACACGTTTGAGGGAGGGAGGAGGTTCAAATATTTAGCCTCTCTTATCACTCACGATAATATATTAAAGTACGGCTGGCAGCTGGCAGTTGTGCTTTGTTGTCTCTAAGGCCACTACTAAAATCTAAACATATATCAAGTGCCGTGACATTGAAGCTTTACAAAGCATTGATCAGGTCCGTTGCTATGTTTGAATGTGAAAGTTAGGCGCTGACGGATGAGTACTAGAGATGGCTCTTTACATTTGAGAGAAGAATCATTCGTGTGATTTACGGCGGAAAACGCGAAATAGGTGGTACATTCCGAGCTCTGTACGATATCGAGATCAGAGATCTGATGAAGATCCCCGATATTGTACATGAAAACATCAGGAAGCTGACAGTCAGGTGTCAGAAGTCATAAGTAGTCTATAGGATATTTATAGGATATTACCTCAATGGGATTATAACAATTTAGCCGAATTACTGCATGAACTGATAAAAAAACAGGTCGCTATCTACAAGTAATTTGAAAATATAGAATTGTTAACTATATAGCCATACACTCAGAAGTCAGAAGTGAAGTGCACTAGATACAATTTTATTATATTTTTAATCACTTATTGATAATCCTAATCTAATCTAGTTCCACCAACCGTCTTGCATTGAATCATTTTAAATTTTGATGTTAAATTTGATTTGAGTTTCAATCGAATTTAATTAGAGTTTGATTAACTTAGCTTAAAAATTTCATCAAACTTGATAGCAGTTTGAGTAGAAATTGAAACGAAAGTCGGAATTTTTTAAATTATTTTCCATCTAGGTGAAATGACCGAATACAATATTTTAAATAATAAAATTTGAGTAACAACCAATATTTCACTAGTATTTCAATTGATACGCTTTAAACTACGTAAAAATAAAAATTTACTTCATTTTTTGAATCGAGTTTGATTAAAATATAAGTTTTATTTCCAAAAAGCTGCAATGGGCCAATATTTTAGAATAATTGTGGACACATTTAAAATTAAATTGAAAATACTTTGAATGAAATTTAGTTTGATTCGAGTTTCGCTGAGAATGTACTTGGGATTTTCTACTGTTCTGAGTTCTTAGCCCTAAAACAAAGGTGTATGTATGATAATTAATCTCTACTAATAAAAGAAACAATTTTTTTATGTATGACCGCACATTTATTTGATAAAGTGGAATTCCACCTCTCCTTCTCTATATATGTATATATGTACATACAGATGTGCATTATTCATTGCAAACGAGAGTTGATTTGTTTTCCTGCATTTTTTAACTCATTAGCACAGCAATTATCACGCGTTGTCTAGTATGGTTTAGATTATATGTAATATAAAATGTGGAGTATAGTTGTATAATTGCACCTTCTTATCATATACTATTGTTTCTTTTTGCGAACACTACAGCACAATAAACATTTTGCGATTCATTTCCTCGCGATAACATTTTTTTTATGTTTTTCGTATATTATATGTATATGTATGTGTGCTGCTTAAAGCCGGCTGCCTATATATGTATGTATGTATGTACACATTATATAATACATACCACCATTGCCATCTGTTGCTTCCCGCGATGATGATGATTGTGATGATAAACCGAATTTTTTTATTATTTCGCGATGACGTATACACCTCAACAACAAAATCGCGTATTTATTTTTTTTTCATAAATTATCATCGTATAAATAAATATGTATGTGTGTATGTATGAAGCATACAAGTTTGTTTTTTAGCTATGAACCCCGCGATATCAGACTATAATAGAAGTATATTATGTATGTATATATATGTATCTATCTAATTACTTTATAAAGTTAATTGAACTCGCGTGCGCCATTATGGTGGTGCGGGTGAATGATAACAATACAAATATTACATTGATTTTTGTTTTAGTTTGATAGATTGATTGCATTTCTAACTGTCCAGTGTATATAGTGATTACCGACCGCTTGGCATGGGTTAAATTTTTATTGCGATTTTCAATTATTTGTCAATTTACATTTTTTTGTTCATGACTTCTTTTCTCAGTTTAATGATGTGTGTTCATAACCCAAATTCATTTTGTTCAGTCATTCGTTGTGGGTTTTTGTTTTTTATTGTGGTGTTGAAGACCAGGCGTACGAGTAAAAGGTGTTCGAGAAAAGGAAAAACATGCGCATAGTATGGAATAACGAATAAGGATACAAATATTAGATAGATATCTCATTTTAATGTATACTCAATAAATTTATGTAGTTATCTCACACATAAGAAAGAGCCATGTGTGTGATGTACTCGCAAATTTGCTGATTTGATAAATTGACTGTTAATTCTCGGTCGGGACGGGGTGTGGGTGCGAAGATGACTTCTTCTGTACAGAATATACAAAATCATTAATATCGGCAATGAGATATTATTGCGATGATTTCACAAATTATATTTGGCTGAATGCCTTGAAGCTGCACCAGCCAAATCAGCCTACCACAACCAAACCTAGCCCATATAATTGTTTACAATTTTATTACAATTTACTACATCAGATCTCAATTTTACTGCACTTGCCGTTCGTGAGAAAACCGTGGGCGGTGCATAGTAACTTCAAATTGAAACTAGACCGCCACTTTGTAACTTTTAATGCAATTGTGATTTCGAGTTAAAACTTGGACCAGAATTTATAACAAATTAATAACAGATCACTGAAAATTAACTTAGTTCAATAGAAACATACTGAAATTCAAAGAAAATTTTGGTATTTTTCATTAGGTTTCTATTAAACATAAGTTGATTTTTACACAAAATAATTAAATTACACTGCTTGCGTGTATGTTTACTGCATAGTGAAAACAATGGCCAGTTCTATCGGAAATATGGCGGTGGTCTGGTGCAATAAATTATTATATGTATAGCTAAAGTCGACTTTTTCGATATTTTTCGTTAACTTGAAATAGATTTTACAAAAAATAATTAAATTGCACCACTTGACAAGGTGTTATTATACCGTATAGTGTAAACAGTTTGCCAGTCTAAAATTTGGTGGCGGTCTGGTGTAATAAATTATTATAGGTGGTAAAGTCGACTTTTTCGGTATTTTTCGTTTACTTGAAATGGATTTTACACAAAATAATTAAATTACACCGCTTGGCAAGATGTATGTATACCGTAGTGTAAACAGTGGCCAGTTCTATCCAAAATTTGGTGGCGGTTTGTATGCATTCAGTATGTTTCTATTAATCTAAGTTGATTTTTACACAAAATAATTACATTAAATTTATTGGCATCTTACCAGTGAACTGTTATTAATCAGTAATAAATTCCGGCCCAAGATTTATCTCGATATCACAATTACATCAAAAGTTACAAAGTATAGGTTTTTGAAGTTACACCACCCACGGTTTTCTCGCGAACTGCAAGTGTAATAAAATTGGGTATTAATAAATTGTACTAAAATTGTAATAAATTATGGGCTAGGTATCTGCAGCTTCAAGGCACAATTTGGCTGATAAATATAAAATAAAATATTGTCTGAATATGGTATCAATATCAAGTGACATTTAATTTTTATAATAATAATTGAACTTATACATGCGGACGCCACATAGGCTTCTTTAACTTCATTTACACAGGTATTTTGTATCAAAATTTAATCAATATCACTATTGTAAAAGTAATTTAAATCATATATCGCTTATCTCTGATTCTCAAGGGTCGTCTCTTTCGAGCAAAGCCTTACTCTCCAGATGGTCTCTTCTCTTTCTATACTTTCGAGACGTTAAGGACCCGACCTTGACCAAAGTTCCTAACATTTTACAATATTCCTGACATTTTACAAAGTTCAGCAACCTTGCAAACCGGATTAAATAATAGAATTACTGTTGAAAGCTTTAGAGTCAACCTCAGTTTGACCTAAAATTATGAATAAATTAAATATGTAATAAATAATTAAATTAAATATGTAATAATTCCGTAATGTAATTATATAAGAAATAATTATTTAATCTCACTTTATTATTTTTACCATATTACCCTATCAATATGTTAGTATAATGTAATGTTACATGTAATCGAATAATCGATCATAGTAATTGCGAATTAAGGGTACGAAGGTAAACAAATTATAAAGTTATGCGGATAAAGCGGTATTTTATGGCAGCGTTTAGCTTTAGTTTCTTTACTACAGCTCTATAATAGATGGCAACAATAGGGGACAATTATTCCCCGGCCAATTATCTCTTCTAGCTCGGCCATATCATTACCTCACACTTAGACATTACCATTATCACCGGATTTAAATACCTGTGTTTTGTAATATAACACACCCTGGGTTTGTGTCTTAGCTAAACAGCTTTTATGTCATAATTTGTATTTATATTCTCGCTTATAAAAGTTTAAATTCCTATATAATACGTACAGATGTTAATTTCTAGTTCCAAGCTCTTGCATAATTCTGAAAGCCGTCCATCACTAGATATAACTCTAAATGAAATGAATTGAAATGGATCTAAGAAATCTTTATTTTTTATAATTGTAATTATTCAATGTGCAAACGCAAATGGCCAAACAACTCACAACATATACATACGTGGCTTCTGTGAAATACAAGAATGACATGCTGGTTAATTAATTGTTGCCCCAAGAAGGGCGCCTATATTAAACACGTGTTCTTATAAACAAATTTAATTAATCGAGTTCTTCTTATTCAATGAGCCCCAACCAAAATGTTGTTGTATTCTTTCAAAGACCTCTAAATCAACGAAAGCTACCTAGGGCCCCACTGGAAGCATCGTTTGTTTAACTGCTTTAAGCTAACACGTGTTTTTATTTTGCTCCAGTGTATGATGCCATCCAAGTCACGTGCCATGAGTTTGATTACATAACAAATTAAAATTACACTAATACGATTAAACAACCATGCATTACCGGCACAAATACACTAATTATCACCGTACTATACGAAAAAAGCAATTAACTGCTTGCATGGGTTAAAACTAAAAGCGCTTATTAAAATCCGTTTGTTTGTCAATCTAACATTTTGTTCGGTTTGTTTTTTGTTATGTATACACAACAAAAAAATTTCATTCATATTCGATTCCAATAAGAGACGACTACGACGCCGACGACGAAAACACAAAAGAAAGACGAAGCCGCAAATGTGACATATGCGCGCACATGAAAACTAATTCATATAACAATAATTCTCTCGCATGGTTTAATATATATTCATTTCATGTTATATAACTATCTCGTATGTTTTTGTACGAAAATTTATATAACATTTGTATATTTATCTCGGTTTTGTTTCAAAAATCAAAATATTCTCTTTATTCTCTTTTCGAGGAAAACAAAAATAAAAACAAAAAAGCTCATTTATCGGTTTGTTTTTAAAATTCCGTGTTTAGTGTAAATAAATTTTTACTTTCGTTTCGTTCGCCAGTCGCAATCGTGATACTGAAATGGAATAACCACAAATTAAGAAAAATTTAATACAAAGTGAATTGTGTGTGAAGTAAATTTAATAAATAAAAAAAAAATTGTTTTGCAGTTGCGCGTTTGATAGCCCAAATAAAAAACGTTGTGTAATTAATTTTTGTGTAATGATACTTTTGTTGAATCAAATTAAACAAAAAATGTGCTTAAATACTAATTTACCACTTTATAAACTGTTATAAATATTTTTTTTTGTTAGACGTGTATGTGTGTAGTTCATCATCGTTCGTCTTATATATTATATATAACACAAGAAGAAATAATTATGTAAAATAAAATAAATCGGTTAACCTTACGTATTCAATATATAAAGTATATTACATAACATTGTCTTTTTTATAATCATTTTTTTTTCAATATACATAATAACATACTTCCGGATGAACTGTGTTTATGTAGTATGTACTGTGTGTAATTATACGTTGTCAATGTAATAAAAAATTGTGTTAAATTTACAAAAAGAATATTACATGAGTGAGGGTGCGTTCATAATAATGAAACAACAACAAAAAATGTGTTATTTTGGTTTTTCTTTGTTTTAAGCACTCACTGACACAACACACAACAGTCAGTATAAAAGACGACCAAATAAAGTGAATCAAGAGACGTGTGTTGGTGTTTTCCATTAATAACGCGAGAGATCCAAAATAATAAAATTAAAAAAACAAAAGGAATACAGTGCGCTGTATATTTTTTTTTGTCTATGTGTTGGTGATACATATGTATATGTAGTGGTTAGAAGTGTCAGTTTTTTACATGCTTGCATAATATGTTCTGATTCTGATTCATAAAAAAATTTTTTTTTAGTTTGACAAATTATATTATGTGTGGTTTTAATGTAAATGATTATTTAATAAGAAAAATTAAATCATAAAGTGCGAATGTTTTATATAAGTGAAATTTTATTAAAATACTAATAAATAAGTGAACGGGGTGTGATTAAATTTTCGTTGAAAATAGCCTCGGTTTTTTGAAGTACAAACATTTTTTTTTTTTTTTTCGTGTTATGTTAATCAGTTTTGTTATATAAACAACGAACAATATATAAATTAAACAACATTAAGGCACGATGGCTTCAGAATTAGAAACGGCTAAAGATGCATTTAAAAAACATAATTATTCGTTAGCAAATGAATTGTTTGCGAAAAGTTTTGAGCAATTACGTTATCCACCACAATGCGAATACTATATGTTATATGCAAATTCGTTATGTCATAGCGGACGACTAAAAGATGCGTTAGATGTGTATTCGCATGTGTGCCATGCGACAAATTCCGCGCTGCCAAATGATCAGGGAAAGTTTTTAGCATTTACAATACTCGATGGGATCGTTAATTTATCACAATGTCGTACAAATAATAGCAGTTGTAGTAGTAGTAGTAATAGTAGTGTGGAAATATATGATCCGTTATTATGTCCCATATGCCATGAAATTCTTATACAACCGGTAACAATATTGTGCGGTCATACATTTTGTCGGAATTGTATTGGGGCGCGGAATCAATGTCCCGAATGTAATACACCGTTTAATGATGAGAATTTCGAACAGGATATTCTCATTAAAAAACTTATCGAGAAATGGTGGTCGCACGAAATTCGGGCTTGTGAATTAAACGAAGAAATCATTGGATATTTGGATTTAAATTCATTGGATGACGCGCTGCGATGTTGTAACGAGAGTTTGGAAAAAGGTAAGAATTTTTATAGTTTTTTGTTTATGTAACGCTATACGTCGTTTGTTATGTCATGTTAAGTAGGTCAATGGTGTTTTTGTTGAATCAGGGCTTCGTACTTATAAAATACTTTTATGGTTCTATAATAATTGTGTTATGCAATTTTACGTATTATGTAATCTAATTTTTTTTTTAGTTTAGAATTTTTTTTTTCTATTTTTGGGAAAAATATTTATGACGATTGTTTTTAAAAGTTTATTTTGAATTATGCTGTTTATAAATATGACTTGATGATTTTTTTCCTTACATGACATCTACTTAGAATAGTCGGCGATACGCTCCACGTTGATTTATGATAGTTATGTTCTGGAAACATTTTACTTGACATTTCAATAAATCTGCTGTTATATAATAACTAAGTATGTTGGTAGTATAAATACTAGATTCTTGAGTTGATATGTATATAGAATTTTCAAGTCTTTAATATCTGAACTAAGTACTTTCATAACAACTCAGTTTACGAAATTACACGAACATGTAAGGCAATAACTCAAGCAATGTAAGTCGAAGTTAGTTAAATAAAATTCAACTAAAGTCCAATTTTTGGATTGAATAAGTTCCTCATTTCTGCCCATTCTTTAGCTCTGCTAAATGAAGGCGCCACAAACATGGAAAATATGTAATAAAGTTGAGCCAAGCAACCACTAACCAGTAAAGTTCGACAAATTTCAACACGTTATAACAAATACATATTTACCATTCACCAACATAATATTCAATGTACCTTCAACATGAACTAACTAATTATTAAACGAAATAATTTCTACCACCATCCCTTTTCCATTGCAGGCGAATGTATATTGCGAAAAAATTCAAACTTCCAGTCAATTTTTAATTTACAGATAATAAGTTCAATTCACTTTCTATAACCACATCAAATATTAAGAAAAGCACAATCCAAATTAGATCGATAAGCATCAAACTTTCAAATTAGACTACAATATTCCTTCATTTGTTTTTAGCAAATCGTTCAATTTTTATTTTCTTTGGAACATTTACTTACGATTTTAGATATGAAGTATGTATTTAGTTTTAGTGTAGGTAGTTCGTTTAGATCAGCAAACTCCTAGACGAGAGAATTCTCTAACCCGATTAAATTGGATCTAAAATATTGTCTCTTGTATTCAAATTTCCTTTGAAGTTTAAAACCAGTCTTTAACTCTTGCATTTAAGTATTTGTTATTTCCAAAAATAAGTTTGTATTTAGTTATGTATATCCAGAAAAACAACTTCCGCCATTTAAATTAAACAAAATTTTCAGATAATTAATGCTTAATTGAAGCAGTTCTTAAATTTTCTGTGATTTAATTAAATTCAATTTTAAACATATCGTTCTCGTATAATTTACAAATCTAAAATTGGACAGTTTAAGATTTCATTTTTCAGATTCCAAATTAATTTTAACGTAATTATAAAATTTATTAATAGAATTATATTTAAAATTAAAAATGTACAATATCCGGGAAATCTACCGGGTGTTTTTTTTAAACTGAGACGATCAAATATCTCGAAAAATAGCCACTCTACGGAAAAAATGTCCATAATGAAAATTTAATCATACCGCGGGGGAAATACATTAGTGCAAAAAAAAAGTCCCCCCACCCCCGCTTTGTAGGTGGGGCGGGGGTAACTTTTAAACTAAGATAGGAAGCCATATTTTTTATTGCAGATACGGATTCTACGACTAAAAGTACGTATGATTTGAATAAAATATTTTGTTCGGTTCATGATAGATGGCGTTGCAATCGACGAAATTCAATTTTTTCAATTTCTCCTTCTTAGAACACACGCATTCGATTCTGCAATACGTTTGAAATAAAAAACATCACGTTTTCATTGGAAATACTCGAAATTCGTCATCAAAACCATTTATTCAGTTTTGTAAATCTAAATAAGTGTTCAAAATGATGGCCTGAATTTTGTATTTTTGAAATTTAATAATAAAACTTGAAATTAATTTTGAACACTTATTTAGATTTACAAAACTGAATAAATTGTTTTGATTACGAATTTCGAGTATTTCCAATGAAAACGTGATGTTTTTTATTTCAAACGTATTGCAGAATCGAATGCGTGTGTTCTAAGAAGGAGAAATTGAAAAAATTGAATTTCGTCGATTGCAACGCCATCTATCATGAACCGAACAAAATATTTTATTCAAATCATACGTACTTTTAGTCGTAGAATCCGTATCTGCAATAAAAAATATGGCTTCCTATCTTAGTTTAAAAGTTACCCCCGCCCCACCTACAAAGCGGGGGTGGGGGGACTTTTTTTTTTGCACTAATGTATTTCCCCCGCGGTATGATTAAATTTTGATTATGGACATTTTTTCCGTAGAGTGGCTATTTTTCGAGATATTTGATCGTCTCAGTTTAAAAAAAACACCCGGTATATAAAAAAAATTAAAAATACAAGATTGTTGTAGTCCAGAACTCCCCCTTATATAACTTATATCCAACATATTAAATATAATATACGGGAAAAACCACTTCGTCTTATCAAAATCATATATAAATACATTCAATATTCAAACACGCTCTCATAAAAACCAAAACCAAAAAACACGTACATACGCACCAAACATCAATTAACATAAAACCAAAAAATAAAATAAAAAAAAATAATTTTTTTTTTTGATTTACTATGCTATATGCTGCGATGAGATAATACTGTCATTACATAATTGTTATCATTCGTTTGGTTTTGCTAAACAGAAGTGGAACATGCGTATCACAGTGCCGATGTTGATAATGAAAAATAATGTTTCAATGATGCTTTATTATATTATTATGTATTTATGCAAAATATGTATTTCTGGCTGAGATAGCACGCAGTATAGAAGCGCGCAACACCAACAAAAGCTAGAATATATAGAGACAACCTTGATCGAAACAGATTACGAAACAGGAAATAAAATATTGCCCCCGAAGGTAATGAAATAATTAGAAAACCTAACATATTGTGTTAACATTTTTATTAACACATTCGCTGCCAAATTATCGTTCTTTTGTTTAATAAAAATATAGTTTATTTTTTTATGTAATAATTACATAATAGGGGTTGGTTACTATACGCTTATATATAAATCGTGTACACACTGTACAGTATATACACACAACAAATCCGCGAAAATTTATTATTTTTATACACATACACATGCTAATATAGATTCGCACAAGTTAAACTTGAAATAAATTCGCTACTTTATATAAGTGTTGATAAAAAAAATAAAAAATATAAATAGTAGTAGTCGTATTAATAATAACAACACAAGCAGTAAGACGTTTTTGGTTTACATAACCGCGCGCATATTACAGAACAGAAATATAAAAATTTGAATATCTTTGTGTATTTTACTGTGTACTACTCTACTCTATGAAGAAAAATTATATTTTGCAAATTTATTCGGTTTATGTAATTGATTGATCGTAATTAATTGATTAGAAACACATTTTATTTTAATATTTTTTTTTTTTGCATTCGTAATCGTGCAAACGTTGACGACATGAGGCCATGTTGGAGGGGGGGGGGGGGGGGGGGGGGGTATTATTCGTTACAATTTATAACATGCCTAAAATAGACTAAATGTGAGTGTACGGCAAATGGGGATTTTAACCCGATACAAAACACGCCACTATAACTATATTATGTAAGATTTTGTTTCTTATCTTTCGGTTTCGTCTGATCAAAGTAATTTGTGTTAAACTATTTGAGTAACATAAACTTTAATACCAAATATGGCATTGACTTTGGTTTATTTCTCTAGCCTAATTTAATTCTATAAATTAATATAACCAGCGTTTGTCAACACCAGCGTTTCTCAAGTTGAGAATTTTTAAAAATTCTTGAATTAATTTTAACTTTATTTCTCAGATTAAGGCAATATTATCATGCAGAGATTATCATGTAGCGTTCAAATATAATAAATTTATTATTAACAATCTATAGATGAGCTCATCGAATACAACATTGGAATCAAGACATATGATTGAATGATTATTGTTTATTATTACTCATTATAAGTGACGTATTATTTCACTTCCGTAAAATTGAAGAACATTGAAGAGCAATTTTTTAGGAATGCTTTTAACAATTTTGAAAATTTTTCCAATTCTTAATGTAGAAGAAATTTAAAATTAGTCTACTCGGTTAGCGGTGGGTATAAGTAGAAACCGTCTTGTAATTTCATTGAATTTGATTAAATTTTTATTGACATACAGAATTGAAACAAAACATTAGTTTAATGAATCAAGTTTTTATCTAAATTTGGATTTAAGTGGAATTTCATGCTCAGCTCCTCATTATATAATCTTAAAATTGAGTAAGAATGGCAAATGGCAAGTTTCAAAAATTCAAATCAATAATTTAAATTAAACCGGTAATTGATGGAAATAAGGGGACCAGAATTCTAAAAATCGAAAACAGTACACCTTAGTATCTGAAAATATATCTAAATCGTCAAAAATTCAGTTAACTAGTTTTTCAAAAAACCACAGATATATATAATACAAATCGAATTTTTATTTCAATTTTTATTATATTTTTCATTTCTTTGACAATTCAACCATGTCCTGCAATATATGCGAGAATTCCTCGCAACTGAAACTTAACTTAACTACTCCAAAAATCGTTGATTATTCAAAAATCCTGTCGACGGTGGCGTTGGTCCCCATAGTAAACACAAAAGATTCCACCAATACTTTAAATTTTTGAGTCCGTTATTTTGTTTCTCGAAGAATTGGCTCATTTCCATCCATCAACGTAAAACAGAAAAACGGTGTTCCCCGCAAATTTGACATTTTAAATTATTGAAAATAAAAATCCAGTAAACAAGTTAATCCAAAATCCAAACAAACCTTTTTACTGCAGTTCAGGAAATGGTACGCCTGTTAATATATTTTATTCAGTATCGTCCTTTCCGAAAGAAAGAAAAAATTGAAAATAGTACAAAGAGCTAATCGAACTCAAATTGAGATTAAAACATAACCCGATTAGAATTTCAACATAAAATACAACTTGATTAGGGTTTGATCAATATTTTTCACAAACATATATTAGTCTGATCATACTAATCTATGTATTTTGATAAACTAATCAAATCTACTAACTATAATTGCGTTATTTATCAATTTCCTAAAATATATTTATATTTTCCGTACGCCCTATACCAATTTGAGTTTAAATTATAGTTATAGACAACAATTTAAAAATTTTAAAGTTGAATTTAATTTTTTTAAATGGGAAATTAATTATTTTCATAAATTTTCTTATCTTTTGGTGCGGAATGATCAAAGTAATTACTGTAACACAGTTAATACTAAATATGGTAATGGTTTTTTTTATCTCTAACCTAATTTGGGATTAATACATATGTATGTACATTATGTAACATATGTTTAAGCTCACTTTTTCATTCTCCGGTTTGAGAATTTTAATATCTAAAAAATGTATTTATCTGAATTCTTTAAAAATTCTACAATAAACATTCTTTCATTTACTTTTTAGTGTTATTGAAGTTCTTAGTTGCCGATTTCTCGGCCACAGTTTAGATTTGAACAAAATCATTGAGTAATAAATACCAATGTGCGATTTTTTTTTCATTTCCTTAATTATAGAATGAGAATTTTGTCATTCTAATTAAATATTCTCGAATTCTTTGTAAACTTTGTTCGGACAGAGGTATGTCTGAAGTTTTTGAAACTAAACGGAGCGCTCTACATAAGTAACACCTGCTACTAATTATGAGAATCTGAATAATAGGTCTTAAGTTGGAGTTTAATTATATTGTTTAGTGTTACGTATTAATCTAAAAATAAGTTTTAGTATAAATTAAATCAAATAAGTAAGTAATTATAAATTTAAGATAGAGTTTAGTCGTATTTCACTCCTACTTATTTAATTATCAACAGAGCTTACTAAGCATTAATATACATATATATTTTACATTAAAATGTTAAAACTAATCTGAATTAAATCATGGTAAATAATCATAAATAAAACATAAACTTAAGAAGGAGATTAATGGAAATCAAATTATGTAACCCATTTTGCGATTAAGCTGAAAATTTTAAAATTCCCCCCTTAAGTGGTTTTAGAAATTTAGCATATTTTTAAACTATTGATTGTTTACATGTTAGATCCCCTTTGTTACTGTTACAATACAGCACATCGTCCTTATAAATTTCTAAAGCGCCTCCTTATCAATCTTTTAAATTGAAAAAGCCTGATAGAGGTAAGGATGAAAGACTAATCAAACCATCTAGTAGTTGGTGAAGTTTCCAAATGATTAGAGACTTTCTTGATTAAAGTCATCAAAGGTTCTTTAATGATATATTGTACCTAGTGGGCCACTTTCGGTGAGCAGAACTGATCCAAATATTATGCTATGGCGTTAAAACTAATGGCTCATTCAAATACCATACATCATTAATATTGAAGTTGTAACCCGCTAAGAAGTGTGTAACAACTCACCTGCCGAAGCAACTATACCTTAAAATGGATTGTGCTCAAGTCATATGCATAACCGAAATGGCAAATTTAATAACACAATTAAAATCAAGTTATATCGAGTAGCAGAGTACAATGATAGACATTAAAGTGTTTGATGTAAGCCTGCATGGACCTGCCATTGGCAAAGATCTTGGTGGTAGTAGCATACAATCGAATGTGATCTTCGAGGAGTGATGTAGAGAAGGATTTCGTGTGAACGAGCTAGTCGGTTCGAAGCTTTATGTGATAGCTGTCATGACCAGCATCATAAGGGTACTAAATGTAACAAAAATGATGAATAATTGATTTTGTTCTTTTTTGACATTTACAGTATCTGAGCACACTAATGCCAGAAATATTTTTGATGAGTTAAGATTTTTTTGACTATTATTGTTTAGCCAAATCTATAACATCAAATTTTAAGGGGAAATTTTAAATTTATGCAACGTGCGACGACATCAATTCTTTTAACTTCAAATCGCCTCACGAAAATTCATCTTTAAAAAGATTAGAATAAAAAAAAAATTAATAAAATATTTTGATTAAAATAAATTAAATTCTTGGAAGTGAATAAATTAGATAAGATGGGCTCAAAATAAATGATTTAATCACGTACATACAAAAAAAAATGTTAGATGACGATGACAATATTATTATATAAGATGTTTACTATGTATATATGGAATATGAAATTGACGATTTTAATAGCTTTCCTTGGAATCATTATCAGCATTTTTATCAATTTTCCTGTATTGCACATGAAGTGTGGAAATGTACACTATATAAGTAATATCGTTTCTATATTATCTATTTAGATGTATTTCGATATTGATATAGAAATATTCGACTATACATATGTACAGATACAGACAAAAAGTGAAAGAATCAATAATTCTAAATAAATAGTCACGTAGCTGTATATGATATATGTAATTTTCATCAGAAAACTATATTATGTACACACAGCCAAAACTATATGTATAGAGAGAGAATATTACCAATATACATACATACATACTACATACTTACATTTCATATATATCTCGACATAATACATAATTGAGAAATATTTTATTTTGACTTATGAAATCCATATTACCATGTAAAAAGCATATAATTTATTAGGTAACACAGAAAAATTCAATTCAATTTCAATTATGTACAGGTATGAAATTTATGTTGTGTATATACATATATATGTATATGTATATTGGGAAATATAAGAATTCTATTATGTTTTATTATATTACTTTTTAAAAAGCGAGAGACTATTTGCAATATCTTTAAGATGATAAGAGTATGATGATGATGATGAAACGTACGCTGGACGGAATAGATCTTTACTGAACGATGATTACGTATCATAAATAATAAAAGATTATTCGTTTTATGTGTTATATGATTCATAAAAAAATTTTTTTTAAAGTTTTTCGCGCTGTCTTGTTAGTAATTTGTATTCTTGTTACTCCCAATTTTTATTTTTTGTTGGTGTATATGATAAATAATTTTTACGTTTTTTCTTCTCTTACGTTGAAGATACAACAAATATAACCGGCACATACAAAAAATGGGTTATTTTTTGCCAAATCATGGCACAAATGTGTGTTATATGTTCGTACATAATATTTTCTTTGTGATGTTTTTGAGGATGTACATTGAACTCGCGGCGCGATCTAATTTTTGTTGTTGTATAATAAATATGTTGCGGTGTATATGATGAGTGTTATTTGTCAGATGGCTAATTATTTATTTAATGTAGGTTAGGTAAATATTATTGTTGCCAGAATAATCTTTATTTGACATTATCGATCTTGTTTGAGATGTGAACCTAGCCTCTAAACTAAACTCATGTAATCGCGATTTAAAATTCTTAACACAAAATGTAATATCCGGTATAAATGACTCAATATAAGATTGATATATGACGCAAATAATCTTGATTTAGCAAATATATGTATATATGACCAAGTTGCATTAGGCGAAATTTGCAATCAATTTATTTCCAACTGAATATTCAAATTATATTGCTTTGTTAAATTTTATAGTTCTTTGTACGTCAGCGCAATATTGTACACAAACAACTTTACCTCCTGTCTGTTTAAACGGCATAATCATAAAATTGGTTTGTTCCGGTCGAAAATGTCTGAAGCAACTCCAATTAATCTCAAAAATAAAATTTGTCAAACTAACAACTCCCACGCATTCCAATGTGTCAATCAATCAAAAACATCGCAGTGCTCTCATTTAGCTCAGTCATTTGGTGTGATAAAGCTAATGTTTGAAATATTCAGGTTTAATTTAATTTCCACGGATTTGGGTCAAATTTTGATGAGGATTGAAAGCAGAACTATTTTAAGAAATTATAAGCAAGTTACAATTCGTTTAAATTATAATTTAAATCAAACTATTACAATACTATACATACATACATGTTTCACTAATTTTGGAAATATGAGATGTCATTTTACTTACAGCGTCATTTATTCTAGCACATGTATTAACTTTATTAATGCAATCGACGAGGCAGGAAATTTATTTGATTTAACTGAATTATTTTTGACCTCAACTGAAAGTTAATTTTATTGAAATTTTAATCTTTTTCAATCATTTTAGTTCTGTAGTTATACAAGTGCCAAACGCCTCATTTAATATGTTTTATGCGATATTCAGATAATTGAGTAACTTACTTTTTACCACCGTAAATGCAATGCAGGGAAGTTCGATTGGGCTAGTTTCAATTCAAGGAATAATTTCGAAATCCATCATAAAGAAAGAATCCTTTTTAAATTGAATATTTAGACTGTGGTCCAATTCACGACTTATTTTGTGTAGGCTGACTTATTTAAAAGCCTACAGTAAGCCTGCTCGCTAGAAATTTGACTTATTTGAGGGAGTTTCCACAAATATACCTTTCATAAACATTTTGTCTTTGAATATTGTAATTTAAATAAAATTGACGCTTACTTTTAGATTTTAATAATTATTCTAAAACTTCCAAAACACAAAAACTAAACAATAAAATAAGTTTCGGTTTGAAATAAGTCGACTTATTTCAAATAAGTTTTGAATTAGAACTACTTCGTAATACGTACTTCGAATTTTTATTCTAAATTCTAGTCTGTAGACTCCAACTACAATTTTCTGGACTGTATGTCAAATTCTAATCTTCGCGTCACAAATTGCAATCTCTAGTCTCCGAATTTCATTCTCCAGACTCAACTATCATATATACTGTAATTTTTCATTTACTATTTGTTAAATCCAAATCTATAAAATTTAATTAAGAAATGTTTAGAGTTTATTTCGAGTTCGAAAATAATCAAATTTTATTTGAAGAAGGTTGAATTTGATTTGAATTTAGCTTCTTGTTTGAATATAGTTAGGTTAGGTTAGGTAAGGGTGGCCGTCCTAAAGAACTAGCATAGACACAAAATTGCTCCGTAGCTGTATCACATTCAAGTTTCCTCCTCTTCACTCGCTAAACCATCCTGAGCTTACCAAGAAGCGTTTAGAATCCCGGATCTCGATATTACTAAGATCCGTGAGGTCGTTCAAAGAGGAAGTTCCCATAAATTTTGTTCTGCTGTACACTAGACTAGGACAGGTGCAGAGCAGATGGAGTACATTTTCCTCCTCCTCGTCATTACCACAGCTGCGGCTGAAATCGTGGCCTGGGACACCCAGTCTGGACCGGTCAAGTCCAGGCCAGATCTGCCTGGTTATTACACACGAACTGGCGTTAGACCATCTGACGTTCGTTTCTTTTATGGCTTCTTCCTGAAGCGGCAGTTTACATGAAGCAAGCGGTATCTTTATATCCCGCCTGCTTTGGGTTATTAGGCGCTCTGTACCCTTGCGGTCCAACTCATCTGCCATTACATTCCCTACGATATTGAAATGCCCTGGCACCCACGTCAAGCGGATGTTGAACTGATCAGCCATCTCATTTAAAGATGGCAGACAGTTCTGGGCTACCTTCGACGTCAGGGAGTATGATTGTAGCGTTTTAATAGCAGCCAGGCTGTCCGTAAAAATGCGAATATCCCTCGTAGATATTACATTATACTTCAACCAGTCCATGACTTCCATTATCGCGATCAGTTCAGCTTGAAAAACGCTGCAAAAGTCGGTAAAATTTATGTACGTATGTACTGAATATAGTACATATACGTACATAAATTTTATTAATTTTTTTTCCTTTTTCAACAATCTGATTTCTGAAACAATTGAGAATTAGAGGGCAAACCCAACGTCATAATTTTGCAAACCAATTTTATGCGCCCCGCCCTATAATTATAGCCATGCTATCTAAATTCGAAACGATTCATATAGTTCACTGTATTCTTCAACGCACTTTAATAATGTATCTTTATTGTATTGAAACAAAGAGATGATGATGAAAATCGTATACATTTTTCTTAAGAATACATCAGAATATGTATAGCAAGCATTAAAGAATGAATTACGAAAAAAGCGGTTGAACTTCATGACTCAATTGATTTTTATTCTTGCATATATCTGACATTACGTTGAAGGTCGAGAATTTAATTAAAAATCCTAACCCTCGACTACTAATTTTAGAGATTTTCTTGAAAATATTTTAAGGGCAATAAATTTTAAACGGAAACACACACTGGTAAACTTTGTTCTAGCAGACATAATAATTTATTACATCTAATTATTTTCATATTTATCATTTTTATTTTAGTACATATGTATATCTGTTGTTTTTTCACGCGTTAATCTTGCGCACCCCACAACCAGATCAGAAAATATCAACACATAAATTAAATTAAATTTCCTATACTTTAGTCTGAATGTGGTTTAGATTTTGGAATTACATACATATTGAGCGCGGCATGTACATTGTGTGTTATTTTTCCAATTACGTTTTGAACGTCCGGTTTGAAAACGTCTCTATATGAAATACATTCTACAAATTGTTAACCTTAAAAGTTCATTTCTCTTTAGATTTTTTGTGTTTTTGCTTTTTATAAGAAAAAAAAATAAATAAATAAGAAAATCAAAACATCTCTTGAATTTTTTTTTTTTTTGTTATTTCTTAAAATGTGTGACGACTTTTCTATATAAAAACTGATTACTGTACTGTATTTGTTTCAGTTCGTTCAACTTTAATGTATTTTATTTGCGCATTATATTTATTACTACTTATATACATGTTTTATATTAATTTAACATTATTAGTATTGTTATTACTTATATAGTTATATTATATATTATGTACATACATACATATATACACGTCCACAGGCGTTGCTATTGAAGATACCACACAAAACATTGAACTACATACTATATATGTATATAGTGGTAGAACAAAGCAACTAAAAATTAATGAGCCATCTCCTATAACTATTCACATAATATGTATACTATAAATATACGATTAATCGCTATTTCCACGGGTTGATGAGTGAGAAGAGCTATAAATTAAATAAAAAACATAAAACACGGTTGAATGACAAAAACAGAAGGTTAATGATTTATTGTGAGGTGTATTGAAAGTACACCAAAATTATCTAGATTTGTGTCTGTCTACATCCCACACAAGACGCTTATATCATTCATTCCCTCCCTATATATCTGCGCTTAGTGTTGTTTATTACAATCGTTCCACAAAGGGTTAATAAACTTTATTCATATACATATAACAAATGAGTTTATTCAATTCTAGAATAGCAATAAAACAAAACAAAGTTTTGGTAGAAAATTTATGGAAACGAAATTTTTATACCTATATAAATGTATAGCTAGCGAGCGCGGCGATACATTGTTTTGTTCGCGACTATATAGACATGAACGAGTGAATGAACTCATATGTAAGTATGTATATGAATTTCTTACGTTCGTTTTCCATATATACATATGTATATATTTCGGGTCAAATAAATATGTTAGAGGTTATGGGAATGTGATGACATTGGAATTTTCTTTTATATTTCAAGTTTATTTATTTAGACGACGACGAACGAATGACATTTGGATATTCAACCAAAAAAAAAAGCTCGATATATATTATGTGATATGATGATATGCTGTAATATAAAACCAACCTACCCACACAAAATTAATTAATAGTCGCTCACGTTAGACATTAAATAGAGTTATAAATAACTATGTACATACACAATAAGAAATTTTTAAGATCGATTTTTGATTGCAAGAGATTATGATAATATTCAATCTCCACCGGTTTACCTTTTAATTATTTTGTAAAATTATTCACGATTCTATAAATATTTTCGCCGGGATAGTTGATGGATGATCGTATATTGATTTATCGATCGTTAATTTAAGTGTAAGAGAAATATTTTTAAGAATGAAAAGTGTTTAAGTTGATTAGCACTTTATCAAGTGGTCTTTCAAATAATGATTTGCGATGATGATCTTAAAACTATAAATCAAATTATGCGAATTATTCGATCAGAATTCAAACAAATAGTAAAAAATATTTTATTTCTCAATTTAATTTTAGATTATAAATCAAATCTGGAAAATAAAATGGGGATTCAAATTAAATGAAATTAAGTTACGTAATACAAATTAAAGTCCATATAGTCTTAGTTTTAATATTCTAGGTAAAGTAACCACAATAAGCAATGACACTCGGCTACACGAATTAAAAGGGTATTTTTCTGAATTAAAAATCATTTTGAAAATGAAATAAAATAAAATCTTTTTTAATAAATTTTCAATTTTAGAATTGTTTTTGATAATTTAGTTTAAAGTTTTCGTATTCGCAATTAGAGGTGCCACTAGTTTCAAATAAGTTGGCCGATTTGTTTGCGTTATTTGATATGTATAAGTCTAGTACTATGTATTGTACATAGAACAATTCAAAAATATCTAGTTACCGGTGCTGGGATGTTATGCCATCACACTTTCGGAACGTTTGTGTCTCTTTTATCACGAAAGAATGTAATTTTTATTGTAATCATAGCCTGCTTGACTCTATTTCTATACATTCATTCGATAAAGTATCACCATTTTTTTATTGTTGACAGCTAGTGAAATGAGGAAAACAGGATAGTATGCTAATTTATTCTAATAGTCTGAGAACTCGATATAGATTGGAGCACAATTTTGCTCATGGAAACGAGACACAATGGTCGTTTGTGAATGAATGTATAGAATATCGAAAATGTGATGGTAGTGGCGGTGTTAGAATATGCTAGGTCATAGGTAATTTCTTGGGCAAGTTGGGCAGTGCCCATCCATCGACATCAAAGACAACGTGCAAGACAATATTTCGTGTATTTTACTTTTTAAATTTTTTTTTTTTTTTTAATTTTTAAAAAATAAAATTTCAATAACAAATTTTAATCGACCTTGCCAAGCACTCACATAGTAAAACACTAATAAATTCGAGCGTAAATAATATATTCAGTTTGGCAGGGCTTATAACTTTTGAACTCGCATTCGTAACGAATAGAAATTATACATGCACTCTAGAAATTATTTCATCCACAGATGATTCAACTATTGTGTCAGATAAAAATTCAATTAAATTAATTAGTTAATAATTCAGTAACTTGCTCTTGCTTTATTGAGTTTTCGATAGCGAATTTTATGAAAATACACATAGCAAAACTGTATGTGTATCTCTGAAAGTTTAAGGTCCAAAATTTATCTGAAATGTGAATAGGTCGTACTATTCTTTACCAAAAACTAAAGTGAAAATAAATATTTCTTAAAGTACAGGGTGTTGAAAAAATGATTTTTATAAAGTTTTGGGCCTGATCCGCTATTAATTTGGACATAACTATGGTATTATAGTATATTCTATCTGTATTCCTATGGTATTCGACGAGATATTCGACGTTTTGCTTTAAAATTAAATATTTTGAATTCGACTGATAACTTAAAAGGTTATTTTTCATCTAAAATTGGTTAGTACACATATTTAAACTGTTTTATGCTCCAAAATCATGAAAAATTCGGGTTTGACGGAATTCTTAAATTTCACCACGCACTGAATTTAAGAAATTTTAAGTTTTTTTATTGATCTCAAGCCAAAATCTGACGGTCGTTTTCTGAACCCCTCTAAAGTTTTAATTTATTGTAAATTCGTAGTTTTAAAATTCTTACGGTTGATTTTCCAATATAAGTTCATTCAAATTCTGAAAATATTAAAACTTATAATGTCCAAATTGCAATTTGAATCAAATATTTGATTACAATCCAAGATTAATGGAATACAATCATAGAGTGACCAGATATGCTCTTTTTGTTTCGTTCTACTCTTTACTCTTTTGTTATGTAAAAATCATCAAAATATACTGAGAGTTAATGACCTATTTTGTTTTTAAACCAACATATTACATAGATGATTTTATGCCATAAACATGTATAATAGTACAAACAAATATATTTATGCGAAACGAAATTCATATCAACATTAGGCGTACATTAACACTTCCCCGTATCCAAGTCTTGTAACCAAACAAAGTATCTCGACCATTGAAGTTATATTCAAGGTTTTAATAATTAAAATAAACATTAGCTAGCCTAAAGTTCCAATTTGAACTGGGTTTGGGCTGGATAGCATTGGCAGTTAAACTAGAAATTCAGCGTACTTGTGCTGTTATGTTCCCAACCATTTGTAGCTGATCACGTTTAAACGAATTTAAAATGGAGACTAGTAGAAACTGATATAACATTTTGTTGTAGATGTGCAAAAATATACTCGTATATGCATTTCTTGAGTTGTTGACATTGAGTTTGGATTTAAAAAGCGCATCAGAAAAGTTATTTTATAGATTTACACTAATATGTAAACAATTTTTCGTCTGTTTTACTATGTGAGTGATTGGTAAGGTCGATTAAAAGTTGGTACCAAATTTTTGTTTGTTTTGTAAAATTTCATTTACAATAAATTATAAATAATAATAAATATAAAAAATTTACGGCACCAAATTGTACTCGACCTTTTCCAGCACTTACATAGTAAAACACACGAAAAATTATCATCTGTAAGCCCTAAACAAGTTTTTGTCTGTTATACTATATGAATGCCTGGCAGGGTTGACTAAAATTTGGTATTCAATAGTATACATTATATGGGTTGTTTGATGGCTTGTTTTTATGAATAATTTTTTCTTAGAAGATGAATTTTCTTGGGCACTAAATGTTTGGTGTGAGCATTGTCCATCATGTCCAATATGACGAACCGCGCCTGCCACATGGCTTCATACACGTATTTTGCTTTAGGATAGAATGATTTTAGCAAGGGTACTAAGCACCGTTGTCCCCTTAAATCTCCAAAAGTGCGTTTAACAAATCATTAAAAAAGGTTAAAAATTGATAAACTAGGCTAATTCAATAACTAAATGCAATTCGCGGTACTGGACAGTAGAGTTTAAGTTTATAGAATTGTGATATGAACGATTCCTATTTCTGGAAAATAAATGTTGATTCCAAAGAATTTAGAACCGAGAAATTATTAAATTTTGATTCTGGAAAATATTTTAGGTTAAATTTTTAGTTCAAAATTTACGGTGCCTGAAATTTTAAAATTTGATTGACTTAAAATTTAATAATTGATTGAAAAGTTTAAAAGAAAGATTTAAACAAAAGTTTTAAATCACTGAAATTTTAAAACTTCCAATTTATAAATTTTAAATGTTTCTGAAATACGAAATTTTTAATTAATATCAAAATATAAATTAATTATTTGACTGTCGAAAAAGGTTTATAGAATTGTGAAGAAATAACCATTTCGAAGTTTAATGTATAGTTTTGACACAAACAATTCAGAGTCTCTGATCTGAAACAACGCCCTTTATTTTACGCTTTAGAATATTAATTAATTTATTAGATGAATAAAATTTAATTTTGGAATTCTATATTTTATATTATTCTAAAATCTTAATTTTTAAAATTTGATTATCTTATGATTAAATTTTAAATCCAAATTTTAATTCTAAAGACACAAATTTCACAAATTTAAAATGTAAAATCAAAAATTTAAATTCGATCTGATTAAATTATAAATTTCAAAATTTAATTTTAAAAAATAGAGAACCTCTTTGAGTCATTTTGAAAATTAAAATTACTCTTTTTAAAAACCGGAATTAAATAGATGTCAAATTTAATATTTATTATTTTAAAAGATTCAGTTTGAAAATTGTTCAAAATAATTTTAATTATAAACTTAAAAGCTTCAAATTTTTAATAATTTTTTTGTATTCGCCACGGTTCTAAAATTTAACCATAGCAAATTTTTAAAATATGTGTAATTCTTTAAATTTTTCAAATGGAACTTAAATATAAAATTTACGAATTAATTTTATGAATTTTATTTAACTGTGTAAAATTGAAATCCGAAATTTTTAAAATATTTTGGATTTGATTTTTAAAATATTGGAATCATTCTATTTGCCTGTAGTTTTGGACTGCATGAACTACACAAATTGTTTGTTGGTTGGTTGAAATGTCTTCAAATATTTAAATTTTGAAAACATACTCTTTTGCGATCGAAAATATCTGGTCAGCCTAATCATAAATGAGCTTCCAGCAGGCGTCGCCGATATATAATCAAATTCCAAGTGTTTAAAATATTTTACCCGTGAAATGTTGTGTACATTTTAGGAAATCAACATTAAAATTTATGATTCATGTGTGGATAATAATTATTCTGTGCTGACAATAATTACTACTAACATTGATCATCTTTGGTTGAGATGAATCTCTTTCTCTTTTACAATTAATACAATAATGTTAAATGTCATGTAGCAAGATATATATGTACGACATTTTTGAAGGTCGTTTATGCTGGTTTACGTGCTGATGATCTACAATAAGTACGACAACGTTGACGGGATATTCTAGAATTATCGATACATTTAGAGAATAGAATAGGTATTTTGTGTGTTGAAGAAATATAAATATTATGGCTATTATATGTGTTACGTATTCTTAGACAGGAAGATTAAGAAATATACTCGACTACAATACCATGCATGACTCATATTAAACTTATTTCGTGACTTGCAAACTTTATAATGTCGTTTACGGTTTTTTTTTCGTGTATGTTGTCAAATGACATTGAATCGATTAGGGCAAATGAAATTCCCAGTTACTATTCTTCCAGTCCCTATATACATTCTTACTTGTTTCAATTTATTTATGTTACGTTCTTTCTGCGTTTAATGAGTTTTTATTTATATTTTCCAGTTCTTTTACTCTCATAAGTATATAGAATTCTACTAATGTACTATATAAATATTTATTGCAATCGCATTGTTATTATTTTGTTAGCTGATGTGGGGTTTGCGTATATACATATGTATATACTACAACAAAAACATTTAATAATTCATAGACGGAATAATTTTAAATATAAATATTTATGGTTGTAAAAGTATATTATTCACCTTATGTGAATTCTAATTTCTCATTATCGATATTACTTGCGCGCATCCACCGCCAAACAATGAAATGTGCTTCGTTGTTGTTATTGTTCCTGATATCGCCGAATATTATAATTGCTATAAGTGTGGTAATTCTAATCACAAAACCACTTTTTTGTTTTGTTTAGTTATCGGACACAATCAATCACCGATTTATTTATATACAAATGATAGTACATTATTTGTTATTATTATGGTTTTTTGTGGTGTTCAAGTGTCTTCCGGATTTACTGATAAATATTTTATTCCCAAGAAAATTATTCTTAATACTGTGTGCAATGTAGTATGTATGTATGTAGTGGGTATTCTTTCAATGACAACAGATATTCTTAAACATCTAATTAAACACAAAACAAAGTTGAAGGCCAGTCGCAATTATGTCTATAGTTTCACAATTTTATGAAACAATTTAGATTTGTAATTTATTCAACTTGTATTTTTTTGCACAACACAATGTATGATAATACCTAGCCGTCCATTGCAAACCTGTTTTTGTATTATCAAAATATAATACGCCTTATAATTTGAGGACTTTGAATCAATTAAGAATCTCTCTTTGTTTGTATAATAAAACTATACACACACTCAAATAAATAGAAATTTTGGTTACCTCAATTTTTGGAATTATGCAATCAGTGATAAGATTCATTTTGTTATTCGAATAAAGAACCAAAAACAAAATTTTAATTTTAATTCTATTTCGATTTTAATTAATGCACGGCTGGCGCGTAGATTATGGTAAGAAGTTTTATTGTTAAATTATATTTATGTACATTATATACAATTAATATCAAAGGTGGGTGACCGCATTTGATAAACTTTTCGCTTTTCTTATCAGTAGTTTATGTTTGAACTCGCATTTTCGTTATGTAAATTTAGGCATTATATTGGAATATTAATTTTTATTTGTTATGTAACAATATATAACTATGCGTATGTATGTACATATATGGTTTATACTTAATCATATAATTTAATTCAAATTCCAGAATGCGTTCATTTTTTTATTTTGCTACTATAGAAATGTTGTATAAATCCAAAAAATGATTTTTTTTATTCAAATTAACGAATTATGTGTTTATTTAAACTGTATCTGCATAATGGTGCCATTCAATATTTTAATATTTATCCCGATTGGAATTCTAGAACATTTGAATTTCAACCTGATTTCGATTTGAATCTACATATTAAATTTAACTTGGAATAGCCAAACATAGTAATCGTTCGTCAAACAAAATAGAAGATGTGTGTCGATTTGCTTTCATAAGACTTAAATTAAAATTTAATGGGTAGCTTAAGTAAGCCGGTAGATCGGAAAAGGATGTGTTAGGTAAACTAAATTATAAAAAGATACTAAAACGTTTGTTTATACAAACAGGAGGCCTGTTAACTGAAAATTTTGGATAGTTGCAAGGGATTTAGTTAAAATTTAAATTAAATCCACGTATTATTCAATAAATAGAATTTCTGCCGAGTTTCGAAGCCCCAAAATATACGAAGGATTTTCTTAAAAGTTTAACTTAATCCAGAATATGTCCTTCGTTCTCAATTCGTATTCTTCTCTGGATTGCCGACTCTGTTCTGCACAAGAAAATGAAAATTGCTTCAAATAACAAAATTTGTAGATTCTCCAAACGTGCGAATAATTTAAGTAATAGTTCAAATTAAACCAAGAATTAGGTTGCCAACTCTTTCCTGGTCTACAAAGTTGTGATTGCTTCGAATAACAAAATTTACTTGAATTCGAAACTCTTCAAGTGATTTTCTTTAACATTTGACACTACTTCATAAGTTCATAATTCTCTGAATTTCGGAATATTACTGAGAAGTTGAGCTCAGAATTGTCCATTTGTGCACTATAGATTTCCAATACGGCCATCGCCTCAAATAATAAATTTATTTTGCTTGATTAGGCTTTATTCCGAGTATAATAAACATATAATAGACATAAACATCGTCTCATGAGTTGTAGATTGCAGAAATTGGTTTTTGGGAACATATTTTTTAGAGAGGTATAAATTGTTCCGAAAAAGGACAGTCCGTGCCAAAACCGGACGTCTGGCATCTTTGGCTTAAGTCGAACTATGTAACTTAAAAAATATGTTGTTTGAGTCAAACTATTTGTACAGTGGTTTGGTTTTATACGGCTCAAATCATATCATTAATCAGTTTTAGTGGAAATGGATTGTCTGCGTAATTTACCATATTGGAATTGGACTAAAACACTGTAAGATAATTTAATACATAGCGCACAAAAAGTATATCTGAACTTTGTGACAGTTAACCATCGTTCACTAAACGTTCGAACGTCTTAAATTGGTTTGGTAGTGCAAGTATAGGGATTACTCTATCATTCTCAATTACCATCTTCAACTTTATTAGAAATTTTTCGATATTAAGGTCTAGAAATACTTATCGAAAAATATTTTGAACAAAATGCAGCGTCACCAAAGTTTAGGAGTTGATTTTCTAGTTTACTTGAAAGTTGAAATATTAGTTTCAGAATATTCTAAATATTATTCAAAATTTAATTTTAAATCGGATTCAGTATTTAATTCGACATTTAATGGTAGATAACATATTAGAGTAGTAAAAATAATGTCCAACCTTTTTAAAACTGCGAGCTACTTCGACTATTCCAATGCATTTGACGGACGCCTACTGGGACCGTATATCTTCTGTCAGTATTTTTATTTAGCGATAATTAAAAATTTATTAGCATTGACGTAGTAGTGACCAATCGCCGCCCTCGTTGGCACAATATAAGTATCGTCCTTGCTTTGTTATTCGAGAGTCTCGAGTTCGATTCCTGGTGGTGATCAAAAACCACGGTTGGGTGTTTTTAATGTGTAAGTATATTGTCGTGTATTTTAGTTAGTTATAATGACCAAAAAGTTAGCGTCACACAAATAAATAATTTTACTTTAAATGGAAAATGTACATTCAGAAGAAACTTTGTTATTCTTATTACATTTGATCAAAACTCTTAATATTAAAAATTCATCCACTAGAACAGATTCGTATATTTGAACGCTTCTTCAAGCGATAACTCTAGTAATGTTATGTACATAACTCGACTGACTACACATAATTCAAGAGTACGCAACAATGGCAATATCGATGGTAATCCGCCCAACTTTAATTTGTTTACTTCGATTAAAATTAATTAATTTTTTTAATTACAAATTGATAAGCACTGGTGTTAAAAAATTACCAGCGCCCTTCAATATGAAATAGGATATCAAACTCAATTGCTAATGGAAAATACCCGTCCTTTCAACGGCTTGGCCAGTAGAGTTATTTTCTATGGAACCAAATTAATTTTACGTATCATTGTCAAAAAAAGTCTGGGATGGGTGTTTTTGTACCAAAACCAACTGTATATCTTTTGTAGATAACGAAAAAGTCTGTAATCTGGGATGGATTTTTTACGCTCGTGTTGTTAGCGTAAAATGGTATATAATAGGAACATGTGGTACGGGTACGTTCACGGGCCTCCTACAATAGCTGCGGTCGCGAGCTACCGGTTGGCCATCACTGCGATTATCTTAAGCGAGCTATATTTAGTTTTAATTGAAATTATGTATAGTTTTGACCCAACGAGACCCAATAATTTAAGATATTATAAAAATAAAGGGTTTTCGTGGTTTAAACCGTATTCTCCTTAATTTATACATTTATGTGAACCCAATTTTTATTTTTGTTATAATTCGATAATTTGAATTTATTCAACTTTGATAAATTTAAGTTTTTTTGAAATATCTGATATAGTTTTAACCAAACTTACATTTTTGATGCAGGTTTGAAATAAAACTTTCGACGTACAACATAAATATAGAGTTTTAAAATTTTGAACACCTCCATTCTGCCACGCACTTTCTAATTAAATTCTAACCCAAAATCAAATTTACGATACAGATTAATTAATATAATCAAATTACGGATTAAAAAATTGTGAGAATAACCGTTTTAAGTCTTGCCCCAAGCGTTTCTAGAACGTGATCACATATTTGCTGCGGGTATCATTCTCGAGGCAAATTAATTCCATAAATTGCGAAATCAAAATTATTAATCAGCACATCGTTCTAATAAATAGTGTACTGTATACAACAACAAAAAGTTTGTGTTATCACAACTCGCACAACAAAAAAGAAAAGATAATTCTATTATTGATGATAAACGATGATTACGTTATTCCCCATCAATTAATCATCCAGCTTTGCGAATTTTTATTTTTTTGTGTATTGGTTACGTGATCTTGATTTAAGTAATTTTATGTGGTTTACGTATTTTGGAAACAATTTATTTCTATAAAAGTATAAAATTATTATTTTGCTGTTGGCTGGTACTAAAAAAAAAATTGAATATTAGGGGGTTAAATTCAATTATCGAGAGTGCAGGATAAAAATTTCTTTCGAGAACGAAAAGTTATATCGCAAAATAAAAATCCTTTATCTTATCTCTTCTGTACATACATACATATGTATATGGTATATAGTGAATACGATTTTATATACATACTTAATTGAATTTTTTTTTTCGTACACAAGTATGTACGTTCGTATATTATTAGATGTACGAAGAAGGAATGCTATTAGTTTAGTAACCATGATGATAATCATATTTTAACGTCTTAACTATATAAGTATAAATATTAACCGTTTCTTTTTATTTTCTTATTTCAGCACCAAATAATTTTACGGGACTGCTACTTCGTTCACAAGTTTTACATAAATTAAATCATTATCAAAGCTCATTAGCAGACGCTGAAAATGCTATGAAATATCGACCAACATCGTATAAGGTGAGTGAATGATTAATGGATTTATGTTTTTATTTTATTTAATTTTTTTTTTTGTAACATATTTTAGTATTGTCATGTTTCAATTTTGTGGTTGGAAGAGATTTTTTATGTGTATGTATTTATGATATAATTTTATGTCTTTGGTTTACATAATGCTAGGGATGTTATGTGGATTTTTGCCGCTTATATGGATCAGTTGAAGTATAAAATTTAGGGATTTTAGTCATTCGTTCGCTATAATAAAACTAATTCTTAATCATTTACTGTGTACGTTCATTAACCGCGAAGGTAAGACCGAATCAACATTTATGTATTAGCTGCACTCCGAATACTCAACCGCCTACATTTGTTCATGTTACTCTCGGAAATAGGTGGGCGCGCGCATATGTGCAATCTACATGTAACACATATTATAATTTTATTTCATTACACATTTTTTTTGTTTTTATATAAATTGTCAAATTTTAGACACAAAAATTCCTAATATTTATTAGTGTTTATACGTTTTATGCGGTTAGCAAGCGATTTTGTTTATGCATTAAAAAAAAATATTTTAATTTCTGTGCAAAAACAATAAAAACTGAAAAAAATAATAAATAAATCAAAAGTGAAAAATTATTTCAAAAGAAATTTTTTAGTCGTTTTCCATCTGGCATGTTATTCTGTTGAATCAGTATACTGTTTGTATCAGTAGACAATATATTTTTGAAATTTGTATCGCGTAATTCTTGCTATAAACAATTGTACCATTTCTTAATTAGATGCCTGTTGTTCGAACTAATTAGAATTTGTGGGGTATACGTGACTTAATTCGCAACTATTCCATTAAGTTATTTTAATTAAGTCATTTAAGGTTTCAGCTATGTATATACGTGATCAAAATTCATAAATGAACGAAAAGAAACTAAGTAAGAATTTTTATTTGCATTTAACTATAAGGAAGAGAATACAAAATTTAAATTGTTTAAAAAAAAATAAACTACAAATTAAAAATGTTGATGATATATTGAAACGTATAACAGTAATGAATCATTTTTATTAAAGCCAGAAGAAAATTTTCTTATTGATTATTAATTGATTATTTTAATATTGTAAATTAATTAGCTTGTGCGAATGTTGTATCTAGCCAGCTGGCGAATATTTTAGTTAATTATAATGACCAAAAAGTTAGCGTCTCACAAATAAATAATTTTACTTTAAATCTGAAATGTACATTCAGAAGAAACTTTGTTATTCTTATTACATTTGATCAAAACTCTTAATAATAGAAATTCATCCACTAGAACAGAGTCGTATATTTTATTGAACGCTTAATAACATAATAACATAATTCAAGAGCTGTGTCAATGGCAATATCGATGGTGAATTTACAGAACAAGTTTCGTAAACTACTACTACTTCGTAAACTACTCTCTGAATTTAAAATCCCTTATTATACCATATCTATAGGTTTGCCACCTGATGGTCTCAAAGCCGAAGATTTTATAATTACAAATCACATAAATTAAGCAAAACTATACGTAACCCCCAAATTTTGTTGTCGTATTTCTTTTAAGTAGCTCATGGGATAGTTGAGAATGACCTAAGCTAACCTTTTGTTGTTAAATCGTTTATTAGATAATAAATTGAATTTAAAATTAAAATTGTGATAATGCTTTGAGTACTTCTTAACAAGTTGAATTATTCAGTTTTCCTTCCCAAATGTGCGCTAGTAACTGCTTTGGACAAAATTATTTCCCACAAGCAGTTACAGACCTCTAAAGTTTGATTTTTCAAATATTTTTAATTACCAGGTTCCAATAAATTTAATCCGCAACGAATTTCCTCAGTCAGTCAGATACTAATACAAGGCTAGTAGGTATAAAATATTTCGCATTCTAGATTCGCATTTGTTTTTAATGATTGTCAATTTTGAGAATCTCAAGTCAGATAGATAAGAGGTTAAAATTGCTTTTTTTTTCTTTTTTGTATAAAAATATAGAATATTCATGAACACTAAATTGTTAATTGATATCACTTTCATCATAATCGGTTAAAAAATAACCTACTTAGTAGGAATAGTACAAATGTACTATTCCGTACTTCACACTGTGTATGTCGAATATGTCGTACTATCTTATATAGTTTTTCTCATATTCCGTTTTAAAAGGTAGTTTTCTGATCGGATTCAATTATTTTATATTTAAACCTTTAATTAATTCCCAATGCTTTTCAATTTACAACTACCGCCAGGAACCAGTCGGGTAGAAGCTAGAACCTATAGACACCAAATTTCAGATGGTCGGATAAAAAGATACAAGCCAGTTTGTGAGAATTTCTTTGATTTAATTTCGTTTAAAATTGATGAAATTCTGAGAGAGCCAGAGAATTTTATAAAAGACTTCGAGCAACCAATTCTGCCAACTTGGAATTTGTATTCAGATTTGTTGAAATATTGGTACGCATGATAGATAGAATTGAAATTTTAAATTTTATTTACTTGATCATTCAAAATGTTATGTTCCTAATACTAAATTATAGATTCTAACAATTCTAAAATCAAAATTATACCGCTAATAATAAGATTTCAGAGAGTCTACTAAACTTTTATTAGCAATACAATGATTTTTGGGGTGTGACTTACATATATGCTGCATTAGGATAAGTTAGGATAAGCCATAACCCAGGTTCATGTTAGTTTTTTGGAAATAACTTTGAACTATTCCCATTATTGTTTTTAGTGTCACTTCTGTTTTGATCAAATCTTTTGCTTGAAAATAAAATAGCTAAGCTTCAGTTCTTCTTGAACATATTTTTGTTATGGTTTAGATAAAATGTATGGTCCAAACTACATTGCAAATTCGTTTTATAACACTGAAGCTCCAAAACCAGTACTATTTGCATCATTTTGTATAGTGACCGGATTATTTATCTTAAAATAAACCAAACATAAGGAAGAAATTATTAACAGTCTGTCCGAATTTGTGATACGATTGTTTATAGGCTAAATTTCAGACTAAACTAATTTTTTTGATTAGCTCATATCACTCGTTAATAGATGGCACCAGTGGCAATCGACTATACTGTGCCTCAACTCCACCATCAAATTTATGCCTAATACTGATTTTTTCGAGAACCGAATAATATTTTACACCATAATTTGAATTTTTATGATGTAAACTACCTCTATCTCTCCTTTCCTATGTTTAAATTTGAACACTTGTTCACTCATTCGAACTCATTTGTTTTATTGCGAACTCAGCCTACTGGACTGAAATGTCATTTGATTTCAATTTCCGTTGGTCTGTGTCAATCGCCAATAATTTACATTGTAAGCATAAAATTGTTCTAATTGGCTGAGATCGCAACAGAAAAAGCAAAAGTATAAGCGAAATAGTGTATGCAAATTCATTTGTAGAAATATCCTAAACTAAATTGATGACTAGTTACACTATTAACCGCTAAGTTTATCATTTAAATCGAATAGTCTGATATTTAACTAGCATAGAATATGTTAAATTGGGAATTGATTTTATTTGTAAATTTGTCGATTTTTTTTTATTTTGAAATAAAAAAATTGCATGATAGAAATTATGAGAAAGCAAGCATTCAATCCGCTGTAATTAAAATTATTTCAAAATTTAATTTTTATTATTTTTTACGTAACTGAATCTGATTTCACTGACACATGACATAATAAATCAGTTTCAGTGGGATCATCGGACATTTGAAACATTTGATAAATTCGTGGTGTTTGAAAATGAATTAATTTAATCGGGTTAGAATAAATTCGAATCTCTAGAGGCTCTAGTTAAATTGAAACTGTTTATTCGATTCAATACCAGTTGATTGCTAGATTGTGACCAGAACATTCCAATGCACGACCAACATCCATGAAAACGGAACGAATTGTCTCATACATACATTTAGTAATTATTTCACATTGCTTGCTACGTAAAGAATCATATAAAGTATTACGTGTATGTTCATGGAACTAAAAATTTTCTTTTTAACTAACTATAGGGATAACCGACTAGGGATAACCGACTAACCAGGTTTGGTTTTATTTTAAGTGACTTTTGGGAAATTATTTATTTAAATTGCATATCAATTTGTGTAGCTCCCATTCATCATAATTCAAAATAATAAAAATGTTATAATTTGATTAGGCAATTCCATAAAATATATAAATTGAAATTCGATTGCATAACTCTTTTTATTAATATAATTATAAAAGGTTGCTAATTCATAATATTTTGTTCATATAACTTTATGATTATTATGATGTATACATATTAGCTGATTTATAATTTTGCCATTTAATACATATGCGAGATTGCTCATGTAATTTATATCTTGATCTTTATGTGATTGTGTCACTACATAATACTATACAACATGTGTGCAATTTGCATATATCATACAATACAATGATTAATTCGTGCGGGAGTTATTATGATCGCACTGATTTCTGCACCAAATGAATACATTTTTCCAGCTTACATTTTCGCTTGATATGGGCTTGAAAATATTTTCGTAGGTTGTTTTTTTTTTTGTACGCATTAACACATTCTGAGAAATTATGTATTCAATTATGTATTAATAAGTCGAAAAAAAACATCAAGAGTCTTGTACGTTTGCTGTAGTTTCAAGAGAGGCAGAGGCAAAGAGAAACATAATGATAATTGCGTTACATAAAAGCCTTATTATGATTTCATTGAAATTCTAAATAAAGTTTTTGTACAAATATACATTTATTTATGTACATAAAATAACGAAAGAGTTTTTTAAAAAAAATGTATTAATAAGTTAAATATTTTAGGATGCAATAATAATTGTTTATGTAATCGCGCACACTGGGTATATTTATAATAAATACAAAGTTACGAGTTTGGTCGATTTTTAAAACTTTTTTTAGTTTGTCCTATACTTCTACCCCGTTTTGGTTTGTCTTCACTCACAAGACGGTATAAATAGCAAAAATAAAAATAATTTCGTATAAAAGCTATATTTAAACTAATTATTTTATGTAATTAAGTTAATTCAAAAATAATATTTTTATGTTTTTTTTTTTAATATTATGTTTCATTTTAGTTATGATGTCCATATAATCGTTTAGGTAACCAACTTTATTCTGTTCAAAGGATAACTTACATTCCATTTTATTATATGCGCTAATATAATTTTATATTGCGGTGACATGGGAAAATAAATGGAGCTATCTGATTTTGTTTGTTTTTGTTTATTTGGGGATAGGTGTAATTTAATACAATTTATTGTTATGTATAGTTTATGTAACGACATTGTATGCATACGGAAATTTTAATTAAATTATGTTTGTACATACATGTTCATATAACTTTGTAGTAGTTTTCTGCTAAACGAAGCATTATGGTATGGAGTGGACATAACCAATATGGTAAATAAATTAAATAATTGAGCCTGTGTATAGTCGATACAATCGATAAAACATTTGTTCGGTTATAAAAAGCAATGAGAATTTTTTTTTTGTTTAATACTTTAAAAATTTGCAAATTTTCAATCCGAATGTATATTTTATTGTTATTTGTTTACTTGAATTCAAAATGAATATTTTGCCATAAATAAGTCAACCTTAGAGGCAAAGCTTTAAAAGCTCTTAATCTAAATAAGTAGCAAAAGACAGTTCGGCGTTTAAACTTAAAAGTTCATTGTTTTATTAAAAGTTTGATTGATTTTCTAATCCCCAAAAGCTTTTTTAAAATGCAATAAAAGCTTGATGTTTCCTCTATGACTATTGTCACATACAGCATGTTTAAAATACATCACATAGTTATCTTGTTAGTACATTTTCAAAATATTAGTAGTAATTCTCACAGGAAATCGATTTATAGCTTCATATACTTCACATACAAAACTCGTACCCGTTATCATCAAAATCATCTAGGCGAAATAAGATATTCGTGATTCTATTTCCTCCCCACCCAATCAACCACCACCAACCTCTTGAACATAAATCAGTTCATTTAAATTCAACGAACGCAGCCAACATGTAAAACAGTTCCGAATATTACAAGAATCTGAAAAAAAATTGTACGCGTGTTTTGAATTAATTTTTTTAACTAGAATTTGTTTGCGCCGCTCACAAAGAAAAAATTTATTTTTAATTGTTGTTGTTTCTTTTTATTTCAATTCTAGGCACATTTCCGACGAGCCGAGGCCCTAGCATCGCTTGGCCGACTAGAAGAGGCGCTAGTGGAGTACTGTATCGCCGCGTGTTTTGATAATACGTCGCAACATGCACGCAAATCAACTAGACACAGCTTAACGAAAATTTTACAACGATTATTGGCGCCGAATCGTTTATCCTCGATATCAAAACCTTACAACAGCTTTATAAAACGTCGCAAAATGAGCGAGCATCAACATCGCACGCGTACAAACCATAGTTTTTTACGCGATAAATGCGGTGAGTTGATCACAAGCGATCACGAAGATGGCGGTGCATCGAGCTGTGGCGAGGATGAGATACGTACAATATCGACGCGACGTCAACTATATAGTAATTTTAATGCTGAAACTATCATTCCAAAACAAAATAAAAAATTACATTTACTGATAGATAGACTTTATGTAGAAATAGAAAAAATTAAACGAATTGATCCAGTACAAATATCGTTGCACGTGAATCCGCGCCTCATCGAATCATCCGACTTTGATTGTGTGCTATGCAGTCGAACACTGTGGAAACCGGTCGTTACGCCATGTGGCCATACCTATTGTTGGATTTGTTTAGATCGTTGCATGGACTATTCATCGTTGTGTCCATTGTGCATGTCGCCGCTAATCGAACAGTTTCAACGGCGACCAAATACACGTCGCATATCTAGTCCAACACTGTTATCGTTGTCAAAGCGTCGCACGACCAAATTTATCGAAGAAGCAATGCGACGATTTGTTCCAATGATTTATTCAAAACGGGAAAATCAAGAGCTGGAAGAAGAACCATTTGTACCAATATTTATATGCACAACAGCATTTCCGACTGTCCCGTGTCCACTGTACGTGTATGAACCACGATACCGGCTAATGGTACGCCGAGTGATCGAAAGTGGTGAACGTCAGTTTGGTATTGTACTGCCGAATACAGCCGAAAAGTATCGATATCATGATTACGGCACAATGCTCGATATCCGGGACTGTCTAATGTTGGGCGATGGCTGTTCAATATTGAGCACAATCGGTAGTCGACGATTTAGAATATTAGCTAGAGGAGAAAAAGATGGTTATGATACGGCTAAGATTGATTATATACATGACGAGCCAATTGATAATGATCGCCTGGCAATTGTGCGGGAGCTGAATCGGAATGTCTTGTTGCGAGCTATTGAGTGGTACGCGAATTTATCTGATTCAATTAAAAGTGAGATATCGAAAACGTTTGGACAAATGCCCGAACTGGAACCAGATTGGGAACAATCTCTAGACGGACCGTCATGGGTATGGTGGATAACCGCTATACTACCATTAACACAATCTTTTCAGGTATGATTTCTAATACAAACAAATTTCTCCATGGATCACATATATATATATATATATATATATATATTTATTATTTTTCCTATATTTATAGACTCTCGTGTTGGCCACAACCAGCCTCGAGAAACGTTTGCAAGTGATCAACAAAACGCTGATTAATTATAAAGCGGCCCAACAAAAATGTGACATATGTGAAGTACCTTGTGATGGGCTACCACCATGTCAAGCCATCGATTGTTGTCAACGTGGCTCAACATCGACCCATTTGGTGAATGTAGTCCAGCATCACCCAGCACCAAATCCTTCAGGTTTTCTACTATAAATTTTTGTGCTCAACAAACGGTAAAAAAAAAATGTATGAAACAAAAAAAACTTTTAAGCTTTAATACAAACTAAAACAAAACAAACAAAAAAACTCTTATAATAATTGTAATTTTTCTTATGACGTTCTTACGAAACAAAATATAAATATATTTAATATAACCTATATAAAAAAATGTCAAGCATATATGAAGATTGGAATTTTTGTTGACGAAATAAACCGACGAAATTTAAAAAAGAAACAGAAAAATGCAGTATATTACAGGCGCTGTGAATTTTGACAATCTATTTGATTCTAACAATTTTTTAATTTTATAATTTAATTTATAATTTTTTTTTTTATATAATATGTATAATATGTTTAATTTATTGTTTATAAAATAATTTTTTTTTTTAATTCTATAAATCAAAATATATAATCTTTAAAATAAATAAATAAAAATTCCAATATATTTAAAATAAATAAACAAAAATATTTATTAATTTAATTAATTTAACAAAATATATAAATATATACCTACGAGTATGTATATATTTTAAGATCTGAAATAAATATTTTTAGTAACAAACTACAAACAAAAAAAAATATAAGCATTTAGAAATAATATTATCTATATAAAAATGAATTTAAATTAAACTCTTTTTTAAACTATTATTTATTATAATAAAATATATGTATATATATTATAATTGTCGTGAAATTATAAAAAAAAATATATATATATATATATATATATATATATATATATATATATATATATATATATATATATATATATATATATATATATATATAAATATATATATATATATATATATATATATATATATATATATATATATATACATATATACGTATATGTATATGATCTGAAAAATACAAAAAAGTTAAAAAAAAATATTGACGGCGAAATGCACTCAAAATGTGTGTAGATCAATTCTCGTACATCGCGCGAATTAACCTCATGCGAATGGAAATAAATTTAAAAAAATGGTTTACTGGGTACCACACGAAACAAAAATTATTCAGTTGGCTGCTTTAATATTCACAACGTGTGCAATGTGCATATGGTGGTCAAATTTTAATGTTGTCCTTTACAAAAAATTAAATTTATTAATGTGTAATAATATTTTAATAGTTTTATTCGGGTAAATAAATATATATCGTTGGTGTGTACATAAGATTATAAAAATTTGCATATTACATTAAATTTATATTCACCACAAAATTTGCACAATTTTATGTTTTTAATATTTTCGCGTTATTTACTAATTAAATTATTGTTTTTTTTTTTGTTTATATATTGATATGGAAATCTGTGATACAAGTAGATGCCATAGCCAAAATATTTAGTTATTAAAATAATTAAAAAAATAGTAAAAACTTTATAATATACATATATGTATGTATTAGTATGCCATTGAGTTGAGAATAAAGTGGTGACATATAAGCATTTTTTTTTTACATTACATAGAATTTTGAGTGCAGCGCCTCTCAGTCAATAAAAAATAAATTAATATTGTAGAAATACGTGTTCCCCGAAAAGTAAAGTATATATTATATTTAAAAGCCAAACTGTTTTTTTATTTTTTATTTTAAACTTGTTTAAGTTCTTCCGTGTTATTTTATTATAAAAAAACGATGTCCCATTTGCAATGCTTAAAGAAAAAGAAATAAAAATCAGGAATATAACTTTATATACATACATACATTTATTCATCTATGACAATCGTCTCATTTTCCATTTATATAAAAAAAACTTTTTGTTGTTAATACATCAAATTATCAAATATGTAATGGTATTTCCGCTGGTCGGAAAAATCTATAAAAAATTATTTATTTAAACAAAAACAAAAATTTATAAATTGATGTTGAACATATCATGACCAAACTTCATTTTAACACACAAAAAGCTTCTAATTTATAATATTATGGCTGACATCCTTATAAACTAATAGCAATCAATATTTAATTATTCCCCTCTCGAGCGCATTGCCAAAAATTCGTTTATCTACATAAATCAAATTTATTTTTGTACTGAATCAAGCTTAGTCTCTAGACTAGATAATTAAATATTATATTAAATAAATTTTCATTTTTATATATATATATATATATATATATATATATATATATATATATATATATATATATATATATATATATATATATATATATATATATATATATATATATATATATATATATATATATATATATATATATATATATATATATATATATATATATATATATATATATATATATATATATATATATATATATATATATATATATATATATATATATATATATATATATATATATATATATATATATATATATATATATATATATATATATATATATATATATATATATATATATATATATATATATATATATATATATATATATATATATATATATATATATATATATATATATATATATATATATATTTAATTACATACGTTTTTTTTTCACTTTTTACTATACTATAAAATATAATATATTCAAACTATTTTTCCAAAATACAAATAAAGATAATTATTTTTTTATTATATAATTCCAATTTCTATATAATAATAAATACATATTATATTAAAAATAATTTATATTATTTATTTATTAAATCTATATGATATAAAATATAATTTTAAACAATTATTTATATATGGATAATAAAAGTTTTTAAAAAAATTTAAATTTAAATCTGTCATTGCGTATATATATGTATTCAAATAAATAAAAATATATACTATATATTCTTTTTTAAGGATCTTTTTTAATAAACAAAAAATTAAATTAAATTTATATAAAATTATAAATAATTTTACAAAAAATAAAACATAAATAAAATTTTCTATATACATATATATATATATTCTATATAAACAAAATATTATATAAATTATATTTAAAAAAAAATCATAATTACAATTTCTAATTTATTTTTAACTTAAAACAAAACAAAAATCTATGTTTTCTTTTTTTATTTTATTTTAATTATATTTAAAAAAAAAAAAAAGATAAACAAAAAATATATGTATAATGAAATGAACTAAAAATGATTAAAGTTTTTTTTTATTAATAGAAAATGAAGCCATGAAAGTCTGAATTGAGATTTGACTTACCGGATCCTTTTTCTGAAGATTACTGGCAAAGTGCCTTAATATTGTGGCAACCGGAACAATCAACACTTCTCTATATTATTTACACTTTCTACGTTTCTTTGGCCCTTATTCCCTTAGTCTTGTTTCCTGCGACAATCAATTTTTACTATTCGCTTAGTCGATTGAAACAATTTTTACTATTCCCTTAGTTGCTATAAAAGTTTCATGTCACCTGAAAAGACATTTCTAGACGCGTGAAATATTTAAGCGGCAGGAGCAAAATTATAGGAAAATGGAAGAAACAAACGTTAAATTTTAATTTTTGTGATGCATTTTATTTCTAGTGAATCAAAATATTTTAATTGATTTTACATTATGCGGACTATTCAGGCAACTCAAAAGGTTTTAGTCTTCTTATGATACCCTCTTGATGAAGTTGTTTTACAGCTTCGACGTTAGGGTGATGATTGAGCCTCTCTTGGTGTTTTTGAGCACACTTCTTTATTTCACTTACGACTGTGTCCATTCCGAGACCTCTATGAAGGTCACTGTTACGAGTGTACCAAGGGGCGTTTACAATCCCTCTGAGAATTTTATTTCAAAATCGTTGAACTATCTGTTGATTGCTGGTTTTGGTGCATCCCCATAGTTAAATACTATATGTCCAGACCGGCTTGAGCACTTGTTTATAAAGCATAATTTTATCATGAATGGATAACTGAGAGTTTCTACCAATTAACCAGTACATTTTTCTAGCCTATCTTGTATATTATTTATGGCTATTTGTAGTTTGAATGTGACTTCACCGATTGTGTCACCAACACTCGTCTGAGGTAACTCGCATGTAAACAGTACGAAAAGGAGTGTCCCTTAGACTGGGGGCCTATTATGGTATTTTCGATAGCGTTTTTTTCTCGATATTATCGAAAATGAGCTGTTACGGAATTTTTCGAATTTGTTGTTTTTCGATAATATCGATAATTTATGACTGCTTTTTATGTGGTGAATAAGGCAAACATTATTTTTGAGTTTAATCAAATAACGGACATGCTTATAATACCGTTACAAAAAATGTGAGTTATACATTTTATATAATATAAGATGTGGAGTGAAGTGATGGAGCGGCTGAATGATGTAGTTGATGATGAAAAAAGTAAAGATATATTACGAAATAAAATTTTAATAGCTTTATTAATATAAACTTTCTTTAGGTTTGGAAAGATTTTAAGTACAACATAAAAATAAACTGAGAACAAACAAAAAATCAATTACAGGAACGGGCCCATGTAGAGTGAAACCGTTGAGTAACAACGAGAAGAGGGTAAGCATATTGATGGATTATAAGGGAGAATTGGAAGGCGTGAATTCAAGGAAATTTAGATGTGGTTTAGAAAATTCCACATCAATTTGAGAACTGGATGCTCAGAAATAAAATAACTTATTAATTTTTCTAATTTTAATTGAATAAATGAAATCATAATTTTATTTGAAAAATGTTATTTGAATAAATAGAATCATAAAAGATAAGTACTTAAACAAATTTATTTACGATCTCTCTCTCTTATGAATAACAATAAATGTGATCACATGTGATCTCTTATCCTATTGGCGCGATAATTTCGTTATGTTCATTGTCTTCGATGGAATTTTGAATATCCTCGCTCGCATTTCGCACCACATCATTTTCTAGGATTGGAACGTGGTATCTCGTACATCTCCAAAATGTAACAACTCCAATATGTGGGGGTGTCCCCCAAATAAAAACCGTTCCATGATTTGTATGGTTACAAAATGGCTCAACAATGCCCCAAAACAATTTCAAACTAGTAACCATAATTTTTTCGACATCAAGGCACTCTTTTATACCTCCCGACCAAGTATTTGGACGGATTGAGAAAATTGGTAAACGTCAGGAAACAATTTTGCAGCCAGAAGAATATATCGAGATATTTAAAAATCTTGTTTTTTAATTTAGAAGAACTACCTGTGTACAACTGGAAAGCTGAAGCAGAAAGGTTATTTAAGTTATCAGGTAGCTGGCATTTTAAGTTTGCACCGTGCAAAACATTTATATTTTACGTCTGCAAGACAATATAACTACACATAACCCCGCCTTATAGATGAAGCCAACTATAAGCGGAGTTGGCTGTTACAAGGAAGTGGTCGATGGACAATGATGCACATGAGAGAGACATTTTGCCAAACAACGAAGATGAAATGAGGCGGAGCAAGATTCGTTATTTGATTAGTTTAACTGTTTCAGTTTATTATTTTAATACATAAGCTTATTTGTTTGAATTATTTTATTTTATCCTGCGATTATAATTATTGATATTATGTAAATTTATGTAACTATCTATTATTGTTTTAATTTGATTATACTCAATGAATGCAAAATTACTTCTAAACTATCCAAAACAACTTCTTGCTGTTCAAAACAATATTGGTTCCAAAACTACCTATTTTCATTTTTACAACTGCTTCAGAAAATTTAATATGGAAAATAAAACTATACGATAACTCACAAAGAAGCGTCATTTTTAAAATGTTCATTTTACCATAAAATAGAAGTGGAAAATAGAAATTTCGAAATTTATTGTTCTGGCCACACTGAAAATAATGTTGGACACCCCTGTCCTACAGAAACTGCAGGCGATAATTACACTCTACATTCGAAAAATTGACAGAACTTTTAAACTCTAGGAAACCTTCCTGCTATGTAGTGAACTATAAACTGCGTCAAGCTAAGAGTCGTTAAAAACTTCAGTTTAATCAATAAATATATCTTTTACAAATTAATTTTTCATTTATTCATAAATATTACTCTTCGTTCCGGTAGAACCAATAATAAAACAAAAATTTGGATACATCTAGTGAGGAATGTGCTCGAGTGAGAAATGGATTCGTTTTTCTAACGTGTTGCTCAATACGATTTATGTCAGAATAAATGCTCTAATTAGACCTAACATGAACGTTTCTAAACGCAAGGGTGTTTCTAACACAATTTCCAACCTATACTTAAATACATTAATAATTGGTACTCTAATATTAAAATTAATAAATTTTAATTAATTCGCGTAAATAATGACCCTTCAGACCTGTGTCTTACAAATGCTGAAGTATGTTTTACAGTTGTCTGACCCGGGATGGGCGAGGATTACGCCATGTAATTTACGCGGTTGTCGACGCGTAAACTATAACGTAGATTACTTGGCAATGTTTTTTGTCATCGTCGACAATTAAAATAATGTCTACAACCTACGATATTTTAGCGATTTGAAATTGAATGCGCCAGTCGAATGCGGGAGTATTTTGTAAAAGCTTTCATCTAGAGGTGATTTTTTAATTTGTTTTTTTGACAAATGACGAATAGTTTCAAACTGTCATCGTGTTTTTATTTATTCAGTATTGTTTCCCATTTCATCATGGAAAGAGTGAGCCCGGCATAGCGTCTACAAACTGTTCAGCTTTATTATGAAAATCAGCGTTCTGTGAGGAATATGTTTCGTGCGCTTCTGCCAAGTTACGGTTGACATAATCGGCCAAGTTACGGTTGAAATAATCCACTATTTGGAATACCATCGAACAGTTTGAATCCCCGTTTACCGTATTGGATGATACGCGACTAAATAAACTGTTTGGTGTAGTTTATGCGCCTGTGAAATTATTCGTCCATATTTTTTCAAAAAAGAAAACGGCCGGGACGTACCTGTGAATAGTGCTCGTTATTGCGCGAATATTTGCTGCCTGAAATTGAAGCCCGACCTTGGCGACATTTGGTTCCAAGAAGTCGGCGCTATTTGGCATATAGCACGCGAAGTAATGTACTTATTGAAAAATCATGTTGGCGAGCAATTAATTTCACGGTTCGGATCGTTGAATTGGCTATATGGTATATTTAGATCGTGTCATCCCTCTACACTCTTTCCTTTGGGGCTACGCAAAGTCCAAAGTCTATGTGAATAAACCAACTAGATTTGAGGCATTGGAAGCCAACATTACTCGTGTCATTCACAAAATATCATTCGATATTCTCGAACGCGTCATCAAAAATTGGACTTTGAGAAAGGACCATCGCAGTTGCGGCCATCATTTGAAAGAAGTATAATCTTTAAAAAACAAATGGCAGGAAATGTTCTTTCGAATGATATTAAAGCTTCCATACGATTAAATTGAATTTTTTGAGGTTTTTAATTTTGGCACAAATCACCTCTATAGGTTTCGTTATTACGGTTAAACTCACGCACATGTTGTTTGATGTTCCCGTTTTCTGGCAAAACTGCCGGTGTGACTTTTGCACGTCAGCACTCTTTCCACTGTACCGCAAAATTTTTCGATACATCGAAAACCTCTGGACTTTTTGAGATAACATTGATTTGATTTAACATTGATTTCCTGCAAATTATGAAAAATGTGACAAAAACCACAACTGCAAATTGCTGGCCAAATCATGCATTTTTTTGCAAATGTATCTAACTTGAAGTGTTTCACAGCCAATTTCATGTACGTTTCGTCAACCATCAAAACACATTCACTAAATTTTGTGAAAATTTTGTCATCAATCTGGCACATATTTTATCGAACAAGTGTTGGTTATCTCAACGATTTGGCTTTTTAATAACTCGGTAGCACTCATAGCCTTCCTGAACTCGAATTCGTTTTGCCATGGATTGGGGTGTGTTAAATTTTATGGCACGGTCATAGTTACATTTCCCCGGATTATTTTTAATGAAGGTTATAACCTATTTGTAAAGATTTCTATCAGTTGTGCCCTGTAAGGAATTATCTAAAGTGAAGCACATGGAGGCATAAAATATCAGTCGTTTATCTTTGGTAAAATTCATTAAATAACACAGAAGACACGTAAATGTTCATGCATGTTTCTCATCTAATTGGGCTAACTGATAAATATTAAATTTTGCTGTTAAACGCTGAATTACATTTTTGCCACATTTTCCTAAACGGTATTCAGCACAAGCTTAACAAAAATAAAAAGATAGTACTTTTTTATACATACATTGAACAATATATTGACCGATTTGACAGTCTAAACTCCAAATAGTAAAGTTAAATTTTTTGACTGAAGAAAAATGTATTTTCATTAATCAATTAATTAAAATTTATTATTTAAAATAAAATGATTTATTTATATTAAATATATAAAATAGAAATTTATATAATTAATCAAGTAATATATTAAATAAAATATATATAAGCATAAATTCAAGAAATGGTGAGAAAATTTTACATGCCGATAAAAATTGTTAAATTTCAGGTTAATTCTAATAATAACTACATATAAGTAGTATATTTACCTATTTATAAATAGAGTTGAATATGTAGAACAATAATTTAGCAAAATAATGTGATTGGTTGTACTAAGAAGGAAAAAAATATCAAAATGAATTTATGATTTCGTTCCAGGCAATTTTAGGAGCTCAACTGGTGATCACACTGGTTACGGTCAGTGTTATCCAAAAAGTAACTCCTCACTTCTCGTTTGGGCAATGGTTGCTGTGTTCAACCGGTTTGGTACGTTTTTTGTATCCGACCGATAACGAATTAAAGACTTTAGCAGGTATGTGCTGCGTACTTGTGATTGCATAAGACGTATATGCTAATTCAATTCGAATAATTTCTACTCGCCCTTATAGGTGTACCTAAGACGAAACCGAAAAAAGACAATCCAAAATTAAGAAACGGTTATGATAATAAATCGGATACATTTCACGTGCCTCGCAGTTTGGACTTACAGCTGGAGTCGATTAAAATTTCGCCGTTCGATGTTGTGCAACTACGATACTATACAGAATATCAATGGCTTGTTGATTTCAGCTTGTACGCGGCTCTGGTTTATACGATTTCGGAAATTTATCACAGCATATTTCCGCTAAAAGACGAAATCAATCTTAGTATGATGTGGTGTATGCTAGTGGTGCTCTTTGCATTGTAAGTTCGTGCCATGGTTAGATTTTCGATAACCACTCTAAACATTCTTCTATTCACATAGTAAACTTCTAGTCTCATTGACTGTACAGTATTTCCAAAGCGAGGAATCTATCGGTGAACGTTCAACATGTATTGTGACCGGTTTGATCTACTTTTTGCTGGCTATGATCATTTTAATTGTGCCTGAACGTATTCTCGAAACTGGGCTGGAAAAGGCATACTCCAGTTTTAATTCCAGTGCGTCCGCATTTCTGGAGAAACAAGGCGTTAATTCCGCGTAAGTACATTGATTGGTTTTTAGTAAACGGTCGTTCGATTAAATGAGTTGTATTTCAGCGGGCCTGCATCCAGAATCGTTGTACTGTTCTTTATTGCTGTCACATGCGGAATACTCGGAGCCATATTCACATTTCCTGGTTTGAGAATGGCTCGGATGCAATGGGACAGTCTAAAATATTGTGAACACAATAAGGCTCTACAATTTTTATTACATACCAATTTTGCCCTACCATTTATTCTTGTAGTATTATGGATCAAACCTGTAACGCGGGATTATCTTACGACGCGCGTATTCTCAGGCATGTCTGGGCCGATACTAAGTGAACATATGTTCGAAACTGGTCGATTAGTTTTAATTATTGTTGCAGTTGTAATTCGATTGGCCCTAATGCCAATCTATCTTCAATCGTATTTAAATCTCGCCTATCAACGCGTCGAGGAGCTCAAAAAAGAAGCTGGCCGAATTACAAATATCGAGCTACAACGAAAAATTTCGTCCATTTTTCATTATTTGTGTGTCGTTACCGTACAATATGTAGCACCAATTTTATTATGCTTGTACTTAACGCTAATGTACAAGACGCTAGGAAACTATGAATGGTCGGGTTTATATAGAACCCCAGTTGAGGCGAATGAATGTTCAGCCGATATGGAAGGTCAATCTGGGAATGAATCGGCTGACAGTAGTAATCAGAATGTAGAAAACTCATCAATTTTGGACGCCGCACAAAATATTCAAATGTCACTGCAAAGTCTCAAGGCGGTCTTTACGACAGACGTGTATCGTGGTCTATTCGGTTTTGCGACATGGTGGAGCTGTTTCGTATGGTTTGCGGCCACATCAATTGGCCTGGGCTATCAAACGTACTTCACGAAATCGTAATTTTTGTGTAAATTCGAGTTTTGTTTTTTTACAGAGGATTTCTCGTGTTTCCGATTATGTTTTGATTTATGTTATTTTCGTTGATTCGGATGTTTTAATTGTAGTCATAATGCAGAAATATTTAATTTTTATATTTTAAACAAAAATTAGGCTAAATAAAATGTTTAAATTAAAGGCGCCTCGTGTTTTAATATTATTCTATCCGATTAGGAAATTGTGGATGTGTGGAGATAATTTAAACTACAAATTCATTTTTTATTACTAATTAATGTTAAAATGTATTACAATTATAATGGGATTTATTTATATAATTAACAGTATAATTGATGAATAAAATTCTTATTTCAAATTTACTAAAAATTGCTGATTAAAAAAAAAAGAAAGAAAATTAAAAAAAATCCGAAATTCTCAGATTTTATATTTAGTTGCATGTTTACATAATTTCATTAAAGAAAAGAAAAATTTTGTTATTGCACGTTTGCGTACGATTCAGTTCCAATTGTCCAAAAATCTGAGATTATCTATTAAAATTTACCCTATTTACACACACATGCTGTTTGTGTGCCATTTAACCGCTAATTTTTATTTTTATAATTACTACTATTATCAATAATAGCCTTGTACTTGTCTGGATCTTTAGATCCCATCGCATCTACCCCTGTTTCGGGGTTTTATTCAGTACCAAATTTTTCCTCCAAATTTCTTTGGCATTCATCACTTGCCCAATGTTTTATTAAAATTTTTTGTTCTTCGATAAGATCCGATTCAATTTTTTTGTTATTGGCAATCCTGTGTTTCATGACTTTCATTGCTTGTAAAGCCTGTATAAGAGACAAAGATGATTTTAGTAAAGGGTTTGTAATAAGCAATAGACACACTTAATATTTAAACTAAGATTAGCTACACTACACGAACTTGCTAGTTTATGTGCTAGAATGCAAGACGATTTGTAGCATGACTATCCTAGATATTTGATTATGTTAAATTTTTTGACCATGTATAAGCGGAATTTAAATTTGAATTGAAGTATTAAATTTAAATTATGTAATTTAGTTAATTTAGCTATGACTAAGAATAGTTATTTGTATTTGAAACCATTAAGCGCTAATCTGAGGGTTACTTGTAGTAATTAAAATAAAAATAAAAATGCAATTAAGGCACCGGGATAATTTACATTTTGCCTTGTTCTTAATAATTGATGAGGTATTCGAACCAATTAACGAAAACACAATTTGATAGTTAAAACGGGATTGTAATTACCATGAAGGTGATTTTATTTCTTACCTGCGTGGAATGGGATGCTATAATTTTACATTCGGACAATAAATGTTGTGCATAAGCTCCTGACTTAATATTATGCGTGGTTAGACCACCTTCTATAGCGGCGGCCGCAGGAATGGTCTGGCACAAATAAAAAAGATCACATACCTGTAAAAAAAAATTAAAAATTGCATAAAATTCATGACTAAATCCGTAATATGCGAATAAATTACCATCGAAGGCTTTAATTTATTTGGCTGGGATACAATTGCAAATCCTTCAGGAATTTGACCAATTTTTGCATAGTCTGTTGTAAAATTTGACGAGCTATCCGCAATGATATAGTCAAATAGCGGTAACATTGTGACTCCCAAATTACTACACACACCCTGTACACCCGCAATCAATGGTTTCTTGAAATGCATTAACGTGAGTAGAAATTGTACGAGACCCATTGAAACATCCTTTATCGATTTCCGTCGATTATCCCAAGTTCCTGTACAAATTGGCGTTAGATCGAGGCCCTCACAAAAATTACCATCCTCCGATGAAATCAGTACGCAATTGTATTGTTCATCGTTTTCGATCGATTTCAATAATTTTACAATTTCCGCCATCCGTTCCAGTGTTAAACAATTGAATTGGGATTTTGATTGATTTGGTGCGGTTAAGCTGAATTGAATATAATCTTCGTGATAGTTTACCAGCAGTGTGGAATTATTTTCGATCGATAGTTTACTATTCAATTTTGCCGGGGTAGCCGTTTTCGGTTGACCTGTAGCCACCATTTTAGCCGTTTTATCTTCGGCGGCGGCTGATTTTGGTGTAGCATGTTTGGCATTCGGCTTTGCAAATTGGAAATTCGGTGATTTATTTTTTATAGCCGATTTTTTAGATGCTGTGGGATTATCTTTTTTCAGCGAAACATTTTCGTTTATAATCTCAAGACTTAAACGCCGCGGACTCGTGGTACTTGAGTACGAACTGTTCGAACGACGTCGTATGATAAGGGAATCATCACCGCCACGTTGTGAATACACGTAATCCCAGGAGTTGCGTCCTTTGGGGGTGATCGATCCTTCACGAGTTCGTTTTTTTGGTATCGATTTGAGCGTGATAGATTTCGGTAATACAATTTCTCGTTTTTGTTTGGTTTTGGGAGATGAGACTATTACCGTTTGTGGCGCTTCTTCAATAATTGATTTGGTCACAACTTGGCGCGTTTTACTTGTCATTCGAGTTTTTTTGTCATCATCGCCGGTTGGAGTTTTTTGATTTTCGCGCTCAAGTGAATTAAGCATATTGATAGCACCCTCATCGCCTAGTAGTTTATCGATTTCGGAAATTTTTTTCTTCTTTGGAATCGATCCAGATGGACTGGGTGATGTGGAATTTGATCGTTTGCGCGTGTCAAGCGTTTCCATCGGTGATGGTGTATCATTTCGTGAACTTAATTTTTCCGTGCTTTGTATGACCACAGCCTTTTTGATAACAGCCCGCTTTGCTTGATTACCTTGAACGAGGCTGGCATATGAAATTTGTGTTTCGGGCGCATCCGGATCCCAAATGATTTTCTTCTTTATGATTCGGGTTCGTTTGAAGGCGGGTGCATTGATTGCTGGTTTTTCAATTTTCTTTGCTGATTTTTGGGGTATTTGCAATGGTTTCGGGGATGGTGATTTATTCAGAAGGGGACTTTTAATTTTATTGAGTACCTCCGGTAAAGGTTTCGTTTCCGGTTTTTCTGTTTTTACATCATTCGGTAATTCGTCGGTTGATTTGCGCTCATTGTCACTCCAATCGGACGTTAAAATCTCGACTAGCGTCGTATTTGATTTCGGTTTAGCAACCTTTTTGGGCAAACTCATGAGCTGTTGCATTGCAATTTGTCGTGTTAACTCTTCGCTCATTTGCGGCACATTCCCTCCATGTTGAATATAGATGCGGCGTTCCACCGGTTGATCATCACTAATTTTAGGAGGATCGCTAGGCTCGTGATCACCTTCAAGAATAGCTAATAAATCTTCATCATATGTCTCATTAGATACTGTCGTCTCAGTAATTCCGTAATTTTCTTCAGTTTTAATATCGCTATACAAATACTCCTGGGGTATTTCAATGCCGCTCTCCTTTTTTGATGCTTCAACTTCCTTTGTTGATGCTGATGTGATGGTGGACGAATATGATATTTTTGGTGAAGTAATGCTTGCTAATTCAATTTTTTCATGTTGATCAAGAACGCGATTATCGATTACTGTTACTGCTTTTTTTGTAAATTTCTCGCTAATAATTTTTTTAACTTCAGTGGAGGTTAGAATATCACTCGACAGGGTTGCCTGTGGTATTTTTAAACCTGCTCGAGCTGGTACCGATTTACGGCCATTCGATAATATATCAGTTTCTGGATTTTCCTTATTTCGCCCAAGTAAATGCAACGGTAATTGAATTTTATTTGTGTCTTCCCCCACAATCTCGATATACATTGAGCTTTCTTTTGATTTAAGCTTAGTTAATTTGGATTTATCGATTGGGGCTGCGGAACCGGTATCGTTTGATTTGTTCGGGCGTCTACCCCGTTTCGGACCACTTGCCAAAGTTTCAAGTTGCCGTTTCGCTATTTCGGCAATAGTTTCCTGGATTTCAGAATCCACCTTTACAATTTTAGGTTTCAATACTTCGGCTTTTTGTAGTACAACTGGTTTTGACTCTTTTTCAATGACAACTTGGTCAACTGAATTTCCATCATTACTTTCATTGGACGTAAATTCTAACATAATTGTAACTTCATTTCCATCCTCTCCACCGCCCGATTCAATCACTTCTATCGTCTCGATCGTTTTATCATGCTGATCTGAGTCTGACATGTTACTTTTATCGGATGTATCCAAATTCCAAATGATTTTCGGTGTTTCATCATCACTAAGTAGCGCTTCACCGGAATTAACCACCGGGACCAATGCTTTTACTTCCGACATTTCATTATGATCTATATACGATGCATCGGTCTCTTGATCCTTTTCCCGCTTGATTTTATCCCTCGCCGGAGCAGTGAGCTCCTTTGAACTGTCAGAATTATTCGACGCTTCAAGTTTAGACATAGCAATTTATTTTTTCACAAATCCAATTGCTCATTAGAAACACACGATATTTTGTATTCAAAGATAAAATAATTCAAATGTTCACAATAATATGTACAAGGATTATTTGTAAATACGCCAGCACAGAACTACCATAAAACTTAGCACCCCAAACTCTTGATTCGATCGAATGTTCACGTTTTACGCGTTTATTACTCAATTATTTTATTCGCTGTATATTATTGTTTTTGTATATTAATAATTTGTAGTTAAAATTAATTTTTATATGCTTTTATTTGTTATAGACGCAAAATAGTTTGAATAAAAATTAACAAAATTTACTAATCACCGCCATGTTTACGAATTGATAACGACAATTGAACTTGTAGTGAAAATATGGAAAACCGTTTATAGCATCGATTACTAGCAGCAAATTATAGTAGTATATATGATGTAAATATATTTAAAAAATTTAATTACCTACCTACTTAGTTTCTATTTTATAAAAAATCAATTAATAGAAATGTGTAAAAATAAAGAAATAAAGCACTATGTAAATTGTAATATATAATTATAATGTAAAGTAAAAATATAATTATGTTTTCATTGCATATAAATTGTAAACCAACCCTAATACTGGTGTTATCCATACTTTACACTTTACAGTAAAGTTCTATGGAAATAAGTCATTGGAGGAGTGGTTTCTTGTATGAAAATTTTGTGGTTGATTATTGTGTTATTTAATTGCAAAATTACGTTTCCTAGTATTAATCAAACAAATAATTATTGTGGATTTCAAGTATGTATTGTTTTGGAATTGTTCTGAGTTTGTTGATTTCGAAAAAATAGAATTTAAATGCGTGTTCTGTATAGAAGAAAGTAGAGTTCAATTGTTTTGTTGACATTTTTGACATTCAGCTCCAGCAATTGGAAGTGATTTTGATGATTGTATCGAGGTAATTGATTAATACTTCCTGTTGTGTGCGAAGTTGTATGTCCGCAAAGAAATAATTGATCTAAACCTAGTATTGGAACTCAATTAAGAAAACTTTAAGGCATTCAGTCGTGGTTTTTCGTAATCGCTTGAGATTCTTTCCGGTTCAGTATTATCAGACAGAGCGTGGCTGAAATGATGCTTCCTTATTTAGAACTATCTTGTGTAGCATATCTCAACTTGTAGCTCTGTGGCGCCCTATTTTTCTCCCTAATACAGGCGAATTGTACATTATCCAAATTTTTAATTGCTCATATTTTCTATGAATTTCAGCTTTCCCTCGCCATGCAACATTGAAATCATCAACATTGCACACAGTAGAAATATAACTAAGCAATGGCACGCCAATTAAATCCATCACAGCAAAAAATTGCTGAAAAGCTAATCATCCTAAACGATCGTGGTATTGGTATTTTAACTCGAATCTACAACATTAAAAAAGCGTGCGGCGACACAAAATCAAAACCAGGATTTCTCTCCGACAAATCGCTTGAATCGTCGATCAAATTCATTGTGAAGCGATTCCCAAATATCGATACAAAAGGTTTGGCCGCCATCACGAATATTAAATCAGAAATTATAAAATCGTTATCTCTGTACTATTACACGTTTGTCGATCTGCTCGATTTCAAGGATAATGTATGTGAACTTCTAACGACAATGGACGCATGCCAAATGGGTCTCGACATTACGGTTAATTTTGAATTAACCAAAAATTATCTTGATCTCGTCTCAACCTATGTGTCGCTCATGATTTTATTGTCGCGAGTCGAAGATCGTAAAGCTGTGCTCGGTTTATTTAATGCTGCATACGAAATGCTAAATAATAGCAGCGATCAAAGTTTTCCTCGGCTCGGTCAGATGATTATCGATTATGATATGCCAATTCGCAAATTAGCCGAGGAATTTATACCACACCAGGCACTATTGACGAGCGCCCTCCGATCACTTGTACAAGTGTATCCAATGCGCAATTTAGTGGCTGAAAAATGGCGTGAACTGCAACATTTGAGTTTAATTGGAAACCCATCACAATTACTAAAGGCATCTAAAACTGATACTATGTCATGTGATTATGTTTCGCTCGAGACATTGGATCGATGGGTTATATTCGGACTTTTGTTGAGTCATCAATTGTTGACCCAATTGCAACAAGCGCAGCAAATATGGGTATCCGCGTTGGAATCAAGTTGGGTGATTGCTCTATTCCGTGACGAAGTGATTCATATTCATCAGTATATTCAAAATACGTTTGATGGGATGAAAGGATACTCCAAACGGATAGCCGAGGTCAAAGAATGCTATAATCATGCGATACAAAAAGCTGGACATTTACATCGGGAGCGCCGCAAGTTTTTACGCACTGCCCTAAAAGAACTAGCTCTTATTATGACCGATCAGCCTGGTTTGTTGGGTCCAAAGGCACTGTTAATATTCATTGGGTTATGTTATGCACGAGATGAAATTTTATGGCTGCTACGCCATAATGACAATCCACCAGTGGTTAAAAGTAAAGGTAAAACTACTGAAGATCTGGTCGATCGACAATTGCCCGAATTATTATTTCACATGGAGGAGTTGCGGGCATTGGTTCGTAAATACAGCCAGGTAATGCAACGATATTATGTACAATACCTATCCGGGTATGATGCAATCGATTTAAACCTTAAAATGCAAGCGCTTCAAGTTTGTCCGGAAGATGAAAGTGTTATATTGTCGTCGCTATACAACACAGTGGCGAATGTAAATGTTAAACAGGTCGAGGAAAATGAGGTGTTCGATTTTCGAGCATTCCGTTTAGACTGGTTCCGCTTACAAACATACATGAGTGTTGCGAAATCGGCAGTTCGCATACGAGATCAAATCGAATTGGCACGTCTTCTCGATTCAATGGTGTTCCACACAAAAATGATCGATAATTTGGATGAAATTGTTGTCGAAACGTCCGATTTATCGATTTTCTGTTTCTACAGTAAAATGTTTGAGGATCAATTTCATATGTGTCTCGAATTTCCAGCACAAAATCGTTATATTATTGCATTTCCATTGATCTGCTCGCACTTCCAAAATTGTACTCATGAAATGTGTCCCGAAGAACGACATCATATTAGGGAGCGAAGTTTATCCGTGGTCAATATGTTTCTGGATGAAATGGCAAAAGAGGCTAAAAATATTATAACAACAATTTGTGATGAACAGTGTACCATGGCGGATGCGTTATTGCCGAAACATTGTGCCAAAATTCTGTCAGCTGCCGCAAATCGTAAAAAGAAGGATAAAAATAAAAAAATCGATGATATTCGAAAACCAGGCGATGAGAGCTATAGGAAAACCCGTGAGGAATTGACAACAATGGATAAATTGCATATGGCGTTGACTGAGCTGTGTTTTGCTATTAATTATAATGCGACCGTGAATGTCTGGGAATATGCATTCGCCCCACGTGAATATTTATGCCAACACCTAGAAACGAGATTTTCACGAGCTCTCGTCGGTATGGTGATGTATAACCCGGATACGGCTGAAATTGCTAAACCATCTGAATTATTGGCATCGGTCCGCGCCTATATGAATGTATTGCAAACTGTTGAGAATTATGTCCATATCGACATAACGCGGGTGTTCAATAATTGTCTACTGCAACAAACTCAGTCGACCGATAGTCACGGTGAAAAAACTATTGCAGCATTATACAATACATGGTATTCGGATGTGCTACTCCGCCGTGTTAGTGGCGGCAATATCGTATTTGCAATGAACCAAAGAGCATTTGTTAGTATCACACCGGAAGGTTGTATTCCATTTAATCCCGAAGAGTTTTCCGATTTAAATGAGTTACGGGCATTGGGCGAATTGATCGGCCCATACGGTATAAAGTTGTTAAATGAGACATTAATGTGGCATATTGCAAATCAAGTGCAAGAATTAAAACGTTTGGTCATAACGAATAAGGATGTTTTAATATCGCTACGTACGAGCTTTGATAAACCGGAAATCATGAAGGAACAATTCAAAAAATTACAAAATGTCGATAACGTCTTGCAGCGAATGACGATTATTGGCGTAATACTAAGTTTTCGACATTTAGCGCAAGCCGCATTGGTCGATTGTTTGGATCAACGAATTCCATTTTTGTTGTCGTCTATAAAAGATTTTCAAGAACATTTACCGGGTGGCGATCCCTTAAAAATTGTATCTGAAATGGCATCAGCGGCCGGTCTAAAATGCAAAGTAGATCCTACACTTGCAAATGTCTTACGCTCGCAAAAACCTGAAGCGGATGAAGGTGAACATTTAATCGCATGCCTGCTAATGGTATTCGTTGCGGTATCCATTCCAAAGTTGGCTCGAAATGAGAATTCATTCTATCGGGCATCACTCGAGGCTCACTCAAACAATACTCATTGCATGGCCTTGGCTATAAATAATATATTTGGTGCAATGTTCACTATATGCGGTCAGAATGATATCGAAGATCGTATGAAAGAATTTTTAGCACTTGCTAGTTCATCTTTGCTGCGCTTGGGACAGGAATCCGATAAGGAGGCAACCAAAAATCGAGAATCTATATACTTGCTACTCGATCTGATCGTACAAGAATCACCTTTCCTAACAATGGATTTACTCGAATCATGTTTCCCGTATGTACTAATACGGAATGCATATCATGCCGTTTATAAACAGGAACAAGCATTATATAATTAAGCGTGCACATAATGTAGTAGCATGTTACATTTGTGTTTAGTAAGATTTGTTTACTCTTTCGAGATATATATTTTATATCAATTATATAAATTATCTATGAATTAAATAATAAGCAAAAAAGCATATAAATTAAACCTTAAAAACAAAACAAAAAAGAATAATGTATTAATTTAAAACGAAAATCAAATTTATATTTACTAGCGAGTAGTTTTTATCTTAATAAATAAATTTATGAAATTTAATTATAAATAATTTTCTTGTCAAGATTGTTAGCTTTCGAGGTACCAAGATCTGATGAATATTAAAATGTTGAGGTGAGCAATAATATAATTTTCGGAATTGCCGATGATTTCCGAAATTATTTAGATTTGATCTGCATGCAATCAATCAATCCATAAGAGATCCGTCCCAGAGCTGGGAAAATGATACGATGGAAGGGGCGATCTATTTATATTTTGTATTTTGTTATATGAAAGCAGGAGCTCAGACGATCCATGTGGGTCTTCAACGATAATTTCAAGAGTTGAATAATTTGAATAATAAAAATTGTAACTACATGTGTTAAGCCAAAGGTTACTTGGAATTTGTACTGAACACAATTCTATACAATCCTCCATCCTTAAGTTTATCCTTCGAAACCCTTTAATTTGCTTTCTTTCACATTCGGAATATCTTTAGAAAACTGGTTAGATAGGTTCCAGTGGGCCCAAATAAATGTGGCAAACCGATCCATGCCATCTGCAAGATATAATTATGGTTACTCGGACAAAACATTTATGCACAATAACCACATAGGATTTAATCGGTTTTGGTGATCTCTGTATTATGACATCTCTAAAATGATCGTATCACGACTCGAAATCTTATTCGTATAAAAATCTTTGTGTCCAGATTCATTTCTAAGTAAGTTTTGTTCTTGTGAATGGGGGTCGGGTTTATAGCGCATGTTGTATGTGTACACCATTAATGTCGATACTGTAACATGATTGTGCTGAATGTAATTTGCAGTATTATAAATTGCGCAGAGTTTGAATTGTCGGTTTGTCGTACATTATTAGCTCAATTTTATTTATTTATTAACATTCATTACAGCGTTTTAATACGATGAAAATGCATGATCCCAGATGAGAGCCCTGCGGAACTCCAGAACGTGTAATAATTGGTCTTGATCTTACACCACCAATTTCGATATATTGTTGCCTATCTAAACCTCTAACTAAAACTTCAACAAGTTTTGAAATACTTTGACATGATCGATCGAGTCAAAAAGCTTTCCTGAAATCTGTATATATAGTGTCGAATTGCGGGAGTTGATCGATGGCTTTTATGTTTTGCTAGGTAACTCTATCAGATTAGTTATGGTAGTTCTTCCCGTGAGGAAGCCGTGTTGAGCTGTTGTTAAAGGACGTGAAATAATCGGATTAAAGGAGTTGCCATAACCAATTGAAATAGTTTGAGAATTGGCGACAACGATACAATTTCCCTGTAGCACGAAATGCTAGCACGCTTTCCATTGAGTAGGAAACTTGCCAGTCTGAAGAGATTGATTGGAGCTGGTGGAATGGTCTTTGGAATGGTGGAATGGTCTTTGGAAAGATTCTGAAGAGTATAGCCATACAATGAGGGATAATTTCTTCCACTTTCGATATTCTGGACAAAGGAACATGATTTTCAAACGATCGGAAAATTAGGTGATAGAAATTTTAGACATTCCTGTCAAGGTCCTGTCAGATGATATTATTGAAGCAGTTCTGCAACTCAGTTACTATAGCTTTCTTGAAGTTGAAGCTAGTTTCCACGTCAGTGATTGGTAAACATGGTAAGATTACAGTTATGTTCAAAGAAATGTTCATTGCTTTGTGGTTGTCATTTGTTGCGAAAGGAATCATTGAATCAGTTACATTAAAAATGTCCGGATCATTAGAAAGGATAAGGTCAAGATATCTACCATATATGTTAGGAATTTTGTTGGTTTGATTCAGATTAGTATTAAGAATGGAGTTTATGAAATATATTTCCGGTTCGGATGTAACGTTAAAAGAAATATTGCAATTAATATCGGGATCGAAACATCAGAAAATGAGAGAAAGATTAAAATCAGCTGGGATGAGGAATATATCTAATAGAGCACTTAAATTATTTAGCTCGTTTAAAACTTCACAAAAAATAATGTATTTTTCAGGGGTCGATTGGGGTGGGATATAAGCTGTCACTAAATATATGCTGATTTTACGAAACCATAATTTTACACATACTAAGTCGAATCCTAATTGGGAAACACCACAGTTTGGTTTTGGATAGATGATTTGGCCGCAATTAGAGCATTTTTTTCTGAATATTTGGGGCTGGTATATGCTGATCTATCACATCGATGCATATGTTGGAGACAAATTTCGTGCTAAAGATATTGGTGTTGAATGATGTTTCAAATTAGTTTTTTCAACATAGTTGCAGCTTTAGATGATATCCTGATGATTACGTTTTAGAAACAGAACGTAAACGATCTCATAGTAAAGCAAACTTCAGGGATGGTTTTGGAAGCAATAAAATTTAAAATTATAGGCGGTTCATTATATGTTACAGAAGGTGTTAGGCAGTAGCCCAGGTGGCCACAATGTAGAATTAACGGCATTTATGTTGTAGCAGCACAACACATGGTAGAAATAGGAATTTACAGAACATTAGCATCTTCTGTTTCTTGTCCATTTCGTTTGTTCAAAAAGAAAGATCACGATTGGAGACCACGTGGCAACAATCGGCCATTAAACACGGTTACGATACTCCACACACAAAACTTCAACATGCACTTGCACGCGGTTGCAAAGTTAGCTCCAAACACGAACTCGTTAAACGTTATCACCACTTATTTGTAGCACATGAAAACGTTTACAAAACGGCAATCACAACACCATTTGGCCTCGTCGAATACACCCGAATGCCATTTAGTTTACGAAAACCACCCAAAATGTTTCAGCATTTGGACATTCTTAAGGCATCGAAAAATGAAAAACAACACCTGGAAACGTTTTTCCAAAGACTTGTCGAGTTAAACGTTCACATCAAGGGTTCACTCTTGATTTCCTCAGCTACAAGATCATACCTAATGGTATTTTGCCTTCTGTTGAACGAATTAATACCATTAGGGAATTTCCAACTCCCACATCAATCAAGAGTATTCAGCGCTTCGTTGGCATACTAAACTAGTACCACCGATGTATATCGAAGCTCGCTGAAATACTAGCAGCAGGTCACAGCCACTTGACAGATTTATTAAGTATGCTCAAAACAGCCAAGAATTTCAAATATTGCCCCCGCACATTTCTACAAAACTACGTATCACGATTCGGCGTTCCACTTGACATCACAGCTAATCAAGAAAGTACAACAGCTGCTCTCAAGGCTCGAGGCAACACAACTTTTTGGAGCTCAGAACAACCAATCGTTCTACTTGGTATCTGAGTAACGATTAAAGAAGATCTGATAACCAGCTGAAATGGTTTACGGTCAAACTATCAAACCAAGAGAGTTCTTCGTTGAAAATCCTCTACCGTCTTGATACCTACAACCGACACAGTAAATGACCAACTACGCACTACCACTACAAAATCTCATCCCAATGACAACAAGAAAAGCGAAACGAAACCATATTTTTGTTCCGAAATCGCGTTTAACAACTGTGTTTGCGTCTTCGTCAGGGTTGATAAGGTTTGAACTGGATTACAAACTGTTATGGTTTTATATTTAAATGAATAAAACACACTATTTAACTTCATAAAATAATTCTTAATCTATATGCTCTTTATTACATATAACCTTTACACGTGCAACTCTAATAATCCAATACCATAGATATGTTAATCTAATATGGATATATCTTAGAGTATTGTCAATTTAACATATTGTCAATATAACATCTTCCCTTTCTTCATTAAGACTTATAAAATTCACTCTACGTACATAAAAAAAAAAAACGAAATAATCTTTGGAATTTACTTTAAACAATTAAATTAAATTAAAGAAACTATTACTAGTAAAGCTGATAATCACTCAAGTGACTTGGTAATTTTATGTTTCGTTTAGGACGACCTGCTAATTGTTGTGTAGAATTGGGAATACCATGTTGAGCTACAATTTCAGGAGCCTCTGGTATATTAAAAGAGTTACTGCTGCTTCTGGTATCCAGTGTAGGTACTCGTATGCCTTGGTCGTCTTTATCCGTAGGTTCTTCTTTCAAAAACGGTTTGATATTAACGATATTGCGTCTGAATGTAGAACCGTCTACATTTATCAAGTACGAACGATCTTTGAGCTGTTGCTCAATAACTCCAAGTGAACATTCTTTATCACTTTGCGGATGTACCTGAACCGCTACGGACTGCCCTATTTCCAATTCTGGAATAATTTTTGTTTTTCTATCAAAGTAGAATTTGCTTTTTCCATGCTGCGCTTTTATCTTTTCAGGAACGTTGTCGATTATTTTTGGTAAGTATTGTTCATTACACGCCGGAACACCAGATCGCGTTTTTCTTGAGAACAATCTCTGAACTGGACTTGAATTAATTTTGTTTGGTGAATTTCGCCAGCCTAACAAACAGTACCAAATATCTTGATGAGATTCCTCCGCTTTTTTTATTAGATTCTTAGCAATCTTTACTGCTGCCTCTGCCTTTCCATTACCTCTTGGGTGATGTGGAGATGACGAAACGTGTTCAAATTCCCACGTCCTTTCGAAGTCTTTAAATTGTCTGTTGACAAAATTAGTACCGTTGTCAGTACAGACTCGCTGAGGAATTCCATGACGACTAAAATTTCTTTTGCATTGTTCTATTACAGCACCCGGTGTTAAATCTCTTAAAACATCTAGTTCAAAGAAATCTGAGTAGTGGTCCACAGTAACAAGCATAATATATGCTTTTCCTTTTAATTTTGTCGCGAGCACATCCATTGATATATACTGGAATGGATATGTAGGAACTTCGTGCGATTGCATAGGTGGATTAGATTGTGAACTCGAATACTTCACGCAGATATCACACATTTGAACTTTTTCTTTTATTTCTGTTGACATATTCGGCCAGAAAATATTATCCTTGGCCAACTTGATCGACGTCTCTATGCCGTTATGTGCAACGTGAACTTTCTCAACCATAATTTTTCGTAGACTGTAAGGAACTAATATTTTACAATTTCTAAATATCAATCCATTTTGTGTTGAAAGTTCATGTTTGTATTTATAATATAATCGTATATCGTCAGGGACTTCCTGTATTCGATTTGGCCATCCATTACAAATGAAAGGAATTAATTTTTGCAACGACTGATCTTTCATGGTTTCTGTTTTTATGTTATCAATTCTTTCATCCGAGATTTTTAGTGATTCGACTAAATTAATTTTCCGAAAACTTTTGAAAAACTTGCTTTCAACTACTTTTACTTTAAAAACGTTTGACTGATTAATAAAATTAAAATCCTCTGGACCTTCTAATGATGCCCTAGATAGTGTATCAGCAATCACGTTATTTTTACCCTCGATAAATTTCAGTTCAATGTTGTAGCGCTGAAGTACCATAAGCATTAACTGCAATCGCTTTGGTGCTTTTAACAGTGTTTTTTTTAATATTGATATGAGCGGTTTATGATCGGTCTTTATCAGAGTGGTTACATTGCCAACGATGAGCTGATCGAATCGTACACATGCTAAAACTATGGCCAACAACTCTTTCTCGATCATAGCATAATTTCTTTCCGCTGCTGTTAGCGTACGCGATGCATACGCGATTACTTGTTCATCCTGAAGAACAACAACTCCTAATCCAGTGCTGCTTGAATCACACTCTACAGTGAGCTGTTTTCCGACTTCAAAATATTTTAGAGATTTTGTATCGGCGACTAGCATTTTTAATTTTTGAAATTCTTGTTCTTCCTCTTGCGTCCATTTCCATTCTGCCTTTTCGATTGTTAATCTCCGAAGCACGGAGCTTTCTGCTCTTAGATTTTTTATATATCTTCCTAAATAGTTCAGCATTCCTAGAAATCTTAACAAATCCGACTTTTCTTTAGGCGATGGCATATTTTTTATTGCTGAAATTTTCGTTTCATCAGCTTTCAGACCTTTATTTGATAACACATGTCCAAAAAATTTTACTTCTGAACAACAGAGGTTTAATTTCTTTTTGTTAAGTTTGCAATTATTCTCACGCAAACGTATTAATAACTTTTCCAATTTTACATTATGATCCATTATTGCTTGGGCCATAGTATCACCTATTCCGTAAATTAATATGTCATCAGCTAGTATTTCAATACCCTTTAAGTCATGTACAATTTCATACATTTTCATCTGAAACAGTTCCGGAGCCGATGATATACCAAAAGGACATCGCAACCATCTCATTCGTCCAAACGGAGTCCAAAAAGTTGTTAATTTACTGCTCGATTCTGTCAATTTCATCTGCCAAAAACCCTTAGTTGTATCGACCGTGGAGAATATTTTTGCTTTTCCCAGCTCTGGCAGGATTTCATCAATTGTTGTACTCATTTAGAGGTATGGGATCTAGACATATCCTAAATGAGTTAGCTTTCTTAACAAGTAATATATTACTAACCCACTTTGTGTTTGCTTTTTCAGGTGTAATTATACCTTCTTTAATAAGTCCATCAAATTCGGCTTTTAATTGTGCTCGTAATGCCATGGGTATACGACGAGGAGACTGAATAACAGGCTTCACTGTTTCATCCACTTCTATTTCCACTTCCCCTGGTAAGTGTCCATAACCCTCGAATACGTCGCTATACGTCTGTATGATGTGATTGGCTTGATTTATAAGACTTTTGTACTTCGGATCCTTATCACTTAGATTTACATCGTCATCATTCGTTATTTTATTCACAGAATGTTCATTCCGCAAAACACACTTGTCATAACGAATAAGCCCGAGAATGGTACACGCGTTCTCAGACAATAACGCATAGTGAGCGTTATCGACCACGTGGAAAATAATTGAATATTTTCTATTATTGTGGAGGCACGGTACCTTCACTTGTCCCAAAACTTCTATCGGATGACCACCATAATACGCCAAAGTCACTTTAGAATCATTTAACGTAAAATTATTATTAGCCAATTTACGTAATTGATTAAGCCCAATCAAACAAGCTTGTGCACCCGAATCCAGATCACACGTCCAATTCACTATCTCATTCAAAGATAAACATCAATCAATCTCGATCAATAGATTGAAATCGGCATACGGTATTCTCAATTGACCTGATCAAACGTCAGACACGACCTACGAAACGATATAAAACTGTCCGATTTGCCGTATAACGCTTTAAAAATGGTTTTTCAAATGGCTTTAATCTATGGTTTTTCATCTACGGGGGGATTCATATAGCAGCCCGAATATTACGGAATATTACGACTCACAGGTATTCGAAACTACTACAATAAACAAATTATGGAAAATGACAACACTCGTTAGCACTTTTAAATAATTTTTAATTGTGAAGTATTTGATTTAAATAGTAATGCAATGCAGCACACGATTTATTTTTATTTCTAAATAACCTAATTTAGGTCAGAAATTAAAATAGGTAAAAAAAAAAAAAAAAATTAACAAAAATAAAAAATAATACTATTTAAAAATATTGTTGAACAATAAACATAACAACAAAACAAAACACGTCCGATTTGAACGAATGTTGATTGTTGAGTTAATAAAAACTGAAAACCGAAAACTCGTACCATATTCAAATATTATGAACAGAAGAAATTTTAATGAACACGCCAAAACGGAATCGCATGAACTTTTGAAAAGCTCTTCAAGTAACCGTCACTTTCTTTTACTTACATTAGGCGACATCTACATCTAAACACAAGCAAACAGAATCAAATTTTAATTTTTGAACGTTGAAAAATTCCAAATTTATCATACATAATTAATAATCGAACCATCATTAATAATTTATAAAACCATCATAAATAAATAAACTATTGTTTACAAGTTAATCCTAATTTTATATTAATCATTTTGAATTTACACGATTTTTACGCATTCAAAACTCAACGAAAATGAATTCTCCGCTTATTCTAAAGTTTTATTTTGATTTTCATTCATTCACGTTTTCGTTCAAACGACAATAAAAAAATAAAAAATAGAAAAAAGGGGAAAACATTTCGTACAAAAAGGAAAAATCAATAAAATTGTGCCCCAATGGAGTAGCAAGCAGCAACTTTGGGTTTTACAAATTTTATATATTTTACGATTATATTTTCCGCTGTACAGTTTAAGTTTTTCATTTAATTTTAAACAATTTATTATATAAATTTTAGTTAAAAATCGTTTAATTTTATTTTAATCACAGTGTTTTAATGCGTTTGAGTGAAATATAAAAAAGTGAATTTGTGAAAATCTCGTACGATATATATGGAAAATCTAAATGTGTGTTATTAGAAAATTAAGTTATTAAGAAGTAGAAGAAGAAGCAGTAGAAGAAGAAAAATTGCAAAAGAAATAAAATTTGTAAGATAAAATGGCTGATACCGAATTTGAAGAATTTCGTCAGGCGTTTGAAAAGCTTCCAAAAAATTTAAAAGCTCCAGCACCATATTATTCGTAAGTGCGATTTATTAAATTTATTTTATTTAAAAATCAATTTTTTGTTTGATTTTTGGCTTATTTGCAGTCTAGTACCATTGAACCTAGATGAGGAATATCCATCATCCAAAAGCGATTCATCAGACCAGGAAGATGATAAATTATCAGAAATCTCATTAAGTCAGCCACAACCCCCACCAACACATGTTCTGCCAACATCCTCATCTGCATCAGCAACAGCAACAACTTTGAGTATATGCAATATTAGTAATACTATAAATAATAATCATATAAATAATAATCATAATAATAGTGATGTGGGTGGAAGTGGGGTTGGTGGTGTTATATGTAATAATAGTAGTACTAATGGGGTTGGTAGTGATAATGTAATAAATGACACAACAAATCATTTAGAAAAACCAAATATAAATTCTTTTCCACACTTGGGATGTTTTGAGCGGAAAAGGCGAAAACTCCCAGAAATACCAAAACTTAGAAAACGTAAGTGAATACAAGATCGATTGGTTAATCATCACGTGCATGATTTTTTTTTCTTTTCAAATTAATTACTAATTCCTATTTGTTTTCTATCTATCTATTAAAACAAAATTGCATATGTGTGTTTCTGTGTAAATGTCTTATTAGGATATATTGTAGGTATATGTATGTATGTGTGTATATAGTTGAGGGTGTAAACTTAAAGCAATGCTATAGCGAATATTTTTATTTTTATAACTTTGCGCTGTGTGTATGTGTGTCTGGTGTAAAAATACGCGGTTCTTTATCAGGCATCTGGCGCGGGATAGAGGCAACAACAAAATGACGTGAATGAACGCTAAATAATTCAGAGTTGTAAAATCTATTAATTTGAGTGAGCGATTAAATTTATTTAATGTCCCTTCGGATGGGAGCTGTATAGTATACATTTATGCAATATGGAAAATCGTAATATTCATAATAGTTTTCGTTGTTATGCAATTTTAAGTTGTTCACTGCTTGCTTTTTTTAATAATCAATAAACGTCACGACATTGATGAAGAGACGAAATCAATTATGGACATTTTTTATTACACATAAAGGTGTACTCGTGTACATGATACAGATACAGTTAAATGCGAATTAGTGAGTGATGATGAGACCGAGTGAAATTGTATGTGCTGAATGTATGTAAAGAGTTTTTGTTTTTGTATTCTCTGAAATCGATATACCTACATTATGTACGATGTATAAAAAGAAAGGGTTGTAAATTATGTATGTGCCAACAAATAGCTGGAAGTGAAACATGACTCAGTGATTTTGATATATGTTTTTGAAAACTTAAAATTGAAATTCTTCACAAAAGCACTTGCACTCACATTTTTCTAACCCCTTTTAAATATAAAAAGTAAGCGGAATGCAAATTGGGGTTAAAATATGGTATTACACAATACAATTCACAATACATACGAGTATACAAAACATTAAGACATTTTAATATTTTAATTGTGCGAATTTATTAATTTTAAATATATAATATAATGTATATACCATACCAACCCCTTTAACTTTCATGTATAGTTAGTCTAATACAGAATCTTTAATAATTTAATGGTGTTAGATCACACGTTCTTGGTGGCCAACTAACTAATTAATCGTCCATCAAATTTGTTTCTCAATCACCAGCTTCATTTTCGAAATAATGCGGATCAATGTGAGCCCAGCCATTATAAAGCGCACCAACTACCCTTGGATTTTCAGCAGCCAAAATGCAACAATTTCGGTTTTTACGTAGCCAAACAAATGAAAATGAGATTCATCAGAAAAATCATCTGTTTTGAAAAACCTTGTTCAATGATCCAATCTGAAAATTGTCGACGATGAGAATGATCTTGCGGCTTTAATTCTTGGACCTTACAAGTAATAAAGATAAATCCTTGCGTAAAATTCGCCATGTGTTGTGGAAATCGATAAACGTAACCCGCACGTGCAATACTTTCTCTCACTATAGTACTATTTTTGGTTGAACGACCTGAACGAGCACGTCTGTTTGTTTGCTAGAGAACCAGTGGATTCAAATTTCTGCACTAAATTTTTAGTAGCGGGCTCAGATGAGCGATTTTGTCAACCAAATTTTTTTTTACAGAAACAGCACTATTACAATTTTTAAAGACTACTTACTGTGTCAACAATTAGGCTACACCGGTTTCGATCTGGAGCTTGCTATTTATATACTGTCTTATACAATCTGAAGAAGCCTAGTGTTCCCTACACAGCAAAGCCATCGTCGCATGCAATGAACTCCGCGCCTACCATATGGTGGCTCTCCTTTCAGAGATCGCTGCAAATTCGTTCCGAATCACACAGAACGCCACACAACCGAGCGTACTCGATGAGACCTTCATCGTGAGTAATAAGAGAGCCCAAATATTTGAATCTACCCACTCCCTAAAACACGTTGTGTTCAGTACAATCACACATGTTTCACCTGGGGATGCAATTAAGCACCTGTTTGTTTTTCAGTTTTACGAAAGATATACTCCATCAGATACTCAAGAGTAGCAGTATTTTAAAATTAGTCTTTTTCTCGGAGCTGGCTTGCTTCTGTGAGAGCGTATACACAAATTATCGACAGGTTGGCTAACTTAATGCGCAAGCAAAGCTGCTTGGACATCCAAAACAGCTCTCTTTACCTGCAGCCCAAGAAGAAATCCAGATCCGAGATTTCCGAGATCATCTCCACTGTAGAGCAACGTACAGCACTGTGACACATGGTCACCACTTTAAGCGGGAGTACGATGTTGACTAGGCGATATCCATTTTACATTTTGTTGACATTACAAATAGTCACTCCAGCGATCCAACCGCTTTGGTTTCGATCCATGTTTGTGGAATTTAGATTGAGGGGTCAGACAATAGTATAAATAAATAAATTTCCGTTATACTAAAGATAGATAAATTTTTAGATATAGTTTGCCCGAGATCAGCTGCTTTCGAATAGATACTTACTTGCAAATTCAGATCTATTTCAAATAAAATGTTGTGCTGTTTATTCATAGAGTTCCGAGTAAAACTCACAAAATGGGCTACTGATCAGTTTTAATATGCATGACTTGAGATATCCGCACGAAGAGATTTATGTTTCTATTCGTCCAGCGATGTTTGTATTATTTGTTAGATAAACGCCATTAGTTTCAGGTTTCTTACTGGTTTCTGGACAATGGAAGAGATTTTCTTGTTCTAGTGAACAACAAAAGAACACTTGAACGACTTACGCTTATTTGCCAATGTTGTCATGTGATAGTTCTTATATCCAGTTAAAAATGGTGGTAATCGATGTAGGGTAACGTGGTATGGTAAATCATGATCATATGCAAATCTATTTTCCCATGTCAAGTAGCGTATGAATTTCTTTTGGATCTTTTCGATGTTCTGGATGTGTTCCTCAAAACGAACTCCACACATTAACACCGTATTCAAGTTGGGATCGAACGTATGCGCAATACAAGATCTTAATTGTCTCCAAATCTAAAATGTCGCCTGTCCATCGTTTAATAAAACCGAGCATAGAATTAGCTCTAGAGACGCATATTTCGATGTGCTTTATAAAGCTGTTTATAAACTGACTTCTGTTCATTCGATTTCATCCAGGCTGGTTATCCATCTATTATCTATCCATTATCTATAAAATCCCCAAAAGTGTTTGGGATCTCTTTTTATTTTCTCCTTTAAGTCGCTTATATAGCTCTTATATTTTAATTTAAAATAGGGAATAGAATTTCATGTGTTCTTTATAAGCCTTGCCTTTCTTGTTTTTAAGATTGATAAGTTGGCCATCATACCATGGAGGGTGTTTGTTTGGTCTGCTCAGGGTTACGGGAATGAATAATTCAATGCCTTTAAATAGTATAGAGTAAAATTTCTCCACCTTTAATCTATCTTATTGCTGTTGAGTTCATCTTTCTAATTTATTTGGCCAAAATATTGATGAAGGTGGTTTATATCGGCTTTTTTTGTGGTTGTAGTAAGGTTTCCGGTTGAGGCAGTTACTTAAATCATTATTCTCTTCACTTGCCAAAATTATTTCAATGGCTTTATGGTAAACGTCCTTAATAACGAACGGTGGTTGTGATTCATCTATTTTAAATAAGGCTGGATCATTAGTAAAAATTAAGTCTAATATTCGATCTAGTTCATTTTTTAAATCATAAATTTGGCTTAGATGAATCAAAGGCGGCATCGATGAACAGGTATCCATTATCCGAGGTCACATTTAGGCATAATCTCGTTTATTTCGTCCATTTAATATCTATGACCGATTAAAATCCCCAGCAACTAAAATTGTGTGTGATGGATCAGCCGCATTGGTAATTTCCATAATTGTATCACAGCATGTAGTGCAAGATGATATAGGCGAATCAGGCGGGATGTATACGACGTAAATGTATAGTGATTTTTTATTGATCGTAATTTTTACACATAATTGCTCGATTAATTGATCTGTTACCCCAATTAATTAATTTGGAATTGATGTGTCGACAGCTATGAGCACACATCCACCATATTTTTTCAAGCTAGTTAGTGGTGAGCGGTCATCTCTATAAGCCACATAATTGCTATAGGAAAGAACTCAGAATTTAGAATTGAATGATGTTTCTGCCTTCGAAGACATTATACTTTTAGGATATAAAACGTATGTTTTCTAGTCTTATGTGGTGTCAACAATGATAAGGATTCATGATTTCGTTTCGGAGTCTCCTTAGTGATGATATTTCCAGAATTTATAGTGATTCGGCGCAGATTTTTCTCACGAGCTGTTAATGTTATTCGAATCATAGAGTGCAGTTGGTCTCCTTCAATCGGTGAGCAATAGGTTTCTGTATAACAATTTTTTTCGGGCTGAGCGTCGAACCTATACGTCTGAGTGCCCTTTGGTTAAGCAGTTAGAAATAAATACTTTTTGTTTAAAGAATACAAAAGCAAATCCCTTCGTCTTTTTTATGTATGGACTCAATAAAACAGGGTGTTCCAAAAGTATATATATTTATTATTAGTTTGTTCTTCTTTCCCACCATTTATTATTCTATCAATGAAGGTCCTTGGGATGAAAGAAAAATGTATATTGACCGGCATCCATCCTATCTCTCAAAATAGCATATTTTTAATTCCGATATTGGTAGTCGTATAATCATACCAAAAGCAATTCCACACAATATTATTAGAAATGATTTGCAACGAAATATCTATCGGGTGACCACAAAACTTGCTCGACCTAATTGAAGAGTTGACATCGATCGTGCTATCGGTATATCACTGAACCTAATGATAGCTTATGTTCGAATGGCAACCGAGGCTGGCAGGTCGGAGCAAGGAGTCAAACACGCCTTCGGAGCGCGATTCAACATCATTTTGACACCTCTAGCATAACATCACCAGCACAGTTAGCGGCAACTACCAGAAGAGCATGTGAAGATGCGTTAGAGTCTAGGGATCGAAATGGACGAAAAGCCGTTTACTGGTGGACTCCGGAAATCGCTGAACTTCGCAGACGCTGCAATCATGCCAGGCGAAGGCTTACAAGGGAGAACAGGCGCACTAGCGGACAAGCAGACATATCCTTTCAACAAAACCTGAAATGCGCTCGTGCCGACATGAGGAAGGCGATAGCGGAATCGAAGAGGAAATGCTGGAAATCCCTCTGTAACACAATCGAAGAGGATCCTTGGGGAGATGCATATAAGATTGTAATGAAGAAGTTTGGGCAAAAAACGCCTGCACTTTCCCCAGATATTACTAACACCGTAGTGGCTGCTCTCTTCCCGATGCATGACCTAGTGCAACATGGAAATATAAGTCCGCTAGAGATCCCACCTTTTACATCTGAGGAACTCTCTATGGCATGGCGGAAACTCAAAACGAAAAAAAGTGCCGGGCCAGATGGCATTCCATCAGAGGCCGTTAGAATCGCTTCAGAAATCCACCCAAAAAAGGTGTTACACGTGATGAACTTAGCCCTAGAAAACGGGGAGTTTCTTTGTATCTGAAAAATAGCGCGCCTAGTTCTGCTAAAAAAAGACGGAAAACCGGATGGTGTACCTACATCGTACAGACCACTTTGTCTGCTAGATACTTTCGGAAAACTCTTCGAACATTTGCTGTTGCACAGACTGGCCAACGAAGTTGATAGAGCCGGCGGACTTGCTAATAATCAATTCGGATTTCGAGCAGGGCGCTCCACAACAGACGCTATAGCGGCAGTTATGAAGCTTGTAGATGCAGCCGCTGAGGGTACACAATATACGCGGCGCATCCCAGTAGTAATTACACTAGATATAAGAAATGCATTTAACAGCGCATCCTGGGAGTTAATTCTAAAAGGACTAAATAACTTCAAAGTTAGCCCATATCTGACGAAGTTACTTCAAAGCTACCTGAGTGAGCGACGAATTATTGTGGAAGCTGGAGGTACAGCAACCCAAATGGAGGTTACGAGTGGAGTTCCCCAAGGATCTATCCTAGGACCTATGCTTTGGAACATCTTGTACGATGGCATCCTTCGAATTCAGCTACCCGAAGATGCCAATTTGGTGGGGTACGCGGATGATTTAGCACTTGTTGTCTCTGGCAGACACGAGCAGCAACTAGTTGAACGAGTGGAAGCGGGAGTAGAGGTGATTTCCAGATGGCTTCGTATTCATCGGATGCAATTGGCTCCAGAAAAGACTGAAGCGGTTGTAATGGCAGGCCGAAGAGTGCTCCAATCCATCTCCTTCAAAGTGGAAGGAGTTAAAGTAACACCGACAACCCACATCAAGTACCTGGGTGTATGGCTAGACTACCGTCGCGGCTTTCAAGAGCATGTAAGGCAAATTACGACAAAGGCGACCCGGACAACAAAAGGGCTCATCGGATTGATGACAAATGTTGGTGGACCAAGCGCCGGAAAAAGGAAACTGCTCTCATCAGTTGTTTTATCCGCAATACTTTACGGAGCACCCATCTGGATACGAGCTTTAGATATTGCAAGGGCGTCCGAGCAGTTCGAACGCGTACAACGTACTCTGGCACTGCGTATATGTAGTGCTTACAGAACGGTAGGAAAGGAAGCAGCTTTCGTGATAGCAAACATGCCACCGGCCACTTTAATGGCGAAATATAGACTAGCGGTTCTTCAGGGAACACCAAGCGTTGAGGCCAAAGAGGAATTAATGCAAAAATGGCAGGCACGTTGGGAGAGTGCCGACACTGGATCATGGACCAGAGAGCTCATTCCGAGTCTAAGGGAATGGGTGAATCGTAAGCATGGGGAGACGAACTTTCATCTGACACAGTTCCTGACAGGTCACGGCTGCTTCAATAGCTATCTGTACCGAATGCATATTAAGGATACTCCTAACTGCGCATACTGTGAAGAGGACGACACACCAGAGCATACGATACTGTACTGTGCAAGGTGGGAAGAAACGAGGAAGAAGTGTACCGATATTGTAGGAGAGATGACACCACGGAATATTATCTCGAAGATGGTAGAGGAGGAGAATAGTTGGTACGCTATAAGCAAAATGATTACGGTAATAATGACCATAAAAATGAGGGAAGAAGCGAGCACAACGACTTGAACAAACAAGGAGACAATAGACATCCAGCGGTCGAAGTAATGCAAACTTTGTGGTACCGAGCGCTGCGAGGAGCTGAGGTAGGGGGTTTTTAGTCGGTAAGAGTCCGGCACAACGTCCATGAGGATTTTCCCCCTACTGGGAAAAAAAAAAATGTTCGAATGGCGAGATGAATGTTAATTTCTTTAACTCTTTGTTTCATATCTTCTGCAGTGGTAGGTCGATCAAAATATGCTGTCTTTCACTTTCCCCCATAAATAAAAGTTCATACAAGTTAGATCTGGTATCCAAACAAACGAAACCGGCATGTAAAATTTGATTAGCATTTCACTAAAACTGTGAGAGTGTTAGGTGCACCATTCAACTGAAGCTACATCTCTTGGTTTTCTCGCAACAGTACGCCTTTCAATAAATTAGGGAAATGTTCTATTAAAAATGTCAAAAATATTTCGGTCGAAAATGTTCCATCAAAGAAGAATGGTCCGATTAGGCGAGAACCAAATATTCTAGCCCAAACATATTTATACTCCACCGATGTTTAACTTTGCTAGCACCCGCCATATACCATCATCATATCGAACGTTTCTTCATTAGATTTTTTTTTATTGATTTATAATTAGAAATTACGGAGATAATTGTAATGTAAAATCAAGACTAGTTAAATTAAATAAATTGGAAAATGATCCGTAAACGTCTCCCTCGACATTGAACAATTCTAATTATAAGTAATTTTCTCCTATCTTGCAACGATTTCGAGACAAAACCCGGGTATTTATTAAAATAATCACCCTATAAACAGGACGAATATACATATTTGAGCATTTACATTTACAGCCAAACTGTTTAAGGGTTCCAGCCTTCCTTGAAATTACTCCACACCAACAATCTTTATTATTGATGCTGTATGTAAGTCTTATGTATTATTCGATTCTGGCAAAGTACATACGTAAACATTATCACTGAAATATTTTGCCACTTTAAGAATTTTTCATTCATGTGTCGATCACTCGTCTAACTGTATTGTAAATTATCGCTCAAACTAAAGGAAATAATTTTTTGGAAACCTGCTTTTCTTAAAAATAATTCAACTTCATGTTCCAGTTTCCATATCTGCCCATACATTTGACTAGTTCGAATCCGTAACGCGATTCCCTAGTCAAATTTTAAAATTGCTGGCATTTAATTTATACTTTCGAATAAAATTTAGGAATTTTGGTTTTTAGTAAAAATTACGAACAAGTTAAAATTGAAAAATCTTTGAGTTAGGATTTAACTATAGAGTTTTGTGAAAATCTTTGTTCAACGGATGTACATAAATCAAACTTCCATTTTGTTTAGTTTCAAAGTAACTTGATAACAAATTTTAGTCCGCCTTACCAAGAACTCACACAGGCTCAGCATACTAGGTTGAATCCTAAATTATGGTATCGAGAATTTTTTATTTATAAATATATTGATTATAAATTACAGTAAATAGAATTTTATGGAAAAATAATATTTTTATACCAAATTTTAGTCCACCTTGCCAAGCAGTCACATAGTGAATAAGTCACCTATAGGTAAAAAACACGAAAAATTGTGTAGCACTGATACAAAACAATTATTCGTGTATTTTACTATGTGTGAGTGCTTGGAAAGGTCGACTAAAATGTTGTATCGCGGAAGTTTTTATTTTTTTCTTGCTTTCCTATTGATTGTATTTTTGTATATCATTTACGGGTACGGTATTCCTTTTACTCAGGCAAGTATAATTGATAATTTTAACAGTAAAGCTACTGATTTTTTTGTTATCTACAATATTAAAAAAAATTCCGCCAACATTGAATATTAAAATGTTGTAGTATTTGGTTTAAGATCCAAAGGTCGCCACTGAATATATGTGTAGGATGATTCCAGTTTCGTTGCTCACCAAATATTTCAAGATCTTCAGAAAAGAATTATTTGCTGTAGAAACGAATATGGATTGTAGTCGTTAATACTAATAATTGGCTAAATTTTAAATTACTATATCTAAACGTCTGTTATTTGAAAAAAATGTATAAAAGTTAATTTAGGTCGGAGCATAATATTGCTTCAACTTTCGTTTGAAGTTTATCTTACTTAAGGTAAAGTCAAACAGGTTGTCAATTTTACTGATGCAGTATAATTTTACTGATGTTTGTTCTTCATCATATCCCGAGATGAAAATCCCCTTATGACCTTATAAGATTCATAAAAATTTTACGAATTGAGAATTTTAATGAATCGTGAATCACTTGTTATAAAAATTTCGAACGATTGAAAATTATAAATTAATTTTCAAACGCCGTTGAAATTTCATGAATATCATGGTAGTCAATAATATAGTACTATCATGACAGTTGTATTATTTTACTACTATCGTGTTTTTTCAATATGTGTATCTGGCTTATAGCATCATAAACAGTCTGAAATCACCAAGCAATGCATGTTTGATGTACGGTTTGATTCTTCCAAATAAATCGAGGTAGTAGCCGTAATTCTCCAGCAGTATTTTTAAATGGTTAAACTATGTATAGTAGTTTATGTAGTTACTTTTGTCGATCCGAATATTTTTCATAGCATTTACTAAAAATATATTAAGAAACATAATTTTAAATTAATGGATTATATGAGTCAAAGCCTTGATTTTATCTATACCTATAGAGCAAGTCTGTATCTTCACACTGGTCATATTATCTTCATGCAGCTTCGACATAAATTTAAAACCGACAACATACCTATAAATAGGGCGAATATACGTGTTGTATTTGAGTTGAATTGTTGCATTTGAGTTGAATTGGATGCTTATCAATCAAGCAGTACTATAATGTAAAAACTGAAAGTGTAGTGAATAAAGAGGGGTCAAACCCTAGCGGTCAAAAAAAGATATAAATGAAACTTTATAAATGGAATAAAAATACAACACTGGCGGTGAGGATGGGATTAGTATATCTACTTTATATATTTATGATTTTCATCTGGCCAATTGATCTTCTGATATTTTGTTATCTTCTGTAATTTTCTGTAATATTCTGTGATCTTCTATGATTTTTCGTGATCTTCTAGGATATTCTGTGATCTTCTATGATCTTCTATAATCATATATGATCTTGTGTGATCTTTTGAATTCATCCATGATATTTTGTGATCTTCTGTGATCCTTCTGTGATTTTCTGTGCTCTTGTGTTATCTTACGTAATTTTCTGTGATCTTCTTCATTCATTTGTGATCTTTTGAGATCTTCTATCAACTTCTGTGATCTTCTGGGACTCCTCTAATCTTTTGTGATTTTTTGTGATCTTGTGTGATCTTATGTAATCTTTCATGATCTTCTGTACTACTTTATGATCCTTCTGTGCTCTTTTATGATCTTCTGTGATCTTCTGCCTTGATGATCGCAGGTATGGTCCCACCCACCTTCGAAAATATATCGAATGGTGAAGGTATGTATGTATATATATAGCTCGAGAGGATGGCAAAATGAATGAACATTAGATGTCAAAAATGCATTTAACTCAACCTATTGTACTCATCGAAATCACTATACTGAAAGCTTTCATAATAGAATTCTGAAGGTTGACTCAACGCAGATGAAAGCTTATACTCGTAGAATGTTTATCATTACATTTACAGTATTACCTGATTGACTAGCATCCAATTCAACTCAACTAGAACAGTTCAACTCAAATACAACAATACGTACTCAAGCATTTCCATTTATGCAACCAAACTAGTCATTAAATCCAGCCATTCTATATACAGATACAATTTCACAATTTCATTCGATTGCTATTAAACTAAGTTGATTTTGACACAAAATAATTTTATTTAGTTTGTCGGCGTCTTACTAGTGAACAGCAATTAATTTGTAATAAATTCTGGCCTAAGTCCCATCTTGATATCAGAATTACATCAAAAGTTGCGAAGTGGCGGTGTAGGTTCAATTTGAAGTTTTCTCGCGAACGGCGAGTGTAATAAAATTGGGACCTAGTGTAATAAATTGTAATAAAAGTGTAATAACTTATAGGATAGGTTTCGTTGTGGCGGGCTGATTTGGCTGGTGCAGCCTTATAAGGCATTGGAAATGTCAAAATATACAACATACATTTTTTTTCAGAGCCTAACACGAAACGTTCGATTTTGTAACGCGATTCGCTAAATTTATCTCTTGAACCGTTGCATATAATACTAATATACTGTAAAATCAAGGTCGTACAACATTAATTCTCGAAAACCTTCTGCATTGGCATTGTTGCGAATTTTAGAACTAATGAAAAAAGGGGGTTTTAGCGCCTGATAAGATTTTATCCCTCGGTTGAGATTGTTTGGAATTTAAATATTTAAAATTACAGCCTTAATAAATTGTAAGGTTTTCACTTGATAATAAGCAATTTACATAAGAAGTAAGGAGGAGTCTTCAAACTTGAATTTCATATTAATGTTTTGGTTTTTTGAATTGTTGTCATTGGATTTTAAATTTCAAATAAAATTTGGGACTATATAAGAATTTTGGGTTGTAGTAAAAATCAGTTGATTCTCATAATCTCGACTATATATGTATCTTATTGCTTTAGTCATATAAGGCCCCACACACCGTTCATTTACCAAGAAAGAAAAAAATTATTTACAAAAATAAATCCATCAGCATCAAAAAAATATTGTCTTAAGTTGCACTGTAAATTTTCCACCTACAAAATACCACTAAAATACGGTGTCGGGATTTTTTTATTTTTATTATTAATTATAAATTATAGTAAATAGAATTTTTTGGAAAAATACTATTTTTATACCAAATTTTAGTTGACCTTGCCAAGCACTCACATAGTAAAACACACGACAAATTAGCTAGCACTGATGCAAGACAATTATTCGTGTATTTTACTATGTGTGAGGGCTTGGAAAGGTCAACTAAAATTTACTATCGAGGATTTTTTAAATTTCTTATTGCTTTTCTATCGATTGTATATTATTTTGGCTGCTGTATTTGGATACTGCACTCAGTAAATGGTTTATTGTACCGATACATCAAATATTTAAATGTGATTCAATCAAGATTTTCATAAAATTATTTTCCTTCCAATCCAATTGCTTCATATGGAAGCATAATGATTCAATTATGCCGGTTCGGGTTAAGAATTAGATTACATATTTGCGAAGCTACTTCCATCAGACAGAATATCATTCGATTGTCATCTATTACGGAGATAAGGAGAATACGGAATAAGAGGCAACGTTTATTTTAAGAATATTTATGGTACATATATACACTTAACTGTGGCTGCGATTATTATTTTGTGTTTAAAATTATTGTATCCCCGAAGAACGTTATTTCTCGTATACAGGCGTACTATTTTGGTAAATACTGAAAATTTGTAATTCCATCAGACAACAATTACATATAAATACGTAAGTAAGTATAAATGGATATACCTACTGGTTATATGATTAAATACAATAATTTGGTTGATTGTATACAAATAAAAATTAATTTAAGTGTGGGTGGACATACTCCCATACTGAAAAATATTTACGTATATGAACTTCCCGCACAATTCTTTAAATAGACTGACCCAGATTTATATTTCGCCTATACTATATAAAACACACACACTCGACACACGTATATATGTACGAGTATACTCTACCCATACATAAATTTTATTAATGCGCAACATGAATGGAGGACGTATGATGTTTTGCTTACTTTTTATAATAATCCAGCTTTGAAATATTACACTTTAGAGGCTACACAAATTGTACGAAAGTTTGAAAGGAATCAAATGAATGTGTGCGCGTGTGGATGTTAAAACCGCCCGCAATCTATACAGTGTTGTAAATTAAGCTTAATTATTTAGCTATTGCGTATCTATTACTACGGATCTTACAGTGATATTAACACTGGGTTTCTATTTTATTTGTTTGCAGCACTAATTTTTCCATTTGCCAATGGAACGAGCGTAAACAATCATTCCACCAGTTCGCACAGCAATGGCATGACCAGTTTAGCCGATGAATTAGGAAGCTGTGGTGCGGGCGGAGGTATTGGGACTGGAGGCGGAGGCGGCATACTCGGCGGAGGACATAATCCGAGACCCATGAATTTTAATACATCGTTTTCACAACGTTCCCTTTTAACATTGAAATGTAGTTATCTATTAGACGAAGACTCGAGCCCCGATTCGGAGCGGCTACATAGTTTAGGCGATGTGGACAGCGGCCACAGTACGTCACATTCACCGAATGATTTTAAAAGTATGTCCCCACAAATGGCATCATCACCGTCGTCACCATTTCCGCCACCATTCGGTGGCGTACCCATGAGTCAACTTGAAATGTTGGAGGCAACACATCGCGGACTGCATAAGTTTATACCACGGCATCATGATGAGATCGAAATTGAAATTGGTGATCCGATTTATGTGCAAAAGGAGGCGGACGATTTATGGTGTGAGGGGGTTAATCTGAGAACTGGCCGACAGGGTATATTCCCATCGGCGTACGCCGTCGATTTGGACTATAATGATTTTGATCCAAGCTCGTCTCAGGTTAAGAAGGAACGGTACTTGTTGGGGTATTTGGGCTCGGTCGAAACGGCGGCCCACAAGGGAACGGGTGTTGTGTGTCAAGCGGTGCGAAAAATTTGCGGTGAATATGGTGATTCGCCAAAGGCACAACCATGCATATTAGAAGTATCAGATCAGGGTTTGCGAATGGTGGATCGGTCAAAACCACAGGTTGGTTTTAAATACTTTTGTACATATATGATTTAAAATATGTATTCCTTCATATTATTTATAGAAACGTGAGAAAGGAGCATGCATTGATTATTTCTATTCTCTGAAAAATGTATCATTTTGCGCATTTCATCCAAGGGATCATAGGTACATAGGTTTTATTACAAAACATCCAACTGTGCAGAGGTTTGCTTGCCATGTTTTCAAGGGGCATGAATCAACGCGACCGGTTGCCGAAGCAGTAGGGTAATTACCAAAATTAAAAATTTAATTAAACTTTTAGCTCATATTCAATTTTATTCTGATTTACAGACGCGCTTTTCACCGGTTCTATCAAAAATTCATAGAAACTGCTTACCCAATAGAAGATATTTATATCGAGTAAACTATATATACCATACCCTAATACACACACACAATATATACATATGTATGTATATATATACATATATTATATACTTATGACTTTATGAGAAACAAAATTAAATAAAAATCTATATATTTTTTGTTAATATTATAAAAAAACTAAAATATTTAAAAGTATTAGAAATAATAAACAAGATTATTAAGAAAATTGTATCTAATATATCAAAATAAAAAATACTTATAATGGATTTATTTCTATTACGCTTAACAAAAAATATTTTATAGAATTCTTTTTTTTTTTCGAAATTTTTTAAACGTTTTTTTGCAAATTTTGAAATTTTTAAATTTTTTATTGTTAATAAATAGATTCAAATCGAATGAATACCAAAATATTCTCTATTTAAAACATATAGTGTTACCACATATATGTATTTCAAAATAAAGTGTGAGGTTAAGTTTTCTTTAACGGAATAATGGCGGCATTAAACTCTAACCTAATTTCTATCTCTTACACAGTTCCATGTTTTATATATATATATTTAAATGTTATTTTAACTGAACAGATAGTGAATTTTTTGATTGAGTGCCTTGTGTCGAGCAGCAAAGTGTTTTATTTATTTTTGAATAAAATTGTGCAAATATAGATGTCGCGACGATATTGTATAGAATATGTATTAATTCAAGTAAAATACCTTACAATTTTTTGTTGTTGGCATTTAAATATATATATATATATATATATATATATATATATATATATATATATATATTTATATATATATATATACATATATATATATATATATATATATATATAAATATATATATATATATATATATATATATATATATGACATGGAATTACTCCACATATATAGTAACTCGTCTGTTTATCTGGTTTTGTTACACTACATATCAATGTATTTACTGTTGCCAAGAGTATAGTGCGCAAAGAGCTTTTTTAGTAGTGACATAAACGTATTTTTTGAAATCTCGTTCCCCAGGCCACAACAGACATTTTACGAAATCGGTTTAAAATCATTTTTGTTTTTATCAATAATAATTATTAATTTATTTTAATGTTTTAATTATTTATATCAAAGCTCAATATAATAACAACTCTCGTCTGAGTCGCTAATATACTTAATTTAGAAAAAAAGACAAAACAAATTTCTCGAAATTCTTTTATTTTAATTAAATTTAACATAAATATTAAAAATTTATACACATATTTAAAAAAATAAAATAAAAATCCTAATATAGAAATATATAAACCATAATTAAAGAATTTATTTATATAGAAAATCAAAATACATAACAACAAAACAAAAAATATTGCAATAACAATTTAATTTATATGTTTTTTATTTAACTTAAATAAAATTTCATCTAAAATTATAAAAAAAATTCTAATTTAAAAAATGCAGTAAATTAAAAAAAATTAATAAATAAATGAATAAAAAGTTCGTCATATTATGTAATCTATATTTTATGTAAATTATATAAATATATATATAAAAAAAAAAATTTGAAAAGATTAAAACTCAAACAAAAAAAAAACAAATAATAATATTAAATTAAAATACATTAGATTTTAATTACTTTTAATTTTTGAGGAACTGGCCGTGCGCAACTCCAAAAAATATGGCCTTCTACGATAAAACGAATATTATTGAATTTTTATTTTTATTTGTCAGCGCCAATTTAAACCTTTTGAAACTTAGAAGTGATTGTCTAATCCATGAACCATATTTTTTATGGTCCTGTATACTATTCAACATTTAACATTCGTTCTATCCGGAAGTATTTTTTAATTTTTAATTATTTTAATTCTCAATAATTTTGTTAAATTTTTATTTTTTTATAATAAGTGTTGTGTAGTTTTGTTGCTCAAATTGGTCCACTTTTACAACATAATAAAGTGCTGTGTAACGGACTAATATTTCGGGGTATCACACGATCCAAAACAAAAGAGTCATCTAATTTAAAATCAATACATAGAGGCTGCAAGCAAAAGACAGTTCCAAAGTAGAGGTTTATCCAACTGAACATCATGTTTCGTCGATCCATAGTGTTGTTGAAGTATGCAAACATTGATGTTATAGATCAAACTTCGTCGACTACTTTGGTTCAGCCAATCCCAATTCAATCGCCAGATTTTCCAAATGAAATTCATGTACCTCCTCGCTCGGAAATTTAAAATCTAATGATTACAATTACATTAAACCAAGACCATTTTGTAAGCAGACTGCAAATCTGTGTCTGTGGAAGCAATTCAAAATTACCTGTCTGAGAAATTCCAAGTAACAACAGCTAACTGCTTCAAGATGGTACCCAAACCAATTAATGGTATAAATAGTTCAAATGGTTTAAATCGTACCTAACGGAAAGATACCTAATCATTGAAATTGTTCCTCAGGGTTCTATTACAGGTCCCTATCTCTTCCTGACATTTACTGACGACATTACTTATATAATTAAACAATCTTCTGTACTTAGGTTTGTTGATGATCTTAAGATATCCCGATCTATTAATGACGCAAAAGACACTGATAAACTTCAAGAGGATATTGACAAGATTTGTACTTGGTGTGAAGTGAACCAGTTAAAACTTAATATTCGAAAATGCAAGATAATGTCATATTATCGGAAAAAATTGCCAATAATTTCCAATTATAATATAAATGGGGCATTAATTGAACGCGGCAATCAAACAGCTCGGTGTAATATTTGTCAGTGATATTTCATTACTCAGACACGTTGATCAGAGTGTATCGAAAGCCAACTCCATGTTTGGCTTTATTCGCCGTTGGACCACAGAGATTAAAGATCACAATGCACTATTTGCACTATAATTTGCATACATAAGATCTCAACTAAAATATGCAGCAGCAGTTTGGTGCCCTCATAACGCTGACCACATTCATAGAATTGAGGGTGTACAAAAGCGAGTGTTACTCTATATTTTAAAAAAACTGGAACTACAACTACAATTTACCATATCATGAGAACCTGACCTTTTTACCACCTTACACTGTACGATGTAATGCGTATAAGACTGTGACATTGAAAAGACGCTGGCAATAACATTGAGGCAAGCCTATTGGGGAATGTACTTTAGGGTCACGTATACTCTCCTGTCATTCAATGTCAAAGTATTAAAATAAACGTGCCCAGCCGTAATTTTCGTCAATATAAGTTGTTAATACTTGAAAACCATCGTACTAACTACGGCGAAAATGAACCATGAACTATCAATATGATGTCTGAATTGCTTTCCAATATCGAAGGACCTATTCGAGTTTGCACTTTCTAAAGGGCGAACAACTATGATTTTAATTCAGATAACTATGATTTTAATATTCCGTCAAAAAGCTCCCACTTTACCGTCTAGCTTGGAGCCATCCGTGAAAAACTGCATAACTTTAATTTCCGATAGCAACCCGCACCTCCAGGATTCCAACAACGACATATTCTCTTGAAGTGCACATAGTCCGAAAAGTTTTATCGAAGCATAATATTGTGTAACGTAGTCGAGATTCCAGTCTGAGTCATTTTCACTGAGATACGGCTGATTGTCGCGTTTCCGTATTTGCCGAAATTTGCTTACCAAAAATATTGACCGAGAACGTGTGTTTCATCTCTAAGACGCGTGTCGATGTCATCCTCAGTGCTCCACATATAAGCATACATATAGGCTGTTCTTCTCGATCCCATTCCTATAAGTTAATTGCTCAAGTGACTACACACTCTTCACGAAAGCATAGGTCTTACCATAGTACACATAGTGTACTCATACACCTTCAGTTCCAGGCCCTATCTCTTTCCAATGACGTTCCTGCATGAGTATACTGTATACATACCTAAAATAGCCTTGCTTACTCGTTTCAAAATGTTTGGCTTCTAACTAAGCTATCCAAGATTATACCCAGAAATCTTGCTTTGTCAGTAAGAACCAGTCTCATGCGTTTTAAGATAGACCCCTGTATCTACTACCAGGATTTTACATTTCCTAGCAACGAGCATCACGTCAGTCTTGGATGGGCCAGAATGGGAATTGGCAGTCCACACCTGATAGCCCATCTCGTAATTATTAAAAGAGTATTCTTGATTACCTCCTTAACCGTCTTATATATTTTCCAGAGACAGCTAACGCTACTTTATCTGAATATGTGATCACTTCAATCCCACCTCTCTCCCGCTTCAAATCCATTGATTGCTATCAGACTTCCCAAGGTTTCCAACAGGAGATATTGATAGAATTATAGGTCTTATTGGGTAGCCATGTGAGCGTTTTCCCACTTTCGGGATAAAGATCACTCTGACCTCTCCAACTTCATCGGAATGAAGGTCAGTTTTAAAATCTCTTTGAAGATTACCTCCAGCCAGGGGAGAATAATCGACGAGTTGTTTTGAATTTCCGCTGGTATAATTCGGTCCGGACCAACTGATTTATAAGGTTTCAAACCTTTAAGTGACTATAGGATCCGCTCGTGCACAATGATGTTTCTCGAAGAGTACTCGTTTTTATTGAATCGCCAAAGCTTACTGGCTAGTGCGGATAGACTATATAGTTCAGAACTCGATATACACAAGGTTTGGATTATACTGTCCTATAATCCGGTATAAGCGTTGGTTTAGGTCCGTTGGGTGTAGCCTGGATAAATATTTATTAAGCACTTACGATTGTGATTCAGGCTTTGAATTTTATTAATTTAGGTAAAGAAATAATTCTGGTTCATTGATTCTGTTTGATGTGATGCCAATTTGTGATCTTGAAGCTATTTTAACGAACAGCTAGAAGGCATTTTTCTGGCCGTTTTGACTACGATTTTTAAGCCTCTGTATTATGAATTCCTAGACAAATTTGTGTGATCTCACACTTTATTTTATTTAGCTGTGATTTTAAATTTCACAAAAATTAATTACAAGATGAAAAGACTTTTCCCAACTAAATAAATAAAATATGACATCTATACATTTATATTGATTACTACTCTAATTGAAACTAAAAATTACAACTCGGCTATGATGCATGGCATTCATTTCAAAAAACACTCCTATCATGACTTCCGATGGAATGGAAATATTTTCGAAATTATTTCCACTGTAATTTGTGAGTTTTCTCCACCTTTTGAAATTCTCTTTCTGATTGTAAAAATAACGTCAAACTAATGTATTAACGGTACATTGAATTTTCCAGCACAAAAAATGCTTCTTTTCTAGCACATAAAACCTGTGAATGTCGTAGCCTCTTTAAACCACCTCTCATTTCGTAAATTACTTTTTGTTAGAAAATTTTCTTTTTCTTCAGTAATTTAATACATTCCCAATGCAAGTAATTAATTGTCTATACCCTAGAAATGAATTTTAAATATTTCGCAATTCCACAGAAATGTAAATACCAGTTAAATTTGGTAGATATTGGATATCGTGATTGGGTTGATAAACTGTATGAACGTCAATTGCCATTATGACATGCTAGCGGATAAATCAAAATTATGAATATGATAAATTTGACTTAATTTTTAAATTTTAATAATTTTGTAACGATATGATAGTTCAATTATTTTCCATGTGGATATATTTAATATTGTTCAGCTATTATAATTTATAGATTAAGTAAATGAATTAAAAATCAACTGAATCCACCATACACTTACCATTCGAGGTCCAATTATCTTCTTCGCCAAAAATGACTTTTCAATTGACAAAAATAAGTTCTGTTTTGGTTTATATTACTGTACATGAGTGATATACATACGAGTATTAATACAAATATGTATATATATATATTAATACAAACCAATGTTATAGATACACGCCATACTAAACTTTTCATACACATGAATGTACATTGCCTGAGATGCAGTGTGCTGGATGCATGAAATGAACACAAACTCCACGGAAAATAATGACGACCATTTAAAAAATTTTATATCATTTTTTTTTGAATTTTTATTAAATTTTTTTCTTATTCTAAAAGAAATAAAAAAAAACAAGAAAGGAAAACTGTAAACCAATTTTCTTTCTTTTTTAATTTAATTAATTTCTTTTTTTAAATATATAATATATATTAATTAATAATAATAATAGTAATAATAATAATAATAATTATAAAAAAAATAGCAAATCTGAAATTGTTTTATTTAATTTTGTCGTTAAATGTTTTTTGTTTTTTTAGTTAATATAAACTTAAATATTGGCATTTGATATTTTTTTTTTAATTAGAATATATATGTATGTATATAAATGTAGTATGTATGTATTTATGTAATAAATATAGTTATTATATATTTGTGTATATAAATCTCTTGGCTCATTCGTGTGCAAAGTGATGATTTTATAATTTTTTAGTATGTATATGTATAAAACTAAAATTTAAAGCTTGTTTTTCAATATAGCATTTATTTAATTAGAATTTAATTGTTAAACATAATCAAAACTATATAACGAGTAAATATATAAAAATATAATATTATGAACGCGCGCGACGACTAGTAGTGTTGTGTATAAAAAAAACGACGACGTCATATTGAAAAACAAACTTTACATGTTTTATATACGTATGTAAATTATTTATATATAAATATAATTATATGTTTAGCCGCCAATAACGTATTCTTAAGTACTTCTTTCGAAGCCCTGAAAAATCGGTAAGCAGAACGAAAAACACTATTCTCAATTGATTTAAAATTTAAACATAAAATAATAAACCACACATACATAAATGATTATAACAAGAATTAAACTACACTATAATTTGATGTCCCCGATTGTACAGGATCCTGTATTTAAATATGTAGCTCGTGCGCACTGTTTTCACAAATGATCCAATTTATTGACGTTAAATATATTGTTTTTGCGTGGTTACTTAAAAATTAATCGTAAAAATACAATGATAAATGGAAAAAGAAATTTATTTTGTTTATAAATCAAATACAAAAAAAAATGTTTTATGAATTACTGTATAAATTTTTTGTTTGTGTTAAAGAAATCTGAAAGAAAAAAAAAATTAGTATACATCTCTGGTTACTAATTTCCAGCAATATATTTATTATCAACCATCTGTAAACACTACCAGTGAGTTCTGTCGTCAGAGACTAAAGTTTTTTCGAGCCATTATCGTTCAAAATTCCGAACTAATTAATATTTTTAGATCGAAGGGATGAAATTAAAATCTAAATTATGTTCGAATTAAATTAACAAATTTTAACTTAAAATCAAGTGTAACTTAAAATTTAATTATTTTCTTCCTCAAATTCGATGTAATATTATAGTAAAAATGTTTGTACTAAATTCATAATCATAAGAAACCTACAATGGTTAGACAAATTGATTAAATGAATTCAAATTACTTAACGAACTCTTAGCCAAAATCTAATAAAAATTATTAATCTAATTCTAAATTCTATGTCAATTATGGTAGCTTGCAGACATATTTCTAAGCCAATGTATAATCCGTAATTCGACAATTTAAAAAAATTTTCAATTAAAATTTGAGTGAAAGGAATGATTGGGATTAGAGGTGTAAATAGGTTTATCTAGAATTTCTAAACTTACTAATTTCTACAATTTCAAGACGAATTTAATTAATTTTTTAGCGGAATTTTCTGAATATATACATATGTATTGTCATTTATACCGGAATTAAAGAGTGCAATTTCAAGGAACAATTGAAATTAAACCAATGTAGATAAATTTAATGCAATTTAAATTAAAGTTATTTGAGTACATTTACAGAAAATTAGTTAAACTTTTAAAACCTAACTACAATACAGCACAGAGTTTCAGCAATGCAAATAGTTTTATTTTGGAGTTTATAGATAGAATTACCGAGTTTAACCGAGAGTTTAAATTAAATTTCTGGTAAAAAATTCATATGGGTTGTATAATGCTATTCTTTTCTAATGAGACAGACTAATTTCGAATACTTATTTAAAATTATGTAAATTATTGAAAAAAACCACTAAAATTTTATTATGAATGATAGAATGTGGCTCCAAAATCTTCACCAAATTAATCAACAGAACGTCACCGTTTTAACAATCACATTCACATTCACCCAATTATCTAGACAAACACTAAAAATTAAAATAAATATAAGTTACCTTAATAATTTATTTTCTTTTATATGATATTTTGACCACCCCATTTTATATTTAATTTATTTAATAATTTTTATGTAGTTTATGATTTTTTTGTGATTTTTAATTAGTTAAAAATAAAAAAAATACACATCCACAATACATTTTATACTTTGTTTTATTAAAACGCAAAAAAATAAAATTAAAAAAAAAAATAAAATCCGAAAGAAAAATCAAATTTTCAAAAGAAATATTTAAATGATTTTTGTTTCAGATTTTTTTTTTTAATTTTAATTTTAAATTATTTTTTGATTGTTAAAAAAAAATGTTTTTGGATGTTCACAAACACAAACAAATTTGTGTATCGATTTTTTTTTATGGAAAATTAATAAAAACTATGCTTTCTTTATTCCTTTTATTATTTTCTTTTAACGATTTTCATTTGTATATTTGTTTTTGTTTTTATATAATAATATATATTCATTTTAATGTTATTTTTTTTTTGTTTCTCTCTGTGTGATTTTTTTTCTTGTTTTGTTTTTACTTTCTTTTAGAATAAAAGACATCGAGTCTTCTTCTTTTTCTTAACTTGTAATGCCGCTCGAGTAGCGGTTTCAAATACTTCACGTACGCCTTCTTTTGATTTAGCGGAACATTCTAAATATGCAAACGCATTAATTTTCTCAGCCATTGCACGACCTTCCTGTGGTTTAACTGGTTCTTGTTTCATTTTAGCCAATTCCTAAAAAATAAAAATAAAAAACCAAGACGAATATTAATTGCTATTCAAATCTTTGCTTCGTTAGTATTTAAAACTTGCCTTAATTGTTGTAGGATCATTTCTGAGATCTTTCTTATTACCGACTAAAATTATTGGAACATTTGGACAAAAATGTTTTACCTGTAAATAAAATAAATGAAAAATTAATAAAATTATTTTAATGCTCATTAGAAATTCTCTATCATTTTCTTGTTATCACTAATAAAGTAATACGTAATAATATTACAAAAATCTGTTAATTTTTTTAAACATCACGATAAAAGACACGAAAAAAATAACTTGGAAAGTAATGATTCTGTTATTCCAAAATTTTAATAAACGCATATCTCCAATCTGGAACAAACATCTGAATAAATAACTAGATCTTTATGTACAATTGACTTGTAAATTTTATTTATGGCAATGAATTAAAATGCAATGAAAACAATCATTTTTGATTAACAAAAAATGAATTAATTGCAATTTAGTAAATATCTGGATCGAATTCTATCGAAATATAAAGTTCTGTCAGAATGTATGTAAAAGTGAAAACTGCTTGCATTCTCCAAGTCAATTCATTGGCATTACAATTGTGATAATGAGTTGGTTTAACTGCACGAGTCAGTTGGCTCAATTGGGTTACGTATTCTAAAACTAATACAATTTAAATTTGCACCGCTTTAGATTATACTGGTTTGGTGCTATTGATACTTTCATTTTCACTAGGAATTTTGTTAATGGAACATCATATAAGATCTTATCATTACATAGACATGAATAATAAATTCGCTATTTAATACATGATTAAGCGTGATATCAAATTTCCGTAAAATTACAAAAACAAGTAGAATTTAAATAGAAGCTTTATAAGCTACAAAATATAAAACAAAATAAATTCACGATAATTTTGAAACATATAAAAATTTAAAAAAAAAAATGAGAATTTCATGAACAGCAATGGTTTCAAATGTGTTGCTTGTCATTAGAAACAAAAGAAGGATCGATTAAGCTCAAAAATTTTGGGAATCAACTAAGATATATGTAGGTAGTATTCATAAAATGAAATGACAATACACAATTTCAAATGTTTAAAGTATGTAAGCATACTCAATCAGTTCAAGTAAACCCCGAAAAATGTAGCAAACAAAGCAACGAGTAGCAGCAACAAATTTCATAATAAAATTGATTTGGTTATAATTTAACGGAGACGAGCGGTATTTATAATAAATTATGGGCTAATGCGATTGGTTTTGTCTAATCTAATGTATTCAAAACAAACAGAACCGATGATTAATTAATCAAAAATTATTTATAGAGATAAATTATTATAGACCAAATAGAAATTTATTTCGTATATAACTGAAACTACAGTACTTACTTCTGGTGTCCATTTTTCTGGTATATTTTCAAGTGAATCTGGCGAATCAACTGAGAAACACATTAAAATAACATCAGTGTCTGGATAACTTAGTGGTCTAAGTCTATCATAATCCTCTTGTCCTGCTGTATCCCATAGTGCTAACTCGACCTAAATTTTAAAAAAAATACAAAAAACGCATTTAAATTATTTAAATAAATAGAATTAAGTTCTTGTTTGTTATAAAACTATAACAAAAGATTTAAATTAATTTTTTAAATTTATTATTTTGAGTTAAATTTGCATTATTCGAGAAATGAATTCTCGCGTTTGTATATAATATACATAGTATCGTACACAATATACATACATATATCGCGTTTTCTAAGTAAGTATTTAACTCTTCGAGAATTATTTCTAAAAATAGAAGTAAAAAAAATGTAAAATCGTTGCACACGTTTTCACCAGTGTGATAGAGCTAAAATTTGTTTTGTCTGCATAGATCTGTTAAGAAATGTTTGGCTATTAAAAAAATATCGTGCGTAGTTACATGAGTTCTAAATGTTCAAAAGTAAATTTTAAACTATGTATTTATATAACAATAGGAAACTTTTAGGCAGGTCAACTAAATTACGCACACACATACACATAAAATAAACTATATAAGTACATAACAACAAAAGTCAACATCTTATCTTATCATCTTATTTCTTATTTGCATTTCAAATTATGTACAACAAACGAACGATTTATAAATTTTTATATAAATATAAAACAGAACATGTAGAAGTTCAATTATTCGAATATATATATATAGTTTTGTTGTACCTATTTATTATTAATTGATGTGCACGTGGCGTTTTTCCACATTTTCATTTTGAAAATGGTCTATCACATATTTTTATGTAAAAATGACGCAAATATTTCGGTTCAACGTTAAATTTAAAAAAAAAATATTTTTAATCCTTATTTGCGTGTATTCTTATCAAATAAATTTATGCTGAGTTATTTTAAGGATAAAACGAAGCCCGATAAGAAATCGTGGTACTATTAGAATTATCGTAAACAAATGGGTTCAATACTATTTTTTATTTGGATTATATAAAAAAATCAAAGTTCAAACCAGACTTTATATTATATTTACGATACCAAAATATTGTATTTTGAATTAAGATAAGTTAGTTAATTTCAAATGTTTGTAAATAGCTCTGATTCAAATTGATTTGACAATAATGTTGAAAATATTGATGTTGTAGTCAGAGTATGTATTGAAGCAAGCAGACTAATTTAATTTGATTGACCACCCGTTTATCTAGAACGATTGCATTGTGTAAATTAAACTAATTAAATTTGGCAATTCTTTTATTAAATCTGAATTGACTTGGAAAGTTCTAATTTAATGGATTCGAATTATTTCAAGCTCAATTAAATTGTATATTCAAACAAAGAAGAACTAGTATTATGAAATTCCACTAATAAAATTTACAAATTTCAAAGCTTCATTATTCAAACAGGCTAAAATTTTCGACAAATTTTCAAAATTTATCTGACTCTAAATGTCGTTGTAAATCATTGAATTTGATGTTTGCAACTTCATTTAAAATCCAAGTCATTTCAAATCAAACTAAAATACGAGATATTTAAAATTAGTATTTTTGAACAAATTTAATTCGAATTTTCTATCAAATTTAAATTTTATTAGAGATAAAACTAATAACCAGGACTATAATTAAATTTGTATGATATATGCAAGATAAAATTCAATACCTAACTACAAACAAATTCCTTAAATACAAGTCTAATTTCACTAAAAACTCACTGATAATGAAAGCCATATTTTTGTTAATGTTACCAATAGAGCTGACTGCAAGCTTATCAGAGTCATAGATACTATACGAACGATTTTGGCAAATTACTTGGCGCAATAGTGAAATTTTGATCAAAAATCCAAATGCTTCGACCCAGGAATAATGAATGATATTTGCTAAAGAACTATGTATTATAGATCAAATGTCTAATCAATGTGAACGGAAATGGTGTGCGATTTTATTTATACTCCTGTAATCTAATTTTCTTCAAACTAAAATTATTACAAGATAAAACCTTGACTTTTATTAGTATACCTTTCTGGATAAACTATAAGTAAATATTTTCAGTGTCCAAGGTATTATTAATAAAAGTAACCTTGGATTGTCAGTCACATATCGAAAACATTAAAAATTACTAATCGTGGTTTGGTCACGAGAACAATTTTCCTGCAATTTCCAAATTTATACATGCACAAATGATAATGTTTTATCTCGCGCGAAGTGAAAAACTAGGTCATGTAATACACAAACCAAGACGTAATTTTTAGTTATCTGTATATATAGGCGGTGAGGAGTAAGGTGATTTTACTTCGCGATTTCATTTTTTTTTTTTTTGTATACACAATTTTTGCGTATCACGTTTTTATTTTGGATAGCTCTTCTCTATAAAATATAAAGTGCGTGTGTTAAAACCATTTTACACTAAACACAGAGAGACTGATTTTCTTTTTTAATATTGTTTACAATTTCAGATATAAAAGCGCAAATAAATTTAATACCTCAAACCGCGATAACCTATATATGGTTGTACATTTATATTCTACTTTGGCATTACTATAATTAAAATGTGTCCATCCAAACCATTGATTTCTTTTCACACCTTTATCCTCCACCATCCCATTGTCTAAAGACTCATTCTATATCGCGCGAAGCAATTTACGTGTAACGATTTATTTTTGATCTGTTTTTATGAATCACATATATACAACTTATGGAGTAAAAAAAAAATAAAAATAAAGCTTAAGTTGATTATAATGATAGACCTTGTGTGTGTTTATAATAAGAGTTTCATTTAAACAGGATAATGTTCATGATAGGAAAGAGAAATGATGCGCGGATTCGAGTACATACAGAACAATAAACATATTATTATGTATGTTTATTGGTGGTGTTGGCTGTGGTGGCTATACCAAAAAAAGTATTTCTATTTTGAGAAATTATCTCATATTAAGTCATAGAGATGGATTTTATTTAGTAAATTAGTAATGTTTAACCAATTTCTTTGGATTGTGTTTTTGTATATGTTTGTGGCGTGTGTAAAGATTAAGTTAATAAACTTTTTATTTGATGAGCTCAATTTGTATATGATGAACACACAAAATTTTGACTATACATACATATTTCGATTCATTGTTGCCAGTCAAATCAGTGTATACTTTTCAGTAGTATTAACCATGTTCACATACATCCGGCACTGAAATCGGTCTTAGGTTAAAATATGTTGCAGACAAATATTTTTTTCTTGTTGTATTTTAACCTGTTTCTTATTTTATTCTATACACATATTACAAGAATACTAATTTTGCATGTAGGCGTACTTGTATACATGTCTCGATCAACGAAAGTTATTTCATTCAGTTTTATTTTATATTCTTACATGTAGAAATAAAAAAAAACAGGTCTTTGTGTCATCAGTTTCTATCCTCTGTTTAGTACTGTTGTATGTAGTAAGTGGTAATTTTAAGTTTTTTGACCGCGCAGCAGTGAATTTGATGAATTGAATTTAATTATTTGAGTTATTTTCTCAAATTTTTTCGAAATGAATTAAAAAGCATTCGTTATTTAAAAAAGACGGTTAATAAAGGTATTTAAAAAAATCAATTTTGCCATTTAAATCGTTTGGTTCAATGTTCGGTAATTATGCCGGCTCGATGATTGAATAGACGAATATTTTAGAGAACGATTAGTAAATTCCATGTAAATGATTTTATGACTAAAAAAGACCAGTATGTTCAAAAAGCAATTAGAATGTCTCCGTATGCAATTAAGCTAAATAGCCCTAATTAAGCAATAACGCAAAGTGCAATGACACTGTGATACACTCAACACTATTTAATATGATCTGTTTCTGATTCGTGATTCAAATTTAAAAATTTATGACTCAGACAGAGTATTACGAAATCCTTAAGTTAATACCTGAGACATGATCAACTAAATTGGACACGTAATTCAGAAGTTCGCGATATTTTGATAACATTCATCATTATCAAACAAAATTGATCCTGTTCTTATTTAAGTTTGCTGTCGCGGAGTCGACCAATAAACTGTAAAAAGCAGATACAGATTTTACCACGAAATTGATGGAAAAATTAATTGATGAAAGACGTAATAAACATATGTCTTTGTTATTGTTTTGGTAAACTGGCAATTACCCAAATTACAACTTTAATAGACATGTTGCATATTCGACAAAGAGTGAATACGGATAATGGCTATAGCAACATATGAATGATTATTTAAATACGTATAGTATACAAGCAAGTTTTTTACCCAATTTTTCAAATAAAGTTCAATCGTTTTTCAAATTTCAATATTTTGACTCTTAAAATTCCAGCAATAGACTAAACATGTAAATCTCTCCACTAACTCGTCGAAACTAGATTTTGTTCTCTAGTCTCACAATTCTAATCTTTAATCATAAATTTCCAATCTCCAAATCCAGGATTCCAATATCCAATTTCCTAATTCAAAAATTATAGTCTCAAAATGTGTATTTTTATACCCCAAAACTAAAGGTTGATATCTCGAAACTCTTAATTTTAATTTGTAATGTCTAAATTTTAATCTCCTATTTCAAAAATCTAATCTCAATTTGCAAAAATTATAATTACTCTCTTTACAAAATCGAATTATTAAATTCCAATTTTTGAGAAATACAACATCGGTATTCTGATAAATTTTACAAATTTCGATTACATATTAATTTATGTGAGTGACAAATAGTACTGATTAAGAATTGAGTCAATGGGCTAAATATTTTAGTTCGATAACAATTATCAGTACATCAATACATCTATATTGTTCGAATTGAAAAACGCTTGTAACAATGGTATCAATCAATACAAAATATAATTTGAACAATGTGGACTCGGTTAAGAATAAGCTGTTACATTCCATTCAATCAAGGTTATTAGGTCAATCAGTTTTTAATCTTAAGTAATGCATGAGTTTAGGCCGGTATATTTAACAAGATATATATATTTATATATATCGTGTAACGTGTTTACAGATTTTCAAATTGAGTAATTTAAGCATCGTGAAACTTTTAATTACTAGAATAGGTAATTTAAAAACATAATCATTATATAGAACGAACCGTTTTACTAAAGAGCAAGATTTGTATATACATATGTATATACATATGTATATACATATGTATATACATATGTATATACATATGTATGCATAGAATACAGCAAACTAACCAAAAATTACTTCACTTATTGGATGGAATTAAAACCTTTTCACTTTTCTAATTTCAGTTTTACTTTTCCAACAATGTTAATAAACAAGGAACTATCTAAGTTAAAAGTCGAAGTCAATAATTTCCACTCAAAATATGAAGAATATTTTTAACAAAATATAGTAACTAACGTTATTTAATAATTTTCAAATCGTACAATAACCTCTCATATTCTACCTATATCATCAACGTACAGAATCAGGTAATAAACTAGCCAATGTTTTCAGAATTGCGTAATACAAAAGAAATTGAACTGATCGAAATTCGTGTAAAAGCGCTTTCATAGATAAGCAGGTAATATTTCCAGACGAAATTATTTCGGGAAATCTATAACGATTGGTATTAATTGGAAGCACCACTTTTCGTGTTTCGTTATTTTATTATCTAATCTTATCACATTGTCTATTGTTATTAATATTATGTTAATAATAATAACAATATGTACTAGAGTATGCTATAGAGTTATTGAGAATGAAAATCAGGTTTTTGTCTACAATGCTTGACTCATTCAATAAGCATTTTCGGAATTTGTTATTAAATTTGCTTTTGTTTAATTTCCAACTGGATATTTTGATTTTTCGCGTTTTAATTTATTTCGCTCAATGTCTGGTAAGACTCAATGAAAACTCATAAATATAAATTGCAAGCGCGCTAATAATAACAATAAATTCTATAAAGGTAACAATTTTTTTTCCCGAGATTAATACGCCGCAACTATAAGATTCTAGCGAGCGAGTGTGTGAGTTTGTGGGCAATCAACATTTTGTATTTTGGTTATCGTTGGCATATGTATTTTATTAAATCAAAACAGTACAGTATCTTGACCTATTATGTTACGATTTAGATTTTTGTTGGATTCTTCATCATTTGTTTGTATGCACACAACATTCCTATAAAGAGAAATTATCAAATCTGTCTTAGAAAATAGAACTCATAAATTAAAAACGGTTATTATTTTTAACACATGAATATATAATTCATTGATGTGTAAAACAAAGAATAAGAAACGTACACACAATACAAATTGGAAGTAAATAATTGAAAAATATATATTTCAAGTTCCGATGCTATAAATATATAAAACTAATCCGTCTTAATTACACTGGGGGCTGGATGTGGAAGATCAGGTTATAAAATATTATATACGTACATTTAAATTATTGTATACAATTTGCACTCCCAACTCAAACTATTTATTTAACCGATCGCTAGTGACGAATGATAAATACATAAAGCTAAATTTAAAATTAGAAAAAAAAATGTTTCTTCAAATTTTCTTAAAGGAAATGACGTATTTGAATAAAAAAAATAAAAAAAAACAAAAAAGTTTTATATATGTATGTATTTTAAACAGAAAATGAAAACAACTTTGGAATTTCAATTTTTATAATTATTTATTTATGTAAGACAATTCGGCTGCATTGAATATGTTTATAAAAAAAATTTCAAATCTTAATTGATGTTAATATATTATTAAGAAATTTTCTATTTATTCTGCGAAACAACAGCAACAGAATAATATGTATAACTAAATGAATCAATCTTGCGCGGCTGTGAGCTGATAACAAATTTTATTAAATTAGTCATTGTTTTCTAAATGCAGTAATTAATCACACTTACAATTGTATTGAAGTAGCTATGTTATATAGATTCTTATTAAACATCGACGGTTTAATGATAAATCGGTCATGAATATGAATCAAACCATTTCGATTTAATAAAGGTGTTTTCTTATATTAAATTCCGTCATTTAACTATCGAGACTGACCGCAATATATTAATGATGTCATCAGTTAATCCATACATGTATAACAAACATCTTGACATTCATTTTTATAATTCAATAATACAGAATACTACTACTGATTACAGTTGGACCTTGACTTCAAACTTGACGTCACACAGCACAAGTTGATTTTTGATAATTGATAATCATATTTTTATTGATTCAATAATTTTTAAATTAGTCGAAAACATGTTATAGATTTACATAAGTACTGCATAAATATTCTGATTGCTTATTGCATTTTTAGTGATCGATATAAGAAGGCTAAAGATATGCGAATTTAAATCTTCCTACAGAAAATTGCAAAACATGGTTTTAACTCATCCTAAAGCCAATTTAAAATTTTGACTAAAATGATTTTAAAAATTTTAAATGATTCAATTTAGATGAACGTATTTTGGGGTTTGTTTGCTTGAGCGATATCGCAACATTTTACTTAATAAATTTCGGTTTAGTAACTGGCACAGTATACCATGAATTTAGATGAGCAATATGATTGTTTAGAAGAACTGTAAATACACTCAGGTAGGATATTCGATACATTTTAATAGAATTACTAAGAATTTAAATGACCGTTCTCAAATTTTAAGAGAAACATATCTAATACTAGCTAGATTTTTGAATGTGAGTTCTGAAAAATAAAAACGAATTTAATTTTTTCAAAATATAATAATTCAAATTTAATAACTATACATTTAATTCCCTATTCTAAAAATATGTAAAATTTAACTTTATTTGTCAATGCTCTCGTTAAAACAATAGTTTTTTTATTGTCCTCGGATTAAATCATAGTATTCGAACTCGAAAAAAGCAAAATTTAAAAAGAAAATATGGTTAAACAATTGAAGCTCAGTACATAACTGCGGGAGTCAGTCGAAAAAATAATCACACTTCACTCTCTACCAATCAAAGTACGCCATTTTGACATAAGCTCCTCCTTTTTCATCACACTCGAGTTGAAAATTTTCTTACTCGGACTCCTGCACTCCCGCAGTTATGTACTGAGCTTGACGGCTGCAAAGCGAGCCCGCTTAAAATAGTCGAACAGAAATTCGTCAAATAATTTACCCGCGGTCTACACTATGCAAAATTGCTGAGATTTTCTCTCATGAAATTAAATTTATCAATGTGTGTGTGTGTAATTATACAAATTTTGGCATTCTCAGCAAATTATCAGGAGGCTATTTCACGAAAAAATTATCATGAAATTTGAACGAAATGTCAAATTAAAATGCACAGGTTATGTTTTTCATTTTTTTTCCGAGTGTTGAGACGGAACCTACTAATTTTTTGACAGTATTCTCCGAATTTTAGGTGACATTTGAAGACATTTATCATGAGTAAAATGCCCAGTTATGATAATTGTTTAACAAATATTTATCAATACATTGAAAAAAAAATACACATCCATAAAATTTCATGAGAGAAAATCTCAGCAATTTTGCATAGTGTAGACCCCGGGTTAAGTTGTCAATTATTTCTCCTTTTAACTTTAGTGGAGTTATGTTGTTAATAAAAAACAAAACTACTATGATTTTTAGGAAAATGCATCAATCTAAATTCTCTGAAAATTACTGAAATGTTATGTATGAAGTTTTAAATTAAATATTGTAAATCGTTTTCCTAAATTTCCAAATTGGTAATAATTTAAAATTTAAAATACTTGGCTGAAATGGTTCTTTAGCAAATATTAGAATTTAAGAATTTATTAATTTTTGAGTTTGATATTCAAGAATTTTGTAATTAAAGAATTCCGATATTAATACTTAAAATATGAAAATTTGCGTTTGGGAGAAAAAGAATTTATAGATTTATTTACTTAACTAAATTACCAAATTTATAAATTCTTTTTCTCCCAAACTCAAATTTTTAAATTCCAATCATTTACATAATTAATTCATAACCACTAAAACTTTGTAACTTAAATTCCCAAAATTTTCATATTTTAAGTATTTTTCTTAAATTAAAAAATTCTTGAATATCAAACTCAAAAATTGCTAAAACCGAAACAATTATCAATTTTTGAATCGAAAAGAGATAGAATTAATAGATTAGTACATATTCCAAATATTCATTAATTAAAAAAATTTGAACTTTAAAAGTTTGTAAATGTTTTTTTAAATAAATTTTGGAAATGATTAAAAGAAATGTGCATAATTAGCCAAACCGAATAAATTTGAATATTAGCCAATAGTTGTTCCCACTTACCCAGAATAACAAATTCCAAATTTCGATGTATGGATTTGGTTTAACTAAATAGAGATTCTATGAAATTTTACAATTTTTTGTCGAATTCTTTGGTGCTGATTTAATTTTTTTTTAAATTGAAACTAATATTAAATATTAATTGCAGAATCGTGTGCCAGATAACTAATATTATTCAACCTTTTCAAAACAAATTCAGCTGTCTGGAGATTTACGATCAATTCGGATTCAAATCAAATAGGAATCTTACACTTATGAATTCGTATCGTGTTCAGGATTAGCTAGATAGGAATTTAAAATTTTGTTTCGAGATTAGTTAGAATTTTGCAACAAGAATTAATTTTGATATCGTCCATAGATTTAATTTTTAGAATTAGAGATTATAATTTAAGACTTTATATTTGAAGATTTAAATGATTACAATTTGACGATTCGAATCCAGAATATGGTAATATTATATGATTAGTTCTCTCAATTCTCAATGATCTGGCCATTTCCTGATTTTATAGTACGTATCATATAGAAATTATTGTCAGGACGAACTTTGGTCTTCGTTTTGAAGAGGTATCCCAATGTAATATCTATTCATTTAATCATCCAATGATCCTTCAGGTTGCACTAACCAATGATCGAAACAATTTATTGTGGTAGATAAAAAAACGGAAGCAAATATGGGCGTGGTGCAAATATTCTTTAATCTTTAATAAAGCGACCGTCTCATCAATCCCGATTACTATTACCGGAAATACCATATTAAAATTGCAATAACATAATTATTACACACAAGAAATTAGTACAGTACATTAGTCCAATAACCAAAATTAGTTAAAAGAGATCTTCACGAGAATTTTTTTTATAAGTAATAACGAAAGCACTACAGATCTTTTGTGACTCACTAAGAAAATAAATTTTACATTTTATACAAAAAATAATAATTTTCATATGTATATTTTTCTCTTGGAATTTTCATTTAAATCTTTTTTTCATTTCTCAAAAATTTATACATTTTTTATTTATATGAATGACACAGTTTTAGATTTTGACAGCAAGGCATATATCTTTCTCATAATTACAATTTTTTTTTAAGAAATCTTAGAAATATTAAGATATATCTAATTAAACTAAATAAGGCGTGATTTTTTTGAGTAGATAATTGTTTAAATATTATTTTTTAGTAAATTTGAAGGTTAAATACTATTAAAAGACGAAGAAGGAATTAATTTCCTCTGTAAACTGTATAATATTTTTTCTCGTAAATAATAAAGAAAATTAAAAATGGCATTTACCTGTTTTCCATCAACTTCAATATCAGCTACATAATTTTCAAATACTGTCGGCACATACACTTCTGGAAATTGATCTTTGCTAAACACGATTAGAAGACATGTTTTACCACAGGCTCCGTCTCCAACGATCACCAACTTTTTGCGGATGGCCGCCATCGGTTCTAAAGTTTAATACAAAAAAAAGTTTTCGTTTTTTTTTAATTGATTAAAACAACTTTTTTTTAATTACACAATTAAACAATTTTTTTTAATAACTTTTCCTCCTTTTTAACTATATATTAAATAACCAAAAATAATTTAAACAACGATACTGAATATTAAAATTATTAATTTATATATTTATTATTATTATTAAAGTCACAGACACACGAATGTGATTTTATTTTTGTAATTCTTTTTAACTTTTCATTTATGAATGCAAAATGGCGACTTTTTATCGTATTTGTTATTTGAAATGATGTGTGAATGGGTGTGTTGAATTTTTTTTTCTGATATATTTTATTAGTTACTTTTAATTCAACAAGTTGGTATTACTGGAGATGTTCTTCTGTACAATTATTTTTATTTTCTTGCTATTTCTGTATTAAAATTGAGCAACACAAGAAAAAATACTAGATTTTTTTGTGTTACCGTTCGCGTTTCGTCTCGTTTGATTTTATTTTGTATATTTATTTGTTTTGTTGGTTTGTTTATATTATTTTTGGTGTATTTACTCGGTAGTGATATGAAATTACGCTGTTTTCTTTGTGATGATAAAAGCCAAAAATGATATTTATGAAATTTATGATATTTATGAGATTGATAATATGGTATTTTGTATAGATTATGTATATAGATAAGCATATTGTTTATGTTTTTTAAACATGCACATAAGGCTATTTAATATTATTGTGTAACACTAGAAAATTATTTAGGACAACATGAATACTACAGAGATAGTTATTTATATAAGATAATGGCGAGACAAAAATGGAAGCGGTTAGAGCAGAAATGTAAAAAGTTTGAAATAAAGAAAAACTTATTTAAGTATGAAAAAACCCTCTTCCGCACATAATTTACATGCCTTTACAGACAGTTTTGTACGGTTTACATTACCAAGTAATTGTGATGGTATCCTCTTTCTGTAGCCTAACAAAAATGCTGCTATAAAGATGAAATGGCAAATTCGAAGGTTTTTAAATAATCAAAATTTAAGAGACCAAAATGGCAAATGCGAAGTAAGTTACCCGCAGATGTCTTGATGAATAGGCATACATTGATTTGTTTCTAAAATAAAAGTATAAATGTATGTATATATATACAGGTCCAGCTACCAACTTGCATTAGAACATTATGCACATCTATCTTTAATGCTTGAATTCAAAGATTGTTACAACCGAAAACAATGCCGCTGGTTCTTATAATAGTTTAATTGCAAGACATAACCTTTTAAAATAGTTCGATAAATCGCTAATGCCCGAATTAGTTATGTATTATACAACGTATTTTACATTAGGGGAGTCGGTCACTTAATAAATTCTGACAGCTCCATCTAGTCTAAAATGCTTGTTAAAATATTATTACATCAGTTTACCAAGGTTGCCGGATTGTGGAAGAGGACCAAATTCTGTGATTAACAGAAAGATTACAATCAACCAGTTTAAGATTCTCGAATTAAGAGGAACTTTTATTGATCTCTAGCAACCGGTTATTTTCCATAGCACTAATGTCGTTTTCGTTTGATTTTTTCTCCCTCATTGGCAGAGTACACTGATGTCGTTTTCGTTTGAACATAAAAACTTGCACTGAGTGCAAAAAATTACTCGAAAACCGTTCGTTTGAACCCAAAAAAAATTGCCTGACCCTGACAGCTAAATTTTTTACACTCAGTGCAATTTTATCTACTCTGGGTTTTTCGACAGAGTTACCCCTCTTTTACACCAATACTATTAACTATCTCTCACTGTTCTGCCATTTTGACTTTTGTGAACAAAACCGTCTCTATCTATAGACGGTTTTGTTTGTGAATATTAATTTTTTTTTTTTCAGAAAACACAAATATAAATGAGGGTAAATCGGTTTCATGTTCGATAGACGCCCAAAATCAGTGTACTCTGCCAATGAGGGAGAAAAAATCAAACGAAAACGACATGATTTTGTGCGTTAATCGAACATGAAACCGATTTACCCTCATTTATATTTGTGTTTGTTTTCTGAAAAAAAAATGAATATTCAGAAACAAAACCCTCTATAGATAGACGGTTTTGTTCACAAAAGTCAAAATGGCAGCACAGTGACAGAGTTAATAGTATTGGTGTAAAGTAGGGGTAACTCGGTCGAAAAACCCAGAGTAGACAAAATTACACTGAGTGCAAAAAATTTAGCTGTCAGGCAATGTTTTTTTGGTTCAAACGAACGGTTTTCGGGTAATTTTTTACACTCAAGTTTTTATGTTCAATCGAAAACGACATTAGTAAACGGCCTTGTTCTAGATTGAGCAAAATGCAAAAAACTTTGAGAATTTGAACCATGCTGTCGATAAATTTAGTAAAACGCTAAGACTGCCCCGAATTTTCCATAAGACTTATGTAATTGTGAAAAGTCCGATCCGGTTTGAGAATCCCGAATTCTGAAAAACTTTGAATATCTGATAAGCTTTAATGTTTTAAAGCCAGCTAAATTGAAAAATGCAAACATAGTTCAACCCGCCCTCCAGATGATAGATTGCGAAATTTCCATCGAGATTTTCCATATTAAGCAGGTACTTCCCATAGTAGAAAACTTCTAGTTTGCAGAACTTTATTTTTCAGAATTTAACTATTCAAACTTCACGGTGTGAGACCTTTAAAAATTGATAAGTTATTCATCTCAGATATGGTATGATAAATATAAAACATACATACATATATTCAAATCTCAAACTCTCTTTTCTTTGAGCTTCAATACTGCAAGATGGAACTCTCACTTCGCTTATCAGTAAAGCTTCAATGAACTTGAATTGAAATTGACAAATGCATTAGCATAATACTAGCAAAGGTTAACCGGTTTTCTGTGATTGGTAAAATTTACAGATGAATTGGCAAATTTTCTTAAAAAATCTTAAGGTTGGATTACACTAAAAATTGAACCATAATTGATTTTAAATCGTAATAGTTCTCCCCATATTGCAAATTGCGATGGACGAAACCATTCAAATACACACTTTCCCTTTTCTCCTCCTCTGTGATGTCTCGTCGACCCTATCTTGCAAAAAAGAAAATTGCATATACATATCTAAATTAAACTGCATTATATTAAATAATTACGTTTAAAGCAATTTAATTTAATAATATTACAGCGCTTAAAACAAAAAACGAAAATGTTTAAAAATAGAGTTAAACAAAATAAAAAAAATTAAATTAAAAACAAAAATTCCTTTTAAAATTTTTGTTGAAAAAATAAAAAAATAAAAAAAAGAGATGACCATCTACAATATACAAAGTTAAAAATGAAACGCAAATATTATAGAATATACACGACGGACGAAAATTCTGAGATCTGACGTATTCTCTGATCTGACATTTTTTTCTGCCTGGATATTTATTTTTTCGTTTTTTTACAAAGTTATTTTATTATACAGCTTTTATAATTAATAAATTTTTAATATATATGATGTAAGAGGTATATATATATATATATATAAAAAGCATGAGACAAAACAAAAATACCTGAATTAGTTGGGGTTGAGATACATGAAAAACACCACATTACTTAATTCCTTCACCACATGCAAAAAACAAAATTTTTCTACCTTTTTATTCCGTTTACAACAAAAAAGACTTTTTATCTTTTATTATAATTTATGTATACAAATATATAAATAAAAAACACAAAATACTATTCCAGATCACTTTAAATCATAAAATTAAATAATAAAAAACTATTTAGTAAAAAAATATAAATTTTTATATAAAATTTTTGCTTATTTTCGTCATCGACGGACGAAAATCACTTGATTACTACACAAGAATTTTCAAGAATTTTTATATTTCTACAGTTGGTAGTTTGGCGTATTTGGCTAAATCTTTTTGAGCAACATTCGACAATCGTATATAACTTCATTGCAATGTATTTATAAAGTTTGAAATACATACTACAAAAATAATTCGTATAAAAAACGTAGTAGAATATTTTTAATTTAACAGAAAGTGTATTTATTTTTCGTATTAAATAATTAAACACAGCCGGATCGTGGCGATGTTTGTGGTAGAATTTAGTATAAGTAATGGTTTTTCAAAATTCATCCGATGCAATCACCAACTTGTCACTACCTAAAACTAATCCCAGAATGCAAAGTATATGGATTATAGCCGTTATGAAAACAGGGATCAAACCGTCGCTTTCCACTCACTTCTTTTGTTATTTTCGGGTCACAAAATAGTCAGCGACTAAGTTTTATAAACTATAAGCATTCCCACTTATTTAAAGTTAGCATCCCAATACAAAATTTACAATAAACAAGGTTCCAAAACCATTTGCTATTTTATGAACGTACTATTTATAACGGTTTTAGTTAGGTTTATTATTTGTAAAATTATTTAATTTAATTTTGAAGACATGAATAAATGAAATTATTCTTTGTTGTCAAATTTTAAGTATTTTTTTCATTTGTTTGGCTACGGTCTACCCTATATACATGTTACTCGGAATTTTATTTGCTTCTTCGTTCGAAAATCAAGATTTCCTTTTACCATATAAAACATATAATTTCATTCATGATTTATGATATCTTATGGGATATAATAATTAATTATTGTATTTTTCTTAATGTCAAACAATTGATTTCCGTATTAGATATCTGTCATACGTTTTGTACTAATTTATTATGAATTTATTCACTTAAGTTCTCCATTACATATACTAAATTCTACCACAAATTCTCTATTTTGGGACAGAACTGTCAAAATTAACATTGTTATCCACTTATTAAAATAAAACAAATTTAATTGTAATTAAAATTGTAATTATTTATTATGCATAAGAAGTATAAAGAAATCGTTTATATTGTAAAAACAAACTTTGCAGCGCCTATTTGCAAAAAAAATTTAAACAGTTTTAATTTATTCCATTCTAGCTAATGGCATTAAATTTCAGTCGATTCCAATTTAAGCCAAATAATATGAGTCGGACTTAAGCAGAATTAAATGGTTTAAACCTCTATCTGATCTAAAATATTACGCTTACATTGGTTTAATTAATTTTTATTGTACATCTTATTGTAAACCAAAACTTCGAAATGGTTTAGAAACACTATCACACAAGGGGATTTTAATGTCAGTTTTGAATTATTATTCAGAGAGAAACAGCTTTCAATTCCAGTTAGAGAATTTTAGTAAAATTAATTTAAGACTTTAGTAGGGACACGACATTTGAGGTTCACTAGAAATCTTATTTATTTTACAATTTCATTTATTTTTTTACAAACTTTCTCAAGACAACAACGAATTTTACAGTAAACGTATACTAAAAAGAATTCTATGATTCATGATCATGGCTAACAAAAAAACTCCAATCACAAGATTCAAATAGTAATTTAATGTTATTGAGAAATTAAATTTCAAGGTATACCTGTAACGATTTAAATAAACCGAATTCTTCCGCATAACACAGAATTGTTAAACTAACCAGCATATCTAGGTTAGTAAATATTCAAACCACCACCAAAAAACCAATCGATATTTTCTACACTTGCCTTTTTTCGATAAATTCCATCCCTGACCTTACCGACTGTCATCTTTGATTCGTAGCGAAACACCAACACATCCACTACTATTATCGATATTTATTTTTTTTGTTTTTATCTTTTCATTCATTACAAATTTTTTGTTGTTTATTTTGTTTAGTTGCGTTTTTTTTGTTATAATTTTTTTCCTCTTCTTGCATCAGCCATCTCGTCTCTGTCTATTGTGTATGTACACATTTTCGGATATGTGAAGAAACTCGCAGAGAGTATAAGTAGATTTAGTACAGTTTTATTCTAACCGTGTTTCGTGTAACAACACAATTAGTAAAGTGGAAATATCTCGAGAAGGAAGAAAATATATTTTTGTTTTTTAATTTTTTTTTTGTATGCATGAGGAAAAGTGTCTCAAGAAAAAGAAAAAATAAATAGATATTTTAATGTGTTCTTTAATAATCTAAAAGTTTACTAACTGTGCAGTTAACAATCAAACGAAAAATTAAGTAATTAATTAATGTCAATTAATAGAAATTTTAATAAGATATTGAATTAAGGCGAGATTTTTTTTTATATTTCCTGATTTTACTGTAACAAAAGAAAACGGGTGGCTCATTCATTTCATTCAATCGTTCTGTTTCGTATATAATATACGTATATCGCGTTAATACAAGTGTGTGAGTAAGTCTAATTTCAGTGTATTTTGGTGAGATACTGAATAAATTTTTCTCTGTTTATTGATTTTTAAATAATAAAAAAAAGAATAAATTTAAATTTAGCTACGTCACGCAATTTGTTGTTAATCTTTGGGTTTTTTATAACGATCTTTTTGATAATTTTGTTTATCAAAGTACCATCAAGTGAAACAAAAAAAATTAAGTAAATAAATAAAAAACAAAAAAAAAAAATTTGTGCAACGTAAAAAAACCGCTTTGCGGTAAAATGAAATTAAAATAAAAGAAAGTCTATATTATTTATCTCGCTCTAAAAGCTTTATAACCTAGTGTGTGTGAGTTGTTTTTTTGTTTTTCTAATCGACCGCATCGAAGTGTATGTGAATAAATAATCAAAAATAATACATTTTTTAATAAATTATTTAAAAAACTACTATCTATAAAAATTTATTTGGAATTTTTACGTAAGGATTCATCCCGAGACAAATTTTATTTTCAAATCGAAAAGGTAATGTAAAAATAACGGTTGATTATAAAAACTGATTTTAAAATTATAATTTAATTGGGTAATTAGGAAATAGGATTTCTCTTTCTTTGTTGATAAGGATATTTTGCTTTTCGTCGAAGGAAAGAGAAGGATATAATGGTTAGTCCGTGAAATGAATTATGAATGAATCCAGCTTTCTTTTTCACTTCTGTTAGTACATTCTGCAAAAGAATATTGATGATTGAGTGAAAGTTATAATTTTAAAAGGATGTTTTTTTAAGGTTTTTTATTCGTTTGATTTTTCCAATTATGTAGACTTTTTTGGTAGAATTTAAAAATCAATGTACATATACATAAGTATCACATACATTTATTTATGTAGCTTTAACTAACGAAAAGCATTTTTTTGCCTGTTTTTCAAATTAGGTTAGGCACTGAGGAGGGTAATTAGCTGGTATTTAAACGTCGTAAATACAAAAGTATTTCTGTTACTCGTATATAGATTGTATCAGTTACTAAGCTCTTCAGTCTGTTCCAAAAGAGCATCAAACCTAATTTACATCTTTACCCTAAGTTGTAATAGTGGGAATTCCGACAGATACAGTATTTACAAAATTTGAACTATCTTCGTGAAAATCGTCACTACTACCATATGCTATAAATTAACTTAAAGATAGTTTAGTAAGATTTTTCGGGCAAGTTCCATTCCATTTGTGGGCAAGTTTCGAATATTATTTAAATGCTTTTCCAGTAAAAGGATTAATTTTGAATTTCATGTTATTTTGATAAAAAGAGTGCTGATTTGATTGCCTTTTCTACAAAGGTGAATTAAAATATTATCTATGGATGTATCTTTAGGTTCTCTGTTAAGATTGGTAAAATATTGACTGACTACCCACGTTTAACCATTATATACAATTATATTGTGGATTGTAAAAGTACGAAACAGCTAGATCGATTCCGTGACGCTTAACCGTCACAAGTTAAATTATAAATTTTGAAATAGCTTTATTTAAAAATAATTTTTAAATAAAATGCTTGGCGTCTGCAGCCCAAAAATTTAACCAAATTTTACATTTTTTTTTATTTAGTATGTATTTCATGGTCAGAGTAAAAGTAGTAAAATATTTTTAACTTAATTGTCATGTAATTAAACATCTCGCTCTTATGTCGTATAAATTAATTATATTCCAAAATTTTATCATAAGATAGAAGAATTCTAAATTTTCAATAAACAATTATGTCTGAAACCTTAAAACAGAGACAGCTTAATTAAATTGTATACGTATATAAATTATGGACAAATATAAAAACGAACACATATTTTGTATACATAAGTAACTGATTTTGTAGTGATTTTATGTATAAATGAGGATTATGTATGTAAATGCAAAGAAAAATTTGATTTAAGAAGTGGATTTTAATTTTTTATTTTTGTAGAATTCATTGGATATTAATCACACATTCGTTTTAAAAGTAGCATATTGTCACAGAATCTAAATTACAAATACGCATAATTATATACTATCTTGACGCATAATACCTCTAGGCTGCTGCTACATAGGCTTTTTTACACTTGGACCAAATAAGGATTTAGTTTAATAAATTATTTATTAAATTCTGTATATATTCAGCAACTGGTAGAAATAAATAAAATGCAAGTGTTTAAAAAAAAAAGAAATAAAAAGGACATCAAAACTGTTGCAATCTTATAAAGCAAATATTTCAAATTAGACATTCTTATTTATGCCATTCTTTTATTAGTATAAAAATCAATAGCTAAAATTAGATTCTGTAGAATGTCCCCTGCTAGCACAGCCATAGTTACCTCATATACATACATATATGTATGTAGTTTTACCATTTTAATGTCTCGAATATAAATTGTAAAAAAAAATTGTAATTGTACTCCAAAATTAATCTCAAATTAAAATAAATTCAAAATAGGATGTCATAAATGATGGCAGCTTAACGACATCTATTGGACAGTTCATCAGTAAAAATAAGAAATCCGGAAAGTTGTATATGATCAGGCCAATGAACATTGGAATACCTAACTGTGGTATCTGCCGATGCATGTGGTAAGAAATTAAATAACTTATAAATTAAACTCTAATTAGTGGTGAAAATCCAATCTCCAATTATTAATTTAATTAGCAATTCTATTTTGAACTATACATACCTACTTTTTGTGAATAAAACGAAGCATATGGCCCATCAAACAATCTGTGGAAAAACGAATTTAATTTTAAACCATTCACCACACACAGTTCGCCCACATAGTTTCAACCAAAACTCCACCTTCACCTATTCTCATATGAAAACCACAATTAAGTGTCACACATATCAATTGTATCACCTTACGGAATTTAAATTAAATTTAAAACTAAAAATAAAACTCCCCTACACACTTCAATGAGTTTATGCGAATTGATTTCAATTAGCGCATTGTATAGTGATACAAACATGCAAACTATTATTATATACCACACAAAGTATAGTTTAATAAACCTTGTAGTTTTCCTGAATCGTAACCGCCAATTTTAATGAGTATTAAATATTTTGTTTATTTGAAGTTTAAGAAATGTTTATTGTATTAATTTTAATCAACTATTATAAATTTTGCGCGATACTCGTTTAAAATCTGTCATATTGTTGTTGTTATTGTTAATGTTCGCTTTAACAAACAGGCATAAGCCACACCGCATTGGTTACCTTGAAGTGAATGTATGTACACACATATATGAACAGAACAAACAAATCAATTACCAAATTTAATTATTTAGGCTAGTTTGTTTATAATATATATATACATATTCGTATGTAGTTAGAAAACCGTAAATAACCGGAACTTACCGATACTTGAATAGATAAAGATATTCTCCGCGTCTTATAAAATGTATGTATATATATAAGTATTGTGTGCAAAATGATAAAATGACGTTAGCAGGGCGATCCGTCTATCAATATAGATAGCAGAAAATTAAAATTTGTGGTTTAATTACACAATTTTTCTTCGACAAGTCTATATACTCAACTATGTAAATTATTACTTAAGATTTGCACCTGGAAAAGTATTTTACACAGCTACATAAACAGTCCATTAAAAATATATTTTTAATTATAGAATTGTACTTCACTTAATATACTAGTACATATGACATAAAAAACTATTTTCATTTATAGTAACAGACATACCTTAGTTCTCTGTTGTTGTTATTGTTGAAGAAATGATTAAAACTAATTGTCTCTTTGTTTTCATTGTTGTCTCATCCCAAACACAACATTATAGCGTATTGTACAACGACAAAATATAATAAATTGAATGCTGGAAGTATTCTGGGAAATCTTATTACGCGAACATTTTAAAATTTAATCACGAGAATAGATTGAATTAATTTCGTAGCGCAATAACTAAAATAGTATACGAATGGACTAAGAGTAAATAAAGTAGAATTAAGTTGCTGTAAAAAATCTCTCAGTCAATTATTCTTGCTCGAAACGAAATATTTATATAGTGCGTATAATATACCATACACGTGCTTAGAATTGAAATACGCAATTTACCGGAAGAATTGTTTAATGACCATATATGCGATGTTGTAATTAGATAATCGTGATTGTTAATCAATTGTTGGTCGCATGTTGTATGCTTCGTTTATATTTGCGAGGTCGTTTTAAAATTATGTTGCGATATTTCCGGTAATTATACGATACACGGTAACTGAAAACTTTATTGGCTGTTAAAGAAAATTATCAAATATATTTTTGCAGGAGTTGTATCCGAAACTCTATACGATCTACATATGTATGGTGTATTGCGTGTTATACTGTCAGTATGAATTTGGTTGGTCAGTTATGTATTAGAAAGATAATCTGAATTCTTTAGTGTGATCTGAATTCTGAAGTAACTATTCGTATAGTTTAATGAGTATTGCTTATGACTAGCAAAATAAAGAAATTATTGCAATTTTTAATAAAATTTGACTCGAGTTTGAGTAGAAATTTTATTAAATTCAAAGGCAAGAACCAAGCAAATAGCGCAGTGGTTAAAGCTGCGACGTTTGTGGTACCGGGTTCGCAACAGAGGTGGGATGCAAAAGGGATTTTTCATCTCCCGATTACGATCGGTGATTAAATTGAAAACATCTATGACCCTCTGTTGGAATGTAGAACTCATGGGCCGACCCATCTTCCATGTAACTGTACAGGGTGACATGGAGCTATGCAATGCGCAGGTGGTATGCTGTTCTTGTGTGAATGGGTTGAATGAATGTATGTGAAAGACCAATAATGTGTCTATGCCACGTCCTTTAAAAAAAACAAAAAAAAAAAAAAATAAGCCAAGAACTCAAAATTACTAAAAACATTTCCAAATGGAATATGATTAATTGTATTAGGAATAGCTAAGTCCATTTAATTTATGTGCGATTCTTATTAAATTGTAATATTTTATTTGAGAGAATTTATTTTAGGTTATACAAATCAGTGGATATACATATTTCTCATTTATTTTCAAAATCAAATCAAACTATATTATTTTAAATCTTATTAAAACTTAATATAAATTCCATCCAAAATATGTAGTTTGAAATAAATAAAACTTTAGTAAATTGAATTTATTATATTGAGTTTACTTCATGAATTCAAGTTTTTTCTAGTCTCACTCATCGTCAACATGTGTATAAAATTGAAATCTCAATAAAATATTTCGATCGACAATTGATGCTAAGATTTATGTTTGTATAAATCAACCAAGAATTGATTACATCTATAATTGTTCATATAGTACAATTTGTAAATAAAATTACCAATGAACTGGAACTACCTAAAATATTTATTTATTGAATTTAATACTTATACTATCTTCTTTGTTCAAATCATATACGATTTGTGAAAATAACAAGAAACTTTTGAGACTGCAATTTTGGGGAAAGGAATTACGCATTTTTATGTATTATATATTATTTAAGTACAATATGTATTCATAAAAAACTAACGATTTTTATGTGATTTGTTAGTAATACGTTAAGTAATTTACTTAAGAGTCGCGAAGCACGACCCGAAAATATAGCGGACACCTAATATACAAAACATTGAAGTGAAGCCAGATCCATAATTAATAGTTCGCCATAATATTGAGCAACGTGAAATTGTAAGAGCAAACTTGAGCTGGAACTGTTCAAATGTAATTAATTAATTATTAATTTGAAATCTTATTATTTTATCGAGTACGCTGGCTCGGTCACGTTCTGCGTGCTGATCCGGAACGAATTGTGCAGCGATCTCTGAAAGGAGAGCCACCATATGGTAGGCGCAGAGGTCGTTGCAGGCGACGATGGCTCCACGATGTAGAGAACGACTTGGCCTCTTCAGATTGTCTAAGACAGTATGAAGACCAAGCTCAGGATCGAAACCGTTGGAGCCAGATTGTTGATTCAGTAAGGGGCCAGTAATGGCCTTTAACACTGTTATTATTATTATTATTTTATCATTTTTCAATTTTGATAGTCCAGATGATATTCAACATTATTATTTGGGGAGATCCAATGTACAGCTTTCTTTTCGTTGTGCATACCCTTTCTATCCACCAGTTAAGTATATTTGCCCGGACAGTTAAGTAAATTGGCGTCGTTGTAAGTCAATTTCTAGTAGTTATCGAGATGAAAGTTGGGCTTTCCAACAAGACTACGCTTCAAATCCCATAAGTTGCCGAATAAATCATTGTTTGTGGAAAAGTTCATGTTTTGTCTTTGATTGCCCTGTTGGTTCACCTAACCAGAATCCCACAGAAAATCTGTGGGGAATACTAAACAGAATAGTTTATCGAGGTTTCAGGATTTCATGATTTGTTTATAAGGCCAAAGCTTATTATATGTAGATTGGGAGGTTATTCTTCCCAGTATACATTTTTCTGTATTTAAGTTCTAAGTTTTTTTTCTTTATATGGGCCTTCCATCTTAGCTTAGCATCAGGTGTCATGCCTAAGGATTTCGCTGTATTCGAATACGGAATAATTTGGTCATTGATATTCCCAACGTTATTATCCGTAAATGAAGCGACAGTGCTATTTTATTTAATAGGTAGATCACAATATATGATATACATATATGAATGTACAGAGTGGTCCATCTAACGTTTGCAATTTAATTTGGCTGATGGTTTCTTTTAATCAGAAAGCTAGAATCCGAGTTTAAACTTACATTTAGCCTCAAACTTGTTTTGGAATTCCACTTGGCAATCGATTTAGAATTTTGACTAGCGCTATGTTTATGATTAGTTATGCTATTAACCACTAGGCATCTACAAATTGCTTTCTTTTCCGTTTCAGTTATTATTTTGTTTAGCTCAAACAACAACAAAAATAATATTTGTTTCATTTAAATTCTTTAGGTTTAATTTTAAATTGTATGTACATATATCGATTTATATTTCGCATAAAATTCAATTAAATATTTAGACATGGCTCTTTTGACACAAATTTTATCTCTCAGATCACAAAAATTCTCATAGATGAATTAATGTGACTTGAAATAGTCAGTCATGTTCTTCAGAAAAAAAACTTGCTCTTTTGTCTAGATTAATTTTAAAAAGCCTAGATTTTTATCAGTTTCGATCAACTTTTTTTCGTATATCTTTCGCTACACAAATAAATTTCTCTTTTTTAGGAAAGTCTAAAGAACATGACATAATATAACTGATAAATTAGCATTCATCAATCTTCCAATCGCATTCTTCTTACATTTTTGTTGTTTCAAGAATCAAGAACCTGTCAAACAGATATTGCAATAGTTACCTTCATGAGGCTAAATCACTTATTTATATTTTTACAAAAATAATAATAATAATAATAAACAGTATTAAAGGCCATTACTGGCCCCTTACTGAGTCAACAACCTGGCTCCAACGGTTTCGATCCTGAGCATGGTCTTCATACTGTCTAAGACAATCTGAAGAGGCCAAGTCGTTCTCTACATCGTGGAGCCATCGTCGCCGGCAACGACCTCTGCGCCTACCATATGGTGGCTCTCCTTTCAGAGATCGCTGCACAATTCGTTCCGGATCAGCACGCAGAACGTGACCGAGCCAGCGTACTCGCTGAGATCTTATTTCATGTACAATATCGGGGATCTTCATCAGATCTCTGATCTCGATATTGTACAGAGCTCGGTAGGTACCATCTATTTCGCGTTTTGGGCCGTAGATCACACGCATGACTCTTCTCTCAAATGTTAGGAGCCATCTCTCGTATTCATCCGTCAGCGCCCAACTTTCACATCCAAACATAACAACGGGCCTGATCAACGCTTTGTAAAGCTTCAGCTTCACGGTACTTGATAAGTGTTTAGATTTTAGCAGTGGCCTTAGAGGATACAAAGAACGACTGCCAGCTGCCAGCCGCACTTTAATATCCTCACCCACACTATTATCGTGAGTGATAAGAGAACCCAAATATTTGAACCTCCTCACTCCCTCAAACGTGTGGTGGCCACTACTAAAATCTAGTGTACCACTGTCCCTAAAACCAGAGATCAGGTATTTCGTTTTGGACTCATTGATCTGAAGTCCAACTGAAGCTGAAAACTCTACAAGCGGATCAAGTATTTCTTTCACTCCGTTGCTATTCAGTCCAATCACGCATATGTCATCTGCATATGCAAGCACCTGATTGGACTGGCTATATAAGATGTTACGCTGCGGTGTTTCAGTTTTACGAAAGATGTACTCCAACATGAGATTAAAGAGTATCGGGGACAGAGCATCTCCCTGCCGAACACCCGAGTTAACTACAAAACTTGTCGATAGCTTGTTCTCAACTTTAACACAGCATTGAGACTGCGTCACTGTCATCCTACATAGTCGTACCAGTTTTGTTGGCATTCCTAGGTATTCCAGGGCAGACCATAAACTCTCTCGATTGATCGAGTCATAGGCCTGCCGGAAATCCAGGAACACCTGATGTACGGGGATGGATGTCTCATAATATTTAGATAGAATCATCCGCAGCGAAAAGACCTGATCGGTGACTGATCGATTCGGACGAAATCCTCCTTGATAGTCACCAACCAAGCCCTCCGCCAGAGGAGTGATTCTATCCAATACAATGTATGACAGTAACTTGTAAGCTGTGCAAAGGAGAGCTATACCGCGATAATTCTCACACTTCAAGCGGTCTCCCTTCTTGAAGATGGGGCATATCGCGGCCACTTTCCATTCATCAGGCATAACTTCGGTTCGCCATACTAATCGAATAAGGTCGAAAAGACAGTTCCACAAAGTATCCCCTCCGAATATCAAGAGCTCCGAATTAATGCAATCCACTCCAGGTGCACGGTTTCGTTTCAATCTCTGCATGGCTTTAGTGAATTCCTCATGGGATGGCTCCTCAGTGCAAATCTCCGCAGTCTGTATTAGAGGTGGCTCAACAACAGTCTGTGACGCATGATGGACATCAAGCAGGTCAGTAAAGTGTCCACTCCATGCGTCAAGTACTGCGTCGATGTTGACACAGAGGTTTCCATCCCAGTCCCGAATGGCGGTTGACGTAGGCCTGAAAGTATGGTTCAGTCCAGTAATTCCTTTAAAGAAATTACGCGAACTGCGCTCATTACTGAGTTGTTGTACTTTCAGAACCTCGGCCTTCCACCATTCTCGCTTCTTCCGTCTACAAATCCGCTTAGCTGCCCTTCTTGCAAGAGCAGCCTTGTTTTTCCTCGCGATTGTGAGACGTTGTTGCACTTCATTATGGGCTATATTTTGTTGCTCAACTGCAAGACGACACTCGTCATCAAACCAATCATTCTTGGGTCTGACTTTCACTATACCTAAAGTCTGTTGAGCAGCACTGACAACCGAAGTTTTCAGTACCCCCCAGACAGAGTTCACGCAGTCAGACTGGTAATTAGCTTCATTAATGTTGTCGCTGACAAGATCCTGATATCGTTTCTTTTGATCTTCATTTATCAGACCTTCACAGTCGAAACGTACCATGCGTTTCGCTGTGTTCCCAGACTTGTACGAAAACTTCCATCGTAGCTTTGCAGCGACCAAATGATGATCGCTGCCTACGTATTTGGTTGCTGACCGATAAGTTCTCACATCCTGCACAACCTGAGCCCGTCCTTTAGAAACTAACACATGGTCAATTTGGCTCCGGGAAGTTCCGCGAGGATGTGTCCATGTCTCAAGATGTATGTGTTTGTGAGGGAAGAATGTGCTTGCCACTCTAAGATCATGAGCAACCGCAAAGTACATCATTCTCTCACCATTATCGGTCGCAGTTTCGTGTCGGGAGTACGGACCTATGTTTTCACACAAGTCGGTCTGATTTCTGCCAGCTCTAGCATTAAAGTCCCCAATTACCATTCTAACATCGTGTTCGGGTATAGATCCCATCAGATCGTCCAAGTCATTGTAAAATGAGTCTTTATCTTGGGGCTGGCTGACTTCTGTGGGCGCATGTACACAAATTATCGACAGGTTAGCTAACTTCATGCGCAAGCGAAGCTTACACAATCGGTTATTGACTGCTTGGAAATCCAAAACAGCCTTCTTTACCTGCGGCCCAAGAAGAAATCCAGCTCCAAGATTTCCGAGGTCATCTCCACTGTAGAACAACGTATAGCCCTGGGACACATGGTCTCCACTTTTAGGCCAGCGAGTTTCTTGAAGAGCAACGAGTTCCAGCCGATACTCCTTCATGCACGTGATTAGGCCCTCTAACGCTCCTGGTTTCCTTAGTGATTGCACGTTCCACGTGCCGATCCTAAATCTCGTGTCCGGGTACTTGAGCGGGGGTCCGGTGTCGTTTTGGCGGTATCCATTTTTCTTTTTGTTGACTTTATAAACACTATATTTTTTTTACGGATGCGGGTCGTCAGCCCAGCGATCCAACCGTTAAGTCGCCTCCTACGACAAGCAAAGGGTACTGTGGTGGTATTCTTGGGAAACATGTTCGTGCAATTTTGATTTACGAGACATGTGAGTGCCCCCCGACCACAGGGGCCAAAAATAATAAATGCGTTTTGATAGAGTCTTGCTCGCATCATTCTAGATGTTCAGTCAAATTGATTTTTACTATGGTACATAAGTACATTGGCTGCTGGAATTGTGTGTTAATTACTATAAATTTATATAATAAATATATAATAAATTTCTGATTTTTACCTTAAAAAATCATTCAACTATAATACTTGTCTTACCAAATGTTTTAATGATCTCCTTTGTATAAAATTTGAAATCATTTTCAAAACACCTGACTAGCACGCCATAAAGTTTTCTACTATCATGATTTTTAATGTTTTAACCTTCACATCTGATTCTACCATTAAAAAAAAATAGCTATAAAATAGACAAATGGTTTGTGAACTTGTCTAACGACATCTCACCCACATTTCATAAAAGCATAAAAAAGCAATATTATCGAAAATCGATTTCAAATCAATAAAGTTTGAAATCTTAAAAATAATCAAATAAGGATTTCCCCCCAATTCCAAGTTCAAATTTTATGTTTTATTATGTATTATATATATTTGACGATAAATTCAATGGCTTTATATTACAAAGTTACTATACATATTCAAATCGAAAATTCAATAAAACTTATGACACAATTAAATATCCGTATACGATTAATTCATAATAATATATTAACGTCTTACAACAAAAATGTTAAAAAAAAAAATCCATAATCTTTACATTATCGTCGTCATCATTCCGCTTCTTCTCCAAAATAACAACAAATAGGTGTATTATAAATAAATAAAAAGAGCTTGTGAGCTATACGCAAATAAAAATAAAAAATTAAATTTTCTAAAAATAACTTTTTATTATAATAAAAAGATTAAGAAAATATCAAGTTATGTAAATTACAACTATATACTGCATTTGTATACAATTAAGTATAATCTTGTGATGATGATAAGCTTAGAAGATTTATATCAGGTTGATTGTATTCCGCGTATGATGTTTATATTAAATATTACCACGCGCAAATACCAAAATGCATTCGGTGCTTTATTAGAGAATAATAGCCTGAAAATATTTTTTATAATGATACAAATCTTTGATATAATAATCGCAACGTATAATTTTTAAATCATTTTTGTCATATTTTTGTTCATACGATGCTATTGTAAGATGGTATATGGTTTTATGGTGATTCTGCACTTTTGCAGTAAAGTAAAATAAGAGAAAAAGTAATTATACACTTAACTCAAAATAAATCGCCAATTAGTCTAGCCGGGATGAAACTTATAAAAAATATGCCTTCTTGAACTTTCAATCTATACGAGGCAGCAACATTTGGATACACTTAATTATATATACATATTTGCACATTGATAATTAATTTATTTATTTTTAACTAATCAAATTTGTACAATTACATTATATGATTAAATATAAATCATTATACAATAGTTAATAATAGCTAATCGTTTATTTGTATAGATATACCAGTATTTTAATGAATAAATTTATCATCGAATTGGCAATTTCAATCAAATCAAGGTCATCCGTGTTTATAGTTTCGCGTTTACACGTGATACCGTCTAGAAAACGAAGACGCAGAATAGAAAAGAAGATAATGTACCGGTTCACCTTAGTTTCTAAAGCAAATAATAAATAAACTTTAGTTTGAATTAAAAATTGTTTGTTAGATTCGAGACTATAAATTCGTGCACACGCCTCTATCTTCGATTTTAAAATGTCATTTGAAATGTATCGACATTTATTATTCATATCCCGGAACATTTTGTTTATTTTTCTTATTCACCTTCGTTTAATATTTTGCGAATTTCTTGTTTCATTTTTCGATTATTACTCATATTTTCCTCAAGTTGTATCTAGAATTCTTTGTTCTATGATGGAAACCAAATTTGTTCTCAAAAATTCGTGGTTGGAATATACAAATATATTGTCCAAACAATTTAAGTAACATATGGGCGCTAATAGAAGATCGTGAAATGATTATTATTCACATATTATAAATTGTGGATGGATATGCAAGACGAAGTATAAAACTAAGAATTTGGATGACTAGAATGATAAATTTATCTGTTTTATTTTTAGAAAGCATTTATATAATGTTTAAGTTATTAAACCACTTTTTTAAAAATAATAATAATAATAATAACAGTGTTAAAAATATTAAACAGATATTTAAGGCGGCGCCATAATTAGAGTAGGGTATGGCTATAGGTGCTGTCTGAAATAAACATTCCGAATTCTCGGCTAAATGGTCGATTGGAACATAGAAAAACTTATGAGATTAAATTATTCGACACCAATCCACTAAGCGGTCAAATTTGATATAAGCTTATAGCTCATGATAAAAAGGTAGAGCAGATTTGAGTAGTTAATTTAGTAAAGATAAAACCATAAATGCTTATAAGTATACTTGCGGTGGTCGTTTGGAAAGCAACATGAGTATATACATACCATAAATTCGTAGAATTTAATATACTAGTAGGTATCTATGTTCATGCGCTAAATGTAAAAAAATGCACTAAACTAGGTAGGTTCTAAGAATTTTACACAGATTAAAATGTCGTTTTACATTTTGAGTAGCCTTATTTTGGTTTGAAGCTCTGCTTGTATTTCTTTTTGGAAAAAGTTAAAATGAACATGGACGATACCAGTTTCGAAAATTTAATTCAAATTTTAGAAAATTACACATAAAACAGCAAAGGAGATAAATATTTTCAATGTGGAATAATACATCAAAAGATGTGCACCTTTAAACAATATTTGTAAATTACATCCAGCACATTAGAGTATATAAGGTAAGATTAGTTTACATTTGAGACAATCTCATTTGTTAACTCTACATGCGCTGGATGCACCCATTATGTAGGTTGTAAAATTTCTTGTAGAATGTCTTTCATCAAGGATAGACAATATTCTGAATATACATAATTTAGATTTTATTGTATTTTCAATTTTATAAAAATTTACTATTCGTAAAATATTTTGAATTAAGTATTTTTTAATATATACATACTTGTAATAAATTAAAATATTCTCAAGCCCCTTGCATAACTGCCAGAAGTTTCATATGTGAAGGTAGAGAATTAAAATTTTAGGTTAAGTCATAATGAGTTGTTGATCTGAAAATTATTAAATTTAGAAAGGATATCTTAAGTTAAGTGAAATCAAATTTTTAATTTACTTTTATATCATGTATAAATATCACAATAATTGATTGTTTATTGATTATCAGTCCTTCAAAAGAGGTAACATTTGTTAGAGATTAATGCTCGATCACCATTTATCATATAAGCTGTTAAAACAAAATTATGAATCCACTGTTTGTGACTCTGACTATACCAATAAATTCGATTTTATGAATTTGTCCTGCATAATGGTGAATGTATATAATTATATTATATACATACGTAGTTGAAAATCCACAAAGTATTTGATAAAACCAATTACATATTTGAATAAATTTTCCCCGTTTCCATCTTTTATATAAATTTATAGCACAACTATTGGACTTGAATTTCCGCGGTTGTGAAATTTTTTGTCATTTTTATGAAGATCTTTTAAACATCCGTATTGTTACAGATGATCCAATAAATGGTTGTACATTGTTAAATTTGAGTTGTAACACTATTCTTCTAGTTATATTTACACACGTTTAATATACAACTAATTATTATGACAGACATATTCACTTATATCCATTTATATACATATTACACATGCATATACGAGGTTATAATAAATCAGCTGATATTATATTTGTATATGTCTTATAAAGAATAATAAATGTAATCAATATCAAAATATTAGTGCGATATACATACACCTAAATCATTTATTTATAGAAAAAGAAAACAACAATAAGAATGTGGTCTTTATAAATAAATATATATCTAGACAATAAAGACATTTTTTGTGCGTCTAAGATTTCAATACCAAGGACGCCACCTTCAAAGAAGACAAAAAAGTAATCAATCAAGCAAACAGCACAAATTAATTTAGTTCCATATACAGGTGAAATATAATAGAATTAATAGTCTCACCCATATAAATATTGATGTATAGCTATACACATATTACAAAAACAACAATTTGATAAAAGCCAGACCAAATATGGTTTTTACCTAATCATCGCGTAACTTCCTTTTATTTTACTGTGTATATATGTTATGTATGTTTCGAATTTCATATATACATCCAGGATATTAGAATTATGATTACTGGTTTGTTTCTGTTTATATATTAAGCAAATTACCCGGACCAACAGGTTTCTCATATTTTTACTAATACTGTATAGTACTCTGTATCGTATTTCCTATACATTTATTGATTATTTTTTCCACTCCATTGATCAATTTTCCACTTCATTGCATCTTTTTAATTTCCGTATACATATATATACATATATGTATATATATATATATATATATATATATATATATATATATATATATATGTATATATATATATATATATATATCTATATATATATATATCTATATATATATATATCTATATATATATATCTATATATATATATATACATATATATATATATATATATTATATATATATATATATATATATATATATATATATATATATATATATATATATATATATATATATATATATATATATACATATATATATATATATATATATATATATGTACATATATATTCTATATCTAAAATTTCAATTTCTTTGGTATCATATCACCATTCCAAAATTGTATTATGATTATCTCAAATGTATTATATGTACTTCAAATCGGATGCTATACATGCTATGTATAATGAGATGAAAGATTTCGATATTTTAGTGGTTTGAGATGTAATTAAAAAATAATGGAAAAATAGTTTATTTGCAGCCTTGAGATATCTGCATAATAATAAGTACCGTTTTGACGTCTTTTGAATTAGATAGGGTGAATAAGGTTTATCTGGCTGAAAAAGTGATGAAAATTGTTCAATGCAAGTTATCGTGCGAAAAATTTAAAAATTGATTGTTCAGGGATGGTTTGATTTAAAATAAAATTTAATTTTTTGTCCGAATCGCTGATTTTACATAAGGACTGCAATTCTTCTAGAATGATTCGACGTTCAGGCCAATATTCGAAATTTAGACTACCACTGCTTTAACATTCTATTAATTTTATTCTAATTCAATTCAATTTAAATAATTGAATAGCATATTAATTTTTTTGTGAAGCAACTTATTTTCTAATTTAATTTACTTAAATTATTTCCATTAAAATTGTATTGACAAATAAAACTTTTGCAAATTTGAGTAGGATTTAATTAGAATTAGAACCATAATTTAATTATTTAATTCAATCTTATTGTGTTTGTGAAATTCTCTAATTAATTTCGATTACAAAATTATAACTATACAGTCCGTTTCATAACTAATCCACCATTTCAATTTTCGAATTTTTTAAATAACCAAATTGAACGAATTTGCACCCCTATTCCGTTAGTCGTATCACATTTTAGTATTCCCTAAAGGTGAGTTCGCGAGGCCGGATATATACCATAGCTATTTACATCCGACCTCTAAACCAATGAAATCATTCAAAAAAAAATCACATGACAAAAAAAATCGTCTATTTCCCTTATAGAAGATGAAATATTTTTATCTTTGAGCAAAATATCCGACTGGCGTACCAACTAAATAAAGAAAAAACAAAAATAATAAGCAATAATTTTGCCCAATTAAGTTGTTTTGCTTTCTGTCATTTTCTAAAAGAAAATTTTATGTGATGTGTTTATGCTTTGTTTTCTGATTAATATTATTCTGTTTTAATATTATTTTATTATACATATATATATAAATATATAATATATATCAATATATAGCTAGTAAGTATAAAAATTACATAAAATTTTGGTAACACATATTGTAGTATAGTCCTATTCAGATCTTAAAAAAAACTTTTTTTTAATTGTTCTACGCAGCTTTCAGTGATGTAGAAAAGGAAATTATAAAAATTTTGATGGGTCGCATTTATCTTAGGTAGTAAACTTAAATAAAATAATAAATAACCAATAAAAAGAATTATATTTCAGTTTTAATACACAAAACATTCAAAATGATTATGTATTTATGTTATTACAATCATATTTCAAGTGAAAATTAATAGGTCAAAAAAAAATTGCACGCCTTTGGGAAACAATGTCAACATTTAATTTTGGTACGGACTAAGGAAAATAAATGACCAAATGACATTCATATCGAACAAAACCACAACAACATAAAAAGAAAAATTAGTTTTCAATTTAATTCTTAATTTATCGAATTAAATATTAATTTCAAAAGTGTCCGTGATTATAAGTTAAATTATAAAAACATTTTGTGATTAAAAACGTTCCTTTTCCATTTAAATACAAATACAACATAAAAATGTAAACAATAAACATGAATTATTGTACTTAATACATCACTGTGTATCCGCCATATTCTTTCTGCGCGATAACTGTCAGAATTCCAGCGAGATTTGAAAACTACTATACATAATTGTACATAATAAAATGTCTTGTGTGTGCCGAAAAAAAAATGAAAAATTTTTGTTGTTGAAATGTTTTTTATTGAAATTATATTTATTTTGTGATTTTAGATAATGAATATGGAAAAGGATTTGGAGCCAGATGATTTTTGTTCCATATTTGACATACGACTAATCGGTGAGGAGCAACTTTTAATTTCCGAAATGATTTACAGCTGTACCAATGTCGAGGTGAATATTCTGTGTGTTACTGAATATTCATAATTATATTCGATATATTTATTCAATCGATATTTAGATTAAAGAAACCGACACCATAACCCGATACATCTGTAATGAGTGTTGTTCTATTGGTGCAGTGTTACACATTTAGGATTCGATGCCAAGAATCGGATGTCTATCTGCGCATAAAAGAGGAGCGAGATGAAGAACATGAAAATTACAATGAGAAGGCATACCGGAGAAAAACCGATTAAGTGCCGATTCTGTGATAAAACATCCATATCAGCTAGTTATCGGGCGAAGCATGAGGTATACCATCAAGACCCATCGATCAGGCCATTCAGGTGTAACATTTGCTACAAAGATTTTCGACTCAAAAAGTACTATCGGCAGCATGTAAAAACTCACAATAAAAATGAAACATAATGATAGACAAATCACTAATGGTGTGTTTTATTCTGTTCCAACAGTCCTTTAATAACTTTGGCCTTGGTAAGTGCTACGCTAACCATTCAGAGACTATCCAAGACTTGAAAGATCAAATCGAAGTTGCCATTGATGAGAGAGGAGCCCGTAAAATAGAAATGGTTATGAAATTGTGTTCCATACTTAATGGCAATGTAAACTCTTTCTAATAAAACAAACCGCTTTTGATCTCCCTTAAATGCTCTAAATGTTCTGCCTCAATATCTTCGGGCCTCATGATCGTAGTTAAATCAAAATTAGGGTCAAAAGGTGTTACAACTGGGATGACTTCGTAAGCCTCCCGCTTGTTGATTTCGTATTGAAGCTGTTTATAGAATTCCTTCTCGTTCATATATATTAAATCGGGGGCAGCCACACTTTCATCGGCATGTTCGGGCGATTCCTCTTCTTCAACTTTTATCGCACAAAATCACAAAATTCGGAAAATTATTTGGTGTAATCACAGCCAAGCGCAAATCGAAATTAAAAATAAAATTTGACAAATAAAACAACAACAAAAAGTAGACCAATTTTTTTTCAGTTTCTAACTTCATACCAGTAGGATAAATAGCTAGGGTATAAATTTCCGGCCTCGCGAACTCACCTTCAGGCAATTGAAGTGACAATCGTCGTTCCAAGTGACAAACATCGTATTCTAGTAGTCGTTATAAAAGTTTCACCTGAAATGACATTTCTGGACGCGTAAAATTTTTAAGCGATAGGAGCAAAAATGCAGAAAATCGGAAGATAGCAAAACATTTAATTTTATTTTTTTTGATGTATTGTATATTTAGTGAATCAAAATACATATAATTAATTTAAAATGTTTTTATATTTTTATTTTTTATCTACTAATTTGTTGCGTTGATGGAAAAATATTGAAATATTTAGCTAACCTATAAGATTTTTATACGTATTTAATTCTTAAAACTTTCCCGAAATTACAGAGATTACAATTACTTATTATTTATCAATAGTTTTTAATAACCATTAACACACCACATAAATATCATGACAAATGCAAAACTGACAATTCATGTGTATTTGAAACGTCAATATTCCGTCAAAAATCAGGAAATTATTGGTGCTGCCAGATAATTCTATTTGTCGTGTCACGTCACTGCGGGCGACTAAGAGAATACCAATTTATATTTGAAGTGACGTGACAGTAGTCGTGTCGTAAGTACGCTTATTTAAAAATAATTGTTCACTTTGATTAGTACGAAAGGTTGTACCGGTTATTTCGAGTTTGGCAAAACTTACTTTCAAAGTGGTGAGTCTTTTCTTACCGAAAAATCATCTCTTCCGGTGAAGCTCATTTTCATCTCGCAGACTATGTCAACAAGCAAAATTGTCGCATGTGGGGCTCAGAAAATACATACGTAACCATGGAGAAACCGATTCATCCACAACGCGTAACTGTTTGGTGTGGATTTTGGACCGAATTTTTAAAAATGAGCAAGGAGCAGCCCTTAAAATCAATCGGGAGCGTTACCGAGCCATGATAAACAAGTTTTTGAATTCAAGAGGAGGACACATACGACTTTTTGTTCAAACAGGGTGGCACCACTTGCTCCACAACAAACGGAACAATCGGTTTTTGGCACACTGTCCTTGGGGATCGAATAATCAGCCGTAATGTATATGTTAATTAACCACCACGCAGCTGAGATTTGACTCCGTTGAACTTTCTGTGGGGGGCATTAAGGGTAAGTGCTACGCTAACCATTCAGAGACTATCCAAGACTTGAAAGATCAAATCGAAGTTGCCATTGATGAGAGAGGAGCCCGTAAAATAGAAATGGTTATGAAATTGTGTTCCATACTTAATGGCAATGTAAACTCTTTCTAATAAAACAAACCGCTTTTAAGAATAGTAATTCGTCTTTGAATTAGTTAATCCTAAGTTGTATTCTAATTAAACTTCAATTCGACACACTTTTTAGTCAAATTGTTAAGTTCAATTACAGCCTTGAAGTTAGCCCAGGATTTTTAAAAATTAACTTTAACAACTCATCCCAGACCTTTTGAAAATATTTAATTTATACAGTTGGTTTACTCCAGTATTATATACAGTCGGCTCATCCTAGAATTTTTGTCAGAGAATACAGTTGGTCTAGAAATAACTCATCCCAGGCTTTTTATTAAGTAACATATAAATAGTTATATACTTATATAAAAAAAATAAAACCCTTAAAATTCCTCCTCATGAAAATCGAATCAAAATCAGTTAAACTGTGTGTTTAAGATAAGCTCAAAGAAAGAGGAACGACTAACATATATAATTGTATACAGAGTGTCCCAATATTCGCTGACATTTGTGGTACCGTCCGATTCCTTGATGAAAACGAAGATGACTTTAGTTCTACCACTGCGCACTGACAGGCCAACAATTAAAAGTCTAATAATTAAAAGTAAATTTAATTTGCGAAGATTCAAACTGGAGAACTTTCTCATTCGGAAACGGCATTCCAATTCTAACACATGAACCGCCGCCGCCGCCGCCTTGTATGAATATGATAGGATTAATTGGAATTTATAATGTTATAACACATAGATCTCCGAAAGATGGTGAACTATACCTGATCAGGTCGAAGTCAGGGGAAACCCTGATGGAAGATCGTAGCAGTTCTGACGTGCAAATACAATATTAAATTTGTTGTTACCTTTATTGCGTTTTTTCCAGAGATTTTTCTTCATTGCAAGGCCCCTGATATCTGATCGTCATGATATTTAGCCTATCAAAAGCAGACAAACAAACAGACACAGTCTTACTTATTGTGTTATTAATTTCGTTTCTTACATGAAATGTAATTATATTATGAGTTTTATTAACTACTATACAGTTTACCTAAATGCCTACAGTTTACCTATACCGCAGACTATCCAGAAATCTTCAGAAAAAGAGTTAAGGATGCTTTAAAGACGTCAATTTATAATGTCAATGTAGCTATAGTAAGATATTGGGTTAGAGTGTTTGAAGAGTGGAAAACTTTGCAAATCTTTCAAAGTTAAGGACGTTCTCGAAAAATTACAAGACAGGAAGACATAGAACTTCAACTAGAAATTAGAAACTACCTGGAGCACCAATAACGCCCGAATTTAACTTAACCCATCTGGTAATGGCACAACCCGATTTTCCCAAGACACACATTTAATGAACTTCAAAAGACATGGTCTAAGCTTTTTTAGAGCAATGAAAATAAGTTTAACTTGTTTTCCTCGAATGCGGTATGTAATATAATCATCGCCTCAAGAACAAACGAAACGATGTTTGGTAGACGATTTGCATAAAATAATTAATATAATATTATAATTTTTATACAAAATTCATTAAATGGTTTTGTTGTTCAAGTAAAAATACTCTTGAACTGTAAGTATTTTGTAAATAATTAATATCGAGAAAATAGGATTTATGAAGTGATCTATCTGTTGGTATTTGTGTATATTTAGAAGATAGAAGATACCTTTTCTAATTTAAAAAATGTTTTTTGTAAACAGCGATTTATGCCCAAAAAATGATATTGCAAAAGTAAAAATACTTTTAAACGCTAGTGTAGATATACAATTTTTTATAATATTGTCAAAAGGAATTGAAACTTGATGCTTGATAATTCCATTTTAGTTCAATTCGAATTTTTATTTTTAATTTGATCTAAATGGCTTGAAATTTCGAGAGAAACTGGAGTGCTGGGTAGATCTGTGAATTATTTATACATTGGCATTTAAAAAAATTTCTTATTAGTAATTTTAGAATGGGAAGAAACTTAAATAAACATTTTATCAAGAATCTCAAATTTTCCAATAAAATAAACTATATACATTTGGCAAAGTTCCATATGCCAATTATCATTTTATAGCATTTTGAAGTGATTCACTATAGAAATTTTCCCTTTCCTGTATACATTAGTTACATATATATACACGACCTGTCAACTTCATTCGATTGTAATAAATAAAATTTTCCTCAAATAAAATAAACAAAATGTTAATGCCCTCCCATTATAAAAAATTCATATAATATTTCAATAAACCGCTTAACAATGGGTTGAGCACATATATGCACTGTATACAGTACTGTACATTTATATACATTTTCTATAACATGTTATTTTATATTTATTTATTTTTTTAATTTGCGGAAATTATAATTAATAAAATTATTATTATTTTTGTTGTTTTGTTGTCGTCATATTCTCTTCTTAATATTTATTTATTTAATAAAAATTAAAAATGCATATTTTTCTTTCAATATTCAGATGATATAATCTTTTTGTCTAATTGAGTCAATAAGAGTCTGTAAAAGGTAACCCAAGTTTTTGTACGATTTCTCACGTGAAAAGTAAGAGTATTGATTGCTTAACATCAATTAATATTCGTATATGTATATAAGTAACAATATAATTTTGTTAATTTAAGTCAGGTTTTGTGTTTTTATACATTTTCCCTTAGCGGTTGTTTTTCAAATGTCAGATAATAAATTTTTTCTCTATCTATACATACTTTCATATTATGGTGCTGTTGTATTTCGTATATAAATTGAGATTGGAAAGCATGATACTCATACATATACATATATACCAATAACAACACATTACACTATAAATAATAGTTAGACGCGATATATTTATTTTTATATAGATATTCAGAATAAATTGCCTGTTTTCTTATTCTGCCTTCTTATCTTCTGAATATATATAATATACAAGTAATGCGGAATATTTCTTTTTGCGGAAGTTTATTGTACTCGTCCCATAAACGATGCAAAATCGATTTATTATTATGTGCTTGCGTGTAAGTCTAAAACTTTAATTTCTTATCAAATTTTTTATATCACCTTAAGTGTGCTCAAATAAAATAAAATGATTGATTACTTATTTTGGTCAGACAAAAAAATTGAATACATTGGATTGATAATTGATTTGTTTTTAATTTTGTATATGCATATGTATGTAATAGAGTTCAATAACATTCATAATTTTATACATATATGCATTGTGTGGATAGCTGATATAGCCGAACAAAGTGACTGAAAGTAACAAATAAAATGAATAATACTCACAATTATCTGGATCGAAGATAAGACAGAGGTGTAACTGGACTTTATAAATAGTTTTAATCTTTTGAAAATATCTTACATAAGGTTTGCCGATATTCGTTCGATAAGAAAAGTAATTAGAAAGTGTATTATTTATTATTAGTTGGTTGTTAATAGCGGGGAGGAAATTTTGTAGAATTGTAGATAAAGTTATTTTTGTATAACTGTTATGATTGACATGTAATTATAGATATTACTTAGTTGCCAGGTTCTATATATATATATATATATATAAATGTGTAGTCACGTCTATAGGTAATGTGTAACTGCATGATATTATAAACAAAATTGAATCATGAACCAACCAAAACTTAATTAATATAACTCTATCGTAGGTCAATTGGAAAAGTCATATCACGATACTATATATTAGTATGTATATTCAATTGCGAAATTTTGCTTAATTTGTAAATTTAATTGGTGGTTCGTTTTCGAAATTCGATTTAAATATTGAGAGGCCTACAGATTCAAAATATAGAGTATCCTAAAATTAGAAGTAATTTTGATAGAAAACACAGGTTCTTAATTAAATTTTTTTTATTAGTTCACTAAGTATTCAGTATAGGATTTCCATGACCGTTTTGTATAAATGTGGCTGAATTTCGTTAACGCAGTGCTCAATTTCTTTCTTCAATACGACGGGGGTCGGGGCTAGTTGGCATAATCCTTAGACTTTTTAAAAATTAAAAGAAAAAATTCCAACAGCGTTAAATCTCATTATATGTGATCCTCATCGCTGAAAATGATTTTGTTCGAAAAATGTGCATACACTTCCTGTTGTTCCATAATCCATTGAACGAACTCTCTTTGCCGTGCTTGATGAGTATAGGCTTCAGTTGATGAGCCAATTGAACTATGTAAGCATGAAAATGAAAATCTTTTTTGAGAATACGCTGTAGAGATCTTCTCGAAATGTCTAATTCTTGACCACGGTGCTGAACGACTTGTTGAAGAACGGCCAGAGTGTCTAAGATGTACTAATTGATTCAACCTCCCTGAATTTTTAAATTAATCTCTTCACAGTTGATGAAGTTAAATCACTATTCCGACCATATTTTGTACGAACATCGCGAATTGTAGCTGCCAAACCATCATTATTTTAAAAATATTGCTCAACAATGAAAACTCGTTGTTCTTTTGTGTCCATTTTTATTAACCCTGAATTGCCACGCAGTTTAAGAACAAATTTCTTAATTTATTCTATAAAGAGCAAAGTGTTCTGCGGATGGTTGCAAATGCGGATGAATAAATTTGAACGCACTAGATAAAAAAATTGTGCCCGCATAATTTCGATATAGTGACGATTAGAAACAATTTTATCACGTTCATCCAAAATAAATATCGATTGTATATTCTAAATTTTAATTATGTAAGTAATTGTTAAAATTTAGCTTTTTCCAAGAATTCGACTCAAGGGTAATGCTAATACCAATTTACAGACAATGTCGTGTACAAATACATTATTTTAATTCATTCCTTAGAATGTTTTTTGTTATATATATATACATACATATATATATATATATATATATATATATATATATATATATATAAATATATATATATATATATATATTCGCGCTTATCTGTCCGCTAAAATTGTTTTCAACTAAACTGTCGACTTAGCAAACATGGGTGTAAATGTATTTTCTACTCGTTGTCATTGACTATAAAATATTTGTTGTAATTAACCTTATATACGGTTTTTATTTATCATTTGATTCTTAGAGTACCAACCTTCCGAGATAAGATATAATACCAGAACCGCTTAAATAATAAACAAGAAATCTAATTTATTTTCTTGAAATTCTATAAAAAAAATTGTAACATGTGGTCTGCTATAGTTATTTTTCTATACTTTTGTAGAAAATTTTCTTTGTTTCGTTGTGAAATTTAAAGAGACTTGTTTCTTCCGTAATCTTATATATCGATGTTAATGATCTTGATTTATTTGTTGTTTTTTGCTTTACTATCAGGTATATACATTTGTTGTGAATAGTTATACCCCTAGGTCATTCGACTATACCACATCGAGTATTTCAATTTAGAGTGGAATGTTCTACTTAAAAAGCTGTTGTTTTTATAATTATTTTCACCTAACGAGTAAGCTTACAATAATTTTTTTTTATTTATTGATATAACTTTAGGTAAATTTCTCATAAATCTTTCGTTAAAATTCACTGTAAACTATAGATAATATTCATAGATCTCTCTTAAAAAATTCTCCTTTCAATTTTATAATTCCAGGAATGAACTATGACTTATGATGTGATTGTAAAACCAATATAATTTGACAGTTTTTGTAATATTGCCTGGTTTGATTCACAAATTCAGAATTTTTAGTTTTACATCATAACTAACGAATTCTATATTTTAGCTAAATAAGCGGTTTGAAAAAAATTTTGTTTGAAGTTTAATTTTGAATGTTAAAGTTTTATTTTTGGAAATAACATCAGAATATTAAAGTTGGTATAAGATGCTAATAAATTATTATTTTTAAATAATGAATTAGGATTGGTTTCAGGCATTCAGGCAATAATAAAACCATATTTAATAGTTTACAAAATTCAGAATTTAAAAAATTTTCTGATGATTATAAAAAATGTAAACAAAGTTTTGGAGATTAAATACTTGAAGTATATTTTACAATAAATTTTACAAATTTTCAAAATATAGAATACTTCCAAATTTTAGAAAACTTTTATGTTGTAAAATCTTTAATGTTGTAAAATACGTAAAAATTAACCAATATAAAAAAATATTCTTTTCTGTGCTGATCGTTTGAATTTTACAATATTTTTCAAAATTTTTTCAGAACCTAAATTTTGTAAAATTTATTAAATTTTATAATATTTAGAAAGATTTTAATTTTGAAATTTTGAAAAATTCCTTTTATTTTAAGTTGAATTTGTTTTTTTTAAAGATTTTTAGAGGGAGCCATTGTTATGCATCAAGGTTGCTATATACCAAATCCATTGCCAATCTTGTTGGATAGGTGAGAAACGTCTGACTGAATTGAATATCTTATTCCACATCACTTCATTATGATTTACAACGAGGCTACAAGCAGTCGATATATGATGAATTCTCGCAATGTACCGCGCTCAATGGAAAGCTATGAAACTAGTTATTTTCCAAATTTCAAAAAAACTTTAAATAAAATCCAAATTTTTCAAACCTCGATTTCGAATATCTGAATTATTTTAATTGTATTGATTCAATTAATCCAAGATGTACAATACGTATACTTATAATTCAGAGGTGTGTAATATTTGACGTTTACGAAAAACTAAAAATTTTTAAATTTACTAATTCACAGTAGGTTTTAAATTTCTTAAATAATTTTTAAAATTTCCAAGCGGAATTTCACGTATACCATTATTCTGAAGAATAAAATTAAACTTTGCAACTGGTTTAATTTTTAAAATTTGATTATTAAATCGTTCATGAAAGTTTCCAATTTCCGGTGGAATTTTTTTGAATTTTAGAGAATTTCTCCAATATTTGAAAGAGAAAGTTAACTGGTGCCAAAATCCCTCCCAGGTATTTTTCAAATTTTGAATTATGCAATCGACATTAAGATGAGTTATAGAAATAGCAAATAGCACAAATAGTGGTTGAAGCACTCATGTTTGGATTGGGTGGTAACGGATTCGAATACCAATTAAGGTAAAATACAAAAAAAAATCGGATTAAATCGGACCTGTAATCGAAGCAAACTGCGAGTGATTTGGGAAAGCCTTGAGCCTCAGACTCAGTAGAAAAAAAAACAAAACAACATTTCTAAGTAAAAAAAACAAATAAGATAGGTTCAATGAACATAACAGTTCATGATTTTTGTTATAAATTTGATAGGAACACTTCATTTAATATTAACCCCAATGCCCGGGGTACCCGCATAATCCGGCACTAATGACATCTGAACTAGTTATAAAAGGATGTGTATTTGTTTTTCAACTTAAAAATTAGTTATACGTACAACATTTTAACAATTTGTAAAATAAATTGCCGATTTACCGATAATTTAACTTCAATCTCTTTTTTTACTGTTTACCGGTAAATACAGATTTTGGTAAATTTTCGGTTCCAGATAAACATTTCAAAAATTATTCGAGAAGGTATAAGCTTGAATAACTATTACCTGTATTAATTTTAATTTAGTTCTAACCGTTTAAAAAAACATATCTCAAATTTTCTTAGCTTTCAACTTTTGCTAAGCTTTAAAGAAATTTAGGAGCTTCTTAAAAAAGTTGTACAATTGACTAAATAATGTTCATAATTAACGTTATTTCTATAAACTAAGGCTGGAATTAATCTACCCGTATTAGAATACCAGCGACTTCAGGGTAAATCTTGAGAATTATTCAAAATACCTATTAAATTCATAGACGAATTTATTTTATTAGAAAATGCGTTCTAACTATTTGCCCAATTAGCTTGACAATGGAATCTAATTGCTTAAATGATTAAGATAAATTATTGGGATAGGAGTATAAATATACATAGAAACATTTTATAGGTACGAGATTAAAGATTCAAGTTTAATTGTGAAAAAGTTTTGTGTATTCGCATCGAACTTGCAAATAAAGAAATACAAAATATTAAAAGAAAAATTAGGCAAATAAAAACAAACTAAATAAGGCTTACAAAAAAACTAAAACAAACCATTCATACAAATACTCATCGAACTTGCACGCAAATATTTGTTGGGGGTGCATAATAATTACAGACTAGAATGAATGCTTTAAAATCTAAAATTCGTATTGTTTTCACTTCAGATCTCAACATCATACTTGAGCACCGTTCAACATCATACATTAACCCTGAACATCTTTATGAATTCCACCTCAATTGAGAAGATTTTTATTTTAAGTATAATCAACTAATCTGTATTCATAAAAAAATGTTGTTCGATAGTTGTATGTACAATATATATATTATGTACATATACGCGAAATTATTAATGGTATTTGCTAACAATATCCATTCGCGTATTTAATAAATTAATCAAATATTTATATTTCATGAACAAAAAAAAAGTCGTGAATTTTGTTTTATAAATAAACGAGATAGACTATCTAATTGATTGTGGTGATTAGGCTTTATTACGCGCGCTTCGCTAATAGAAACTATTTTAATTCAACGCTAGGTGTAAATAAACGGTAATTGAAGCAAAGTTTACGAATAGTCTAAATTTAGATATATTTTATTAAGGCAGATAAAGTTTATATTTATTTATGGATAACTTTTGTAACAAAAAATCAAATTCGTCGAATTTGTGGATGGTAAATTATCTCGCGTAATATCAATTACAATTTCAACGGTATGTACGTCTTATTTTATTTTAAATTCCACGCTCTTATGTTATTTTTGTTTCTTTTTGCTTTAGATTTAGTTTCTTCACAATTTGTTCGAGTTTTATTATGAAATGAAATGCAAATAAACATCTTTAGACAATGAATTTCTCAAGATTTTTTTTCTTTTAATGTCGATATTTTTAATTTTCTTGATGCTTTTTATCTTTTGAATTCTTTTTTCTTACCTATACTGTTGAAAATACAGAATATTAAGATTCTATGAATTCAAGACAGGAAAAAAATAAATGAACTTTAAAGTTTATTTTCATATTTTCTATTTATATACAAATAAAACGCTTTAATTGGAATGTTGATTTGATTTTTTTCTGTATGGTTATTAGGTGTGTGTAAAGATACGGTGTCGTTTGATATGGAATGAATATCAGTTTTAAAACTATGTACAAGTTAGCTGGTTTGTCTTTGGTGAGAATATGTACTTTATCAGATTTGTATTTGTTTATCGTAATATACGATTGGGTATGGTTATTTCTAATAAGGTTGAGAACATATACATATGTTGGTTGATTTGAGAGGCATACGGAATTCGCTATATAGATTACCTAAAAATTTCATATCAAGTGAGGCATAATCATATCTCGTATGATTTCAGACGACTATATATAACGAAAAATTAGTTACTAGGATTTTTTTTTGCTTTGCCACAAGGAAGATGTATCCAAAAATTCCATAACAAGCACGGTTTGTCAATATCTGATAAATCTTCAGCCATCTGTAGCGACTTTTGATTATATACGTATATGATGTTTGCAAGATGTTAAATATTACGGTACTACCAGAAAACTGGTTTCCGTGGTCAAAAATATTGTTACAGAAATTTCATTTTCGTATTGATATCAAAAAATTTCGTGACAGAAATTTTTTTTTTCGGGGTGATATTTAAAAGTGCTATATATTGGTATGTTAGTATTGTCATCGTATTTGTTCGGGATAATTTTCATGTATGGAAGATGACCCAAATTCTAACCCTAAAAAACGCTGGGGCAACATTAAAATAAATATTTTCATCATATGTATAGTGTTAGCCCACAAAGAAAATATGTATCACGACACTATTTACGAAGCCAGCCCAATTACTGTCATGATAGCAAAAACTTTGATGACTGCTATATGTATGTTGTTCTCTCAGCCCAAAATTGGCACCCGTGAAACAAGATTTAAATTTAAGGGAAACACGAAATGCAAATCCGTAATTGTATACATAATAATTTATTTGGAATTATTTTTTCATCATTTAAACTTAATTTACAGTCATTTACTGCGTTTATTCTACAATTAAATTAGCAATACTAAATGAAAATCACAATTGTATAAACGGTAATGTAAAGTTTTAGCGAGATATGGTAGGAATAACTAGAATGACGATTTTGGCTCCTCATTCTAACATATGGTTCTATAAAAACGAATTGGACCCCAGTGGCATATTTTCAAAATTTACCAATATCATCGAATATTGTGTAAAATAAATGCTGATACACTGTACCAATTAAAGCTAATCTCAGAGATTGGCTCATATAGTGACTATGTGGAATAAAAGCAGGCCACATTAAGCTATCCATATTGGTACTGATTATTCTATAAAAAATAAAACTGGGGTTTAGTGACAAATTTTCAAACATTTTCGATATTTTTATTGGGCTTATTCAAAAAAAAATACTATCATGATAGCATATATAAAATATACTTATATTTGTCTTGTTTGATAGAAATGGAATTCTAATATTATTTCTGGATAACGTTCTGGAATATAGTCTAATTGGATAGAGGAAATGAAAATGTAGAGTATTTCTAACTATAGATTATGTCCAACCTAAATGGGAGTGGGTCTGTTCTTACCAATTCCGATGGATTTGTTCCGACGATTTGTTTAATGGAAATGGTTTGAGGAAATTTAAATAACATACGCGAAGTAGAGGAAAAGCTCAAGGAAAAAAGTCACTGAAGTTTGCCCGAAACTTCAGCCAAAATTGATTTGGTTTGCAACTTAACTAAAGTGTTAAGTTGCAAACCAAATCCGGAAAATTAATCAAATATTGTTTTAAATGTAGTATACTATTCCGAAAAAATGTACATTGAAACAGTTTTCTGCGAATTGCTGCAGATCGCTAATATCAAAAGATAAAAAAATTAAATCTATTTTATAAAATTAAAATTTTTTTTATAAAGTTTAGTTAATAAAATTATTTAAATTTCAAAGAGAGAAAGTTTCGTGTGCTTATTAAAGTGTAATCATAATTTCTCTGGAACCAATACTAGAAATAGATGCCAGTAATGGCAAATATGCCACTACTAGTATTTTCGGGCTAACTTCACACACTTGATTTAAATACAATAAGTTACAGACAAAATACAGGCAATAAGTTTAAAATTTCGATATGTAACTAATTCAACAAAACTGTGATTAAATCACACGGAACCTAGTAGAACAAATTTATTAACAAATAATAATCAAACAAGTTTATTGACCAATCAAATGAGCTGAATTATTTCAATAAATGGAAGCTCAAGACAAGCTTAACTCCAATCAAATATCAACCAGTTCAAGTTCAAATCAATTTAAATTTTCCAACTAAAACCTATTATAGTTTAAACGGAGAAGTTCAATTATTCGAATAGAGCTGATTCAACAAATTAACGAATTTGTAGTTCCATATTCAAGGTAATTCTTCTTATAAGTATACAACCATGTTGACAGTAGCATTTAAAGAAACTTAGAATTCCCAGTTTCATCTGATGGGATTTTTTTCTTTCAATAGTTTGATATGAAGCAATCAGTTGAAGAGGTGCCCAGCCCATAGTTCAATTAGCTCATACAACACAATTTTGTTTAAACTTCTGTTTAATTTAAAAATTATAAATTTACAATTCTAAATATTTATTTTAACAAATATTTAAAAAATAAATTTTAAATATATTATGGCATCAAGTTTTCCGCATTGAATGTATATTTTTATGTTTTGAAAATTCAGTAGTTTATTGAATTTTTTAAATGAAATTTTAAATTCAAAAAGTCTAATTTTTATAAAATTAAAATAAAAGATAAAATTTACAACCAATGTTTGAATCACATTGCAATCACAACTCAATTATTTGGAAGTACGTAGAATGCTGTTGGGTGTGCTTTATTAATTTACATCATCGACCTCTCATACAACCTATGGCAAATGCATGTTTAAACATAATTTATCAAACCTATAGTTATATAAATTCAAAATTGTGGGTATTTTAGATATATATTTTATTCGTCTCAATCACTATAACAATAGCAATAAATCCACACAACCGTCGATTTTCCATTTCAATCAATAACCAAAATTTTATTGAGTCTAGAAAATTGAAAAATCACGATATTAGCGATTAATTCAAAAATACAATACATTGTATATTAATCAATATCATAATACAAACGGTATAGTACCAATTTCCCAAAAATGCATTCCACAGTGTTATACAAAAAACCAACACAGTATATTGGAGAATTTCATTTAAGCACGATATAAATAAATTTATTATTGTAAATTATTGTTAAATTTATAAACAAATTATTATTTTTTTGTTTTGTGAAAAATGTTGAAATTCTATTTAATGATTTCATGTGTATATAGTCAAAACTATTTTCTTTATTTACATTATATATACCGAGAAAATTATAAATTATATTGAGGGTGAATAATAATAATAATTGTATTTAACTGCAATGCAGGGTGTCATATATCCGACCGATTATGTTTTTATGACAAAGTATAAATTCTTTTACATATTGGAACCGAGTTTAGTTCAAACACCGACCTTATAATATAGAATTAATTCGCATTTTTCATTTGTTAGTTTATAAACAGTATATAATACACAGAGGTTAATAAATACAGTCGTAAACTTGTCTTAAGTGCGCAAATCAAAATCATACGCGAATTGAGATAAAAGAGCAGAGCACGATTGTAAAATGTAAATACAATAAATCTATAAATATATATCACAACAAAAGTTAAAAAACACAAGTAAGTTCACGTGATTTGAATTTATTATATGGGAGCTTTTATCAATCATAAATTGTATTACAAATAAAACTTTAAAAGTGTAATCTTCTTCATTGACTCTCTGTCTACAAGTAAATATTTACATGTTACATACTTAGCTACTTTACAATAATTAATTTTTTGTATATGATGTCATTCACGCCGTGTTGTCGTACTATTTTTATTACACTTCCTCGAGATTCAAAAACAACAAGTTTTGGGAATTTTTTATAATCGGTGTGTGGCTGTTGTGTGTATTTTTGTTTTAACAACAAGTGAAACTGAAAGTATACATCAGGCGGGATTCATTGAGAATTAAGCAGAAAGAATTGGTTTTTTTTTTACTTTATCCGGCTAATAACAACATTTTTTTGGGGTGTATTGACCACGACTAGTGGTCATAAAATGTTTTTGATGTAGTTTAGTCTGGATTTTATTAGACTATGTTTTGAGTATGTCTAAATTAAACCAGCGCTATGTGGTTTTTTATGATATATCATAAACGTTAGGTTTTTAAGCTATCATGCGAGTTTTAAAACTATTTACGATGCTGGTTAGATAGCCACCAGATTTTCATTTCTTTAAAAAAACAATCATCATAATATTAAAATTTATCAAGCTGCGAAATGATTAGGAAATAAAATGTGAATTACGTTTTTGAATTAATCTGAGACTTTTGTAACTACATTCTTCTACATACAGAGTGTTTCATTGCGATCTTTCTAAAAGCGATCTACATATAGAGTGTTTCATTTGAAACGAATCACCCTGATTTTTCAAATTGATTAGCATGCGTCATGAACCACAAGGATAAATGTTTGGAGCTTTTTTAAATTACGCACATGGATTTCAAAGTTTTGGTGTAATATTTTAAAAAATTTGTCGATATTTACGTTCCCATTGTCTGTATTTAAAACTTCACCCCAATTTACTGCTTTTAAATAAACTGGCAAACCGGCGTTATCTGCCTTCTTAAAGTTGTATTCCATTTGATTCACGTGTATTCATTTTTTCAGCGTACAGTAGGTTGTATCAAGTTTTGTGGTTGATATCATTTACGACAAATGGATTCAGTGATTAGATACTTTGAAAAATCAGCCTCAGTGGTGAAGACAAGATCCAGAAATCTTTCCAAATTATATAAATTGATATCGTTTGTCTTTTGATCTGCACGCAGATTTGCTGGAGTTCTGATGGAACTAATTTTACGGGACTACTCTCTAGATTGAAATATATGGCTATTAATAGGCCACCGCCTGAATTCTTGGTGCTGTTTTCAAGAGCGCGATGCAAAAGGGATTTTTCATCTCCCGATTACGATCGGTGATTAAATTGAAAACATCTATGACCCTCTGTTGGAATGTAGAACTCATGGGCCGACCCATCAGGGTGACATTGAGCTATGCAATGCGCAGGTGGTATACTGTACTTGTGTGAATGGGATGAATGGTGAATGAATATTCGTGCGAATGTAAGGCAAGGCTGACTAAAAATATGTCTATGCCACGTCCTTTTAAATCAAATCATATATATGGGGTGGCGGGCATCACGCCATAAATGCATTTTAGAAAACCCAATTATTTTATATTTTTTATACTTGGTTTTGATTGTGCCAATTTGTGCATACTTTAAGAAATACGAAGGGTTTTCTCATGTGATTATCACACCAGAAAAAATAAATAAATAATAATAAATAAATAAATGTTATATGATCAAGTTATAGAAGGCATTTTCAGAAAACCAAATTTTTATCAAGGAACTAATTGAAACAAACTATAATACACATTTTGGCCCAGTATCGCGTTTGTGCATACTCTACATTGGTTAAAATCGGTACTGTTTTCAGGAGTGCGATCACATCTACTATATAAACAATATTTAATTATGCCCAATGAATTCGGTACTATGAATATACAGGTTGAAATTACTTTCTCCGATTACATATACGAGTATATAGCGTAGTTTGTTTGAAGACCAATTCAAAATTGGGATACATTAGTCGTCATTTTATTTACATTCTGATAATAGATTGAAAACACACCTTTGACTGAATTTTTGCATGGCTTTACAGATAGTTTGATAGTATTGCGCAATTCTTGTATAGCTAGACAACCGGTGTTAAAATAACGCACTATCATCACATTACGACTGAAGCAAATAATCCACAATAGGTGCGAAATATTTTTAGTGCAGATATCAGAATACAATTCTTTTAGTGCTAATGTAACATCTACATGAAACATTTAGTTGGTTCGAATACGTAATAAATTTGTTAGCATTGTAAAATTGAATATTAACATGATGTAATCTGTCAATGAATGGAATTTGATTTCTATCCCAAAGAAAATATATTTTAAAAAATATTCTGACCATGCCACTACTCCATTAATAATATCAGTTTTTGGCCCCTTACTGTATACATAATTTGGCTCCAACGGTTTCGATCGTGAGCATTGTCTTCATGCTGTCTTAAACAATCTGAAGAAGCCAAGTCATTCCCTACACAGTGAGGCCATCGTCGTCTACAGCGACCTCCGCGCCTACCATATGGTGGCTCTCCTTTCAGAGATCGCTGCACAATTCGTTCCGGATCAGTATGCAGATCGTGACCGAGCCAGCGAACTCGCTGAGATCTTATTTCATGTACAATATCGGGAATCTTCAACAGATGAGCTCTGATCTCGAGCTCAGTATGTACCATCTACTTTAGGTTTGGGCCGTAATGACTCGCATGATTCTTCTCTCAATGTAAGGAGCCATCTCTCGTACTCATTCGCCCAACTTTCACATTCATAGATAACAACGGGCCTGATCAACGGTATTTGATAGGTGTTTAGATTTTAGCAGTGGCCTTAGAAGCTACAAAGCACGACTTGCAGTCGCTATAGCCGCGCCTCAATATACTCCCACACTGTTATCATGAGTGATAAGAGAGACCACATATTTGAACCTCCTCATAGCTTTGCAGATCGCTGCCTATATGTATTTGGTTGCTGGCCGATAAGCTCTCACATCCTGCACAACCTGAGCCCGCCCTTTTGAAATTAACATGTGGTCAATTAGGGTGCGGGAAATTTTGTGAGGATGGATCCATGTTTCTAAATGTATTTGTTTGTGTGGGAAGGATGTGCTTGCTACTCTAAGGTCGTGAGCAATTGCAAAGTACATCATTCTTTCACCTTTATCGGTCGCAGTTTCGTGTCGGGAGTACGGACCTATGTTTTCACACAAGTCGGCCTGATTTCTGCCAGCTCTAGCATTAAAGTCCCCCATTACAATTCTAACATCGAGTTTGGGTATAGACCCTATCAGATCGTTCAAGTCATTGTAAAATGAGTCTTTATCTTGAGGCTGGCTAACTTCTGCGGGCGCGTGTACATAAATTATCGAGAGGTTGGTTAACTTCATGAGCAAGCGAAGCTTACCCAGTCGATCCTAAATTTCGTGTCCGGGTACCTGAGCGGGGGTCCGGTGTTGGTTTGGCGGTATCCCGCTCACAGGCAGGTGAGTTTTTTATGGATGCAGGTTGTTAGCCCAGCAATCCAATCGTTTAGTCGCCTCCTACGACAAGCAAAGGATACTGTGGTGGTATTCTAGGAAAACATGTTCGTGCAATTTAATTTAGGTTTACGAGACATGCAAGTACGGGGGACCACAAGGGCCACTACTCCAATATAATCAGCATATACATACATATATTACGTTATCCAATAGAAGGCTAAAGTTATTATACTAGGCTTACTCTGAGTATTTTCTCTTTTAATTTCACGAGGAAAATGTAATCATAGGCATTCGGTCTTGGTATTGGGATAAACCAATTTTTTTATTTTATTTATTTATTATTGGGTAGTCTAAAGATTCATGACTTAACTCTGACTAAATAATCAATAATTATAATTAATAATTATGTACGGCAATCAAACCAATAAATATATTCTTTTCGCAGCCTATAGTAAACGACTAATCGTGTCTGAAATGGAATTCGTATAGTTCTTTACTAATGGAATAATAATGAAACGCAGCTGAGAATATATGGACATATATGTATGTATGCCTTTGTTAATATTTTTTATCGCTTGATGATAAAATTTACTAACAACTTGCCGAATGATGATCAAAATTCAATTAATTTAATATTATGCAAACACAATTTTACTGTATATACATATGTATATATATAGATACAAATATGACACATATTTGTCAGCTGACTAATAAATTAATGTTTCGTCGCACCAAGTAGTATGTCGCAGTTCGAAAGCAATTAAAATTGACTTGTATATAATTAAATTAATTGGTAATAAGATGTTAATATTTGTTAATTTATGTAAAATGGTGCGAAAACAACATCAAATAAATAAGTCGAGAAGAATAGGCATACAAATTGGCTTATTCAACGCTGTACTAATTTTATTAGAAACAATTCATATTAAGTCATTAAAAATAATTGCAACTTATATAATGTAGTGCGGCGTTGTAGTCGGGAAGAGGTTACTTTATACACGTTTATTAATTTTATTAATTCCACATACATATGTATACTTAAATATTTACATACTAAACTACCTGGTTCAATAAATAATAATAATTTAAGTTGTTTCTAATGGTTTTCCTATATATGTACATAATTACATACATACACATAAGCATATTATATTTCAAGTTCAATTATTGAATCAATATTTTAATTAGATAATTACATATTTCGATTGTTTATATAAGATAATATTTTCTAATGTGAAAATTCGTATTCTCGCGTACATATATACACTTGAAAATTAATTTCTGGTGTATGACGTCAACATTTATTTGTTTGAACCAGAATTTATAACAATGGAATGGTGCGGTGTCAAAACCATGTAGCCCAGACTAAATTACTTAATATCAATATATTAAATTAGTTAATTAATAATTCGGTTCATTTGTACAGTACAATATGCGGTAATTAATCAAGCGTAATTTAAACTACTGTGGAAAAATGATATTAATTCATATTTCCATTTAGATTTATAATCATAATAATAAATCAACATCGCATCAAGTATACAAAATCCATATTTCAAATTAAAATATGTACATATATGTATGTTTCGTCAAGTAATTTTATAAGAAGTATAATTGCATAATGCAAAATACATTTTGATATTCAAGTGTCTAAACATTTTTATTTTTTATTGTTTTTTGAATCAAGTTCGAACCGGAACCGCTTCATAAATAAAACACTTGTATAATATGAACTTTAGTCGAACCGCGAGTATTTTTTAATCAGTAAAATATAATCGTCGGTTGGATTAAAAATTTAAAATGTTTATAATAACTGGATTGAACCCAAACCGAGCAGATCGGTTTTATAGATTTGGAAGCGTATATGCAAGATAAGTTGAGAATTTGTATCGATTTTAATTGAAATATTTGATGATATCGTTTACGCGCGCGTTATTTAATTGCAAGGTACTTGATGTTTATTAGGTTTGGATTTCGAACTATTAGTGCATTAACTGAGAATGCATGACTATTTAAGTGATAAGCGAAATAACATGTTATATCTGCTATATAGTTGTTATTTTAAGATTACAGAAAGTAGGTACCATATACAAATTCTAAATTTTAGAAATTCAATTTTGAAACAACTATATATTTGTAGCTAAAATACGAATTAAAATTAAATACAAAAAAATCTATATGTGCTGGTGAAACAGAGAGCAAAAACAATGTTAGCGAAAATGTAAAATTAATCGAATTTAAACGTTCACCGTATTAAAAAAAGGCCAGATCACAGAGGTTTCCAGAAGAAGCGGCGTATACAGCTAATTAGCTAAAGACGTACTATTTGACAAAAAAAAAACAATCGTATTTCCATGCGATGAGATTACACTATTTATTAATGAATGACTTAAACAAATTTTAACTTTCGAAATAAATAGAATTTAAAGATTCACTCTTTTTCTCAAATGTAAGGAGCCATCTCTCGTACTCATCCGTCAGCGCCCAACTTTTCCATCCATACATAACAACGGGTATGATCAACGCTTTGTAAAGCTTCCGCTTCACGTTTACCAGTGGCCTTGGAGGATACAAAGCACGACTTCCAGCCGCTGAAAACTCTACAAGCGGGTTAAGTATTTCCTTCACTCCGTTGCTATATAAATGGTGTTTTTTTAGAGGTTCACAACTTTGAGTTGGCAACACTGCTTTATTTGACAACCCATTTAACAGCTGATATAGTTACTTTTTGTTTAGTTTGTTTTGGCATTTCATTATGGATAGACTTACATCAGAGCAACGCTTGCAAATTGTTGAATTTTCAAAACAATCAAAACAATGGTTCTGTTCGTCAAACTTATCGTGCACTTCGCCCATTTTATGGCGTCCTTCAGAGCGGCTAATTCGAATAACAATCGATCGTTTTCGGACCACGTTTACTCTTAATGATAATGTGCATCCCGTGAGACGTTAAAAACATTTTGTTTTCCGATGAAGGCCATTTTTGGTTGAATGGGTTCGTAAATAAGCAGAATCGTCGCATTTGGAGTGAGGATAATCCACAAGATTTTGTCGATTACCATTACATCACAGAAAACATTACCATTACATCATTTGTTGACACCATTACATCACAGAAAATTACTGTTTGGTGCGCTTTATGGGCTGGCGGAGTCATTGGTACATATGTCTTCAAAAACGATAATGGTGAGAATGTTACTGTCAATGGTGAGCGGTATAGGGACATGATTAGACATTTTTTCGTAACTCGATTAGCTGGCATTAAACTTGTGTAACTCTATAAAAACCACCCTTTAGATCATACTATACCGATCGAATTCTCATTGAATTTATTTGTTTATATTCAACTGACGATACAATACCGATCGATAAACAGCCATAAATATCATCAAATTTTTTAAGTATATTCATTTGACTATACTATACGGACGATGAACTACCAGAAACTGAATTTATTTTTTTAAATTCAAATGACGATACTATACCGATCGACAAACAGCCAGAAATTTCATTAAATTTATATATTTAAATTCAATTGTCGATACAACACCGACCGATTAACAACAGAAATTTTATTAGTTCATTAGTTCGAAAATTAAAAATAACAAATAATGCAACCCCCTCGCTTTCAAATACGATCATTTTTCTGGCAAAGAGGCCATCTTTAGCTGATTAATCATACTCAGTTTCTTCTGGAAACCTCTGTAATTTGGCCAATCTTTAATTCAGTTAATCTTTAAATTCCATTTATTTTAAAAATTGAAAATAAGTACACAAATTTATTTAGTTTTTATGTACATACATGATAAATAATTTTTATAGACATAGATATACATATAAACTAAAATCATTTCGGAGCAGACCAAAAAATCAGATTTGCTCTAATAAATAACTAAATCAAAAATCATTACAATATTTTGCTTTGAGATTTTTAAAATTTTTCTGATACAATAATTTTTTTACCTACTATGTGAATCTCTACCAATAATACACATAACATTTTTTTGCTTTTTGTTCAAATAATATTTTAGTAACTTTGGCTCGGTTCTATAAAGTAAATAATTTTAGAGATTTATCAAATTGATTAATTTTTTGATGTTTGGACAAATTTAAGCAATGATTGTTTCCAAATGGTATATTTTTAAATCACAATTCTTTACCTAACTACACTCTGAGTGCGATTGCGAACCTCTAGTAGTAGATGATGAGGAGAATTGTCAACCAGCCCACGAACGACTTCATGATACTTATTCAATAAATTTATTTCCATAATTGGTTACTATCTTTTAGATGAAATTTTGCGCCATCTACATTTATGCTTTATAAAGAATTTAATTATTGCAATCCTCACTATATATACTTAAATCATCAATTCAGCCATTATTAATTGGGAAAAGTGTATAAGTAGTTTAGGCCCATCAAATTTAAATAATACTATCGTATTATTTATTTTTCCAGATGCCTGGATTTTTGGCACTTCCTATATAGGATTTTTGCAGAATTAATTAGATTTCGAACTATTTGATCACAAATACCCAAAGTACGAGTATAACAAATATTAGCAGTGATTTAAAAAATTTAAAAATACACTCACATATTGCCAAAACCAAAATATAAATTTAATTCGGGTAATCGATTTTTCCCTCGCCATGAAAAAGGATATGTTAGTTTGTTTTAAACCGCCTAAGCGATGTATATTTTAACCCACGCTAGTTACTGTCTAATTTTCCAACTGCTTCGAGAGGTATATGTATATGTACGAGTAGTATATATATATATATATATATATATATATATATATATATATATATATATATATATATATATATATATATATATATATATATATATATATATATATATATATATATATATATATATATATATATATATATATATATATATATATATATATATATATATATATATATATATATATATATATATATATATATATAAATATATATATATATATATATACATATATATGTATGTATATTTCAAATTTATCAGCCGAATTGTTTTTTCTAATTTTATTGATTACGATAGTATCAACCAAAATAGCTGATCAATTGTGAATAAATTTTGTGAGTATATAATATAATTTATTTATAGAGATTTTTCTTTTCTTCAATACATTTGAAAATTTACAAATTTAATTTTGAAATAAACAATAAACAGGAGAAAAACTAAAATAAAAACATATTTTTTGGAAAATTCGTTTTTAGAAAAAGTGAAGGCGCACACGCCATTGAAATGCATTTTGATGGTATCGCGCGTCTCATTAAATTTAAAGAATATGACAACGAAATATGGTTTGGCACAGATCACAGACAAAAGCATATACAACTATATAATGACTAGAAAAAGCTTATAGTCGATATAACACCAGGAAAAACTAAAATTTCTGTGTTGTTGGTATTGTCATATTCAAGATTCTTTGTTATACACAGTACATTCAGTAGCTCTGGTAAAACTTATAAACACAACAAAACATACACAAATATAAAAGTTTTTCCAGTTTTTTTTGTTGCTTTAAATCAATGAATTTTCGCTTTACGTCGTGAAACAACAAGAATGAACGAAAAGCAGAGTCGAAGAAGAGAAAAACGTTTTGTGAATTTTTGTTGGTGTCTTAATTTTTTATAACCAAGAGCATGCCATCGATCGTATCACGACTCTTGTATATTGAAATGAATGAGGAAAATATAAAGAAAAAAAACTTTGAATACATACAACGAAAATGAAAAGTTAAAGATATTAACGGGTATTGGAAAACTTTTATATAATCCGCCTAAATATTTGTTTCTTCTTTTCATTTGTTTGCTACCCATAAGATGTGTGTACAGTGCGGATTCCAAATAGTAAAACACAAAAAAAAGAACGATAAATCCTTGAAATTACTCTATCTCTATATAGCGTACACAGCTAGTAGGATGGGAAAACTTATCGATTTGGTATATTGTGTGACGGACGAAATAGATTCTAGGAAGATGGAAATGTAGTTTTAATAATAGATATATGTATATACTTTTTATTTTCATCTCAGTTTCCTTATCAATATAAAATCATCATTTTCCGCCCAACTTTCTATATGTATTCGTATGTTGATATGCCAGATAAATTTTATAAATTGGTTGTGATCGTCATAAAATTCAGACTATTCGGAAAGATGATAAATTGATGGAATACATACATAAATTAAGTGATTTTGAACCCAGTTGGAATACGGGAGATTAATGTTCAATTGGCTTGGTTTTATTCAGAAACTATGGTTAATCCAACGCTTTCCGACTGACAATATTTTAAAAAGTTTTTCGAAATAATAAAATAAAATTGGAATTTTCAATTCGGATTTAATAATTCGATATGATCCATTGTATTTTTGAACCCGGATTTCACGTTTATAATTTTAATTTTAGTTTTGAAAGATTCTCCAAATTGAGTTACACGAGTTTTAATTTTTTTCAACTATATTTTTCGAAAGCTTTTTGGTAAATTAATACTTGGGTGATGTTATGTTTGGATGTGAAAGTTGGGCGCTGACGGATGAGTACGAGAGATGGCTCCTTACATTTGAGAGAAGAATCATGCGTGTGATTTACTGCCCAAAACGCGAAATAGACGGTACATACCGAGCTCTGTACAATTTCGAGATCAGAGATCTGATGAAGATTCCCGATATTGTGCATGAAGTAAGATCTCAGCGAGTACGCTAGCTCGGTCACGTTCTGCGTGCTGATCCGGAACGAATTGTTCAGCAATCTCTGAAAAGAGAACCACCATATGGTAGGCGCAGAGGTCGTTTCAGGCGACGATGGCTCCACGATGTAGAGAACGACTTGGCCTCTTCAGATTGTCTTAGTCAGAATGAAGACCATGCTCAAGATCGAAACCGTTGGAGCCTAATAGTTGACTCAGTAAGGGGCCAGTAATGGCCTTTAAAACTGTTCATTATTAATACGTGGGTGAAGTTTGTCCTATTACGCTTGTCCTAAGTTTGTCTTGAAACAAAAGCAACAATTTATTATGCATATATCTGCTAGTATGATAGGTAAAATCAGGCAAATTGTATTTTAATAGGTAAGTCATTATTTTGTAAAAGTATGAAAATGCTTGTAAATATTGCTAATCTATGCTCATAAAGATAATTAAAAATTTCCATAATTAAGTAGGAAATACATTTTCCTGGTGTTACTGATCAGCTTTATGAACGTTTTTTTAAATCCGAGTTGGGTCTATTCTAAAGGAAAATCACTTAGATTTTCTGAAAATAAGGGGAACAGATACTTCGGATTAAGCATTTTTGAGAACAAGTATCATTTTTTATGATTTATCTAATATCCAACTTTTCGGAAAATCTAAGTGGTTTTGCTTTAGAATAAACCCAGCTCTATTTAAAACGGTCGTTCACTAAATTGGACGTTGACCAGTAAGAGCAGGAAAATATAGGAAAATTCCATATCAATTTTTACGAAACTCGTTCTCAAAAATGCTCAATCTTAAATATTTGTTTCGCTACTTGTCGGAAAATTTAAGTGGTTTTCCTTTAAATAAACCCAGTTCTACTTTAAACCATCGTTCACTAAAGTGGCTGCTGATCTGTAATACCAGGAAATTAGGAAATTTTGTTGATTTCAATGTCTACTTTAATACGTCGAATTCCAAGTATATTTTCGACTTAATTATTTAAATTTTTATTTATTTTACTTTTACTAGAATTAATTGCTACCATTTTCATTATTTTCCAAAATAACTTAAATATAATTTCAATGATTTTAGTACCAAACTGAAAAATTCGTTATAACGAGACTTTCACACTAATCCATATATGCATAGTAACTTTTTGTTTTTGGTTTAGGACAAATTTAGGACAAACTTAGGTATCACCCACGTAAATTAATCTAATAGTATAGTAAACGATATTTTTTGTACTCCATTTATGTACAAACATATAATTGTATCATATTCTCATGGTTTTTGTGAGTTCAAGATACGCTAGTCTGGAATCTGGCCGGCCTTGTCATTGCTTGTTTTTCCTATATTATCTTTCAATATACAGCCGCAGTATATATTATCCCTGGTCAAGTCATCTGTTTGTCTAACTGTGATGGATATGTCGTCGGCATATTCTATCGCTTTGTAATAATTCTGGCCCAGATCTGTTAGTAGATCACCTACTACTAGCAGCCATAACCAGGGCCGGATCGTAGTACGCCCCGAAGGGATACGTATTTATGATTCAGACGTGGTTGATTTCGAGGCATGACAAGTTACAAAAATCACATTTATAAATTTCCGCATTTCCACACATTGTAAACCGTACATTTCAAATTACGATTAGATGCGAATTGGAGTAATCTCCTATAATTGACATCAAATCTTAATTTAAACTCGATATATTAACTAGATTTTGAAAAACCAAAAATTGTCTACATTTGTTCGAAATTAAATTTTAAAATTTCGAAACCCAATTTCACATATTCGATTACTGATATTTTTAAAATTTCAATATTACTAACGCTCATGAAAATCTACAATTACTGGCGGTCATTTTTTGAATTTTAGAGCATTTCACCAATTTTTGCAATATTCACAAGTCACCTATTTAGAGAAAGTCATCTAGATAGTTTTTTAGAATATTTTTCAATTTTTGAATTATAAAGAAATGAAACAAGATTTTGAAGAATTTACTAATTTCAGTCTATTTTTAAAAGTCACAAAAAAGATACAAGTTTTAACTGATTTTCAAAAGTTCTAAAATTTCATGGCAAAAATGACGAACTTTCTCAAAATCCCTAAAATTCTTCAAAATGTATCAATTTTACAAAATATATTCTGCGCGATGATTATTTGAATTTTCCAATATATTTCAAAATTAAGCAGATCTATAAGTTTTGTAAAATGTATTAAATTTTAGAATATTTTTAAAAATTGTGACTTATACTTTAATTTTTATAACACTTTTATTGTTTGAATCTGTCTTGTATATGGTTTAAAATTAAGAGAATTTAAATATTTTGAAAAATTTCTTGTAATAATTTTTAGTTGATTTTGTGATTTGAAGAACTTTTTTAGGGGGAGCTATTTTTATCAAGTTTGCTTTATTATGCCAAAGCCAATCCCTTGCCAAGTTTGTTCGAAGAAAGAGTCCTACAGCTGAAATTAAATATCTTATTCCACATCTTCATTATGATTGATAATAGAGTTATGGTTTAAAAATATTTTTTAATTTCGTTTTCCAATGAACTTTAATCATAGGGATAAGAAAGTGCAACAGTTTCAGTTTAAACCAAATTGAAAAGTACACTGGTAAAATACTTGTCTTAATTGCAAAACTTGGAATAACAATAAATATAATTTTTAAATTAAGTTGTAAGCTTTCAAAAGAACTTGCAAAGCTGCAGTTTTATTCAATTTGATACACAACTACAGTATGAAATATCAGAGATGCATTAAAATTCAGAATTTTTAAAATTGGTTTTCGAATAAATGATCAATTTAATTTTATTAATTTAATCAATCCAAGATTTACTGTCCCATCCGTATATTTATGATTCAGACGTGGTTAATATATAGGCGATTTGTATAGATCACAAGTTGAAAAAAATCGATATTTTTGTAAATTTAATTACGAAATTCTGAAATTTCGAAAATCAAAATACGAAATCAAATTTGACGTTTACAATTCTGTATTTTACCTCAGATTTGAAAAACAAACTATTTTTGAAATTTGCAAATTCACAGCAGCTTTTAAATTTCTTAATTAAATTTAAAAATTCAAAAAATTACGAAACCGAAATTCACGTAAACAATTCTGAAGAGTAAAATTAAAATTCGAATTAGTAAATGTTTAACATTTGAATAAAAATTTCCAATTTATGGTGGACAATTTTTGAATTTTAGAGCATTCTAATTTCTCCAATATTCAAAATCAACAAATTTTAATGATTTACTAAAATGATTTATAGAAATTTAGTATATCACTCGAGTTATATCTACCCAATAGCACAGTGATTAAAGCTGTGACGTTTGGATCGAGAGGTACTGGCTTAAAAGAATTCGTATTAAATCGGGCCTGCAATCTAAACAACTGGGCCTTAGGCCAAGTGGAAAAAAAAATATTCAACGTAATGGATGAACATGGTATAGTTCGCGATTTTTGGTAGACATTTGTTACGGAACCCTTTATTTATTACTGGCCTCTGGACCCGGAGTACCAGAGCAACGTATTTCGTGACCAGTGCTTCGTCAATGGTTTTTACAATTTGATGTAATACCGTGACCGTGGTTTTGTTAATTGTATTTCACTAAGTACCTCCATTCTGATGTGTTGATCAATCAGTTTCTCCATCGTCTTGACTAGAAAGGATCGCAGATCGGTAAGTTTTTGCTTCGTAATATATGAACTATAGCTATTAAAACTATAAATTGCTGCTATATACTTATAATAATTGGCAATTTAAATTCCAAAACCTGATTGATTATGATTTAATCACGCGCCTATTTCATAGATATTTTTGGAATATTTGTCATTAATAGGAATTTCAAAATAATCTTCCTAAAATAAGTATGTATGTAAATCGATCTGCCGCATACACAATATATATATATATATATATATATATATATATATATATATATATATATATATATATATATATATATATATATATATATATATATATATATATATATATATATATATATATATATATATATATATATGTATATATATATAAATTCTTCAATTGGATTATATAGGCAGCAACATTATCATAACGATATGGATCGTCAAAATAATGAGTCTCCCGGCATACGAGTATATATCCCTGGTAAAGACATTTTTGGGAAATGTATAAGAGATACATTTTTTTTTTTTTTTGAAAAATCATCATAATCTTTATGGTAATTTTTATGTTACCTTTTTTTATGTTTTTTTTAGATGCGATAACGAAAACATTCGTTCATAAATGATAAGTCGAGGAGGAGTGAATTGAAAATGACTCAACTCAAATTTATATACATTATGTACTAATATATTATGAATTGCCTGGGATTAAAGTTCGGGGGAATTCCACTAATTCATATAAATTTTTACATCATTAAACACATCGGCACGCACATCCTCATTCCATCATAATTGTATAAGTCAGCGTTGCCTGGTCGATACATCTGTACATATGTTTCGTATATATGACATATTAAGGTCAATACCCTTACACAAAATATGATAAATTATGTTTATGTGCTATGTGCTGTTATTATTTTATTCATGATGTACATCGATATGCCCATTCCTTCGTCATGTTGTTCATATCCGTGGTTGGACGTTCTGTTGTTGTGTGTATATACAGCATAGAAAATTTCTTTTTGATTGAAATTCATTATTTTTTTTTTGTTTTATTTTTTATTCCGCGAAATTGACCGTGAACGTGAATCATTATAATATTTACGTACATTATTACAAAAATAACTAAAAAATATTTTTTGGTTAACCATTGGCGCATCGCGTATTTTATTTCTTGTGCTTAATACTCGTAAATAGTTTATATGCGCGTTGCGCGTGAATTCAATTTCAATGACCTTCGCGAATTAAAATAATTTAATAACAATTTACAATAAACGAGTAGATGCATATATTATGTACATACATATATACATATAAATAAATATATACATATATATTATATTGTTATTACCGCATTTTGCGAATAAATTTTAACTGCATACACTAAAGTTTTACAGTTTTTTCCATATAAAAAAATTATTAAAAACTATTAGTTTGGTAAAATAACTATGTACAACGGTAAACTTGAGATATAATTAGAGAGCTGAAAAATTGATTTTCATATGTACATGCAACGAATTACTTTACGTTCGACATAATATGCGACATTTAGGTATTATAGCTCCGGATTTTAAGATGTGTAAAGTCACCATAAATTATATATCAAAGTAATATTGATTTATAATATTTTATATGCGATTGATGACGGCATTTGGCGAGATTAATCCAGTTCAAACTACGTATATAAAATATATATTGCGCCCTTAAATAAAATAAATTTTAACTATGGTTTCTTATTTATATGGCGTGTGTATAATATCTATTTTTACTTTCGGAAATTCAAATAATTTTTTATCTAAAATTATATTGAAAATAAATATTTGGTTTATGCTTGACGGAATTGGATGAAACCAGATTAATTTCGCGAAATGGGTTTAAACGGTTCTAATAATAAATGAAATAATTTGTTTTACGTTTGATTAATAAGGTAAAATGAAAGTAGAATGCATTTGTTAATATAAAATTATAATGATATATCGAGTACATGGTTAAGTAAAAGTTCAATGAAACATGAAATTGACAAACTATCTCCGTTCATTGTTAAAATTTAATAGTTCAAAATTCAAATCATTTTTTTTTTCTTGATCGAATTTAGATGATGAGTTTAATATTACATATTTTAAACACTTTTCTAATTTTATTTAAAATGAAATCAAAATTAGTTCAGTCCCTATCAGATTCATGCCAAATTTCATTTAAGTTTTTTCCAAATTTGAATAAATTGAAATTCTGTTCGGTATTGTTTCTCCCAAACTATTCATATTTTGTAATATATATTTTCTTGTGAGTATAGTTTTGATGTTAGGTGATAATATATTTTACAAAATATGAATGAAATTTAATTCAGTATAATCGTTTTTTTAACTAAACTCTCGTTTTGAAAGAAAATGTCTTCAATCAAACACCTTTCAAATTGTAAAGGTTGAATTATAGCAATTACTAAAATAACATTACATATTAAATTATAAACGAGCATGAAGTTTCTGTGGAACGATACAAATGTCAATAAACCTACCAAATGTCGAATTGTCTCATGCAAATTTATTTATTTAAATAGTTTCGAACAATACAAATTAATTTATACAAATTTAAAATTAGAAAACTTAAACATATTACGCAATTTAATAAAACTATCAATTAAATCCGAATAAATTTAAATCTAATAAATTAATAAAATTGACAGCTGAACTTCCGTTTAATAAGAACTTTCAAATTTTTAATAATTTTTAAATATTATATACTTACTCAAACAGCCATCATATAGGAAATGGCCGTAAGGCTCTATATAGTCTAACAGAAAAATGCCAAAGTAATGAAAAATATAGACCTGAAAGGATGTCATTTCTTCTTAAATATTGGAAAACTCCCCAAGAAAATATGACGCCATTCAAGACTTGATAACTTATATGAAGTTATTTTACACAAACGGCCATCATATAGGAAATGTCTATCAAAAAAATTCCAAGGTAATTACAAATCTATACCCGGAAGGGATGACACTCTTTCAGGTCTATATTTTCAACTACTTTACCAGTTTTCTCGTCGACTAAAGCCTTGTAGTCATTTCTTCTATAGTGGCTATTTGTGGAAAAGCCCCTTTTTGAAGTTATTGAGCGTTGAATGGCGTCATATTTTCATATGAACTTCACGAGATTTTTGGGAAGGGATCAAACTCTTCAGGTTTTATTTTCAGCTAATTCTTGATTATTCAGTTCGAATAGACCCATAAGGTGATTGCCTGTATTTTGGTCGTTGTGCAAAATACCTTTATATAGAGAAGTTATTAAGCCTTGAGTTGTCTCATATTTTCATATGGGGTTTTTGAAGTTTCATCCCGGTCAATATTTAAACTATTTTTTTATCTGTTCGACTTGATCCTTACTGTCATATCCTATATGGTGGCTGTTTGTGTAAAATGACTATAGAAATTGCCAAGTTGCTAGGGGCGACACATTTTCATATGGACTTTTCAAGATTTTTGAAAAGGAATGAGACTGTATACATATCTAAAAATATTAAAATTTTGCAAGTGACATGTTTGTTAGACAATTTCAGCTGTTTATGTTACGTTTAAGTATATTTGGGTTTTTAATTGTTACTTTTTGTGAATTGAGTAATATTTTTAAGCTTTTAATTTAAAATTTAAAAAAACAAAATTAATTGGTTTTATTCCAAACTAATTCGACAGTTGTTAGGTTTTTTGTCATTTGTAGCGTTCCATAAAACTCCATAGAAATTTCATGCTCGTTAAATTCGAAAGATTCAAATATTTTTCCAAACATTTTTGTTAACTATATAATGTGCTTAAGTTCAAGTGTAATTTGGCGATAATCGACCTGAGTTTATTCAATTCGAATATGTAAGACTCGTATATTTAGAATTAATAAAAATAATTTCGAATTTAATTTTAAATATTTTGAAAAAAATTCACAAAGTTTTGAAAATTTATTAATTTCAAAATAAATCAACGCATTTTCAACTAATTGAAAATTCAGATTTTATATCATTTTTTTGATGATTATCAATTAACTCAACAACAACATTTTTCGAAATTTAGCATTATAAATTTGACAGTTTAAAAAAAATTAGTTAGTTTTAGTTGTTTCACTAAGGATATGGAATTTTAATTTTAAGAAATTTGGAATATAAGACGTAATCACGTTTAACTTTTAAACTTTTCAAATTGTCCAAATTTATAGGACAAATTTATATTTCATCTATTTAAAATCATAACAAAATTTCAACAAATGGATATGAATCTTCAAAATAAATATATTATTCAGTATTTCGTAATTATTTCAAGAATATTAATTGTAAATGTTTCAAAATTGAAAGTTAAAAGATTAAGTTTTCATCAATACCCATGCCACTGCATAAATTCGTATTTAGTAAAATTTTATCGTTATTACTGAAAATTTTAAAAATCTTCGTTTTAAATTTAAATAAGAACTTCAGGACTTTTTCAAAATTCGATAAATAAAAAACTAGGCGTTTAAAATTTGTAGTTTGAATTTAGAATCTCAAAATTTGCTTTAAAAATAATTAGTTAATTAAAGATAAATTCTAAAAATTCTATCAAAAATGTTGATGGTGTGAACTAATAGTTGATGGTGTGAACTAATACAGTCATTCCTCGTACAGTTATAATATTTACTATAGGTTTACACCGCTAAGTAAAATAACAGCTGACTACAGCAATTGACACGATTTCATAAATATATTGCTACAAAACTGAAACTAAATTGATTGCATGTCGTCGCGTTTTTTTTACATTTTATTTGGTTCATCACTAAAACAACTCATGTCTATACCATTTTTATTTCTGTATAGTTTTTTTTTTACATTAAAACTTATCGATCGATATATTTATTTATAAATAACAAAAAATGTGTTTAGCCGATGATGCAATATAGATTTACCGCGGTACGTACCATTCCATTTATGGGGTGTTTCAAGATATTGGCTTAAATGTATGTATACACATAGGGTGGGTTAGAAATAAAGTATACTTACATATACATATATCGTGTTCAAATGGCATTTCAATAGAATCTGCTGAAAACGGAATTTTATTCAAATAGTTGCTCTGTTTTAAGAACTTCTTGTGGAAGGCTTTATGACGTGTTCATCTTTGGAAATCTCTTTATTAATTCAATACTGAGTTGCTCAATTTGATAGAATGGATCTTAGTTGCCTAAATATTACTAAAATCAGATTTAGCTACTATAATTACTTTGGCAGAAGTTTAGTATAGGTTAGTTCATATACACTTTTATTGCTCGGTTATGGATAATGCTGGTTAGCGCAACATGTTAATTACACAGCAGAAATGAAAAAATTATAATAGAAATTTGACTTTGAATACCTTTCACGTGCCCAATATCTAGATTATAAGCAAACCGTTAATTATAAAAATGACAATTTGTTTATACATACACTTAACCCTATTACATCGAACTGCATCGTTATCATCTTATTTGAATAAAAATCAGAAAATTAATGAATTTTTTATGTTTTCTAAACACATGACGCGCCACGAACAGCATAACAATGTTTTTTTTCAACATTATATTTTCGTATGCAAATTAAGTGTATGTATATATAAGGTTAATTTTCTTACCTAATTTAGCTAAACATATGAAGAAAAACCCCAAATGACATCATTTTTTTCTGTGCTGTTTTTGGAAAATTACCTGCAAAGACATAAAATATATAGATATTGTTAATTTCCACATAAAGAAAATTATATATGAACGAAGACAAGGAAAATTTATTATACTTTACTTAAACAGTATAAACTCATGTTGTTTGATTTGTGTTATATAAATGGGATAGAGGACAACACTTCTATATAGAGTTAAGGACATATTGAAATCATCTATGATTAATACTCAAGATGATGATAATATATCAACCAACTGAACAGAAATCTATACGATGATGCACTGAAAAGAAATGTATACAACATAAATTCCAAATATTTCATCATTCTTATACTTATAAATTTAACACACAATCAATCCATGAACGAACAAACACAAAGTATGTGTATATACGCTGGAGAGTAAGACAAATTTCATATTAAAATAACTTTGTTTTCTGAGAAGCAGAACGTCTAGCAAGAGCAACGTTAAGTATATCACGTATCTTTCTTATACAAATTTTATGTACATCGTTTTTATAACAAAAATATTTGCTGTAATACAATCACAATATGCATTCTCTTTTTATGTCGAGAGAAAGCAATAACAACAACTGCTCGATTAACATGGTTTGGTAATACAATACAAGTATACGGAAATATGCATGACATTACAATATATATGTAGTACCTACGTGATAGTTTTACTGTAATCAAATTTCAATTAAAAGCTTCGTTGATTTTATATGTAAAGTCATCATGATATTTGTAATTTCGATTTGGACTAAAGTATTTGGAAAACTAAACGGATGCCGAATTTTGATTCATCATGAATTTAAATTTTAAGACTATATATACATAATACAATACATATATGTACACACTATTTATGACTTTATGGGAAACTGAAAAATATGTTAGTTTATTTTAAATTGAGTGTAGTTTATGTCAACTACCGTAATAATGATTGCAAACAAAATCAACAGAATCGAGTAAAATTTTCACATTTTAATACATTTTAACTAGTGAGAAGTATCAAATTTACTATAGAACGAACAAAAATTGGCCCTAAAACGTTTCGTCCACAACAAAAGCCTGCAGTGCTTTCTATTGGCCAACAGGGTAAACTTGAGATTTATTAATTCAAGATTTTGATCCCTTTAGTCTTACAGGTAAATTTGGTTCAAATTGTGTTTACCAGATGTAACCTTTACGTTTTTTGGAAAACGTGCACGATTACGAGGGTTCCAGTGGAATAAAGCACCGCGACGTTTTGAAATTCCATAAATTTTGAAATAGACTATATTATTTATATGGTTCTCGGCGGTAATTATTTTTCATTTTTATTCGTATCGGTGAAAGTTGTAAGAGTTACATGACCAGTTTTCAAATGTTGATTAACCTATAAAAATGTCTAAATACTTGGAATTCTTGTTTATTATTATGTGATTTTTTAATTAATACATATTTTGTTTTTAGATTAATCGCTTAACGGAAATAATTATTTTGTAAACAATTTGAAATTTTCTTTCCCTCCAATCAAATGTAGACAAATTCTCAGTAATAAATGCCATAAATGGACCCAAGTTACATTTGTACAAATATTTATTAATATTAGGAGAATAACTTACATATACTTAATCCGGTATTACTTGCCCCTCCGGTGCCATTCTTAGTTGTCTAGCGTTACCACCGTTATGGCAAAATTTATAAAACATATTAAAAAAATTACAGATTATACAGGTTATAAAACAAATATCTGTCAACCATTTTGCTATTATAAAGCGTGTCCCAAAATTAACGCAAGATTTGAATTAAATAGAAAACACAGTTTTTAGTCTTCATATTGTGATTTTTTTTATTGAATCATAAAATACATAGGATAGGGTTATTTATGGAATATCACATCGGGCAAATGGCCTCCATAGCTTTGCTGGCACATACGCACTCTTTTATCGAAATTCTCAATGGCCTTTTTGCATAAATGTGGCTGAATTTCGTTGATGCAGCGTTTAATTTCTTCCTGTAATGCACGGGTGGTTGTGGGCTTGTTGACGTAGACCGTTGACTTCAAATAACCATAAAAAGAAATCTAATTGTGTTAAATCAGATCTAGAGGGCCATTATAATCCATTCAACGTACTCTTCTCGCTGTGCATGGTCATTAGGGTTCAGTTGTTGTGTTAATTGAATTTTATAACCATGAAGACACAGATCTTTAGTGAGGATACGCTGCAGAGAGCTTCTTGTAATTTGCAATTCTTGTTCACGACGCCGAATTGATGTTCCTAGATTTTCACCAACACTCTCACGCATTGCTTCGATATTGACATTTGAACGGCTTATTTTTGGACGACCAGTGTGTTTATCGTCTCCAACTGATCCAGTCTCCTTGAATTTTGACGAAGTTAAAACACTATTCCGACCATATTTTGTATGCAATTTTCGAACTGCGGCTGAACAGAAGATTGAGAATAATGTCTAATAAGAATATTTTATGGAGGCACAATATTTAAATAAACATATACTAGAAGATACAAATTAGGACGTTGTTTTTTTTATTTTGTAATAGCCAACATTGTATAAAAACAATAAAAAGTATGGTGACTAAATTCAGTTGTTAATAAAATTATTGCGGACACATCTATTTTTGAAAACGAATTGTAATATTATTAAACATAAAATTAACTAGATAAAAACAGTATTTAGTTTGATACGTATCCTGCGTAATTGATTTGTATGAAAACTTAAATCCGTCGACATCAAACAAATATTGCACGGTGCATCTAGCACGTATACAAGACAATTTTTCGTGTGTTTTACTTTGTGAGTGCCTGAAAAGCAATTAAAATCTGGTACCGAAATTTATTTTTGGAATTTTTATTTACGGAATTTTATAAAAAATTAAAATAGTCGATCAAGCCCATAATGTAAAACACACGAAAAATTGCCTAACACTGCAATCAAACAATTTTTCGTGTGTCTTACTATGTGAGTGTTTAAAATGTTCACTAAAATTTGATATCAAGAATATTTTTTTATTTTATGATTATTTATGAATATTTATGAATAGTAAATAGAAAAAATATTTTTGATACCAAATTTTAGTCAATATTTCTAAACACTCACATAGTAAAATAGACAAAAAATTGTCAGTCCTTATAAAAAAAACTATTTATCTTGGAAAGATCGATTAAAAATTGGTATCGAACATTTTTTATTTTTTAATATTGTTTGAATAACAGTAAATAAAAAAAAGTCTAAAACACGAAAAATTATCTAGCACTGTTATAAGACAATTTTTTGTCTGTTTTACTATATGAGTGTTTTAAAAGGTCTGTTAAAATTTGGTATCGGGAATCGTTTTGACTACTGTATTCCTGATAAATTTCCGCTAAACCGTTTTTAGTTATTTCGTGAGGGCTAACGTATTGCTAAAACCTCACTTTACCTGTCATGAATTGAAATTACATATTTTAATTTATTAATTTAATGTTATTATATTTATGGTTTTTACCGTATTCTTCTCTGCGAGGCCCAACAAATATCCAACCAAACAAAAAAATAATAGAAATATTCAATAAGTTCAAGATTAAAAAATGTAAACAAATAATTCTAATATATAACTTATAGTCTCAATTAATTAGTAATTACAAAACCTATTTTACCATACTTACGAGTAAGAATGAGTTCATTGACTTTGTATTTGTGTTTACTATCATACAAATTACTAGAATCATATATTCTCATTTTTGTAACATTTCAAAGCAAAATATTATTTTTTTTCAAACAACAAACGCCAATTAATTCCTGGAGAAAATGTTAGTAAATCTAAATCGACCTTAATATTTCTTGGTACTGTAGACTTCCAACTCATTCTTTACAATTTTTATGGAATATTAGTTCTTATTTCAAGTTTAAAATGCTTACTATATTCATATAGCATCATCAAAAAGTATTTAAATTTGGAAAGATGTACTTCTGTTGATTCATCATTATTTATCCTAGATTGTAAATTTGTGATTTGCTTTGAACATCAACTGAGTTATGTTTTTAAAATTCTGGAGCTGTCTAATTACACATTTTATTATGTTTAATAATTCGGTTCATGTAAACTATCATTCTTTAAAACAAACTCGAAACGTCTTGTTTTACTTGTGTGAGTATCGGGCAGCCTTAATAGTATTACCTGTGGCTCGTGGGCACCCGCTTGTCTCGTAAATCTTAATTGCACGAACATGTTTCCCCAGAATACCACCACAGAGTAATTTGATAGTCGTAGAAGGTGACTAAATGGTTGAAGTCGCAGGTAAAGATGGCTGTTTTGTATTTTCAAGCAGTCCATAACCGATTGTGTAAGCTTCGTTTGCACATGAAGTTGGCCAGCCTTTCGATTATCTTTGAATACCCGTCCACAAAAGTTAGCCAGCTCCAAGGTTTTACACTGGCTTAAATGTTAATGCTGGCAGAAATCTGTGAAAACATAGGTCCGTTTTCCCGACACGACACTGCAAACGATAATGATGAGAGATTGATATTGTCGACAATCCCAATGGTGCATCTAATTAAACGATTTACTATAGTAATTAAACCTTAATTTTATAGCCTAGCTTGACTAAATCTTCCAAATAATCATTTACAGCATCGATTAATTTACCATCAAGCGATTTCGCCTAGAGATTTCATTTGATTTGGGAATAGATTTCATAAGAGGAAGGTGGCCAGAACGTCGCTTTAAAGGAGATCATGTTCTCTTTTTTCACCACGATCTTTTTACTCTTTCTTTTTTATTAATTTTATCTTTTGTTTTCTTTTTTAATTTTTCATATTTTCTAACTCGACGAATTAGGTGCTAAAGCAGGACTTTTTTCTTCCTTTGCTTTCTATAGCTTTCGGTAGGGTTCCAGAATATCTGAGATTATTATCGAATGATAAATGGGTGAAATAATTGTTGAAATCGAACAATATTGAATTTTTCAGTGAGCATCGTAAAAAGTTAGATTTTTTTTTGAATACCTGGTAAAATTTAGGGTGCCCGACGTCTCATTTGAGAAAAATTGGATCAACTTGAAGGATCTATGGAGCAACTAGTTTTTCCCATAAATAATGAAGCTTTTCGTTATTTTTTAAATCATTTGAAAACTAAACTATTCTAGTAGAGTTAAAAAACTATGTATTACTCTTGAAAAATATGTTTTCAAAAATCATAAAACAAAAATAAATTTCTACAACAAACAAATCTTGAATGAACTATTGAGTTTTCTAACTGAAAAATTGGAGAAATATTAAAAAAGTACAGATAGAAAATGAGTTACAAGTTTTGTAAAGAAGGAACAAACATCTGATGAAACTTATTTAGAATTTTTGTACTCGGAAAAAGTATAAACAAATCTCGCAATTACAGGGCTTCCGTCTCCGGAGGATTTTTCCTTGTGGAAACAGTGTTCATATTGGAAACAATGTTCATATTGAAAACAGTGTTCATATTGGAAACAGTGTTCATATTGGAAATTACAAATTCTGAAAATAATTGGCAATCCACGAGATGAACACAAAAATTAGAAATTTATTGGTTTCATTTGAATTTTTGATTAAATCCTTCGCGCATTTTTGATTTTCCTGCGTGCAGAACACTTGGCAGCCCAGAGAAGAATATGACTTGAGAACCAAGAAAATTTAAATTTATTGGATTCAGTCGAACTTATAAATAACTCCTTCGTGTTCCTTGATATTCTGCGTTCCTTGAAATTCTACTTGGTTTATAATACTTGGTAACCCGGAAAATTCAGATATTCTGAATTTCGTTGTTCTTTTAAGTAATTTCCAGCATTGAGTGCTGGAGTAAAATCCGCCCAACTTTAATTTTAAGTCATTTCTAGCAATCTTCCAAAATCTTGAGTGCAAAGGTTTCATCCGGGCTCTGCAAGGCTCTGTAAGTTTGTATTGAGAACTTTTTATAATGTAGTTCTTGTAAACTATTTTCCCTGTCCTTTTCTCAATACAAAAACTATCAGAAACTTCCATTTTTTACTCACCTGAATATCATCTTACCAAGATGCCAATGTGAACAGGGTGTTTTCGTTGATGAGGCTCAATGGACGCTGAAATAGGCTCAAAGTACCTACAGTGCGAGTTAGGCTGAGTATTTCATACAATTTTAAAATTGTGTAATGCGTGGATTTGCCAGATAAAATAAAATTTGACAAAGAAGTCTTATTGGTCATTCAAAGCTCAGATAAATATGATTCTTCGGAATACTTTTTTTTGTACAATATTGAATATTGAATTGATATAGTTTATTTGATTTTGAAATTTTGTTTATTTACAAAAATAACCGGCGCATTACCAATTTTCAGAAAATATCCTCTCTTTAGATGAATGTTCACTTTTTCTCTTTTCCCATTATGGACACCCTTATAAGCCCAAATTAGTGTATTATCCATTGTTGTTGTCTAAATTGAAGCGTCATGATGAAATTATTATTATTTTGGTGGCTCAACCATTCCCAATTATAACTGGAATATAATTCACCTACGACTATTTTTAATTTTTCAATATAGCCGATTAAAATTAGCCTGTAGTAATAACAGAAAAGATGGATTGACTTTTGAGTTTTGAACTGTAACGTTTGCCCCACCAAGCGCTAATTGCGAATAACGGAAAAACCAAAATTTCTAGTATCGTTATAAAGTTTAATTTCGCATAGTTGACAAATTTCGGTTTAGTTGCTTTTGTCTGCCATACATTACTTATACGTCAGATTTTCCATTCCTGGTGCCCACGACACTTAAATAAACAAAATAAATTCACATTAAGTGCTCGAGGTATAACGGTTCACGAAATAAATAAATTAAATATTTGGACTGATCCAAGGATTGGGTTTTGTAATTGGGTGGGGATTTGCACGTACAACCATCTTGCACAGTATGCTCAGCGAGCAGTCCATTCTATGGGTGGGGAAAACCTATTTGCCTTCCAACTCATGGATGGACGGACGTATGTATATCAACAAATTAAGGAACATAACAATTTAATTACTCACCTGTAAATTCTGTGCGCTTTTGTGCCACCTGTATGTTTTATAGGTGTGCTCTTTGCACTACGTTTTCGGTTCTCTGTTGCCGGTATCTCATATCTTTCTCCATATTCTGCATCATGTCCCATCCATGCCAGGTTGTATCGACCAGCCTCCAGGTATAATACAGGCTTACCACCAACCAGGTGGTCGGTACACCGCTGCCATTTCTCCTATTCTGTTTGGTGGTGCTGGTATAATTCAACAGTGTTACCACTCAAAAATCCAAACATATTGTTTGGGGCTTAGTGTATTAGCCCACCGATCTCTACGATCGATGGTACTAGAATGACCCCTTTTGGAATTTGTCTAGTCTTATTATACAAAAAGAACGAGACCATACACATATATTTTCCGACACACACAGATTAAAATTTGAAATAGCTTTGTTACAGCACATCTTTATGTCATGTATAACAACAACACAGGTTTTTTATTTATGTACTTCTATTTATCTGACCAGGCAGAAACTAGGGGGAAGGAAAATTGGACCACGGGATACATTTTTTTAACATACAAGCTTACTTATTTTTTTTTTTATTAAAAACCAGAATGTTACAGCACTTGAACACCTAACAACACGGTTCTATAGACATTCGTATAGTGAAATATATACGATAGCTGGTTATGATAGAATAATATAAATATATAAATTTTAGGGTTAAATTGAAATTAGCTTGTATCTTCATACATACTTATATACATACATTAATGTATAGTTGGTAACTGAAACAGTTGCTGAATTTTATTGCTTATTTGTTGAGGCAAAAGAACCGTTATTCTTTATTTTAAAAGTATGAAAATCAAACACTGTGTTTAGATTGGTGCGGGAAAATAACATTTTTGGATTTGTTTAATAATCAAATTTGTGAATCCAGTTTGATTCGATATGGCGTATATGTAAATGAATTGAAAATTCAAGAACAAAGCAAAATTATGTACAAAACCTAAATGGAATGGGAAAAGCTCTAAATATCTAGTTATTAAAATAAAATATTTCCATTACCGGTACCGTCTAGTCGTCAAAATAATAGCAAGAACAATAATGAGAAAATCAATCGAAGTTATTTCAATGTAAATTAGAAATTACCTATTAAAACGCTTTGATTTTTTTCCTTAGTCTGCAATCAATCAAAATATTCGTGTTGTTTGAATTAAAAAAGTCTCACGCATGCTATATATAAATAAAAAAGCAATTAGCATGAAATTGTAGTTTCAATCAATTAAATTCTAAAGAAAAGCCAAGTCGATATTTATGTGTACATTAGGGCAAAATTTTAGGAAATTGGAAGCTTCTTTAACCGTGAAACTGTTCTGTTCGGTATTTGGCTATGGAAAAATTATGTATTATGCATCAAGAAAAACATTATTAATTATTTGACCTATGAAAATTCGTTACATTTGGATGCCTCCAATTTTATATTGTCCAAAATGACATTCAAGACTCAAGAGTAAAGATTTTCTTACATAAAATGTTTCGTATTTCAATTTATGACCATGCATGAATTATTTGGTAAATGGAAACTTTTACAAAAATTTCCCAGACATTGTCAACCGTGTAGACGTAATAATAAATAAATAATGAAACTATTTTTTGTTGTTGTTTTGTATACCTCATATAATATACAATAACAATCTCATTAAACGAGCTAAAATAATTTCTTCATCGTTGTTTTGTTGTTATTGGAAAAAATTCATAAAGTACCATGTATTGACTGACACGTTTTCTATTTTCTAGAAAAACTAAGTAACGAAACAACAAACGAAAATACTTTTTGCGATGAAACAGTATAAAGGAATTGAGATAAGCATTTATAGCACGCGAGTATGTTACTTATCAATGTTAATGAGGTAATTCCTTTATTAAAATTATCATGTACAGATAATCAAAAAGAGAATAGCATAACAAATTCTCAAATTCGAACCTCGCCACTGACAAAAAATATTAGTTTATTAACTATACAGCAGCATACACCGACCGACAGACATAGAACCATTATATGTGAAATACTTCGTTGGAGTCTTATGTGAGTAAATAACTCAAGTGATCTCACGCCCATAGTTTATTTTTATTTAAAACATAAAATAGATTAACATTAACATACATATAAGAATTAGTTTTTAAAATAGAAATCATTTGACTCAAACATTTGTTCTTCTCCATCCAATTAAGAATTTAAACGTTTAAAAATACATTTCATTTAAAATTGCAAATCTTTAAAAGAATTTGAACATGATTTTACTTGTGCATCAATTTTAATTACTGAGCAGAATTCAAACCTTTAGATAATTTGAAAATATAATTCAAAAGAAATTTAATTTATTGATGTATCTCATACTCAAAAATTAAAAAAATAAAGTTGGAAAGATAGGATGATGCATTCGTTCCCGGGGAGAAATTCAAAAATTAACTAATCAAATAGTTTGAGAACATCTAACTGATCCTAATATTGGATCAGTCCTGAACAATTATTTTAATTTGAAAATTAGCTCTCTTTAAGGCCGAGAAAATACATGCATATATCGTAAATATGGTAAATCGAGGTTGTCCCAGGACATAATTCTTATATAATTAGTTGAATGTTAACTTCCTATTCAGTAGTACTCAACTTGAAATTAATTTAGTGTGTACACAACACAATGATATCGACTATTGTACCCGCACACTCGTTAAAAAATATTTAGTTATCTTATATAGTGGTTTTTAGATGATGATAAGGACCATCTGTTAGGTTTTTTTTCAACTTCTTCATATCAACATTATTTTTTTATCTCAATTACAATTTTTCCTGTTTTTCAACGTCCTTTTTCCTTCGCATATTCTCGTTTTCCTTTTCAATTTCCTAAAATAAACATCTTATCTTTACATTTATATAGAAACACACATGCAGATAAAAAAAAAATTGTGTAATAAAAATGTTAAAGAAACTTTTATACTTAAAAGCTATCTTTCATATATCATATTAAAAAAAAAAGAAAAAGTAAAACAGAAAACTTAAAATTTCCACGTTTTCCTTCAATTAGTGTTTATTATCCTTTTTACCATTTTTTTTTGTTTAATTTAAAAACCTTTATTAATTTTTATTGTTATTATTTCGCTTTTTCTCTCTTATATAAAATATTTATTTCTTATAAAAAAAAACATCTTAAAAAATATAAAATCGTTTTAAGGGGATAACATTAGTTTTTAGTTCTTTATCCCCCCCGTGCAACGTTAATAAGGATATTCTGATACAATTATAAAAATTTTCGCAACATTTGTGCCACTCGGTTGTCCCTCCCGGTATACAGTCATACTCATTTCTAGTTCAATATCTTGTGGACCTTCGAGCGTGCGCATTAAGCTTAAAAGTGCTTCGTTTGCCAATTTTTGCATCTCAAAATAGTGAATGTTGGCTTTGCGCACCGTCGACGGGGCATTGACATAGACTACACGAAAATCAAAATCAATGTTATCATAATAATTTGGTCCTTTGAAATTAAATAGTGCTCGACCGCGTGGCTGTATCGACATATTTGACACCAATGTGATGAAATTGTACGAGAATGTTGTCGGCCGTTTTAAACATTCCATGTCATCTTGATCGCAAATTAACGATATCAATTTGCACCGGCTGCAAAACGCATAAAAAAAGTAAGTTAATAGTTTTTTACTAAAGAATATAGTCACATCTTACTTCCTTCGCTCACTGTCCAGCACATAGCCGTGCGGACAATCGATACGCGAACACCGATGACCGCCACGAATATTAGTACAAATTTCGTTGCGATTTTGGCACACGCTTTGTGTTTGACACTCGTCAATATCATGACATGATCGATCATCAGCGCCCAATCGATATCCACCCGGACAAGTGCATCGGTATGATCCTGGCGTATTTTCACAATCGCCCATACATAATCCGTGTGATTTGTTAATTTCGCATTCGTCTAAATCTTCGCACGTTCTATTATTTTCGCTTAAACGATAACCGGATTGGCAAGCACATCGATACGATCCCCAATAGTTAATACACTTTTGTTCACACAATCCATTAATTTCGGTACATTCGTCGACATCAACACACGTTTTAAATTCGTTGCGTTCATTACGGAAACCTTCTTTACATTCACATCGATATGACCCAATAGTATTTATACAGTTAGCGTTCACCGGGCAACTACGTTGTGCACACTCATCAATATCTTCGCAGCGATTGCTTTTATTCAAGAAATGACCTTGTGGACAGTAGCAAATATATCCACCCGGTCTATTTCGACACAATTGGTCTGGTCCACAAGTTGCGTCGCCTGTTTCACATTCATCAAGGTCTGTGGAAAATAGAATGGAAAAAACGATTATATACTCGTAGATATCACACTATAAGGTTATATAAATTTTAACCCAAGTTTATAATTTATTATTTGCAGTGGGTGGTTTATTATTCTGAAATTGATTTGGTTAGTATATATGTACAAATTTACATCGAAAGGAAAATGAAGAAAATTAGGTTGTGTATAGAAAATGGTGGATAATTATTATATATTTGTTTTAAATGTGTCATACATAGCTATAAAAAAAGGATTTGTTGATTAGCATTACGGAAGACATATAGGGATGTTCATTAATGAGATTCAGCGTAGTATTCAAATGTGGGTGGTAGTTGAAATTAATTCAATTAATAAAAACTCATTGGATCTAGTGAAAATCAGTAAAGACTACATCTGTTCTAATGTAGTCTTTACTGATGAGTTAATCAAAAATCGACATAATTCAAAGTTTGATAATCTCTGTTGCAACTGTATAATTCTAGAAAAATTTCAATATTCAATCAAGATTATTAAGAAATTGCGTAATCCATCCAAGTAAAGAGTTTCCAAAGTTATAATTTGGTAAATTTAAAAATTCATTTCCATATATACCGCCAGGATTGTGTAATGGGCGCAAGCTAACTAAGTTGTCAATATATGTTGATATAAATTTGCATCGTACATTGTTTTTTTGTTATTGTTATTTGAAATATGGTTACCAACCTTTATATTTCAGCGAGCTTCAATCATTCAGCTAGGCTAAATGCGTATATTAAACAGTGTAATTGATAAACTTAAACTTGGTTACTTAAACCTTGCACTCTACATCTATTAAATATCGAGACCCAAAAATGGATCATCCTGTATGATACCTTATAAGGCACACGCTGTAATAATCTATTTATAGCGCATACACAGAATTAGTGCGGAGGCAAGCAACATAAGAAACAAAACAAAAAGTAGCAAACACAATTCAATGGAAAATTCAGGCAAACTTCATGGCGCCAATATAATAAATGGTATTGGTGGTGGTGAGCCAATTGTTGTTACTTTATTGTATTTTCCCTTCTATAAAATATTCGGGTAAACAAAATCCATTCTACTTATATTTGCCTTCTAGTTTTTCCCCACAATGGATTTGTGCTCTTCGCATCGCCCCGCATTATAGATGTATACGTATGTACAATGTACATATACATTCGACGGCCAAATATCGTTAAAATATGCAAAAAGTATTTCTACGATATTGAGAGTTCGGCAATGTAAAACTAGAAAAAAATGAGTTGAAAACGAGAATATTAAGTCAATTGGAAAATATTGGGGGTGGCATGTCATTGTATCCTTTTTGTTTGTGCGCTTCTATTTGTCTCACAAAAATACTAAGAAGGTTTTTCTAATTTTAGATGTTAAAGAGGATGGATTTCAGTTACATAAATTAATCGATTTGCTTGATATAATTTATTGTCAATTCTTCTTGTTTGAAGGTTAATATTAAAATTGGCTAGGGCTATTAAATGTAATAAATCTACCACCATTATGCCCAGTAATATATATATACTCACCAATACATCCAGTACCCGCTTCATTAGCAATATACCCAGTGGCACAGTGTACAAAATTCTCACAGCGATACGATCCATTTGTATTAACACATTTTTGATTTGAGCGGCAAGCATTTCGATCACATTCATTTACGTCTTTAAACAACAGAAAAGTAATTTTTATTTATATAATTTATTATTTCTAATTGTTTATAAATAAATTTGGTAATATAATTAACATAAATAATTTCTCTTCAAGTATTTATCCTGTTATCACTGCACATGAGTTGCGTGTGGGATAGATAAATTGTTGTTCAATGATTTATTAACTAACTACGAGATGTGATTTTGACTATATTATACTTACCGACACACGCGCCATGTGAATTACGCTCGAATCCAATAGTGCACGGGCCAAATTGCCGCGTATACTCTTCTTGGCGTTCATCACGCCGTGGTGCGGTTGGCGGTGGCGTATACCTATAGGCGTACTGCTGAGCTCGTGTTGTTGTACGCGAACTCGGTCGCTGTGTTGTACTTGTAGTTTGTGCCGGAGGTGATATATGACGAACGCGTTGACATCTAAATGATCCCATTGTATTACGACATTCATACGGTGGTTCACAATTGTGCCGACCAATCGCACATTCATCGTCGTCTTCACATCTACCTGTAGCCGCATTAAGTGTGTAACCAGTGCCACAACCTTGTAGACGAATACAATTATATGATCCAATTGTGTTATCACAACGCTGGGACGAAAGGCAATCGTGTGTATTCACCTGACATTCATTTACATCGACGCATGCATTTTGTAACGGATCAAGTATGAAACCGATTTTACACTCGCATCTAAACGAACCGACCATATTTATACAATTTTGATGACTATCACATGAATTTTTATCAACAATACATTCATCAATATCGACACAGTTATCAGCTCGTTTAGTATAACCTGGTGCACATGTCATCTTGTGTCGGTCGGTTGGAATTGGTGGTATATTCATCGAAATTGGGTTTGTTTGTTGCTTGGGAATTTGCAGTAATGGATCACCACTGCATTTAAACGAGCCCAATGTATTTACACAAATTAGACCATAATCACAGGCCGTCACATTCAGACACTCATTAGTGTCGTCACACTGTTTTGTAATTGGATTATACTCCAATCCGGGTAAGCACAATTCAATTTTTTTATCCTGACACGAGTAGCCACCAACTGTATTCATACAAATTTGTTTTGCCTTGTTACAAGCGTGCGTATCTTCCAGACATTCATTGATATCTTGACATTGTTTTATTGCGGTATTAAATCGATATCCATCTTGACATTCAGAGTCTTTTGTCACAATTCGTATACACATATAACCACCCGGTTTATTAAAGCAGGATTCGGTATTTATATCGCAAGATGCTTCACCAGTATCACACTCATCAATGTCAACGCATGTTCCGCTTGAAGTTATCTCATAACCTTTACCACAGGTTTCTATTTCGATGGGCGCATCGCTATCGATTTCATTTGCCTCATCATCTAGTTTTTTACACGATACATTATTCTCCATTAGCACATACCCAGGTTCACATTCACATCGATATGAATTTGGTGTATTGATACAAATTTGTTCGCAAAGTTTACCAGATGGCACTGCACTACACAACTCGGCTAGAAAATATATATATTTATTTAAAAACAAATAACAGAAAATTTCGGTAAAGCTTACTTTCATCCGATACGACAATATAATCCTCAGTTCGCATTTCGTTACAGCATCTTTCAAATGAGGTGTCAACCAACGGACTAAATCCAAATGGTTGTAATGTACATTTGAAATCACTCGATCCCACCACTATACCAATTTTACAACCTTCGCAACAGTCCTTAAAATATTCGGCATGATTATTCGAACCGGTTTCGTTTAAATATAAATTACATTCCTGTGTCGATTGTGCCGTTTTTATTCCCTCTTGGCATTGTGCTATACTATAAGATCGTGAACAGCATATCTCGACCGATGATAAGCAAATGCCTTGCATTTCGATTGGTATATCCTTTACATGCTCTTTGTAATCACTGCAATTATTTCTTTCGTCCGCCCATTGTTCACCAAGCAGGCAACATTTTGAGAGAAGCGGTTCCAAATTAGCATTCACTGTGGAAGAAGAAAAAATTATGGATGTGATATGAGTCAGAAACATACTCGTATGATTTAAATATTATATACAGATTTCTGCATCATTTGGCAGATATATTGTCTAAATAAGAAGAAAAAAAATAAGATGAGATGTGTTCTTGATATGAAATATTTAAATGAGATTTTTTTTTTCTATGCTATCTTCTCAGCGCTTGAATTTTTTCGGGTGGAAATTTTGTCACGAATATGACTTTAAAATTAAATGAGATGTTTTGGTAAATATGTTTTAGGGCGGAATTATGTCGAAAGACTAAGATTAAGCAGATAAATAGGAAAATATGTCTAAATATAAATTTGTTATTATAATTTTTTTTTATTTCTCTAATTTCCAATTTTTGCTACAACCTTTTGGTTTTGTTATATTTCAGGTGAGAGTTTTTGAAAAGTCATTTTGACATCATTCGCAGTTTAACATTTTTACAAGGAAATTCGTAGGTATAACGCCGACTAAAGAATATATCTTAATAATAAAATTGTAAATCGATAAAAAATATGAATAGCGGTAAGCAATAAAAAATATATTCAACTGCGGTGAATAATCAGGTAATGTAGGTCCCGATAAGGCTTTTTCAATTTTGTGGTGTGTTTCCATGCTAAAATCAATATCAGCCCACAAAAAAAAAATTGAAAAATTGTGTAAAGTACGCCAATCATCTCGAAATTTTTCTCCTACGAAATATTTGACAATCTTTCGAGAACTAATCGTTTGAAGCCCATTAAGATATCATATGGGGATGAATATAGTTAAAATTAATTTTCGAGTTATCCTAATCTTTTCATTTACTTAGCAATAATTTCTGATATTTTTCTTGTACCGATCTCAGAGATTTCCTAAAAACCATAGTGTGGCCATAGTTCCAGATTTCTCAATCTTTAGAGAACTAATTGTGAGAAGCCCAATTAGATATCATGGAGATTAATAGTGAAAATTAATTATTTTTCATATTTACAATAAATAATTACATCGACAAAAAGTCTTTTCGTGCTGAATAGTCTGTTTGGACTAAATTATCATACGTGGTAATTAGAGTGATGTTATTAGGGTTACACTATCGTTTGAAATTCTTTCAATTTCTGACACTCGCTGAAACCAGTGAATTATGGAAGTATGCAAATAAACATTTGCCGTGCTAATATTCATTAAAGTACACGTTTGTTAAAATCATGCAATTGTGCCTAAACTTGAAAATTAAATAAATTTGGTTAAATTTCAAAACTCATTGAATTTTACCATTTCCACAATTGAGTTTTGAACGTTAAGTGACAAATCTTATTCTGAATCGAATACATAAAAATTTGATTTCAATTGTTATTTAACATAAATTAAATTTGAACTAAATCTAAAATTTCACTCTTTGTTAAACTTTAATTTTCGAATTAAGGAGGGAACGTAACTGTTAAAACAATTTAATTTGTAGTTTTAGAAATTTGAGAATTTAAAAATAAAATAAAAGCTAAAAAACCAAATCCAAAGATTTTTTTAGAGACTAGAAGAACTTTTAAAAAGATGTATTAATTCAAAATTCAGACTTTTCCATCCATCTTCGGGTAAAATGTTAAATTTTATCAATGATTCGGAAATGTCAGAATTAATGCTTTCCAATATAATTCATTTTTACAAATGAAAATGAGAGTTACAAAATTTAGGAAAAAACAATTTTCTGAGATGTGTCTGAAACTTTAGATTTTATATTCCGTTACAAGTTTCAGATTTTTCATTATTAAATTAATAAGTTCTTTCTGATAAATGATTTGATACTTCGCTTTATCTAAAAAATTTTCAATAAATCAAATTCTAGTTTTACAAAATTTCTTAGATGTCGTAAATTTATTTATTTTTGCTTAAGTAATAGCTATCACAGGACTCGATAGGAATATCATTCCTGTAGAAATTCTAATTCATACAAAATAGAAGCTCAATATCAAGCTACACGTCTACACAGTAATTTTACCAATTACTTTAGTCACAAACAGTGTAAATGAAATTTTATAATTTTATAAAAATTGTTGTATTCATTTGATTTTCAGATTACACCGCTCACCAAATATGTTACATGCCTCAAATCATAAAAAAATTAGAAATTTCATCAAGTTAACGCCTTAAAACGCCTCGTTCAGATCATAAAAAAAATGTAAACACAAATTATGTGATTTCATACCGAAAATTAATTTATATCAATCAAACTTATATCAAACTATATATTTTTAAATTTAAAATGCGTTTACAGAAGCCTTTTTTGTACAATTCCGTCACATTTTTTTGTCGGTGTATTTTCTGTCAAAGTTTTACATTATTTGCGTTCTTACGTTCTATGTCATAGCAAATTCTGTATAGGAATTGGATTTCGAAGTTACAGTAGGAAATTATTCCCATGTGTAGTATTTTTTCCTATAAAATGAGTTCTATGATACCAAATTCTTCTACAGCATTTGAGAAATGTGTTCCTTTGCTTACAAGCCATCGAAAATAGTACCTAGGCAGATTAGGAACGAATATTTCATCTTGTTAACTTAAACTAATGCATAATCGATTTAGGTTAACGTTTCTATGATTAAGTTTAATAAATAATACTCTCTTAATCCTTCTGACATCTCAATGTAGAATCTAAAAAGTGAAGATAATTTATAGAATTGATTAAATTTAGATATTCCAAAATCTAATTTACTGAGCATTTTCTAAGTTTCCGCAAATCTATAAATTCTGTTTTCTCAAATCGATCGCGTGTGGACATTTTTGTAATTCATAATCTTATCATCCTATATAAATATACTAAAGTTACTTACTGACCAAATTTTTACTAATTAAGTCGATTTCGAAAATTGAAATTTTGTAAAAAAAATTCACAAAATTTAGAGTAGCAAATAATAGTTTCTATAATTCCTATTGGGTTTGGTTCGGTTAAAAACAGTCACTATATAGAATAAGTATAGTCCTTGTCCACATGACAAATAATTTCAGTATACTAATCTAAAGTCGCTTAGCCGCAAGTCAAGGCCGTGATCGTGATTTCTAAATTCTTTGTTAATTAAATTCTAACTGAACCGGATACACTAATTATAAAATTCACTATCCTTGACACATTGACATATTCTAATTAAATGAAACAAATTAATTAAGTTTTGAATTTTCAAGAACTGGCCTATAATTAAAAATTCAAATTACGGTTTTGTAATTAATTTTGCGCCGTGTTTTATGTCTAGTGAGCTTATTGAAATGTTCATTCATGCCAAAGCTCTTCAATATTTCTGGTATACAGTGATGCTAAGACAGATTAAATCAAATAACAATCATTAATGAAAATTCATATACAATAGGTTAAGATGAGCAATACCATTATCTGATTGTGCGTTACTACTGTAATACTCGTATAATGCACGTCTAATTAACTATAAATAGATTTTTTAAATAAATTTAATTAAAATATATTTCTGGTATGTAAAAAAAAATTATAAATTGACGTTTAAACGTATTTTACACGGTCATCAGCGCGAAAAATCTCTCATATATACATAAAACGTGCGATATGCGTAACATTTGGCGCCAAAACTTGCAGCATTTGGCGGCACGCCGGTTGATATTCTTTTAATGTCTAGTCTAGATTTTTTTGTTTGGTTTTTTTGTTATTATGGCGATTAGTCACGAGATATAGTCGTTAGTAGTGTACATGTATAGGTAGACGTTGCGGTAATGTTATTTAGATGTTTGATACCGGCGCACCTCCAACCTAATTGACCCATTTCATGGTCCCTTACATTTAATATACTATACCACATATAAAATTCCGTCAATTAAAAATTCTATTTCAGTTGGTAGTTAGTAGAATTTGTATGTATGTACATACATATATTCTATTTAGTCATTCATGAAATCGAATTAATTTAAATAAAAAACTACAAACTTAAATAAAACACTATACAAAAACTATAAAATTTTCGCTTACCATTGCTATCGCTTCCATTTAAAATAATTATAAAATAAATAATTAATATTTTAAACCACATACTAGCAATTTATATATATATATATAGGAGAGTAAATCGTCGTTATATAAATTTATTAAACTTATTATTTAATATAAACCATATACAAAACTATACTTTATATTACAAATTTTCACGGAAAACTTTTTTTTCATGTATCCACTGTATATATGTGTACTATAATAAACTTAAATCACTTTGTACAGAAAAATTAAGGCCAGGCTTTAAATCACACACTAAATTAAAACAACAAATTTTATTCTATATATCCACTTTATATAAAGTTAAATCCGCTAAAGTATATCGTTTTATTTCGGGTATTCCTGTGTTACTTACGACTAAAGCGCATAAGTATGTATGACAGACAGGACTGCCTGATTAAAACTGAAATTATCACAAAATTAAAAAGAAAATAAATTGTATTTAAAAAATAAATCTATACTTTGTAGTATATATATACATAACTACAGTAGGTATAGTAGTGGAAGCATGTATAGGGATTATTAGAATTTAGAAATACTGTATAAGTAGGAAAGTATATGAATTACTTTATAATTAAAGTGATTAATTTAATTCAGTTTTTTATGTTTGTAAAATGACAAACAGAAAATTTAATTGGGAAATTAAAAGAAGTCGTATTTTGAAATTGTTGTATATATTAACAATCTGTAAAAGTGGTTATCAAAAGTATTAAATTTATTACTACTATATAGAAATACATACATACGAGTCGTCGAATTTTCTGGATTAGAAAGAGGAGACCCATGATTGAGTTCGCCGATTTAAATTTCATTTTTATCAAGAAAGAACGTGCCGTGTACAATTTAATTTTCAATTCTAATACTAAGTTTTAATTTGTAATTTTGTTAAATTTCTTGTAATTTTAAAGTATGAAAATAAATAGTAAAATTGAAGTCCAGTTTAAATCAAATTCAAAGACTTATTCGACCTTATATTGCTAAAACAAAATTAAGTTTAAATTTTTCAAAGTCTTTGTGAAATTCTTAAAAAATTGAGATACAATTTAAAGACAAACTGCATAATTCGGTAAAATTTTAAATACTTGTCACACTTAAAATCAAACTTTGAATTTAAAATTAAATTTTTTTTTATGACAGCCAGAAATTTTGATACAAAATTAAATTCTAGTAAAATTTCAAGTCAACTTCTAATAAATAAATCAACTAATTCAAAAAGCTTATTTACCGCCAAATTCTAATTCAGATTTTAAATCGAATGCTTAGCCGAATTTCAAGTCAATTTCAAAACAAATTTAAAAACTATTGTATCAAAGTCAAAATTTTTCTTAAAATAGTATGTTAAATTATGTATAGATATCGACAAACGACAAATCCTATATAAAATTTAATGTCAAGTTCTCTCGAATATTCCAAATTTTAAATCTAAATTGTACTCAAATTTTCGTTAAAATTTCCATTTCAATTTCTAATAAAACTCCAAGCCGATCTGAAAACTCTGGATCAGTATTAAATAAAGATTAAAGACCCCGAAAAAATAAATTTAGAGCATTCTTTTCACCCAACATTCATAATAATCGATCAAGGAATGGCCTAGGGTTGAAATGCACTGTTTCGTTCCGTATTTCATTTTTAAATATGTGGTTTTTAAATATTCTGTTTCGTACGTCATACAGTTTTTTCATATACATACTTTATTTTTTTTGTCCTTATTGCTATTTATTATGTTCACGTAGCTGATTTAAAAAATACTGAATAATAAATTGAAGAAGTGTCGACAAACGTTGATGCCAGGTTTGACAAATATTTGTAAAATATATTATGTGGGCATATCAGTCCTGTCTTCCACGATTGGTGTTTTTTGACTTATTACAAAATTTCCTATGATCATTTTAAAAAAAATTAATAAATTAGTTTGATATCTAAGACATACGGTAGCACGGGCCTCTGGAAACCGGATTCCTTTGAAGCATACTTTGACCCAGGTCATAAGTCTTAATTTGAAATGATAATATAAGCTAGATTCCCATTAAATAATTTTTGAAATAAAATTCGAAAATGTAATTCAATCGTTCAGCAGAATTTCCAAATCAAATTTTAAGAATTGTTTTGAGTCAAACTGTCAAACTGAAATTTTAATATAAAATTAATATTTTGCAGCCTAATTCTATTTCAACTCCTTCATAGTTTGATTGTGAATACAGCTCATACATTTTTTGGGCAAAATTTTTAAATTGAAAACTTAATTTTGATTACATATCGAATTGGAAGAATTTTGAGTAAAATATTGAGTTAGATTCAAAATGGGTTTTATTCTAATTTTGTAACTAAAATTTAATAAAAAAATTCGATCATTATGAGTTAAAAATAATCACAATACTTTAATTAGAGTAGTTTTTACTTTCATAAAACAAATTTTATATTAAATAAAAATTAATTCAATTATCAATGAAAGAAGAATAATTACTCTAAAAGTTGTAATAATAAAAAATTTTTAATTAGTTTTAAAAAGTATTTTAACTGGTATTAAAATATAAAACACTCAAATTTAATTTGACTATTTCTTTTGATGAGCTACAATATTTTCAAATGGGAAATAATAATTTGCCGAATTATAATTAAATTTGTATAAAATTGAAATGGTCAACTAGAATTGCAATTTCATTAAGATGTTATAGTAATTTACTTCGACTTCAATAAAATTTTATCATATGAAACTCTACTTAAATTTCAAATACATAACAATTTATAAGTCGTAACCTTAAATTATTCTCTTAAACTATGTTCTCTTGTTGTAAATTTAGTATTTATTCCGTAATTTTTAATATTTTGACCTAATTTATTAAAACTCAGCCGCAATTATGTATAATGTGTAATAGGTGAGAAGACATCAATTTATTATAATAGTTTCTTCCATACAAATGATGATGAATCTGTCTTTCATCACTTTTAAATCTTTATAGAGGTACTTCGTTTAAGTTAGATTCAGGAAGTTTATTTGATTGGTAAATTAATCTTCGTATTTTTATATTCAATCGGAAAATATTATGCTGACATCAATGTATATTTCCAAAATTTTCTTTCAAGCACATATTATAATTTTCAATAACTATTCATACCAATAACCATGACTTATGTCTTATACATATAATTATATTTCCGATAACTATCCCATTGAAATTGCGATCTTGTCTTGTCTTTAATTTTAAGACAGCCCATCTAAACCGATCGTATATTATGATGTCTCAATTATATGTGGCGCGACACTTTTATTTTCATTGTTTGTGAAATACACATGTTATGTATGTATGTAACCATACACTCGCTGTGTAAATTCTTGTACGGTTAATATGTTTGCGCGTAAACAATAGAAAGTCCCCATACTCACAATTGAACGTCGTATCGTATACGTTGCTAAATGTTTGCCATGTAGTGTAAATATGTACAACAAAATAAATCCAAAATGACACAAAACACAGGCAAACAATCAAAATACATTATTCATTATCATAAATATATTTGTCTAATGTATTCCCTTATAAATATGTAAAGACGCACCAGACACCGGGTGGTCTTATTTTTAGTTTTTTGTATAAATAACCAACTGCACAAAGCCAACCAAAATACGAAATTTTTACTTTCGTTTGGGAACAAACCAAAATCACACAGTACACACAACACACAAAAAAAATCGTTTCATTTAAGCGAAACTAATAAGGGCATCATTGATTTTTTAATGGACATTACATAAAAGTAGCAACAGTTGTTTGTTTCATAAGATTGCACCGAGTGTAGCAGAATTTATACATTAGAATTTTTATGCTGTACAATATACCTAATTTGTACATTATAAAGTTCACTAGCGTACATGTATAGAGGTCAGCATAAAGGGTAATGCCAATTTAAATCCCAAACGAGTCGATGAGTAGATAAACAACTACCCTATAAATAATCCAATTCTGAATCAAGATATAAAATAAAAATTTTAATTTTTTTTTCTTGGGATTAGTATGTACATTTTATTTCGTCAATAAAATAAAATAAAACTGACTGACAAAAAATAAATATTCTAACGACAAACTACACGCAAAATATAAAAATCGCGTTTTCCTGTTCGTCGTCAAGTCCTTTGTGTTGGAATTTATTTTTTTTAAATTTTTTTTTCTTCGAAGGCATGTAAAAGCATTCGCACGATATTCTAATTATTATTTTTTGTCGTCTTCTAAACTATATAATGTACGAATCCATAATTTATTTTATAATTTCAATCGAATAGGTTACAGTAGTGGAAGTATGTATAATGATATATATTTTTTGCTTCCTTGTCTTACGCTATTACCAGGCAAATTGAGGAAGAATGGATATAGGTCCGATTTAATTGGGATCCTCTATTTGGATTCGCATCCGGTACCTCTAAAATGTCACAGCTTTAAACATTATATTAATTTTCTATTGAAAATTACTCCAAAATTGCCCTAGTTAACTTTTTCTAAATTTGTAAAATTCGAATATTGGAAAAAATTCAAGGAATGCTCTAAAATAAAAATGTCCACAGTAAATTGGAGGGAGACATTCAAATTTTAGAAATTTAACAACCCGATTTTAAATTTTGTTTTTAAAATCGTATACGTGAATTTGGGTTACGAAATTTATCAAATTTTAAAATTTAATATCAAGAATTTTAAAGTTTTCAAAACCAAGTTGATTTCAGGAAATTTCAAATTTTAGAAATTTGACAATTAAAAAAATTATTTTATTAGCTATAAAATCTGTCTGTAGGAACAATCTTAATGATGATGTTGAATAAGATATTTAATGGCGGCCTTAATTCCGTTCTTACTTAACCAACATAGTTCGTAAGTGATTGGGTTTGGCATATAGTAATTTTGTTAAAAATAGCTCCCTCCCAAAAATTCAACTTAAAATTTAAAAAAAAAATCAAAATTTTAATACTTAACTATAATTTACTCAATTTTAAATCTCATACGAGAGATATATTCAATACATTTTACAAAATTTAATATCTCTAATTTTGAAAAATACTGTAAGATTCAAATGTTCAGCGCAGAATAGTTTTATTATTGGTAATGTTTTAAATGTCTTTAGGAATTTGAGAAAATTTCTATAACATTTAAAATGAAACTTCAAGATTTTTCTAAAATTCATGGAATTTTTAAAAATCGATGAAACTTGATTCATCGATGTGTTGGTACGTATTATTAGTGATTATTAAAAATTCACAGAAATTTGTGAAATCTCCAAAATTTTATTTAAAGTGTTTATAATTCGAGTGATATTCCGAAATTTCAAATTATTTTGTACATAAATTTCATATTAATCATAAATAAATAAATTGGAAATATTCTCATGAGTGTTTAATTCAGAATCGTAAACGTGAAAATTTTTTTCCAAAATTTTTCAAATTTTCAAATTTAATTAAGAAATTAAAAAGTTTTAAAAAATTTTAATTTTTCTAAACCGAGTTAATATTTCGAGCTAAAATTCAGAATTGTAAACGTTAAATTTCTATCTCGTAAAATTTTCAGAATGTGATAAGATGTCGACATTTACATTTAATAAATGTTTTAAAATTCATATTTTTTCAAAAATGTATGTAGGTAAATTTAAAAAATAATCTTAGAAAGTAATACATTAACTTATGTTGAAAAATCATCTGAATTTAATTTAAAACACATTTCGAGAATTTTATAAAATTCTAGAAACTAAAATCTAAAATTCAAACTCGTTTTGATGGATTTTTGAAAATTAAACGAAACTGGAAACAATATTTGTCTTTAATTTAATTTAATCTTTATAACTACTTCTAAAATTTAGTAAATTCTTCTAAAATTCGAGAAATGGTATACTTTCATTCGTTTCACAACTGGTTTCACAAAGGTTGATCTATAAATAAATTTCAGGTATTCAAGCTACTGAATGGCAAATTTGACGAAAAACTTAAAAACGATAAGTTAGTGTTGGTCATATTTTTTGTTGAAGTTGAAATGTTTGACCACTATGTCATAAAATAAGCTAACATTAACTTAAGATGGTAGCATCAAATCGTAACTGGAAAGTTCTTTTGGTGTAAGGGTTGGCACATCTCGAAATGAACATTTTAATCTCCATATCATCTTGTTCGGCATTCTATTAGCTTTCTAAACAGTATTTGTTTTTTATCGTATATTGAGTAATTTACGAGATATTAAATGTATTAGATGGGGAAAGTGTGAAATTGTAGGTGTTCTAGACATGGCCGATATTTTAGGAATTTGCAAGATTATTTGATAATTCTTTGTTAATCTTGTAGCCATACTCCTTGCCTTTCAAAGAATGTATAGTTCGCTGTTCTAGCCAATGTAGGAGCGGAGCATTGTGAGCAAACGTAAGTATCTTAAAAGTCTGACATTGTAAACTATGAGAAATTTTACGTCAAAAAATTGGTTAGCTTGGTTAAATCCCCACAATCTCAACGAAAGCTTACACATAGAATTTATGTTCTAAACCAGTTTTCGACAAATTCTACTTTCTGAAGGCAATCTCTAAGATTTCAATATTTGGCATAGAACGGAACCACTTCTACAGAATATTCGATGATTATGATAGATTTTGAAAATTTGTCGCTAGAGCCCAGGTCTTTTTTATGGAATCATCAGTTTCGATTTAGAAAGTCACCATATATAAGCAAACCTCTGAGATAGATTAAAATATCATAGCGAGAACGCTGATCAATACTCAAAAATTCGAGTTACTCGAGAAAACAGCAATTCAGTTTAGCAATTCTTATTGGGATTAGTACTACAATTATATTTTTACAATTTAAAACCATGACGAATAGAAAACCATATTGGAAATTATATTGCAAATTAGATTAAAAATAATTATTGTTTAGATTAATGACAGATAAATTAATGTTTAATACATATTATGAATAATTATACCTTAGTTAATTAATGAGTTGAACTAATTCATTTTAAATAATTTTATAAATAAAAATTTTATTTGATAATTTGTAACATTTAATAAAATTACGAACATTCATTTCGTATATTATTGTAATTGTTGTGTCACGACAGAGTCATTTTTGGGCTGATAGTACAATATACATATGTCGTGATATTATTTCCTATCATGACGTTTTTTTCGGCTGGTTTCGTGAATTGTGTCGTGATAGATACACTTTTTTCGGCTGATACTAGATTATGAAAAAGAAAAATTATTGTATTGTTGCCACTGAGTTTTTTTGGGATAGAATTTGGGCTATCTTCACTGTCTATCGTTCACTGTTCTAGCCAATGTTGGCGGGGAACACTGTGAGCAAACGTAAGTACCTCATAAGTCTGACATTTCAAACTATGAGAAGTTTTACGTCAAAAAATTGGTTAGCTTGGTTAAATCCACACAATCTCGACGGTATTCTTACACATAGAAACTATGTTCTAATCCAGTTTTCGACAAATTATACTTCCTGAATCATGTAGTCGGCAGAGTAGTTGATTAATTGTTTAAATTTTTTATGGAAGTAGCTTTGGCTGGGTTGGATAAATAATTTTACATTATAAAATTTTGTATACAAAATTATGCAATACAAATCCTTGCATTACGGACTAATTGTGGCGAAACGGACAGCAACCTAAAAATAGTGGAATGACCACGTTATCTAGAAAGAATAAAATCTAGAAGTATAATTTTAAAAATCACGAAAGGAAAAATCTTGAATGACACAAATTTCGAAAATAAAAAATCTCGAAAGATATAAACCCGAAAAAAAATCTCGATACTATAAATGGATTCAAGATTTTGTTAGTTGTTGTTTTATAGTACTAATATGTTTGCCAGTTTATAGACCTTTTTTTGAAATGTATGGCAACAATTATGTCTTACAAATAATCTCGAATTAATATGAAAAATTGTGACTTCTTTTAATGGTTTTACCAACTATCCATATTGAATTCATCTTGATCATTGTTGAAATAAATAAAAAATTGTAAAATATATTAGGTCAAGTGAAATGCCTTCTTTCATTTTGGAAGACACGTCTCCCCATTTTTCATTCATGATTCTTAAAATGTTTTCTTCATTTTTAATATACTCGCGCCTAATTTTGCGGCTTTGTTGACCACTTTCAATTTTCTGAACCTAATATCTCGAACCAATACCTTTATTCTTCGGTGGCAAGACTCTACCGTATTTCTCTTTTGTGTTTGTTTTGCACATGACTGAAAAGGAAGGTGAATATATTTATTTTTATAGATTACGAACCAATACAGTTTTTATTAAACCAACTTCCAATAATGTTGTTACTTTTGTTGAAGTGGCAATACAATTCTTCTTTTTGTATCCCTCGGTAAATAAGTTGGCTCATGTGAAAGAAACAGCCTTTTAATTTTGAACAAGAAAAGAGAGGGATGATAAATTCTGGATTCGACGTTATATCATTCTTGTTTGAGATTGTACTCATTTGCGATTATATGACATATAATATGTTATAACTTATAACATATTGTGAGAAATTGTGAGAAATGCCCACTCCGTGCAGTCTAAGAAAACATTTTTAAAAACATAAATTCATCGACATCAAACAATTATTAGTCTAAGATGGACTGTAAACTTTTCATGCATATTGTTTATAGATTCACGAAACATATAAAAAAAAATTAGGCGAGCATGAATTGAGTCTTGTTCCAAGCATTTACACACACACACACATATGCAAGTAAAGTGGGCAACTAATAAAAGTCACGCCGTAGATGAAATTATTCGCTTTCAAATTCACATTTGCATGGTTGAAATCAAACGCAAATAATTTAGCCTTGAGGAACTTAACCCTTTGCGCTACAATTATTTTTGTTTATTAGTATTCATAACTTACAGAAAATCGAATTTAATTAAAAATTAAAATTTCGATACCAAATTTTTTACCAAATACAAAACACACGAAAAGTTGTCTATCACTGATGCAAGAAACTGATTCATAAAATTGATAATTTTAACATCAAAGGTGATTTATTTTTGAAAGTTAATTTTTGTGAGTTTGTAAATTTTTATTTTGTATTGACTACTTACTGATAAATAGTAAAGTTGCATTTTTCGATTTTAACATCCAACATTAAAATGAAGCCCACTTTGATGAGCAGATTAGGATGTAATTCTGGTAGCTTACATTAACATTCTTACATAATACGCAGCATAGATCTTTTATTTGGCCGATTCTCTGCCCAGGATACCTAAAAATCTGACATTTTAAATCACAATTTGACTAGCCGCTTTAACTTTTTCTCTGACAGACCAACATTTTAAAATTAGCAGTTTAAAGTTTTAATCTGAGCAATTTAATTCACAGCATGGTATACTAGGTGAGCGATTTGTTGAATTAATTTCAACTAGGTTTAGGATTATCTAGTCGTCGGCTTAGGTTAATCTGGCAGATTAAAATAGATTAAATGAAAATCTGTCGAATTAAATAAGAATCATTCAGATTACATTAGTATATGTCAGATACAATTAGAATTTATCAATTATAGGTCAAGTTCAACTTTATGCTTGCATATTATTTGAACAAACTGGTTTAAAAATTTTGCGGCAAATCACAATTGAACGAAATTTTGCACATTGCAAATTAAGTAGTGGAAAATTTTCCAGAAATATGAATGAGATTGTAAAATTAATCGGCCAAATAAAAACCAACTTGCGATGTCTTATCAAATATTATGTCATCTAAATAGACAACAGATATCATGGCATATCGACGTCGCGATATTATTTACATAAGATCAAAAGAGGGTAATACCCATTGTCATGTAAATTTGTTGGCCAAAAAATCAAACCAATCGAACAAAGCTTTTGATTGTTCAAAATGTTCAAGATCAGATTACGAATTCGATATAGTGTATGTATATGAGGATATTATAAACATAATTTATTCATGTTGTATTTACACAACTCACGCGCGGTATGGGTCTTCTAATAAATTTTATGTTGTGTCACAATATTTGTCTAAGATATTTATTCTGTTTTTTATTTTATTTTATATTTCGTTTACAGTAAAACTGGCATGGAATTATGGACAACGAGCAGCCACACCAGGAATTGGTAAAATGTGTCCTTGTCGGCGATACAGCTGTTGGTAAAACTCGTTTAATATGTGCACGTGCATGCAACAAACATGTCTCCCTATCACAATTACTATCAACACATGTTCCAACCGTGTGGGCAATTGATCAGTACCGAATATATAAAGATGTATTGGAACGATCGTGGGAGGTAATTGATGGAGTAAATGTTTCACTGAGGCTATGGGATACATTCGGAGATCACGAGAAAGATAGGCGATTCGCCTATGGACGATCGGATGTAGTACTATTATGTTTTTCAATAGCAAATCCGGTTTCATTACGAAATTGCCGGGCCATGTGGTATCCGGAAATTCGAAGATTTTGTCCACAGACGCCAGTCATTTTGGTTGGATGTAAAAATGATTTGCGATACATGTATCGAGATGAAACTTATTTATCGTATGTTGGGGATCGAAGCCCATTTGTACGGGCCGCGCGTAAATGTGATATTGTTATGCCGGATGAGGCACGAATTGTTGCAAAAGAATTGGGTGTCGCATACTTTGAAACAAGTGTTTTCACATATTTTGGCGTGAATGAGGTGTTTGAGAATGCGATTCGGGCGGCCCTAATTGCAAGGCGACAACAACGATTTTGGATGACAAATTTGAAGCGCGTGCAGAGACCGTTGTTACAAGTAAGCTACACAAAAATTTTAAATTAATTTTTGTAGTTTTAACAGTTTTTCTTATTAATTTAGGCACCATTTAGACCACCAAAGCCACCCCCTCCAGAGGTGACCGTAATCACGGGTACACATACCAAAGATATGCTTAACATGTATAATGCGCATTGTTATACAGATTTGGTGTTGGTGGTTGGAACGATACGCTTTGCTGTTCATAGATTTATGCTGGCCGCTGGATCGCCAGTTTTTCATAGACTTTTAACATTAGACTTATCCGACATGGGAGCACGGAGTAGTAGTGAATCGAGTATGGTAAGGATATTTTTAATTTTATCCGCGCAACCTTGTGTTTTGAATACTTTATTTCAAAACCAGGTTAGTTCAACATTTGGGGATACACATATTGCCGATTTTAATGAGGATACTGAATTACTTATTAGCAGATGTGATCAAATCAAACCCGCTCCCAATCGGTATGTATATTAATACATATTAGCTAGAATTGAACTGTCATAATGATATTGCTTATATTTTTAACAGAATGTGGGAGCAATTAAAACGTCGTTCTAGTTATCAAGCGTTACCAACACTCGAAACTAAAAAATCATCCGAATCATTTCGTGAATTACATCATCCTGTATTCCAGAGTATTCGAGTGATTCAAGTAATTTTTTGTTTCTAAAATTTTGATTTCAATTGATTTATTATGATTTGATTTTGTTCGATGTGATTTAGATTGACAATAATAATCGTACGAATGGTATAGTACACACTATGACAATTGTTACATTAACAAAAGTTATAACACCGCTAGCGATGCAGCAATGTATTAAATTTATTTATACGGGCACAATAGATAAAGAATGTTTAAATCTACAGGTACGTATCCGGGAGACGGGTTATTATAGGCTATGTCATTTTTTTTATTAAAATTTCTATACTGTATAAATATAATTATATATCTTAAGGCATGGTTTTTTTTTATCTTAATTTAATTTTCTTTTGTTTGATTTAATTTACTGATTATATGTGATTTGTGATCTAAACTAGCAAACAAAAATATTATTCTCAACCCTAAGCTAAACGTGGCATTACGTGTGTGTCCATTAAACTCTAATTAAAATTCAATTAATGTTTTTCACAAAAGATCACAAAAATCTTATAAAAAAAAAAAAAATTTTATTGTGCTTTCTTGAACAAACTTTCTTTTATTAATTTTCTAATTCATTATTTTTATCAGTTTTTATTTCTACTTTCCTATTATTTTTTATATTAACTTAAAAACTATATAATAATAATATTACATAATAAAAATGTTTTATACCTCATCCTTTTCATCAAAGTCAAATTTTATAAAATAAAATAAAAAAATCGGTATTTAAAAAAAAAAATTGGAAAATTCAAAACAAAAATTCATTTGTATGAATTGAATTTTCTGTTTGTCTCTTCACTGTTTGTCATTCCCATGAAATCATGGATTTTCCTTTTAGTCGAAAATTGTTTTTGTATAAACGATGCGTGGAGGAGTTTCTGCGTATAGTTTTTATTATAGTTTGTTTTGGTTTATAAAGGAGACTCTCCCAGTTGTACTACTGATTGAATCGTATTTTTTTTTAAATAAAATAAACAAAACCTAAAATAAATATAAAGCGAAGAAAAGACCGAAATGTTGGAATTTTAAACGTTTTTGTATCCTAAAAGCACCACTTTCTGGACTCAATCTTTCAAACTCTTGGCTCTGTAAATTTTCACTTTGTAAAATCGCATTATAAAGACATTGCATACAATTTAAGAACTGCTCCAATTTAGTGAATCTTTAAAAATTGTGTGAAAATTCTATAAATACATACTTATTCAAATTTAAAGTTTATCATCGAAGCGGAACCACTCAAACCCTCTTGAATTGAATTGCCTAGTAGAAAATTTTATAAAATTTAGATTTTTCTAGAATTTTGGAAGCAATGACAAATTGAGAATTTTTCGAAATTTTAAAATCTATTCGAATTATTATAAACTATTAAATAATTATTAAAATAAATTTATAGTTTTGCAAGATTTATAAATTAAAGTAAATTGAATTGTTTTATCTGCGTTTAAGGAATGAACGTTATCAATTTTATTTGAGAGGAAATATTGGAGTATTGAAAAGTTTTTATTGCTGGAAATTTAGAAAGTCCCGAATTCATTGTTCTGTAACATTGTTCAATGTTTAGTTTAATGCTAGAGCTGGCAGAAATTCAGTCTGATTGTGTGACTTGTGTGAAAATATAGGTCCGTACTCCCGACACGAAACTGCGACCGATAATGGTGAGAAAATAATGTACTTTGCAATTGCTCACGACGTTAGAGTAGCAAGCACATTCTTTACTCACAAACAGATCCATTTGGAAACTTGGACACATCCTTTCAAAATTTACCGCAGTCAAATTCACCACGAGTTCATTTCAAAGGGGCGAGCTCAGTGCAGGAAGTGAGAACTTATCGGTCAGCAACCAAATACGTAGGCAGCGATCATTATTTGCTCGCTGCAAAGCTACGATGAAAGTTTTCGTACAGGTTCGGGAAGACAGCGAAACGCACGGAACGTTTCGACTGTGAACGTCTGATAAATGAAGATCAAAAGAAACAATATCAGGATCTTGTCCTCGACAACATCGAGGAAGCTAATTACCAGTCGGACTGTATGGACTCTGTCTATGAGGTACCGACAACTTCGTTTGTCAGTGCTCCTCAACAGACTTTAGGTATAGTGAAACTCACACCCAAGAATGATTGGTTTGATGACGAGTGTCGTCTTGCAGTTGATGAACAAAATATATTATTTATTTATTTCCACACAATCGCGAGGAAAAAGAAGGCTACTCTTACTAGGAGGGCAGTTAAGCGGATTTGTAGACAGAAAAAGCGAGAATGGTGGTTCTGAGGTTCTGAAAGTACAACAACTAAGCAATGAGCGCAGTTCGCGTAATTTCTTTAAATGACTGAATTGCACCATACTTTCAGACCTGCATCAACTGCCATTCGGGACCGGGATAGAAACCACTGTGTCAACATCGACGCGGTACTCGATGCATGGAATGGGTACTTTACAGACCTGCTTGGTGTTCATCATGTCGCTGCGGATGATTCTATCTAAATATTATGAAACTTCCATCCCCGTACATCAGGTGTTCCTGGATTTCCAGCAGGCCTATGACTCAATCGAGAGAGTTTGCGGTCTGCGCTGGAATACCTACGTATGCCAACAAAATTAGTACGATTGTGTAGAATGACAGAGAAATAATCTAAATGCTGTGTTAAAGTTGGGAACAGGCTATCAAGAATTTATGCAGTTACCTCGGGTGTTCGGCAGGGAGATGCTCTGTCTCTGAGTCCAAAACGAAATACATGATCTCTGGTTATAGGGACAATGGCACACCAAATTTTAGTAGTGGCCATTGCACGTTTGAGGGAGTGAGAAATAAATATTTGGGCTCTCTTATCATTCACGATAACAGTGTGGGTGAGGATATTAAAGTACGGCATTTGGCAGTCGTCCTTTGTATCCTTCAAGGGTACTGCTAAAATCTAAACACCTATGAAGTGCCGTGAAGCTGAAGCTTTCCAAAGCATTGATCAGGCTCGTTGTTATGTTTGGATGTGAAAGTTAGGCGTTGACAGATAAGGACGAGAGATGCCTCCTTACATTTAAGAGGAGTCATGCGTGTGATTTACGGACCAAAACGCGCAAATGGCGAAATAGATGGCACATACCGAGCTCTGTACAATTTCGAAATCAAAGATCTGATGAAGATCCCCGATATTGTACATGAAATAAGATCTCAGCGAGTTCGCTGACTAGGTCACGTTCTGCGTGCTGATCCGGAACGAATTCTCTGAAAGAAGAGCCACCATATGGTAGGCGCAGAGGTCGTTGTAGGCCACGATGGCTCCACGGTGTAGAGAGCGACTTGGTGTAGAGAACTTCTTCAGGTTGTCTAAGGCAGTATGAAAACGAAGCCCAGTGTGTACTCTAACCGTTGGAGCCAGATTCTTGACACAGTAGGGTGCCAGTAATGGCCTTTAAACAATGTTTATTATTATTATTATTATCAATGTTTAGTTTACATAATACATATATTGAAAAATTATGCTCAGGTGATTCTCTCAATATTTTATATTTTCAATGTTCAGTAAACAGTGAGAGTCTTCTTTTTTTATTTATTTATTTTTATTTATCATTTTATAATTGTTTGTTAATTATATTATTTAAATTTGATTAGACATAGTCGCATTTTTTTTGCAAATTTTGAAATTTAACTATTAGTGAGTTAATTGATTAGTTTGTAGAAAATTAAGTTATATTTCATAGTCCTTAAGCACAATTCACTTGAATTATTGGTTTGGAGTTGTATTCGAACGTACATACGTTCGAACAAATTCGCAAGTTATCAAATTATACAAGTAATTTTATACGGCATTAAATTAGCACTGATGGCTTATTATCAAAGTTAGCTATTAAGAAAAACTGTGAATACAGAAATTAACAATAAAATTTCATTCCAATAATTCGTTCACTTTGATAGCAAGAGGTATAGTTAGTCAAACCAGTTTAATTACCATCTATCAATTATTCATTTCAAAACTTAATTCGATTTAAGAAATAATTGACGTTTAACAAAAATTGTATTCATTTAAGACATCACAAAAAAAAAAATTAGAATAATCAAATTTGTTTATTTCATCTCACACTCATTTTTTGTTCGAATTGTTATTTTATTTATTTATTTTAATTTTTATAATTTTTAATATATTCAAATTAATTTAATGGTTTAATTAAACCAATCGTAATTTTGAACTATACTGATTTAATGCAAAATATTCATTATCATTTTCCATAATAATTTTCTAAATATGTATAGACACATTTTTTCTTTTATTTAACCATTTAATCGCAACATATAGACAAACACACAAATTCAATAAAATTTCTAAACAATTAATAAAACATTTAAAATAAAAAAAAAACTATAAATCAATTTCTTCCTCCAAAAATTTCTTTAATTTACGCCTGTTTTCTGCAGACTGCTTCAATAGGAGTTTTACTGGTAAATAAATTCTAAAATTTACAAATTGATTAAGAAAAAAAAAATTAAGAGCAATACAAAATTTGTTCATGTAAAATAGAAAATAATAGCAAATCAAAGTTTTTAATTTTTATTTAGTTTAATTAACTTTTGTTGTGTTGTTTTAGTTAATTTAGTTTAGTTGTGTTTGATTGATATAATATTTAAGTTAAGTTAATTTGTTAGAAATTTAAAATGTTTAAATAGGTGGACTTCTTTTTTTTAAATATGTTGCAGTGTGTGGGTTTTTATAATAAGATTGATAAATTAAAATCAGTTTTTAAAATAAACCGTAATAGGAAATTCGAAGAGATAAGATAATTAATTATAATACGTTAATAATTTTCTACAAAGTCATTCCAATAATAGTAAATTAATTCCTCAAGTATATATTTATACTACAATCTAACGAGTAAGTTCAATATTTTATAAAATACTAATAAGCTGAATTATGTGAAAATATAGGCAATAAATATAGGAGCTTCAGATTTGATTGGAAATTCCATATCATATCGAATCAAATTGGAGTCTATAAAGCAATTATTAACGGGTGTTTCTCCAGTTTATCTATTAAGGAATCAAAAATCGAGTTTTAAACTAAGTTCATACAATTTATACTGTATACAGTTCAAGTTTTGTCTCGAAATAAATGCCTTACACCGTTAGCGTTGTTCTTCTTATTCTTCTAAAGTTTGTATATTATATTCTTTTTAATATTTAATTGATCGTTGCCATTAACAATATGGTTCAAATTGTGTACGATTCGTTTGCAGAATTAAAGGGGTTCATTTTGATATTTAAAAAAACGAGTATTTTTAAGAGAAATCAATGAATGTTTATTTCATTGTAAAGAGGAAGATATGCCATTAACATTTGAAAACGATATCAGCCAAATGGCCGCTACAGCTACGCTTGCAGCACTACATCATTTTCATGAAATTTTCCATGACCGATTCGCACATTTGCGGCTGTATGTCCTCAATAATTTCAATTACATCTTTAAGGTCTTGAACCTATTGTGGAACATTGGCATTGACCTTATCTTTCACGTGGCCCCAAAGAAAAAAGTCTAAAGGTGTTAAATCACAAGATCTCGGTGGCCAGTTGTAATCACCTCTTCGGGAACAAACACGGTCAGTAAACTTTTCTTGCAACATTGTGACTGTTTCGTTGCTTGTGTGGCACGTAGCGCCGTCTTGCTGAAAATAAACATCGTCCACATCAATATCTTCCAATTCCGGCCATAAAAAATCATTAATCATAGCTCGGTAGCGCAATCCATTCACTGTAACAGTTGCACCAGCCTCATTTTCGAAAAACAAAGATCCAATCACATCATTAGCCCAAAAATCGCACCAAACACTGACTACACGTCGAGGATGGAGAGGCTTTTCAACAATCATTCTTGGATTTTCTGAGCTCCAAATGCAATAATTATGCTTATTAACGTAGCCTCCGAAGTGGAAATGGGCCTCATCACTGAAGATGATTTTTCGATGAAAATCGGGATCGTTTTGATGCATTTGAAGGACGCAATCAGCGAAGATACGACATTTATGGTGATCGACCGACTTGAGTTCTTGTGCTAACTGAACTTTAAAAGCCTTAAGACTTAAGTCGTTATGCAAAATACGGTGTAATGTAGTTTGTAGAATGTCTCATTCCAAAGATCGACGAGGCATCGACAAACCTGGGTTTTCTTCGATACTACGGGCTACAGCAGCAATATTCTCAGTTGTTCTGCTAAAATTTTCACCAATCTCAATGCGTTGTTGAAGCGTGTATCGTACCATTTTTAGTAATGGCGTAGTTTTTACTTGTCAAATGTGATGACAGCTTCAAAATTGACAGTTGCCTAAATAGCAATTTGCAAGGAATATTAACTATCTCTGAAGCAATTATTTAGGTTACCGATCTTTTTTGGCAAATACGATATTTTATTATCATTTATTGTATTAAAAATTTCATTAATCTTTGCACTAAATTTAATTTAGCATTTGAGAATAAAGTTGTTCTGCTTGTTTACGTATTTAAAATTTTTTATTTAAAAATTTAAGAAGTTTAAGAATATTTTAATAAATATAAGTGTCCAACTGTCCAAGTGTTTTCGTCGCATTTTATCTCGTAAAGAAGTTTCATCTCGAAAATGGTAACTTTTTGTAATTATGCGTTAATATATCAATCTTGTATTAGAAACACCACACTGCACAACTTACAATTCTTAGAAATTTTATAGTGTTATAGTTTATTAGTTAATTTAATTATTTGGTTAAATAATTCTGTTAATCAATATGAACAGTATGCGTTAAATTATTGCCGACTATAAATTATTTTACCGCATATAAATTTTTGAATTAGGCCATACTAGAACAAACGTGACGTGAAGCTTTTGCTTTAAATTTTCTCAATGCACTAAATAATGCTTAATTTAATTACCTTTATATATCCTTTTTTTAATTTAATTTCAATACGTATTATGGTTACGGCTAGACTATATAAATATAATATATCAAAATTTTTTTTTGCTATTTGTAATTGCCGGAAATGAATAATATCTATATTGGACATAATAATCAAAATTAAAATTTATGACTTTATTCTTGTCTAACAAGCACAAACTATTTATTTACTATCTCTGTATATGGATGTAAACTCTATCTTTATGTTTGTAAAATTTATAGATCTTCGAAAAGGTAGCGTAAATAATGATATCTTGGAAATTTCAAACACAAACATATTAGGTTTAATGAAACTGTAATTCAATTACTGACAAATCACAATAGTTTGGCATATTAATTTTCAAGATATTATAGTACATAATCGCTTCGATATCGTTTTTAAAATCCGTCGATTGACTTTGAATAAAAGAAAAGCAATAATAAAAAAAAAAAAAATAAAATTAACAATCTGCTAAAAAAGAATTTTTTTAATTAAATTTATTAAGTTTTGTATGGTTTTTGTAAACATTTTGTTTGTAAATTTATTACTAGATTCTAAAACAAAAAATTTGATTTAAAATACAGCCAAATTTTCAATGTTTTTAGGAAATTCGACAGGCAGCCGAATTTTTGGAATTGCATCAATTAATTAGCTTAATATCAACATCACAAAATAATAAAAATACATCAAATGATGATTCAACAATGCATCATTCAACGGTAATAAAAAATTATATTTTGTGTGCAGTTTGATTTGATTTTACTTAATTACTTGTTTGTTTGCAGTTTATAAAAAAAAATTTAGAAAAGTTATACATAAATACGGGGCTATTTGGTGATGTTACATTCGAGCTAGACGATGGTACACTAAAAGCACATCGTGCTATGCTCGTAGCACGCTGTGATGTGATGAGAGCTATGCTAAATGGAGATTTTAAAGAGGCTCATACGAATTTGGTAAGTTGGTGTCGTACTAATCCTAAATGATTTATTAACAAAGTTTTTCTGTCGGCTATTATTTACGCGCAGATCGTTTTTCCTGGTGTCACCGAGTATACATTCCATAAGCTACTGTGTTTTTTATATACAGACGAAATACCTCCAATATTGGCTGATAAATGTTTGAATTTATTAGAATTAGCAAATAGATTATGTTTACCTAGACTATTAAATCTTGTAGAATGTCGTGTGATCGAAGATTTAACTAGAATGTCACAAAATGAAACAAGCGATGCCGTAGAACATTGTTTACGATTATTAGAAGCGGTTAAGGTGAGTAAGTCGCGTTCGTGAGAATTCAATCTTCTAAACTATATAGATATATTTTTCTTCTAGTTACATAATGCTCATCAATTAGCCGAATGGTGTATGTCATATTTATGCGTCAATTACAATGTAATATGTAAAGCATCACCAAAAAGTTTAAAAGCTCTGCATCCCGATAATCAGGATTATTTACGGGAACATCGTTGGCCACCCGTATGGTATTTAAAAGACTACGACTACTATCAGCGATGTATTAATGAATTAAATCGTGAAATAAATAATGGCAAAAAATCACATAGTGATGACGAAGGATGTTTATGTTTTTCCGGAGGTAAAATATCTTTTCTAGTCTAAAATTATTTTTAAACCAAAAAATTATAATAAAAAATATCGATCATCGGACGAATTTTCGTAAATTACAAAACTAAACTCGTAAAATTTCCAAAACGAAAAAAAAACAGTAATGTAAAAATGAAATTAATTTTTTTTAGTTAGTTTTACAAAATTTTATTTGCTTGGAATGATTTTATAGAGATTTTTTTTTTGCTCGAATATTTTGAAAATTATGATGCTTGTTTTGATTGGTTTGTGAATTTTCGATCAAATGAACGAAGTATGCATTTAGTCGAAGATTGTATCCATTAACCAACATATTTTATAATTCATTTGAAGTTGATATATACATATACATATACATATACATATACATATACTTCTGTATATTTAGATTTGTTATGACTTATACAATTTTCTATATCACAATCATCTGAATTCATTTATTTTGAAAGGATAGATTATTCAATAGCTAATTAAATTTGCACAATTCCATATGATTCAGGCTGAACTAAGTTGCGGTGAAATTGCTTCTCGCAATAAACTTTTATATTTGTAAACTATGTTTATTTTTGACTTTTTTATTATATAAATTGTTGTTTGATATTTATATTGCAATAAATCCAAGTTAGTCAAATTGATCATAAATTTTTACATCGAAATTGTAAATCAAAATATAAAAAATTGGAAAGCAATTCGATTAAGATTGTGAACTTCAACTTACATTTAAATTTATTAGTCAGCTTGTGTTCAAATTTTATCAGTTCAATCAATTTTGAACACACTGTTGAACTTCAATTGTGTAATTTGTACTGAATTTGAAGTAGTTTAGTATTAATTTTTATTTTTATTTTAAATCCTACGAGGTGCTGGCTGATACAATACATAATTTTACTCAATTCCTAATCTTTTAAATTTGTGATTCTACTTTGACCCTGCATATTCAATTCTCCTATGAAATTCCACAATCAAATCGATGATCATTGTTCTTATGCTCATTTATATCGATATTGAATTGATCGTTTGAATATGAACGAGTACTTTCCCGCTACTCGAGTAGGAAAGGACGAGGAGTCGGGTCCTGTTTCTTGCTATGGTTTACATCTTTCCAATCATTGATCGCAACTCTTCTGTTGCTTTTAACCGTTTAGCATGCTTTTGCTTCAAGTTTGAATCGAGCTTGCAATCGTTTTACTATATTATTGCGTTGTGAAAATTTGCCACCTCATCCAAATTTCCATTTTAAAGCGATCGGTGAGATAAAGAGGCCAACTGGCTTGTTTCCGTATTCAAATAAGTTCTATAAAATAACCGTCAGCTGCTGCAAATTGCTCTTACTCATTCGGTAGGAGTTGGAAACTCCATATATATTCAGATCTAAACTTATGTATTTGAGATTAATTTGTTGTATCATAGTGACATCGTTTAGTTCCACAGACGAGCAGATGCCTGTTTATTCAGCATGCATCTAAGACCTTAACTACAGGCTTCAATATTGTTTAAATTATTTTACAATTCTATTGGAGGTAGCTTAGAAATTTATAAGGTGAGACACTAAAATGTAATACTATTCAGCAATAACAACTATAACCGGAACAGCTAATAAAATTTATTAGGTGAAATCCGTTTGGTAATGAAATATTTGTTGGGGTTGTATAAACATTGGCATTGGTTCTTAATTCTCATCAATTAAAATCAATTCTGCACATATAAAAACTGTCCTTATCACTCGAATGATTTAATTATATTTAACAATAAATATAATTATCGTTAGTACTTTGTTAGATAAAGATAAAAAACTTGTTTTAAAATATAAATTTATTTATTAAACTTATTTACTCGAATTGCCACTAGTGTTTAATTCGTCTTATAGCGAAATTAAAAAAAATTTAATTTCAAATCAGAGAATTTAAATATGTGCCCCAATAATTTTGTACCTCCAACTACAAATTTCTAGCGATGATGTACTTAAATATTTTGATTGTTAAGTTTTATAATCAGTTAGCAGTGGTACACAAATTCTCAGACAACGCGATTAAAAAATACATTCTCAGGCAAAGTGTTATTTTTTCAATACGTGTCTATGGAACCGCCTTGACCACCGTAGTCCCTTGAACCACAAGCTCGATCATTAATAAACCATTTTGGATTACTACGAAGTAGTGAAATTGAGTAAAAATGGTCTCGAAATTTCGCTCTAAATCGAAAGTGTTCCAATTATGTTCCAAAAATTGGTATGGTAACCCTGAATCCGGAGCCAATTATTATGAAATTTGAATTTAAATTAAATCGATAAAACTATACATATGATTTCAGCTCTTTGCGATGTGAGGACGCTGGTTAAAAAAACCTGAAAATGGTTCATCCATAACTATATATTGAAAGTCTAAATTAATTAAAACAATTCTTGTTTCGCATCGTCCAAAACTTTTCGTCTGAGTTCCTTTCTCCCTTCTCCCTCGCACCTTACGGCTAATCATTTTTACGAAAATAGCAGATTTTGGTTTAGATACCTGAAATCACTGTATGTGGTTTCAGTTTTTTTGTACATACTTTATATTCATTGTCCCTCACTAAAATCGGTAGATGCGTATTCTCGTATTGGACAAAATGATTCAGTTGTATATGTCTGTCTAATATACTGATCCGATTGATATGTTTGAATTATTTTAGAAAATTATTGTATGTTTACCATCATTATTATGTTTATGCTCGATCAAATTAAATAATCCTATGCCTTATAATTTATCAATTAATGTATCCGCTGCATTTTTATATTTATGATTTTTGTATTTGCACCTTATTATGCCCACATTCACCATCACCACCAATTTTTAGTTTGAATTTTATATTAATTTGAATTTGGAAAGTATTTTCTTGGCTAACAGGGAAATCCAGACGAAACGACGTTGGATCAACGATTGGCATCAAAAATGAAGTATCGACCGATGTATCAACAAATTTATTACAAAGTAATACTAATTCTATAAATCATATCGATCCGGATCCGGATGGAGATTTAAATCTCTGACATTCAGCTAATGGGCACTGGAAGTAAATGAATATGTTTTAAATTAATAAGAAAAATTGTTAAATTAATTTAAATATAATTTTTTTTTTTTTTAATAATTTCAGATCATTTCGTTTTGTTGTGATTCTGCCCGTTTTAATATGTTTTATATGCACGATATTAAGCATACTTATTTTATTTCAAATCTATACATAACAACTATTAATTAAACGTGAATACAATATATAAAATTAAACGTGAAATTAATAAAAACTAAATAAATAATAACTATAAATATTGCAAAAAAAAAAAAAAATTAAATTTTTGTAACCAACAAAGAACAAAAAACTGAAAAAATTAACTTGTTGTCCAAAAATAAAAAAAACATTTTTGTTTATTTTATAATTTTATAATACACATAAAATATATTAATTATTAATTAAACTAAAATATGAAAATAAATTAAATTTTATTAATTTTTTTAAAATTATTATTTTGTTTTTATTTTTTATATTTTATATAATTTTATTATATATTATATACATACATAACAAGAAAACTATTTTAGTAGTGAGCTGTATAACGAATGGAAGTAGTAAGTTATAAATTATGTGTGGTTGGGCCATCATGATGGGCCATTTGCACGCGCTTGTTTTTTTTTTATTTTTATTTTATTTACTGACATACGGAATTTTAAAAATAAATAGAATAATATATATATTTTTTTAAACGATATTTTTGAAAATTGATTGATTGTATTAGTTTTATCAGTTTTATTAGGTTAACATATTTGTGATTTGCGACGATCGGGATTTACGGGAAGTTGCTTAGTACAAAGTATTTTGGGGATAAGCTCAACGCTACATGATTTTATAATAACAGTGGAATTGGCTATAACTAGTGTAATCTAATGTCAAGCGATTAGAATCTTTCGCATGTTTTTAACAATTCTCGAAGACAGTGGTTTTTAATTGGTGTTCCGTGATTGAATGTTATATGTATATATGTATATATATATATATATATATATATATATATATATATATATATATATATATATATATATATATATATATATATATATATATATATATATATATATATATATATATATATATATATATATACATATATATATATATATATATATATATATATATATATATATATATATATATATATATATATATATATATATATATATATATATATATATATATATATATATATATATATATATATATATATATATATATATATATATATATATATATATATATATGTATATATATACATATAACATTCCCCTGTGGTCGGGGGGCACTCACATGTCTCGTAAATCTAAATTGCACGAACATGTTTCCTAAGAATACCACCACAGTATCCTTTGCTTGTCGTAGGAGGCGACTAAACGGTTGGATCGCTGGGCTGACGACCCGCATCCGTAAAAAAATTCAACTGTTTATAAAATCAACAAAAAGAAAAATGGATACCGCCAAAACAACACCGGACCCCCGCTCAAGTACCCGGATACGAGATTTAGGATCGGCACGTGGAACGTGCAATCACTTAGAAAACCAGGAGCGTTGGAGGGTCTAATCACGTGCATGAAAGAGTATCGGCTGGAACTCGTTGCTCTTCAAGAAACTCCCTGGCCTCAAAGTGGAGACCATGTGTCTCAGGGCTATACGTTGTTCTACAGTGGAGATGACCTCGGAAATCTTGGAGCTGGATTTCTTCTTGGGCCGCAGGTAAAGAAGGCTGTTTTGGATTTTCAAGCAGTCAATAACTGATTGCGTATGCTTCGCCTGCGCATGAAGTTAGCCAACCTGTCGATAATTTGTGTACATGCGCCCACAGAAGTCAGCCAGCCCCAAGATAAAGACTCATTTTACAATGACTTGGACGATCTGATGGGATCTATACCCAAACACGATGTTAGAATGGTAATTGGGGACTTTAATGCTAGAGCTGGCAGAAATCAGGCCGACTTGTGTGAAAACATAGGTCCGTACTCCCGACACGAAACTGCGACCGATAATGGTGAGATAATGATGTACTTTGCAATTGCTCATGATCTTAGAGTAGCAAGCACATTCTTCCCTCACAAACAGATACACCTAGAGACATGGACACATCCTCGCAAAACATCCCGGAGCCAAATTGACCACGTGTTAATTTCAAAAGGGCGAGCTCGGGTTGTGCAGGATGTGAGAACTTATCGGTCAGCAACCAAATACGTAGGCAGCGATCATTATTTGGTCGCTGCAAAGCTACGGTGGAAGTTTTCGTACAGGTTGGGGAACACAGCGAAACGGATGGAACGTTTCGACTGTGAAGGTCTGATAAATGAAGATCAAAAGAAACGATATCAGGATCTTGTCAGCGACAACATTGAGGGAGCTAATTACCAGTCTGACTGCGTGAACTCTGTCTGGGAGGTACTGAAAACTTCGGTTGTCAGTGCTGCTCAACAGACTTTAGGTATAGTGAAAGTCAGACCCAAGAATGATTGGTTTGATGACGAGTGTCGTCTTGCAGTTGAGCAACAAAATATAGCCCATAATGAAGTGCAACAACGTCTCACAATCGCAAGGAAAAACAAGGCAGCTCTTGCAAGAAGGGCAGCTGAGCGGATTTGTAGACGGAAGAAGCGAGAATGGTGATAGGCCGAGGTTCTGAAAGTACAACAACTCAGCAATGAGCGTAGTTCACGTAATTTCTTTAAAGGAATTACTGGATTGCACCATACTTTCAGGCCTTCGTCAACCGCCATTCGGGACCGGGATGGAAACCTCTGTGTCAACATCGACGCAGTACTTGACGCATGGAGTGGACACTTTACTGAGCTGTTTGATGTTCATCATGCGTCACAGACTGTTGTTGAGCCACCTCTAAAACAGTCTGCGGAGATTTGCACTGAGGAGCCATCCCATGAGGAATTCACTAAGGCCATGCAGAGAATGAAACGAAACCGCTCACCTGGAGTGGACTGCATTAATTCGGAGCTCTTGATATTCGGAGGGGATACTTTGTGGAACTGTCTTTTCGACCTTATTCGATTAGTATGGCGAACTGAAGTTATGCCTGATGAATGGATAGTGGCCGCGATATGCCCCATCTTCAAGAAGGGAGACCGCTTGAAGTGTGAGAATTATCGCGGTATAGCTCTCCTTTGCACAGCATACAAGTTACTGTCATACATTTTATTGGATAGAGTCACTCCTCTGGCGGAGGGCTTGGTTGGTGACTATCAGGGAGGATTTCGTCCGAATCGATCAGTCACTGATCAGGTCTTTTCGCTGCGGATGATTCTATCTAAATATTATGAGACATCCATCTCCGTACATCAGGTTTTCCTGGATTTCCGGCAGGCCTACGACTCGATCAATCGAGAGAGTTTGTGGTTTGCCCTGGAATACCTAGGAATGCCAACAAAATTGGTACGACTGTGTAGGATGACAGTGACGCAGTCTCAATGCTGTGTTAAAGTTGAGAACAGGCTATCGACAATTTTTGCAGTTAACTCGGGTGTTCGGCAGGGAGATGCTCTGTCCCCGATACTCTTTAATCTCATGTTGGAGTACATCTTTCGTAAAACTGAAACACCTCAGCGCAACATCTTATATCGCCAGTCCAATCAAGTGCTTGCATATGCAGATGACATATGCGTGATTGGACTGAATAGCAACGGAGTGAAAGAAATACTTGATCCGCTTGTAGAGTTTTCAGCTTCTGTTGGACTCCAGATCAATGAGTCCAAAACGAAATACCTGATCTCTGGTTTTAGAGACAATGGCACACCAGATTTTAGTAGTGGCCACCACACGTTTGAGGGAGTGAGGAGGTTCAAATATTTGGGCTCTCTTATCACTCACGATAACAGTGTGGGTGAGGATATTAAAGTGCGGCTGGCAGCTGGCAGTCGTTCTTTATATCCTCTAAGGCCACTGCTAAAATCTAAACACTTATCAAGTGCCGTGAAGCTGAAGCTTTACAAAGCGTTGATCAGGCCCGTTGTTATGTTTGGATGTGAAAGTTGGGCGCTGACGGATGAGTACGAAAGATGGCTCCTTACATTTGAGAGAAGAATCATGCGTGTGATTTACGGCCCTAAACGCGAAATAGATGGTACATACCGAGCTCTGTACAATTTCGAGATCAGAGATCTGATGAAGATCCCCGATATTGTACATGAAGTTAGATCTCAGCGAGTACGCTGGCTCGGTCACGTTCTGCGTGCTGATCCGGAACGAATTGTGCAGCGATCTCTGAAAGGAGAGCCACCATATGGTAGGCGCAGAGGTCGTTGCAGGCGACGATGGCTCCACGATGTAGAGAACGACTTGGCCTCTTCAGATTGTCTAAGACAGTATGAAGACCAAGCTCAGGATCGAAACCGTTGGAGCCAGATTGTTGATTCAGTAAGGGGCCAGTAATGGCCTTTAACACTGTTATTATTATTATATATATATATATATATATATATATATATATATATATATATATATATATATATATATATATATATCGAATTTTGTCATAAAATTCTAACAGATATTCCTTAATAGGGATCTCACCAGATGAACGTTTAATAATATCATACTTCGGAACCGGAGTTTTTAATAATATCCTTTCAATAAATATTTCCAAATCGTAAGACGAATGTACAAATCGAAATCCGGTCTAAAATATTTTGTTCATCCAACGCTTCAATCGGTATCACGATTTTCCGCAGCTTTATAACCTTATCTTTTTCCGATATCGGCTAGTTATAGCATAACCACTGAGTAAACGTTAACTACATAATATATTAAATTTCTGACAATCAGCAACTCTCCCAATACGGTTCACCGATCATAGACTCAATTTCAATTATTAATTTTAAAAAATTATTTAAAAAGCATTATGAACAATAAAAACCAAAACACTCTCAACTAAATGCACTTTTTAATTTTTTAAATACAAAAAAATAATTAAATAAAGGAAAAACCAAATAAATAAAATAAAATTTTTTTATCACAAATCTTAAAATAATTAAGAAAAAATTTTACAACAAAAAAAAATGTTTTTAAATTAACATATGTATGCCTTCCTTAAAAGTAAAAAATTTAATAAAATCGCTATTATTAAAATATAAACTTAAAAAAACTATTTAATTATTACTTATATTGCCAAATTATAAATTTTTTTGTTATCTATTATTGAATTATTCTTAATAATTATTAGATATGTTTAATAATATTATTTTTGCAACAAATTTTCGCTAAAGCGATTTTATTTAAATACTAATGCTAGTCACGTTTTTAAATACACCTCGATAGATTGCCAGATCCAGATGTTTCTAACTCTTGATCACAAAATTGCAATTAATTCAGTTTATTTAAAATAAATTTTATTTTATTTTATTGTGTACAAAAGACATATATTGGCTGTGTGCATATGAATATCGAGGTAACTATTTAAACAAATTTTGCTATTGTTGGCCAGTTTTCGAACCCTCGACTATCAAAACAACCTTATCAGTTAGTATATAGACTACTAGATCGCGCTATTATTGTTGAAAGTTGGGTAACATTTTGGTAGCATTTATCAAAATGTATTTAAAACGGGACCTATTTTGGTGTGCAGATATATATTTTATTGGATTGTGTACTGAACGATGTTGGACGAAATCCTGATCAAATTTAATTTTGTGTTTAATTACGCGCAATTTCCTCCCCTCCATTTATTTCGAAACACGACAATCTCTGCCAAACACCAAAAAATGATAACAAAAATTAGGAAAATTAATTAGAAAATTAGTTTGTGTGTTGGTTCGTTAATTTAGATATTGTTGAGTTGTAATTTTCTAACGGTTTAAAATGGCTTCTAGATGAATGATCAGTTTATGTTCTGCTCATCAGACAGGTTTTGTTCAATGTGTTAAGAATCCATTTTATAGGTACTTCGGAAAAAATAATAATAAAAATTAGAAATGAAACCAAAATTTTCGCAGATTGGGACGTTCCGAATACTAACTAATTATAAATTAAATCGTCAAGATAAATTTAGCTCAACGAAATTATTGAATCGAAAAAAAAATGTGGAACAAATGAGTATATTACCTTTTAATAATTTCCACATATGAGTTCCATCAATTTCGATCCAATTTTAAAGTTTAAAGAGTATGGTGTGTGTCCAAAACGGGGTGCCAGTCAGTTAATCGTAAACAATTTAACGTAAAAAACATTTGTCGTTGGCACAATTTATCGTATAATAGTTTAGTTTTTATGTATATGTCGCATTTAAAGCTTAAATTCGATTTGTTTGTTGAACATTTTATTCTAAAATGGTTTCGGGTGTATATTAGGGGGAAGGGTAGGAGGGAACTGCTTGCAATACCATATTTAGAAACAGGAAAAGAAAAACAGAATATTTAAATACGGAATAAGGTACGAAACAGCTTCAGGTATGAAACAAGGTTGTAATACCTGGGATGGGATAAAATATAAAATAATATTCGCGTTTTAACGCAACGTATCTGAGACTTCAGGTAAGCTATTTTAAAACTAGAGGAAACGAGATCATGTCAATGGAATCAACTATTAGGCTATTTCTTGGCCGATCATGATTGAACTTCGCTTGGTGAATGGAAATGGAATTCTAAAATAACTTTTGGGAGTTCTGGAATATGTTAAACATAAACCAAACCTAGGCCATTTCTTGAGCGATTATGACGAAATTCGATATGTTGGATTGTAATGAGATTATAAAATAATTTTTGGATGAAGTTGTAGAATATGACCAACAGGAATGGAATGACAACATATAATACGGAAAAAGGATCCATCTCAACACAATCGACCAAAACAAATCGCCATAACAAAATATGGAAATTATTACTTTCACCAATTTGGGCGCCACTGTAACGAAAAGAACCGAAGCTATCTTTAAATTTGGTTTTATATATTGAGAGTCAACTGCAAATTCATTTCGTTACAATACAATAAAAAGTCAAAATCAAAATACTAACGGCCGGCTAAATATTTAACTATACGATAAATTGTTTCCGATTAACTGATTGTAAATTGTTCAAAATATGTTTAAGTAAATTCTAAATTATTTTCCACTCATTGTAGTTTTGATAATATCCTTTTTAGTATGCTTTATTTAACCTTGCCACTTACAGAGTATGACAATCTCACAGACGTTTGATAATCAACTTATACATTACTAAAATATTGAAATTCCAATAGTTGGGGAGTTTGAAAATATAAAGATAAAATTGGTTAGAAATAGGGCTATTCTCTAGGTCAAACTAAATTCTAAATTCGAGTAATTTGTTCACTAATCAAAAGAATATATGTTCTTTATATAATTTTATAGTTAGTATTGACCTAGACACTAGTGCTAGTTCCCGTTTAACATAGAACAAATCTATCCTGGACACATGCACTAATAATCAAAAACACATTTATAAGGTTCTATGGCAAAATTAATTGGTAATTCCGTGCATTTTAAAAAAATTTACAACTCAAACTTCGATAAAAATTAGGTTTATTTAAGGTTCAAAATTATACATATACACAAAACACTTATATAATATATAGCTAAGATAAGATCCTTAACAAAAAAAAAAATACAAACGTAGTCTTAATCAAAATTCAGGACGAGATTAGTTTTAATTTAATAAATAAATAATATTATTTTGTATTTTTTTGATTTATTTATTTCGTAATATTAATAAATATAATAAAAAAATATAAACTGCCCATTTAATATTTAAACTAATAAATAAATAAATTTAAGAACTTATCTAAGGATATCACAAACAAACCAAAAAATTAAAAAAAAAATCTTGTGCTGCACTAAAAACAAATAATAATTTTTAACTTATATAGAACGGAGTGCACCACATTCCAGTTAAAATAATAGCATAATTTTTGTCTATTAAATACATACATACATACATAAATAAATAAATTTAAAAATAATAAAAAAAACTTTGTACTGTGATCTCCCGAAGGATCACAAATTTAAATAAATTTATTGTCAATGGGATATTTTTTTATATATGAAATACAAAACATAATGGATACCAATAAACACCTAACTTAAGGATAAGTTTTTAGAACAAACAAAAATATTTAAAAAAAACAAAAAAAACGTCGTTTAATAAGATAATATATAATAAATATATGTATGAACTGATTTTTTTGTATTTTAATTTAAATTTGTTATAATTTAACAAAAAATTATTTAACAAAATAAATAATTTCATTCTACGCTGCTCTATTCAAAAACCAAATCTAATAACTTTTCGTTTTTTATTTATTTCTAATTTCGATATTTATAGCTAATTTATATAAAAATGCAAATTTATAAATAATTATTAGAAATATATAATTATATAAATTTAAAAAAAAAACGAATGAAAAATCCAGTCAAATTTTAGAAATTATGCAGAAAAAAAAATGCGACAAAACATAATTTACATAAAAAAAAAAATAGTTCAGCTTTTAATAAAAAATAAATGAAAAAAATTTTCAATACAGATTCTTAAAATTGTTTATTTATTTTAAGTAAGCTCAGAAACATGATTAGGGGGCCCTCTTTTAAATCGCGTGTTTCTGGATTCCACCGGAGAGCCCAATCCCTATTCATGCTAAGGAAAATTTGGGCATTAATATATGGAAAGCAATGAATTTTCGAATTAGACAACAGGGTAAGTAATTATTACTAGAATGAATCGGAATTTATCTACATACAACCAGGAAGTTGTATGTAGATATATTCCGATTCATTCTAGTAATATTTGACATGTTCAGGTGATTGATATTAGTCTATGCTCATTATTGATTTAATTTAAGACTTGAGGATGACGGATGACATCCCCACCTCTGATCACGGGTGTATCTCGTTTAATATTAACCTATTCGGAAATTAACCGATTGTGGTCTTTTCTCTCTCGAACTAGGTTCTTTACTTGCACCCCCGAAGGTTATTCGGTCGAAGAAGGACATTGAAGATCAAGCATCGTTAAAAGATTCGGAACAAACCTTTCTGGAACTCTGACCTTAAAAAATTAAGGAAATCTACTAGGAAACTGAAGAATAAAGCAAAAAGGTCTAAGCAACAGATTGATTGAGATAACTTCTTGTTAACACAAAAGGAATATAAAAGAAGTTTAAGATCCTGCGGGGAAATCAACAGCTTATCTGCTGTCGCTGGACTCAATAAAGCTTTAGCTGAGAACAGTATGTGTAATCTTGATTCTCTTCGTCTACCGGACGGACAGCTTACCTCTTCCTACAAGGAAATTGGTGAGCTGCTCCTTTCGGCTCATTTTTCTGGTTGTGATATCGTCAACCCGGATGATGTTGCTGCCGAGCTCAATAGGACGTCTGTTGCAAATCCCGATTGGAGTTTGGCTCACAAGCTGTTCAATCGTGATGTATCTTGCGATGAAGCCTATTTTCATTTGCATGTTATAAGGCTGACGGCCCTGATGGTATTTTTCCTGCTGAACTACAGCTGGGCTTTCCTCTAATTCAGGATCATTTGCTCCACCTTTTTCAAGCGTGTATTAAGTTCGATTAAACGGATCCTAAGTCCTTTCGGCCTATTAGTCTATCCTCAACTTTCCTTAAAGGTCTGGAAATAATTGTCGATAGATTCATTAGAGATCATTTTCTAATCACCTCCCCACTCAGTAACATGCAACATGCTTACAGAGTCGGTAAGTCCTGTGAAACCGCCCTGCATGAACTTGTAACCAGAATTGAAAACTCTCTTAATAATAAGGAGTTTTTTGTGGGTACTTTCCTAGATATTGAAGGAGCTTTCGATAGCACTTCGTTGACTACGATCACTACTGCCTGTACCAATTTTGGTGGTGATCGCACCATTATCTTATGGATTGAATCCATGCTCAAGTCTCGCATTGTGGAGGCGGAGCTGGATGGGGTGTTAGTTTCTGTTAAGGTTACCAACGGCTGTTTTCAGGGAGGTGTGCTCTTACCTCTGCTGTGGCTTTTGGTCATTGACGAGTTACTTGTAAAGCTGCAGCAATCTGGCTACATTGCACAGAGCTACGCTGATGATCTCGTTTTGACAGTCTCAGGCAAACATCTCAGTGTCGTATCCGACCTAACTCAGAGGAATACTCTTGAACTATCTGTTCCCTTCTTTTGGGAGAACGATCACTAAATCTGACCACGTCAAGCAACTTGGTGTTGTCTTGGATAGTAAACTTTCCTGGAAGAACCACCTGGATTACAAACTTCAAAAAGCAACTTCCATTTTTTGGTAATGTAGAAGAGCTTTAGGGAAGTCCAGAGGTTTAAGCCCTAGGATGCTTTCTTTCATTTATAAATCACTGGTCCTAATGGTCTACAAAATCTTGCTATCAGAGCCATAACGGGGCTATGTCCTCGACTTGCCTCAGTTACGCACCTTTATTTTAGGCTCAGCCTGTTCTGCAACATATCGTCTGAGGTGCATTGGGGCATGGAATGTTTTCGGTGCTATCGTGGGATCAACAAATTTTTAAAAGTTATTCTTCATGATTACCAGAAATCGATATGGTTAATGACAGACTGCTACCCGAATTCCATTTCTCAAATCTTTTCTCGGTGGCTTATCCTTCGAGAGATTTGTGGAATTCGCAAGATTTTCTTAACAAATTAGATGAGTCCATAGTCTTTTTTCTGATGGTTCTCATGCTAATCGCAGTGCAGGTTTTGGAATCTACTGTCCTTGGACGGATCTGAGACTTTTTGGTAGTCTTGGTTCGCATTGTACTGTTTTTCAGGCGGAACTAATAGCGCTGACACGTAGTGTTATTGAGGCTTTGAATATTGCTATTAAAATCAAAAGTATTCTACTGTCTACAGATAGTAAAGCTGTACTTAACTCTTTAAGAAATCCCTTGACTATTTCTAAACTCGTCAAGGAATGTAAACATTTCATGAACCTTCTTTGTTGTAACAATAAAGTTACGGTCATGTGGGTACCGGCTCATTGACATCGTAGGCAATGAGATCGCGTATTGTTTAGCCAAAGCTGGCTCTCAATTGACTTTTGTTGGTTCTGAACCAGCGGTCCCTGTTTCTTTCAACTACGGGAAGAAAGTTTAAAAAGGACTACGCCTTGAAAGACCTAAGGTCTCAGGCTTGAGACTTTTAGCTGTCGTAAGGCGAATTACTTCATTAAGGAGCCCAATTTGTGGTCAACGAAGCATGCTTTATCTTTAAAAAAGAACCAGTTAAGAATCTTGGTTGCGATTCTTACGGGACTTGGCCGTTTAAAAGATGTGTTTAGCTCATGATATTATTTGCGAGGACTGGCTTGAGGAAGATGATGACTGCCTTCATTTCGTGAGCAGTTGTCCTGCTTTCAGTTCTATACGAATTCAGGTATTCAACTTTAGGTCTTTAAATTTAGATTAGTTGTCCTCTCTGACTTGGTCTAAATTTGTTCAGTTTACGAAGGCAGTAGTGCGCGTTTGCGAATTGGGATAGAATCCTAGGTTTGCACCATGGCTCTTTGTGGCATTGAGTGCGGAATCCTCGTGGGTTCCAGCCAATTTTAATAATAATACATACAACCAAATCCAAAATATGTTGTTTTAAAGTGAGCTGAATTTTCTGAAGTTAATTTACATTGGCGAAGTTAAACGTTGCGATTCCGACCCTTCTGCCAATAGCATCAAGCACGACGTCTGCTGATATTTCAAAATATCGGCGAATATTTAATAAATTAATCGCCCGAGAGCAAAATGAGAATGATAAGTGGATTTTTTAAATAGATTATTCAAATTTAATTTGTTTAAAACAACTTTGCTTACGATTTTTTTAAAACTGAATTTTTCTTGGACATTTATCTAGTGGAAAATGAGTACACGGTATTGTTAAAATGCTGTAATCGTATTTACACACTTTTTAATTATTGCGTTGTGTATGGGGCACTCACATGTCTCGTAAATCTAAATTGCTCGACCATGTTTCCCAAGAGTATCACCACAAGTAGGTAAGGAGGCACTTGAGCCAGACAAACAAGTAGCTCCCTCAGTGAATATAATTTGTACCTGTGTTGAAATTCTCGTTTGCTTTTCGTAGGAGGCGGTTGGATCTTTAAAAAAACAATCTATTTGTAAAGTCAACAAAAAGAAAATCGGATACCGACAAAAAAACACCGGCTCCCCGCTCAAGTACTCGGACATGGAACGTGCAGTCACATAGAAAACCAGGAGCATTGGAGGGCCTAATCATGTGCATGAAGGAGTATCGGCTGGAACTCGTTGCTCTTCAAGAAACTCGCTGGCCTCAAAGTGGAAACCATGTGTCCCAGGGCTATACGTTACTCTACAGTGGAGATGACCTCGGAAATCTTGGAGCTGGATTTCTTCTTGAGCCGCAGGTAAAGAAGGTTTTTTTGGATTTACAAGCAGTCAATAACCGATTGTGTAAGTAAGCTTCACTTGCGCATGAAGTTAGCCAACCTGTCGATAATTTGTGTACACGCGCCCACAGAAATCAGCCAGCCCCAAGATAAAGACTCATTTAACAATGACTTGGACGATCTGATGGGATCTATACCCGAACACTATGTTAGAATGGTAATTGGGGACTTTAATGCTAGAGCTGGCAGAAATCAGCCCGAGTTGTGTGACAACATAGGTTCATACTCCCGACACGAAAGTTCGACCGATAATGGTGAGAGAATGATGTACTTTGCAATTGCTCACGATCTTCGAGTAGCAAGCACGTTCTGCCCTCACAAACAGATACATCTTGAGGCATGGACACATCGTCGTAGTTATTTCGTTTTTCGACATCTTTTTCAAGGCCCTTCCGAATGATAGATTAACAGAGGCTTGAATTTGAAATTCCCATACACAATTAGTAGGGTATACCCCCAATGAGTAGGGTATTCCGTTCTTTAGCCGCTATATAGCCTTGAGCACAATTTTCAGTCTTTGAAATAAAAGTCCTAGTTGGTGTAGTCGCTTCCAGAACAAAGTTTTGTACCGTTGAAAACATCCTCGGCTTGCCTCGATTTTTTCGAATTTGGACACAGCACTAGTGGAAGCGTTTTCATTGGACGTTAAATTTTTAGCATAATCTTGATATACATTTTTAGCTTTTGCTTGTAAAATGGTTTGAATTAAAGGTATTTTTCTTTGAGTTTCAATTTCAATCCAATTGGTAAGTAAAAATTTCATTTTCATAACAAAGGATTTCTGATCCTAGTTAATGTTTTAGAACCAGAACTTGATGAGGCAGCTTTAATTTTTTCATCGTCCGGTTCACAAATGGCGGGACCTAAATTGAGTTTTTCTTATGAAAGCCATGTTGTCACCATTATGAAATCGTTTAAATAATTCGAGTTTAAGTAAGTGATTTTTTTTGTAAAATTAACGAAAATCGAATCAGAAAAAACGCAAATTGAAAATTTTTGCCATCAATAATATTTGAACCCAGATTGAATCATCGCAAATCGGAACAGCGCAAAACGGGGTATTATGGTATAATATATCGCAGAAACAAACCTAGTATATATGTATGTATAAAACTTTGTATTAAAATGAAAGACTCGACTTACTTGAACATCGACGTACAATTTTGATACTGCTATACCCGCCTTTTAGACATACCATTTGATTAGAGAAAATAGAAAACCGAAACTTGAACCTTGAACTCAGTTTCCACGAAACAAAAACTCACATTTGTACAATCGAAACTTTCGGGAAGAGCTTATGAATTAATTTTAAATAAAACAGTAGAAAAGTGGATAGATTTGGAAAAAGAGTTAATATTACAATTTGAACACTCTCGAGAATACTTTATCTGTCCTTAATAGTGTTTTAATACATAGAGAAGGTAAACAGAGTACGGAAGTGATAAATAGTTTAAACGTAGCAACCGCGTTACGCTCATTTCAAGATGGACTGTATTATTCTATTTCAACGATAGTAAAAGCCTGTTGATTTGAAATTGAATTGAATTGAAGGAAGCAGTCGATAAAGGCATGGAATAAGAGATTTCAATTATGAACAAGCCTATAAATTACAATCAACTTCTATAAAATGCCGATTATGTTCAAAACCAGGCCACCTTGCTATAAATTATTTGCAACTGAATAAATCTAGTCTACACAGTAAACTCGTCAAATTACCAATCAGTCATGAAATATTAATTCCGTCAATGCTAAATATATACATATCTCTTAATCTGGATATATCCGACAAAATTTCAGTTAAACCAAGGAAGATTGAAAAATAGACCCGAAATTTCATTTAGTTTAGAATTATACATGTTAAACTTACAATGAGCATTTCTATCTTTCACATGAAATGACGATTGGTGTGTATATTGCCAGTTCAATAGTGGGTTTTGCTCTTCACCAAATTCCTTTAAGTTTATAGGGAACACAAATGATTATGCGGTTAATGTTGGTCATAAAAAAATAAATTTTGAATTAGTTTGTTGAATCAGCAAACGTAGAAGTTAGATCAAATATACTAAGCCAAACATCACTATGGATCAATTTTATCCTTTGTCTTAACATAACCGAGATTTTAGATCGATTAGGTAAAGCAAATTACTTTACAATTTTGGTTTTTGGCAACAGGCTATCCATCAGGAAAAGACAAGGAAAATACAGCGTTTAGTACACGAAACGGTCATTTTCACCTTTTACGAAGGTCATTAGGTATAAAAGGGGCACCTATAACATTTCAGCGTCTGATGAATAACATATTGTTGACAAGTTTGTAACGGTATGACCTTCAAGATCACAATCCAAAGTTAGTCGATGTTTCAAAACGTTTACGATTATATAATTTTAAATTACATCCTAACAAATGTCAGTTCCTAATAACCGAAATCTGCTAATTGGGACACGTCGTGACGAAGGGTGGTATTAAACCTGACCCATCCAAAGTAAGATCGATAATGAAATACCCTCTACCGACAACTGCTAAATATATCAGATATTTTCTTGAGTTTTTAATGGAAGGTTCATTGTGGTGCAGCTTTCAATAAATTACGATATTCTGTTATTTTGCAACGTGCTAACTTCGTAAACACCTTTATTTTAACCACTGACACTAGTAATTACACCATCGGAGCGGTACTATCGCAGGTATCCGATCAGCAATATTTACCAATTTCATTTGCCAGTAGACTTCTTATCGATAAAAAAAAATTGTTGGCCATAGTTTGGGCCACTTGAAAGTTTCATCATTATCTATACGGCAAAAAATTTCTGATTAGAACCTATCATTATTCCTTAGTATGGCTCAATAAAAATCCAAAACCTAGTTCACATCTAATCGGCTAATGAATATAACTACGAGATTGAATGTGAAAGCTGAAAAGATATTTCAAAACGGAGATTGCACTTAGCCGTATAAAAATTTCTGCAGATCACGAGACAATTAAATCCGATAAAATTGTTGCACTCATTACCAAAGCACAAACAAAACATGTGGCACAAAATACACCTATTGAGATTTCCAATGATACCACAGCGTAAACTTCCGATAACTACAATAATGATAGTTTGATAGCTCAGCCATCCAAATCTGTTCCAAATAATTTGACGAATCTCTGTCATCTAAAGAAGATATATATGACGTTACAAAAAAATTTCACATAATACTCATTGGTGGTCGGCAAGGATTTTCTAGTACCATAAAGCGAATAAAACAATTTGCCCTGTATAAAATGTTATAGTTGATACCGTCGGGTAAAGTTTATAACTATTCCATTAATAACTATTAGTTGTCTAATCAACATTCCCAAGGCGAAAAATCCTCCAAGAATTAAACATAGTCAAAATTCCAATAGATCAATACAAATTTTCAGACAATGAATTTTGATAAAAAATGTCTATGGAAGCTCCTTGCTGATGTCGGGGCCGCATCAATTTGAATAGATTAAAATGTTAAACCGTTCATAATTTACATACAAATGTATTTAGAATATTTGTGGACAACTAAAAATGTAAACAACAAAAAAAAATCTATCAAATCTATGTGTTTCATTTACTTCTCGTTTATTCATCAGCTTTTTGTTTTTTTACATCAATAAAAATAGAAACAAATTGTATTTTATTCATTCTGTGTTATAAACGAATTTTCCTGAATTTAGTTCATCATCTTAACGACTTTAAATTTTATTTTATTTACTGATTTCCAATGTATCCATATATTTTGAATTTATTTTCAAATATTTTATTACTTGATCATGTGTATGTGTTTTATATGCAGATATTTTTTAATTATTTCATAAATATTAATTTAATTTGTTCATTTTTTTATGTGTATACCTAATAATATATAATTTAGATATATATTTTTTTATATAGAAGCAGTTGGTTCAGACAATAATTTCGGTAATAATTTAATTAAAAAATACTGCAATTTAATATGTATAATTTATATACATTTTTATTATAATTTAAATTGTTTTTCAATAAAATAAATGTTAAGAAACAATTTAAATTTTAATTTCATCATCATATTTTTGTGTTTGTGAAATCAACAAATAATTACGTTTTTTTTTATTTTTTTATATATAATTTACAATATTTTAAATTTACTAAGGTAACAACATAAATTTTTATTGTTTTAAATTTATTATTTATTTAATTTTATTTTTTAATAAAATAAAAATAAGAAGAAAAAAATTATTAATATTCAAAACAATTCAAAATTGGTACATACATACATATATAATTAATAATTATATAGATAGATAAGATTATTATATATTTTATTTATTTATTTTTTAAAATTATTGTTTTGTTCACGTCCATTTTTAAACCAAAAAAAAAAAAAAATAGATACATTTTTGTAAATAAAAAAATATAACAATTTTTTTTATAAATAAATAAAAAAAAAAATAAATAAATAAAACTTAATAAACAACAAAATAATAATTTAATAACTTAAATAAATAGTATACAATAACTATATTAATAATAATAATAAATAATAAATTTTTATTTATTTCCCGTTTTTTATTAGTTTTTGAATTGTTTTGAAAATTAAAATTAAATGAAAAAAAAAAATTATATAAATTTTTATTTAATTTAAAATTGAATTTTATTGAAAATTATTTATTCGAGCGCGCTTAATAAAAATGATAAATTATGATAAAAAGATGAAATTTAAACACAACGGAAAGGAAAATAAATATATTTTTAATTAAATTCAATAATAATTTATTTTATTAATTTTTTTTTTTTTTTGTTTTTTATATTATTTGTTCACATTTAATTTTTATTATTATTATAAATATTTAGGAAAGTCCAATTAAATAAGAAAAAAAAATCTAGCCTTATTTATACATTTAATTAATTTTTGCTGCATTTTATTATAATAATAATAATTTAATGTGAATTATTTTATTCTTAATTTTATTTTTTGTTTAATAATATAATTTTAGTTTAAATTTATAATTATTATTACGATATATATAAAATATTTAATTTTAAATTTAACCCATTGATGATGCTATTCAGCAAATTCATAAAATTTACACGAAACAAAGATTGATCAATTTTTATTTTGTTTATTCTTCAAACATGTTACATACATCGAAGGAATACTACTTTAATCTATAATGGCTTTTGCCACTGTATAACACGATTGGGGCTTAAATTTGATGAAAATAGAATGCAATTAATTTGCAATATTTATTGTATTCTTTTGCGTTCCTATAATGGATTAACTTTAAAATAAATAATAAAATATAGTGATTATTATTTATTATGATAACAATATAATTAATTATAAATTCAAAGATAAAAATATTATTTGATTATTAATTTAATTACCACGTGCCTAAGAATAATACAATAATTAATATATCTGTTACAATTTAACACTAATATATAATAAATAGATTTACTTATTAATTTCATTTACGATATTTAGGAATATGGTAATCAATTTAATTTAAATTTTTATTAAAAAAAAAAAAGAAAATTTTAAAAAGTCAAACTTAAGTGTATGCAGTTAGATTTTCGTTTTTAAATTTTTCTTTTTTTTTCTTCTGGCTTTTCTTTTGTCGAGGCGAAATTAATTGTTTTAGAATTATTTACCGCAATTTTTTTTTTAATTAATTAAAAAATTATTTAATCCAAGTTTTATAAACGGTTTCCGTTTCTAGCAGGCAACAGGGATTTATATTTTGACTATTATTTTTGGTTAGCTTAATTTTTGTTTACTAAATTTGTCTAAATATATAATTTTATTATTAATTCACAATAATAATCGAAATATGTACTAATAAAGCATACTATGGGGCTTTATCCAATACAAAAATATTGCAAAACTATTTATTTTTTCATACCATTAGTTAGGACCGTTTTATTTTTTTTCTCATCATTACTACTATTATTATTGCTGGTGTTAATAGTTGTTGTACTCTTTTTGGGTTTCACATTATCCAAACCCAATTCACTCAGCATTTTTAATGCTGTTGTTGCTGCCGCATCATGTGATGCATCCGTACTGGCACCAGCACCGTGACATAATTGCGGTGGATCAGTTGATAATGTAACTAATGTTAAATATTCACCATGATTACCTTTGGGGAAATCGGAAAAGTTAACCTAAATTGAGAAAATAAAATATAGTATTGCTATTAGTTGATTGTGTTTTGCATAATCGGTAATTGTTTTAAACTAAAAAAAATCATTCGTTAATAAGCATGCCTTGAATATTACTCAAAGCCAATATAAAATGATACTAACCTGGAAACCCAATAGTTGCGCTAAGTACAATAGCTGATCTTTAGGCCGGATAACATCAGTCGTCACATTATTAGTAACATTGCTATTATTACTACTAATCACACTGCTGCTACTACTACTAGCCGATGGGGTATGCACTGGAGAATGATTACCATTTGCCCGTTGTTGATGTTGTTGCTGCTGATTATTATTACTATTTTTACTGCTCACAATTGCCTCAGCTGTCGGCGATGTTCCAGCATGCAATAATTCTTTAGCTATTGTTGCGGTCTGCTGTACACTAATTCCAGCTTTATTTGGTGTTGTAAATGTCTTACTGGTATCCTGTTGCATCAATATTAAACCTGGTACTAATTGTCTACCAGCAGATCCACCATGATTTATTACTGACACTGTGGGTGGTGTTGGCGAGCGTACAGTTTCTGAAATCTCTTGGAACGTTACTTTTCGCGCCTTATCGTTCGCCTGAGCAACAGCTACTGCAGTTGCAGCTGCATCACCAATTACAATTTTATTTTCTTTGTTTGGTGATGATGTCGTTGGCGATTTTTCGTAGCCTAATGCAACCAAAATATCTGTAAGAAAATAATGAAGAATGTTATTTATATAAACTGTAATAATGTAATATAAATCGAGTGACTTACTTTCAGCTGCCCGTCGTTTAGCTAATTTCTTATTTGGTCCAGTACCATGTGCAGACCATCCAGCTGCTTGTACCTCAATTACAAATTCACGCCGCCTTGGACCACCGCGCTCCTCAACCAACGTGTACTGCGGTTCTTTTTCTTTACGTGCTTGCTGTATTTGAATTAAACGTGAAATTGGATTTACCTCTTCGGGGAAATCAGGTTCATTCTTTTCTTTTATCAAATTTCTAGTTTTCTTTTTAACATTTACTTGAGGTTTACGATTCTTCTTAAGGATCGTCCGTTGAACCGGTGATGGTGGCGGTACTTTCTTCAGCTCTTCCATCATTTTTTCTGCGGCACGTTTTTTACTTACTTTCTTACCGTTCCCCTCACCCTCAGTCTGTAGAAAAAACAGTACGGCCAAACTTTAAACCAAACATGTTAAAACTAAACCAATTATAGCTACTTACAGTAATATTCCCAACTCGGCAAATCGTAATAAATGTTTTCATATGAGGTGGTCCTTTCTCACTTTGAACCTCAAACGAAACATTTAGATTACGTTTCAATGCCATTTCATGAACCAAAGAGATTGGTGATTTCAAATCACTATTTGTCTCCTCGATACTGCTCGAACTATCATTACTACTGTGAGTTTCGGGTGTAATTGGTTTCAAAACTTCTAAAGCACGTGACGCAGCATCATGTCGTGCCGCTTGCAATGTATTTCCAATACCGATAAACTTGCGTTGACCAACTTGTAATGTAATGCGATACGTTTCTTCTGCGTTACCGCTATTTGAATTGTTGTAATTTTGCACATAGCGCTGTTGATGGTGGCCACGATTTATGCCCCCCCGACGATTTTCATAATTATTATATCGTTGCGGCTGTTGCTGATATGCATTACCTCCTGAACGATTATTATAGTTATTATACTGGGCTTGTTGTTGCGGTTGACCACCAATGTACTGGACCTGTCCATTCGGCAATTGAGCGGGTCCAGCTGCAGAATTTACAGTCCCATTTACCATATTATGATTGCCATGATTGATTTGATATTGTGCTATTGGATCTTCAACAAAATAAATGGCGGGTTCGCCACGTTTCATTGCTAACGCATTCAGCTCTACGGTTGGTGTGAGCAAACCTAAAAATAAAACAAAAATATGTATTTAGTTTAGACAATCGAACAGGTTGGCGGTTTAAATTCGTTTGCATAAATTTAAATGTTTCATTGCGTGTTTTTTCTATTCAGTACCATGTTGTTCTGATGCCGTATGATGTGCTGAACGGAATACTAAATTAGAAAAATTAAAAGAAATTATGTTGACCTTAGAAGCTCACCGTTTATTGAGTTAAATGAACAAAAAAAAACCAACAAACAAAGAAACAAAAAAAAAATGTGCATGCCAAATTATATTATGATCTAACCTCCACCCCCAGTTGAATTGATGTTACCACCTGATTTTGAATTGGTAATACTTGTGTTGCTCGTAGCGCTACGAGATCGGACACCCGTTTTTGCAGGAGGATGTTTGTATTTTGTTTGTTTTATTGCTTCGCCAGCTGCGGCATGTTGAGCTTTCTTTATACTTTGCCCATCAGCTGTATACTCTTCTTCGCCCAATTTTAATGTAACAGTAAATCGTTTTTTATGGGCTGGTCCCTGCTCACCAGTTAATCTGTATTGATGTTGAATCTGAACAGAGGAAATTATAGATTTATGAATTTATGCATGAGAAATTCTTTAAAATTAGTAACGCAAACCTTATTGTAACGTGCCAATTCATTAACTAAGCACATTGGTGTTTTCTCTTTAGTGTTTGCCAAGGAATCATTATTTAAGGATTGTAATTCTTTACCACTATGCGGATTATTCGATAAAATTATATCGGTTGTTGTACTATCCGGTAATTGCTGTTGTTGTTGTTTTGGTGCCTGTGCAGTTGGCACACCATTTTGCTGTTGAACAGCAACCACAGCTGGTTGGTTTGTAATACCCTCTTGTTGTATTAATCTTGTATTAACTGCTGCCGGTGTATGTGTATTCTGTTGTATTTGATTTTGTTGCTTCGCATGATGTTGATTTTGTTGTATCGTTGGATTTTGTTGTGTATGTTGGGATTGAGAATGTTGCTGATGATGATGATGTGGCTGTTGCGACTGATGATGATGATGTTGATGCTGATTTATTGGGTTTGTGTTTATATTTGGATTATTTATCATATGATTTGATTGTTGCTGTTGTTGGTGTTGTACCATTTGTTTCTTATTATTTGTATGATGTTTCTGCTGCATACTACCACCACCACCTCCCCCGCTCATTATTACATTGTTATGTCCCATATTATTACGACCACCACCTTGTTGATTAGTTGGTGGCTGTTGATGATGTAATTGAGGACCCATTCTCGATTGATGATGATTTAATCTAAAATTAAAACTTGATGAGTTTTCTTTTTTCCCTTGATTCACCCTAAAATTAGAAAAAAAGCAAAGAAAAAAATAAGACAAAAAATCGTCAACCCTTTATATTTTCAATCAAGAGGAGCAAACCATTTATAAAATTTAAATAAAACATCAAATAGACACTTTTGACAATAGAGTACAGCAAAAAATAATACAAAGTAAAATCATCAGTGGCAATGACAAATCTTTTCGTGAATGTAATCAAATCTGGTTTCGTCGATTATTTTATTTTAAGATTTCCACAGAATAAATTTTATTTAGTCCAGTCTCGCAGTGACTTTAAACAAATTAATCCTAATATTATCAAACTAAAGAATAAATAAATAAGGGTCTTCTATCGCATGGCTTCGAAACATAGGATTTTGATAAATATTCTCATTCCTACAGAATTTATACTAGTAATCGATCGATTACAAAATAGATACTACATTGTCACATAATTAATAAGCCCAGTTACTACGGCTAAATTGAGATAGAGTGATACCGATTTCATTGTTTTAATGATTAAATGGATGAATAAAGGTTCACTTATAATAGACACCAAAAAAATTCATATTTTTCTGTAAATTTGGAATCACCGTCAAGTTAAAACTTATGAAAAATGCAATATTAAATCCCGCGAGCTTAGTAATTTTTACGATAGAAATTAGAAAGGAGTATTTAAAAGTATTAATTCTCAAAACTATAGTAAATCAAAAAAATATTTGTAGATTTTTTATTTTGTCCATCTTGACAAGTAGTTCGAATATACCAAAAAGTAATTTAATTAGTTGAAAACATAGCACGCACGATTATTTGAAAACTCATAACTGTACATTTTAAGAAATGTTTAAAGAAACTTAACATAATGTTAGTGTGAAATCAGGACATATTTTAAAATGATAATTAAAAATCAAAATTTAAAATTATCGATTCCCCCATTTCAATTTTTATAATTTAGGGAATTCTTAGAAATCATTTAATTTTTCTTGCTCTGTCTATTTACCAAGTTCTTATTACACTAAGTTTGGGATTAGCAAGCATACAATCTTGCTTCGGTTGTCAGACAGAACTAATTCTATGATTATCTAAACTCGGTGGCTAAATACATACAACATAAAAATCACAGAAGTTCTGTACCCGAATTTATTATACTTTGTATTACTGCTTATAGTAGAACAAATTTAACTCAAATTATTCGAATCAACCCAGTTATGATGGGTAAAATAATTTTAATTTAAATCGGAAAATTCTAGACACGAATTCGTATTAGAACTATTCGAATTTGTATTCAAAAATACCAATGGTACGAATTCGTATAATTTTTATACGAATTCGTATTCAGGAATATGGCCCCAGCTGTCACCACAAATGGGGTTAGTTTCGGTTAGAATAATCCGATTTAATTGAAAATTGAATTTAAACTCATTTGATTTAAGTTAAGCAGATGGGCTGTGCCTAAATTTAATGACATACGTTTAAATTATACGACTTACGATAAACATTTATTAATTCGGGACTGCAAATATTTTTTGAAAATACATAATGTAAATCCTGTCACAAAGTATAATATGTATATGGAAAATATTAGTCATCAATCCAACTCTCACATCCGTTGTCTCAATAAATGCAAATGTTTTATTCCCGAGAAGGCTTATATAAATTATAGTACTTTACTCAAACACGTTACCAAACTACATGTTACAATTATATTTAAAAAAAACATTCCCTCTATAAAATGTATAATTTACTCATAATCTAGCCTAGTGAAATTAGAGATCCCTTTAAATTTACAACAAAACAAAGAGGGTAATTCCAGGTCCTGCAGAATCTATTATTTGTATTCAACCTTAATTCGAAAATTCTAAAAAGACGAATCTTATTCTCAATACATAATAATATAACATTACAATACAATAGAAGATGAAGAAGAATTTTCATTTATACATTTTCATATTTTTCTTTCATCATCATCAACATCTTCGTCGTGTTTATCTCTTATATCTTCCATTCATTGTTGTCATCTTTAGTAAACAAAGAAAAACTACAAAGGTAACAATATTAAAAATAAGAAAAATTGTCTTAACCAACAAGTTTTTTTTTTACGTGTTTTTACAACAAAACCGTGGAAAACACGTTTGCATATAGGGAAAATAATCATAATAAAAGAAAAAAATGTCTGGAATTGCGTGTGTCGAACTATGCAAGGATTGTATCTCTCTGTTCACAGACAAATATTTTTATTTTTTTTTGGTTACCTATTTTGATCCCGAGCAATTTGAAGTGGTTGATTTGGCTGTTGTGTTTGGGGCACCTGTGGCGGTGGCATATTTGGTATGTGATGTGGTGGTATATTTAAATTAACTTGTTGTGGATGCTGCGGATGCATTTGTGATGGGTGCACATTCACCTGATGGACGTGATGATGCGGCGGGTGAGTGTGATGCATCATTTTTTTTGTGTTCCTAATTTTGACTGATTACAACAATATATTCCTTCCAATAATCAATTTGGTTTTCTTTTTTGGTATTGTGAAAAAAATCAATCTGATAAAGAGAAATAAAACATTTTTTTTGTAAGATCTTCAAGAGTTATGGCTAGAAACACAGATTTACAATAAAAAAATAATATTTTTTCAAAACCAATTTTCGATCCACTAGCAACGTTTACACGCAAACAAATATTGTACATATAAGTTGCTTGTGGATTGATTGATCTGACATGCAATTACATATTATCAAACCGGTTTTGGAATTTACTACATAATTAAGCGCACATGCATCTAGATACTTAATGGATGACCTTCTGGCATTTTATAGCTGAATATTGCTGAAATTTGCAAGCTTAACACAAAAATATGAATAGTTTGCAAAACTTCCTAATTAGCACAATTCATCTATCATATTTGTTTATATTACTTCTTACTTTCTACGTTAGTAATACCATATTTTGGAATAGTTTCTAAACACCCGATATTTTTTTATAGTTTTGTTTACATTCATAAAATGTATGTTTATCATAAACATAATGTCCCACAAAACTGGTCACGCATATCTAAACTAAAATCGATTGATGATTACGCTATTTAAGAACATGAGCTTGTAATTGAATGCTCATAGATTAAAGATATGCCGATCTAGCAAATGGTGAGTTGAATAACTGAAACATAGACAAATTTTTCTTAATGTGAAAAAATTGCTATACATAGCGCATACTTTGTATTTTCCAAGTCATGTTAGAAGTTGTTTCTCATACTCTTAACAGTATTGGATTGCTTCAAAAAAATTATATATGCAAACAATCTGAAAGATTTGCCACAAATCAATAGCATTAAATTTGGTAAAATGCATCAGTCCAACCACCGCTCTGATTTTATCGAATTTTGTTAAGTTTACGGCGTCAAGCTCATAAATGATTACTAACAACTTAATTTATTTTTTACTGGTTGTCCGATCCATCAAAATCACAGGATCAATATTAAGTATGAATGTGTTGATACACATTGATATTAAGCAACATCATAATTGGATTTTATATTTCCACTTCGAGACCTATAACCATGATTTATCAATACCGTGAACACTCTGTCATGGCGATGTAAATCGAATTCTCTTAATGATTGAGTTTATATCAATATTACTTTTAATAGTTGTTGGACAAATTCCTTTTAATAATTCCATCGGATGGCTTGATAGCCAAGATCAAACACATTGGTAATTCTTTTCTGACCAACGAAAAATATATACATGTACATATGTATATGTACGTAATTCTGAAGGATTTATAGGCAGCACAGATAATGATGATGCCATTACCGATTCTGTATCGAATTAGAAATAGGTTCAAATAGTACATTGACGAGGCTATATTGTAAATACAAAAATGATGGAATTGGGTAAGATCAGATGAATCATTGAAAAAAAAAAATATTTTACATGAAATTGATGTAGAATCACTTGAATCGAGTCCTTTACTCAAATTAATAGTGGCCTATTTGGCAGCAACGCAGATCATGAAAAATGGTCAATGTACTTTTATTTACAAAATAAGGGGATTAATAACCTGATTGTATGGAGCCCAAGTAAATGGAAGTCACATTTCCCCTTCAATTTTATTTCTTATCTCTGTCCCAACTAATGGGAATCAAATACTACATTATTATCAGCTGCTGCTACCCGTTTTAGTGTAGTCTATCAATTCGAGGGTTATCAAAATCTACCGCGTAGATTATAATTTGACAATGACATGCAACGGAGCAGGCTTCCACGTTATTAAATATCTCATAATAAACAACATATATGTATTTATATATAATTTTATTATATCAATATCGATTTACGATAACGTTATTAATCGTAGTGATATTTAATTACCAAAATTAATATTTTTATTTACTATTTGGTTTTTGTGTTTTCCTAGTCGCGCACTATAAAATAAACAAAAACATGGCGCCCTTATTGATTTCATCTCACTCACTAGGCACTGGCAGTACCGTGTAGTGATCAGCGTTGTGCTGGCAAATTCAAAGAATTCGAAATCGTTATCATATCACACCAGATAGTTTATTTGGTTTTAATTTCGCAGCAAATTAATTAATCAACGAAACAAGCTAGGTACCTACATTTTACATTAAACACGAGACATTAAAATCTACAGCAAGCAAAAACCCATGAAATAATCACACATTTTTAAGTGAGAAATGAACATAAGCTATGTAAGTATGTAAGTACTTACATTTTTTCCCTTGTTTTATGATTTCGATACAATTACACTTACATAATTTAATAAATAAAAATTTATAATACACAACATATTGTAAAACGCAAAATCACTGTTTTTCAATCATCATAAAATAAATAAAAAAAATTAATTTTTCTCAACACAAAATATTTTTTTCCTTCACTTTATCACTAAATTTTTGTATATTTTTGTTTTGGCAAACAATAAAGAAAATATAAAAAAAAACTTAAATTACTTATTTTTTAATTATTTAAAGAAAAAATGTATAAAATATAAAATTATGGATTTTTATTTCTGTGATTTTATATTTTACATGCGGCCATATTAATTTAAACTCGACAAATGAATTTTTCTCTCTTCTACTTGTGTTGTTTTTGGGTCAAAAATCGTTCGGATTTTATCTACACTTATCTAAAGATAGGGTTGAATGTTGATTTAATTTAGATTTTACACTAGTCGCATATAGATGTCATTTGTGCATTGTTCAAAGAAAATTGATCACATATCGTGTATAATCAATAAAAGTTATTACCGTCGTATTTATATCCATTATTTTTGAAAAAAGATCGGCAATTTCAGTGCGATACATGTATGTCAATTGTTTACTAAATACTAAATACGTAGAACGTACTACATCCAAGCATTTTGGATATTTCACCATCGCCTGACGTTCAACTACAAATTGCACAAATGCATAATACAAGTAGATAATAGTCATCGGATATAATACCGGCATCATCATGAGCACGAGCAGAAACCATATTTTAACAATTTTATAGGCAGTCGGAATTGGAAGTGGCTGAAATAGGGTCGTTTTGATGTCTTGCCAAAATGGAATATAATACGTAAGTAATTTAATTGGATTTGATGATTTGTTCCACTAAAAAAATGCATAATTTGTGTAAAACTAATTATTAAATTAAACGAAATGTACAAAACTTACGTGATAAATAGAAAATTGTTTATTTTTACGATAAGGTTTCATATTTTTTTGAATTTATATTTTTGCACCAATTTCTGAACGAAAACAAAATAAATATTTATACTCTAGCGTCGAGTAGTCAAAATAGAATATTGTGGATTTTGTTTGTCAATTTGCACTTTACAGTGTTGAAAATGTCAATTTTGTATTGTGTCAAATTCATATGGTGGTAAAATAATAACAACAATAACGTCATGTTTGTAAGTGGTATTTGTAAAATAAAATTATTTTTATTTATAATTATATGACAATTTCTACATGAATGTGATCATGAATTTTGAATTTTAGTAGAGTAGAAAAAGTCTGTACTAGAAAAATATTACTATTCCAATGTTGTCTTGTTTTTTATATCATTGTTGCTCTGAGACCACACCGCTTCAAATCAACTTCAATTTCGCCCATCTATATTTTCAGGTTTAGTAAATTTAGTTTTCTTCTTAGTTCTTTACTCCATTCAAATCATGGTTAAAATTAAACGCTTCCTTTATTTTATTTATAGCCCAATATAATATCACGGACTCGCAATGTAAGTCACACAAATTTACGAGTTTTCACAAAACTGCACAATTCAACAATAGAAAATCGATGGCCAATCAAGAAACTAGTATTCGGTACAGTAGTTGGTGGCTTGATCGGATTCGACGGATACACAAATGAATTTGAAAATATTAAATCTGGTGTACGGTTCCTTCGTTCCGCTAAAATAACTGTAGTACTGCTTAATGATTACTTCTGGAGTTTACGTGGCTTGGATGAACTCGATCCGAAATATGAAAAAATTTTACGAGACGTAAATGTACGAGCAGCTAATCGAATTGTCGATGGATGCTTAATAAATGGTGGATTATACATTAAAATTGGTCAAGGTGTATCGGCCATAAATCATATACTGCCCAAAGAATTTACCGACACGCTAAAGCGTCTCGAAGATAAATGTTTACCACGTAAATCAGACGAGGTCATCAAAATATTTATGCAAGATTTTGGTAAAACTCCTGACCAAATATTCAATAATTTCAACTATACTCCAATTGCGGCTGCAAGTCTGGCGCAAGTATTTACTTGTGAAACGAAATCGGGTGATAAGCTGGCTATTAAAGTGCAGTATATCGATCTGCAACGTCGTTTCAAAAGTGATATAGGAACAATACTATTTCTATCGAATTTAGTTGGGGTTCTATTTAAAAGTTACAAATTTGGATGGATTATCGAAGATTTAAAAGAAAATTTGTTTCAAGAGTTGGATTTCGTCAATGAGGGTGATAATATGGAGCGATGTGGAAATGATTTGAAAAAATTTGATTATGTTTATGTGCCAAAAGTTCATTGGCACTACACAACGAAACGAATTTTAACCGCCGAATATATAGATGGTTATAAAATTAGTGATGTGCAGGCATTACGACAAAATAACTTTAATCTGGCTGAGATTAATGAAAAGGTGTTCACCATATTTGCAGAACAGATATTTAATACAGGCTTTGTACATGCTGATCCACATCCAGGAAATGGTAAGCGCATTTCAAATGACGATTCTATTAAATCATTAATTTACTGTCTGTTTATATTTGACAGTTTTCGTGCGAAGAAAACCAAATACAGCGAAATGTCAAATTGTACTTCTCGATCACGGGCTCTACCAAACCATACCGTATAACATAAGACAAAGTTTGTGTAATTTTTGGAAATCGATTGTACTTCGTGATATATCCGCAATGGATTACTATTCAAACGAATTAAATGTAAATGATTCCAAGCGATTTGCACAAATTTTAATGCAGCGACCGTTTGATTTGGGCCACCACCACGTACCGTGGTCCACAAAGTTAACTGACATTGAAATTAAACACATGACACAAATGGCAAAACAAAATTTCGATTATGTGATGAACACGTTAAAGGAAATGCCGCGAAATATGATTTTCATCGTACGAAATTTGAATACGGTTCGTGCGATTGCGCGTGAGCATGGCGATCCAGTGGATCGGCCTAAGATTATGGCTCGATATGCCCTCAAATGTATCGAAAAAAATAAGCATGGATTATTTGCTTATATCCATTACTTCAGAGAGCTCGTGCATTTCGAGTATAAATTATGGATTTCGGTCACCAAATTTTGGGTATTTACAACATATCTCAAGTTTCTCGCTAAGATTGGGCGATCACCAGACACTAGTGCCATTTTTAATGTTGATGAAGGAGTTTAATTTATAAGGGTAAAATAAAAATGTATTTTATTAGACATGTAAATTTTTACAATCCAAATATCGCTTTATCTAATAAATTTATAATTATTATTGTCTTGTTTTAAATTTAACCATAATGGGATTTTTCGTCCTAAGTACTAAATCTGCGATAAAAACCAGCTCATTCCGTTTTGTTACTTGTTCCAATTGAAAATTGAAAATTAATTTAACGAGTAGAGTTTTCATTTCCAACAGTGCAAATTTTTGCCCAATACAATTTCGTTGTCCAGCACTAAATGGTATGTATGCAAACGGATGTCGTTTATCGATTTCCTCGGGCAAAAATCGATCCGGATCAAATTTTTCCGGATCTGGAAATTGTCGTTCATCACGGTGTAAATCAAATATTTGGAAATCTACTATCGTGTCGACTGGAAGCATTATATTGTCTGGAATTAGTTTAATTATTGCATAAATTAATTATTTAAATTGGCTGTATGCAGATAGCTTACTAAATTTAACATTCTCCGATACGATTCTCGAAATATAGGGAACTGGTGGATAAATCCGTAAACTTTCTTTGAGTACGCGATCCAAGTATTTCAATTGATTTAAATCATGCATTGTTGCTGCGTCGATATTTTGCATGTTCGCAAATTCATGCACTTCCTCGTAAAGCTTTTGCTGAATATCTGGATTCTCGGCCAACAGAAATAATGTAAACGTTAATGCAGTTGATGTTGTGTCATGCGCCTCAAACATGAAGGTGTCAACTTCTTCACGAATCCCCTCGTTATCGATATGTTCGCCTCGTGCTTCCGCATACAACAGTGTGTCTAGCATAGCATATCGCGTCTTCTTCGTTTCGTAGCTGAAATAATTATAAATAGTATTAGACTTAGAGATCACAATCACAACCTTATGACAATCCTAGTTACATATTTTCAATGTGTTGAAACTCTAATTGAATTTGATTGGACTGAAACATTTGACGCCTCTTTTTAATGATCTGCCGCGTAAAATTATGTACAGGAATTAGAATTTCGTTGAATTTTTTCGAGTAACCAGTTAGCTTACAGAGAAGACTTGAACGAAGCCATGGGTGCATAAGCCGGTACACCATCATTTCACCTAATTCGTAAATTTGACGTCTATATTTATCCGATTCTGCAACCGAAGGTAATTTTACTCCCATTGCTGTTTCGCACACCGTATTCAACGTAAATCTCGACATACAATCTTGCAGATGGATCACTTTATTTTCACCATTTTTCACTGACTCTATAAGTTGATCGGTCTCATTTTTGAATATTTTATGAAATTGCTGTTGCAGTATCTTGAAATGAAACGCAGGTGTTAAAATTTTTCGTCTGTTTTGCCATTTTTGGCCGGAACTAGTAAGTAGACCGGTACCCATGAATGGTCTTAGAAACTCGTAGGAGAAGCTTTTATTTATACATTTTGAATTATTTAAAATCTGTTCGGCATCTTTCCCTTCTAGTATATTGAGAACTAAATGGCCATTCCACCAGTGGCTATAAGTGGTTTTAAATTGTTTGGCCCATTTTCGTGCGAACTGAAAAGTTTGTTCTGGAAATAAACCTAAACATAATATTTTTATTTATTCGTCAAATACAACCAAATGTAATCAATTATTTGTATTATCAGTTTTTAAAGAACGTGACCGAGTCATCATACACGAGGAGAACTTACTTCATGTATAATACCAATGAAAATATTCTGAGTTTCTCGAATAGTTCTGACTTAGACTGGCTTATATTTGATAGACATTTTTGTAAAGTTAAACAATGATATAAAGCAAGTTAGGGGCATATCTTGCGTATAAATTATAAAAATTAAAATTATCACAGATTGGAAAGCTCCATCAATAAAACTCTAATCTTTAAATTAATCCTCTGGATTTCAGACAACCCTCGGCTACCTTCGTACCAAGAAGAACAAGTTATTCGAATTCATCGAATATAGTGTTGAAACTGGTGGGAAAGATGTTGGAGCTTGTTTCGTATATTTGTATGGTTTAATTTGGCGGTTATGTTTTATCGCTCGATCTGCCTCCATCGTAGAGTTGTGTTGTTGATATTCCATAGTGTATACAGTGTATATAATCTATTATGCACCAACAGAACGATGACATAGGAAAAATCAGAAGTTGCTGTACTCGGTTTTTCTACAAATGTGAAATCTAGTATGTTTGTCTATGTTAATATGAAAAAACAGAGACTGAATATTTTTCGAATCCTCTTCATTCTTTTTGTCAAAATTAACTCAAACAATTATTACCAGATTTAATGCCATTACGTTACTGATCCATTTATTACCCTCTATTTATAAAGAAAGCAATGGACATCGCAAAGCTGAAAATTAGTTGAGTAAGAATTATAATGTCTAGGACAGTATGAAGACCAAGCCCAGGATCGAAACCATTGGAGCCAGATTATTGACTCAGTAAGGGGCCAGTAATGGCCTTTAAATACTGTTTATTATTTAAGAATTGTAATATAATTAATGCCATTAATGAGCTCGTGTTTGCCATGATCACAGAACTCTTTTTTTATTATGGTGTCGGAAAATAAACTAAATTTTACACAAAGAATTTAAATGTCAATGTTCTCAATCCTAAATTCTAAATAGAATAATTAATATTCACTTTGTCTAATTAATTTGTAAACCCTAAACCCAAACATATATAGACATATGCTTATACACATATATCGAACTTTCTCTTGAACTTTAACATTACACAAATGCATATGCACCACATTTCTTAATCACGTACACTTACCAGAATTCATAAATAAAATATCCGAAAGTGTTCCAACCAATAGATGAGTTTTCGGTGCCGGAAATTTTTTATGCAACTGATATTCCAATTTTGTGAACAACCAAAATTCTCGCAATACTAGTATTGCGAATATCAGGATTACTAGCCCGATAATAATTAGCAGCAAATTCATTTTTAAAAACTCACAAGATACGTCACAGCTGTAATCGAGTTGACTTACTATATATGCATGTAGGTTTGAAACTTTAAGATTAACTGAGCAATGCTATCATGTAAATCGGTATTTATATGTAAACAGGAACGGTATATAAATATCGGTATAAAGATCAAAATTTATTATATAATATTGACGTATATACATTCAATAATTGCGCTAATTAGTTGGCAGAGTATATTTAATTGTGCCTGTATAGTGTATATATAAATATATATATATATATATATATATATATATATATATATATATATATATATATATATATATATATAAATATATATATATATATATATATATATATATATATATATATATATATATATATATATATATATATATATATATATATATATATATATATATATATATATATATATATATATATATATATATATATATATATATATATATATATATATATATATATATATATATATATATATATATATATATATATATATATATATATATATATATATATATATATATATATATATATATATATATATATATATATATATATATATATATATATATATATATATATATGTTATATATATATACATATATACATAAATTATTATATATATACTCCGCAGGATCCACAAAAATGGTCGTTGTGCCATCCTATTGTTTGTGTTGTAGGTTTAGCTTAGGGTGGCCGTCTTAATGGTCTAGCATAGACTCAAAGTGGTCCGTAGTTTCACCACATACTATAAGATCCGTCAGGTCATCCAGATGGGAAATTCCCATAAAGTTCCTTCTGCTGTGACCTAGACGAGGACAAGTGCAAAGCAGATGAAGTAGTGTTTCTTACTCCTCCTCATATTCGCAGCTGCATCAGAAATCATAAACCGGCATGCTGCCGTCGAAGCGATATCAGCTGGCCGGATCTGGAGTGGGCCAGTTTATCTGCCATTTGCTTTATGAAATGAGGCGTGCTGTGCTCTGACCGGAAAGCTCATCTGCCCTTAAATTTCCTACAGTATTGAAATGCCCTGGCACCCCGTCTAGCGGATTGGAACTGATCAGCCATGACTCTTTTATAGAGATAAGTTCAGAATGAATTGCATGCGCTCTCTTAGGGCACAAGGATATTTTCCGAAGGCTGCAATAGAAACATCATCCGAGTAGGCATCCACCCTGAAGCCTTGCTCTTCCAAGATTAGTTAATGTCATTTATGACTAAATTCGTAAAAGTGCTTCTTTTATTCAAGAGATTAATCATCAATAGGGTCAATAAGGGAATGAAGAGCAGTTTCCACCGATCCTCCCGTACAGTACGCATATTGAGATTTCGACAGCGGGTCCACTGAGCCTCTGATGTGAGCTTCTATTTGCTTTCTAATGATTTTAATAGAAAGGAGAATAAGCGTATAGATCTAAGGTCTTTGGAATTGCAATGAGGGCTCTTCCCGTCTTAGGTATAAATATTACCTTTACTTGAGACCATTTAATAGACACGTGAGAAAGTTCTAGTCTACAGGGTAGAATTCTGTCCATAGTCAGAAGTCAATAGTCTGAAGAACATCTGCAGGATTAATGCCATCACCTACCTTACAGGGTTTTCCTCCTATTTACTATAGGAACTGCAAGACATTCAGCCCTATTTATTTCACTTCTCTCCGGAGCTAGTACCGGTGCACCCCTGGTGCGTTTCTAGTAGTAGCTCCAGAGAATTCCCATTACACCATGATCCATCAGGTCGTTGGAGATAACTCGGGATGGAAGGACTAGAACATAATACTTTATGTATCCTAGTCGCCTCTGGGGAATTCCGTATTTTACCACAATAGAAGCTCCAGGCACTTCTTGTTTTGGCACTTCTTAATTCATATGTTTTGATGACTTCTTCACACCAATCCGAAACCCCTCTGTGTTCCTCGCCTTCTTGAATAGCGCCCTAATAAATAATAGTAATTAAGTTTTGTTTTATTTATGTTGGAGTTAAAATTTAAATTAAAACAAAAAACTGTATAAAATACAACAAACCACGTTTATAATTTATAACAATATATTTGTTTATAATAAATGCATGCGACTACTATTTTTGTGTTTAAACTTTGTTGTTAAGTATAACTAACGACGTAAGTATAAATATGTATATATGTATAGAATTTTAATTAATTTATCTTTCAATTAAATTAAATTGTTAAAAACAAGTTTTAATATTGGAATCCTGTTTTGTATATATACCGAACAATGTCGTTATAAATTGCAACACCACACAATTTCCAATATCAAGGCCAGGTATATAGCGATATGCCTTTTAAACACAAGCATCTAATATAGTGACAACATTTTAAATATTTATTGTTTGATATAACTAGTCTGTCCGATTGTCAAATTGTAACATTCGATAATTGTGGTGAAGTATGCTGTCAGAAAATACAGATTGGCTAACAGTCGCATCATATAATCTGGTTGGTACATACATATACACATTCTAATTATTCTCTTAAATGAAATTTGACCATAATCGGATTTTTCGTTCTAAGAACTAAATCTGAGATAAATACCAGCTCATCCCGTTTTGTCATTTGTTCCAATCGAAAATTTAAAATTAACTTAACGAGTAGCGTTTTAATTTCCAGCAGAGCATACTTTTGTCCAATACAATTCCGTTGGCCAGCACTAAACGGTACGTACGCAAAGGGATGTCGTTTGTTAGTCTCGTCGGGTAGAAATCGATCTGGATCGAATTTTTCCGGATCTGGGAATTGAGTTACATCACGATGCAAATCATATACAATGATGTTTATTATCGTCCCTACTGGAAGTACCATATCATCTGTAATTTAAAGTTTTATACTTTCGAACTAAATTGATTGTATATATATGGCGTATAACTTACTAAATTTCATTTTCTCCGATACGGTTCTCGATATAAATGGGACGGGGGGATAAATCCGGACACTTTCTTTGACTACACGATCCAAATATTTTAATTCATTTAAATCATGAATTTGCGCTTCATCGATATTTTGCATGTTCGCAAAAACTCTCAATTCATCGTAAAGATTTTCCTGAATGTCGGGATTCTCGGCCAACAGAAATAATGTAAATGTTAATGCAGTGGCTGTTGTGTCATGTCCCTCAAACATGAATGTATCAACTTCTTCACGAATCCCCTCATTATTTATACTTTCGCCTCGTGCTTCGGCGTCGAGTAGTGTGTCCAACATAGTATATCGCGTCTTCTTCGACTCATAGCTGAGAAATAAAAGTTTTGACATTCTACATTTGGTTCAAATTGTATTACAATACTTACATATTTTCGGTTCCATCAAACTCAACTTGAACTTGTTTGGACTGAAACATTTGTCGACGCGCTTTAATGACTTGCCGCGTAAAATTATGAACGGGAATTATAATGTCATTGATTCTTTTCGAGTAACCCGTTAGCCTACAAATCAGATCCGCACGAAGCCATGGTCGCGTTAAGCGAAATATGATTTGTTCCCCTATTTCGTGAATTTGTCGTCGATACTTATCCGATTCTTCGGCCGATGTTAATTTTATGCCCATTGCTGTTTCGCAAACCGTATTCAATGTAAATCTCGACATGCAATCCTGTAGGTGGACCAATTTATTTGCATCAATTTTCACCGATTCGATAAGTTGATCGGTTTCATTTTTGAATATTCTATGAAATTGCTGCTGCAGTATGTTGAAATGGAAGGTTGGTGTTAACATTTTTCGTCGGCGTTGCCATTTTTGGTCAGAACTAGTAAGTAGTCCGGTACCCAAGAATGGTTGTAAATAATCATAGAACATACTTTTATTTAGACATTTTGGGCTGTTTAAAATCTGTTCGGCATCCTTTCCTATTAGGACATTGATAAATAAATGGCCACCCCACCAGAGACTATAAGTGGTTTTGAATCGATTAGCCCAAATTCGAGCTGTCCGAATAGTATTTTCTGGAAATAAAACAATAGTTTTATAATGGTCGCAAAGTTAAATATGTATATGTATATACATATACATCGTTAAAAGGCCGATATAAAACTTTACTTGCTTGAAAATGCTTGAAATCATGAATGAATTATTGGTGTAAAGAACGTAAGAATTAATTCGCCCAATTATAAATATTCTTTCTTGATTTTGCATTTGAATTGTTATATTTAAAATTCACAATAGAATAAATTTACAATTTAATATTACAACACAATTTACATAACAACTTATGAAATTACACAAATTAATGCAAATAAATAAATAAATTCTTTAATTTATATAGGAGAGAAATATACGACCTTGAAAACTAAAAATTCCGCGTACATTTCATAATCACACCCATAAGACACACACTAACCTGGATTCATAAATAAAATTTCCCAAAGAGTTCCGACAAATAGATAAGTTTTAGGTGACGGAAATTTCTTGTGCAATTGATATTCCAATCTGGTATATAACCAAAATTCGCGTAACACTAGTATAGTAGCGAAAAGGAACATTACAATCCCGATAATTATTAATAGCAAACTCATTTTGAAAAGCTCGCACACTTTTCAGTTCCAACTGAATCGAGTTTCTAAGTTTAACTGACAAATAGTATATGTTGAAAATAGTTTTATCTACATATAAGATCTCTTTGCGGAAATCATAATTTGTTGAATTATAATTGAAATAATAAATAAATGAATATTAAATAGATTATTCAGTTGCGTATATATGTAGATAACTTTAAAAATAAATCGATTCATATTTAGTTATGTAACAAGGAATAATATATGAACTCAAATTTGATATCAAATACAGATATCTATGATTAGTCCTGACTCATTATGACCAATAAGTATGTTACCGATAATTCTTGCATCAAAAATAAATTATCTATAGCTCAAGAGATTAAAAGGCCACATCTCAAAGTAATAATCACAATTAATTTTGTTTTACGTAGTTTTTAATAATGAAAACTAATATATAAACCGCACTTGAGTACTGATGTATGCGAAATATAGTAATAAAGACTAATGTATGCAAATTATTAAATTCAATTTCAAGTTGGCTTCGGTTTTAGCAATGCAATTTATCAAAATGCTGAATAAAACTTATGTTTTAGACTAATATGTTTCCCAAATCGACTCTTTGAAGGTTGGTTGAGGTTTATCTTAAACGAGTGGAAATGGATGAATTTGTTTCTAAAAAATGCAATTATTTTACACTAAACACTAATTTACTTAATTCACATATCTCACGTATTTACTTTAATTCACACAAATCACTTTAATACATTTCAATAACACTTTACTTTTCCCTACTAACTCTGTCGCGGGTAAAATCCAACTAACTAACTCTTACTATTTCATCTCGTATCTCGGGAAGTGTCTAGACTATTATAGTCTAGACACATATATAACCTACTACAGTTTACATCTATCATAGTTTCTATACTCAAATAGAGATGGCTCCACAATCGTGGTACTATCCCTACCTAATCTGTATAGTACTACAATTGCTCTAAGTGCTCTTTTGGTTTCCCTCTCTGCCCTTTCTTAATCCGATAGACCACGTCGTTTAGCTTATTAATATCGGTGTACATTCCCTCCCTTAATAGTTGTCGATTTGGTGATAAAACCCCCGTCCGTTGCAACTTGTAACGCCCTAGTAAATCTCCTTCTTCTAAACCACTGTCATTTATTTGCATACAATACCGGCTTTCATCTGGTCACCTGACACTAGTATTTTCCACCTTGCAACTGTTTCTGAGTTCGATGGACGCTTATCCCGCTGATCCACTATAGCTACTCCTCTAATTGTTGCTCCGACATCATGCTCCGAGTGCAATCCAATACTCCTCGCTCAATATGCATCACGAAGCCATTCATCGTCTTGAAGTCTATATACTCAAAATGACTTCAGTCACTATATTTGCTACGAGCACTTCGTGTTAAAACTCAGTAGTGCCATTCTAAAAATTACGCAAAATTAGTGTTAAAACACAACTAACTAACTTCTTAACTTTTATCTCGTATTTATATCAAATATTCTAACCTTCTAGAATATTCCATAATGTTCGAGAGTGTCTAGGCTATTCTTGAATAGTCTAGACACATCTAATTATTACAGTTTACATTTATGGTAGGGTCTCTACTCAAATTCAGAGGTTGCGACAATCGTAACAATACCTTTGTAAATTTAGCTATTGCTCAGCTTATAACGGAACTTCTTGACGCCGAAGTAAAGTATATACACATTTTTAAACTTTTATCCCGATGACCTCGTGCTCCGATCATAACCATACTTGAACATTTATATCTTCAAATGATACAACTCTAAAGTTCAAAATTGATGAGTTACTATAGTTGCTGAAAACTCCCTTAGAAACTCCATTTATCAACTTTTCATGATGATTTATCTTTAATGTGTTAATTTTTTTTAGTGTAAATCTATTTTATCCAATTATACAATATACAGAAACGCCATTGAAAATTAAATATTTCATGATTAATTATTTTGGCACCAAAGTACAAATCTAAATAAAAAATATTTATAATTATTGTCTTAAATTAAATTTGACCAAAATTGGATTTTTTGTCCTTAGAACTAAATTCGCGATAAACACAACCTCATCCCGCTTTGTCACTTGTCCCAACCGAAAATTTAAAATTAACTTAACAAGTAGCGTTTTAATTTCCAGCAGCGCAAATTTTTGTCCAATACAATTTCGTTGGCCAGCACTAAACGGTAAGTACGCAAAGGGATGTCGCTTTTCGGTTTCTTCGGGTAGAAATCGATCCGGATCAAATTTCTCCGGATCTGGGAATTGAGTTACATCACGATGCAGATCATATATATGGATATGTACTGCCGTTCCAACTGGAAGGTCCGTGTCATCTGAAATAATAAATTTACTTTGGAAATGGATTTTATTTTTTAATTTTAACATATTAGTTTATATACTAAATTGAACTTTCTCCGACACGATTCTCGATATAAATGGGACGGGTGGATAAATTCGTAAGCTTTCTTTGAGTACACGATCCAAATATTTCAAGTTATTTAAATCGTGCACCGTAGCCTTGTCGATGTCGTACATGTTCGAAAAATCTCGAACTTCCTTGTAAAGTTTTTCTTGAACATCTGGATTCTCGGCCAACAGAAATAATGTAAACGTTAATGCAGCGGATGTTGTGTCATGTGCCTCAAACATGAAGGTGTCAACTTCCTCACGAATCCCCTCACTATCGATATGCTCGCCTCGTGCCTCCGCATCCAATAGCGTGTCCAACATAGCATATCGGGTCTTCTTCGTCTCGTAACTGGAATTAAATAATTACAATTCGAACACCATCTTTCACTAATCTATATATAGACTACTTACATATTTTCATTGTGGGCAAATTCAACTTGAATTTGATTGGACTGAAACATTTGACGCCTTTTTTTAATGACTTGCCGCGTAAAATTATGAACGGGAATTATAGTTTCATTTAATTTTTTCGAGTAACCAGTTAGCTTACAGACAAGATTTGAACGAAGCCATGGACGCATAAGTCGGTACACCATCATTTCACCTATTTGATAAATTTGTCGTCTATATTTATTCGATTCATCGGCTGAGGTTAATTTTACTCCCATTGCCGTTTCGCACACCGTATTCAACGTAAATCTCGACATACAATCTTGCAGATGAATTAATTTATTCTCATTATTTCTGATTGACTTGATCAGTTGGTGGGTTTCATTTTTGAATATTTCATGAAATTGTTCTAGTATATTGAAATGGAAGGCGGGTGTTAACATTTTACGTCGACGATGCCATTTTTGATCGGAACTTGTCAGTAGTCCAGTACCCATGAATGGCCTCAGGTAGTCATAACTAATGCTTTTGTTTAAACAGTTTGGGTTATTTAGAATCTGTTCGGCATCTTTCCCTTCTATCACATTGAGAACTAAAAGGCCATTCCACCAGTGGCAGTAGGTGGTTTTGAATTGCTTAGCCCATTTTCGGGGTAGCTGAAATGTTTGTTCTGAAAGTAAGCCTAAAAGACTTTTTTATTTATTTATTGTCACAAACAACGGAAAAATGTGATCAACTAAAAGTAATGAACTCTCGTTGAAATACATTTTAATGTGCTATGCTCCAAGTATCACAATCTCGGATGTTATTTATATTTTACAACTCAAAAATCGTGCTCTATAGATAACATAAACTGGATGGAACATATATGTACATATTTTAAATTATATCATTTTATGCACTCCTCGCAGGACTGGAATGCACTTCATGTGTTTTGTATAGTTTCTTGTGTTAATCATTATTATCTCTCATACTTTACAAACGGAAGTATTATTTACATTAATAATTTAAAATTCAAGGCTTTTTTCTAACGTCAATATTTTTTTAATTAAGAGCTTTCACTTTATCATCAACTTCTACATACTATATGAACACGCAACTTTATTATTCGAGCTATATTCGACGCCTATATACAGATTACGACCTTGACAGTATGCAATTCTTATAAATATTGATACTTACGTATATGCAGGCGCATATACGTATGTATTTGCGCACATTTTACAATCACACATTTACCTGGATTCACAAATATAACATCGGAAATAGTTCCAACAAATAGACGAGCTTTAGGTCCTGGAAATTTTTTGCGCAACTGATATTCCAATTTCGTATACAACCGTAATTCGCGAAACACTAGTATTGCGAATAAGAAAATTACTAATCCAATAACGATTAGTAGTAAACTCATTTTAATAATCTCGAACGCTTCAGCTCCAATCGAGTCGAGTAACTAAGTTTAACTGAAAAGCGCTATACTGAAAATCGTTCTACATGAACGGATCTGTATCAATGTATGTATAAAGTTATTCTATAATATTGACTTTATACAATAATTATAATTCGATTAGATGCATATACAGTTAATCATAACTGATGTATGCCTTGATGGCTGGTATAAACAAGAGTATAATTCATTTATCATGGCCATGATAACAAATTAATTTATCTTAAGGGCAAATCAGTAACAGCTTAACGTTGAATGAACTTTGATTGTTACGGACCTGTAGACCTTTACAAAGATTTCGCTCAGTTTTATTTAATGTGGCAGATAACACTGAACAGAGTGAAAATTATCATGCAAACTGACAAAAATATTAAAATATTTTCAAAAGCACACTATACTCGAAAATGATAAAATGTTGTATTCACGATTTAAAACCAATTGACCAGTGGCCCTATTCTGGTTTTCCCCGAGAATTGGCAATTGGTAAAAATATTTCAAAAATTGCCAACTACAATAATTACCAACTTTTTATTCCATATTTTTCCCCAAAGTGTGTTCTGCCAAATTGGGAATAATTTCCTATTAAAAATTTCAGCAGTACAAATGTTTACCACTAATTACAATTCGTTGTTAATTTATTATTATAAATAAAAATAAAATTTGAAAAACTGAAAAATTGAATAAAATTTATTTAACGTATCAATTTGCGGATAATGACGATAAAAACCGGCGCTATAATTTACGCATTAGGCATAATTATGTGCGGGATACCTCAAACCCCTTCGAGATCCACGAAGCGGAGTTTATTAATAAATATAGGATGCCCTAGCATTTGGTATTGGCAATAAAAGAAGAAATTGATTCTTTTATGGAAGTGTCAACTATACCAAAAGAAATACGCGTTCTATAGTTGCGCTGAGTTTCTTGGCTCAAGGTTAACTGCTGTACACATTTCATGAACGTTATTTACACACAAACTAATTAAGCTTTGTTTCTGTATGTACATATATTATCAGGTACTTTCCAAAAGAGACTGGGTATGAATTACCTAAATTGAGTATCGCTGAGTGTGGTAACTCAATGTATAATCGAATTTTTTAAAATTGTCGATGAAAATTTAATGCCGATATAAAATAAAATTGCCGAAAATCAATAAAGTCAAAAACAGTAAGTGTTGGTTTTAACTTCAAAATAAGTAAGTTTTTTCGAATTCTAATAACTTTTCCATTTCAGATTCTATGAAAAGTTCAATCTTGCCGGCGTCGTCGGTTTTATCGATTGTACTCACGTCTCGCTGTTCAGACGAGCAACTATAGTTTCGAACATGTATACCATAATCGGCATTCCTATATCATTCAAAGAATGTCCAATTTATAAGAACACAGGTTACATTAAGTAAATGATTTGTTGTACACGAGTATTCAAGATTCAAATTATTTATAGATTTTCGATTCAATATAATATATTTCATATCATCTTCAAATCATTGAAATTAATTTTTATTTCGATTTTGAAATATCATATTCAAAACTCCCATCAAATTCCCCAAAAAATATGCAGGGAAAAATAAACGTCAAAACTGCAGTAAGATGGAATTATTATTTCCCGATTGAAAAAAATTCCCAATCGCCAGAATTCACTTTGGGGAAAAATAATTTCGAACTACCAGCAAAACGTCAAATATTCCCAATTCCCGGGGAAAACCAGAATAGGGCCACAGATGTGTTATAAATTCGGTGACCAATATGTCAAATTTTACTTTAACAAATAGTTTACATTTAAATTTACATTTAAAAATAACAGACAGTATGTATAAAAAATTCAAATATCGAGACAACAAAGATTAACTGTCATAATTCGACCAAGGTTTGTATTTTACATACAGGTTTAACCATTAAAATTATAATCTCCTACTTCATTACATTAAAGAATATTTGATTAAATTACATTAAATATTCTTTGATTACATATATTTTTTGAAATGTTTGACTCTAAAATGGCCAAACAAATTTAAAATTTCCCTGTTAAATTTGTAAAGCAGTTCGAACCTGAATGCTTCAGTAATATTTTAGCCAAGTTTCAATATTCGAATACCTTCAATTGTAAGATTTAAAAATGTATTATTGACAGTTTAAAAAAATGATTCATGTAAGCTATACATCAAATGAAATGTAGTAGGTTAGGGTTTACTGTACAAAATCGAGATCAGAGATTTGATGAAGATCCCCGATATTGTGCATGAAATAAGATCTCAGCGAGTATGCTGGCTCGGTCACGTTCTGCGTGCTGATGCGGAACAAATTTTGATCCGATCTCTGAAAGGAGGGCAACCGTATGGTGGGCGCAGAGGTCGTTGCAGACGACGATGGCTCGTATGAAGACCAAGCTCACACTTGAAACTTTTGGAGCCAAATTGTTGGCTCAGTAAGGAGCCAGTAATAACCTTATAAAAATTGTTTTATTTATTTTCATTTGACAGTATAAAATTTTATTCACAAATACTATCGAATCGAATTCATCGTTCAACAATTTTTTAAATTTTTCCGGTAAAACTGGTACAGCACTTCGAGCATGAATGCGAGAGAAATATTTTAGTAAGGTTTCAAAATATGAATACCTTAATTCTATTGTAAAATTTAAAAATGTATTATAGACAATGTAATAAAATAATTTATGTAGGGAAAACAGTAAATGAAATTTAATAGGTTAGAGTTTGTTGTAAATCAAAAGGTTTTCAATTGCAGAGATAAATAATTATTTTAAAATAATCACATCTTTGTATGTACCCCAGTTTCTTATAATTCACGCTGCGCCACTATTCTTAATATTGAACTGATTTTATTCGAGGTTGTTGCCTTGATAAATGAATATAAAAATTTGTTTGTATTATAGGTAATCATCTAAACTAGGTTATCAATAGTCAAAACAAATTCTGGAATTTTTCTGTTACATGAAATCAAGTGAAAATATAAACAAAAATGGTAATAAAATAGTAAACTGTATACGCTTATATGGAGATCACTGATCGGAAAAATATTGATAATTAAGAATAATATCTACCTAAATTACGTACATAACTGTAAACGCTACTTTACTATTCGACTAAACTCCTACACATATACATCTATTACTACGCTGAACTATCCATCTGTATATTTCGTAATTACACTGCTTACCTCGGTCCAGAAGTAAAATATCCCAAACAGTCCCATCTCTAATAATGTCACGCTAATATAGAGAAAGTTTATCCATTCCAAGAAATTAAACGATTTTATGTCAAACTGTCTTGACTTCCTAGGCTTTATTTGCGACTCCAACATGTTGATAGCAGTCTTTTTATAATTGTTAACTACACTACTGTAGAGACAGTATCAAATAATTGACTTGCGGCCCGATCGAGGATATACAGCGTGTCATCCAAATAAAATTTTCCAACAATTAATCACATACGTACCGAACAAACAAAATTTCAATTGTCTGTTCAACTATTTAATTAGTTTTACAATATTATAACGGGTAATAAAATATATGCTCTGTTTAATACACAACAGTTCAATTATTGTCTTAAATTAAATTTGACCATAATCGGATTTCTCGTCCTTAACACTAAATCGGCAATAAAGACGATCTCATCCCGTTTTGTCACCTGTTCCAACTGAAAATTTAAAATTAACTTAACGAGTAATGTTTTAATTTCCTGCAGTGCAAATTTTTGCCCAATACAATTTCGTTGGCCAGAACTAAACGGTAGATATGCAAATGGGTGACGCTTTTCGGTCTCCTCGGGCAGAAAACGATCCGGATCAAATTCCTCCGGGTCTGGGAATTGAGTTACGTCACGATGTAGATCATATATGTGGATACCTATTATCGTGTTTACTGGAAGCTCCGTGCCATCTGAAATTAAATTTATTTTAAAACTGAATTTGATCTTTAATTTTTGACATATTATATATTATGTATACTTAATTGAACATTCTCCGACACGATTCTCGATATAAATGGGACTGGTGGATAAATTCGTAAACTTTCTTTGAGTACACGATCCAATAATTTTAAATTATTTAAATCGTGCACTGTAGCCTTGTCGATATTTGTGTTATTTGCAAATTCTTGCACTTCCTCGTAGAGTTTTTCCTGAACATCTGAATTTTCGGCCAACAGAAATAACGTAAAAGTTAATGCAGTTGATGTTGTGTCATGTGCCTCAAACATGAAGGTGTCAACTTCCTCACGAATTCCTTCATTGTCAATATGTTCGCCTCGTGCTTCTGCATCCAATAGTGAATCCAACATAGCATATCGTGTTTTCTTCGTCTCGTAACTGGAATTAAATAATTGCGATTCGAGTTCGAAAACACCACCATTTGCTAATCTATATACATATATATGTATGTATATACTTACATATTTTCATTGTGATCAAATTCAACTTGATTTTGATTAGACTGAAACATTTCACGTCGCTTTGTAATGACTTGCCTTGTAAAATTATGAACGGGATTTATAATTTGACCTAATTTTTTCGAGTAGCCCATTAGTCTAAACAGAAAATTTGAATGGAGCCATGGATGCATAATCCGGTACACCATCATTTGACTTATTTCATAAATTTGTCGTCTATATTTATTGGATTCATCGTCCGAAAATAATTTTACACCCATTGCCGTTTCGCACACCGTATTCAACGTAAATCTTGACATACAATCCTGCAGATGGATTACTTTATTCTCATTATTTTTGATTGACTTGATCAGTTGGTCAGTTTCATTTTTGAATATTTTATGAAATTGTTGTAGTATGTTGAAATGGAACGCGGGTGTTAACATTTTGCGTCGACGATGCCATTTTTGGTCAGAACTAGTGAGTAGTCCTGTACCTAAGAATGGCTGGAGAAAGTAATAGAAAAAGCTTTTATTTAGGCATTTTGGGCTATTTAAAATCTGTTCGGCATCTTTCCCTACGATTATATTGGGCATTAATAAGCCATTCCACCAGTGGCAGTAGGTAGTTTTGAATTGTTTAGCCCATTTTCGAGGCAGCTGAAATGTTTGTTCTGAAATTAAGCCTAAACGATTTTCTTTATTTATTAATTTGTATATATGGCGGCAGAATGTGAACAATAAAAAGTATTGACTCTCGTTGAATTACATTTTAATGTGTTATAATTGAAGTTCATGTTTAGTCAAAGACTATTCATTTTTTACAACACAATTTAAATTTTATAAAGTATTGTAGTCTGGATGGAACGTACTTTTTTTTAACAATTATCGTATGTTTTATATTTTAAGCCAATAAATAGGTAAACTATATTATATTTTACCAACACAACTTAATTTAAGCGTTTTATGCGCTTTTCTTAGAATATTCATCTTGAGTTTTGATGGTTATTTGAAATCCTTATAACCTTATACCAGTGCAGATTAACTGTCATTACGTACGAGTAACAATATTTGGTTCTCACTCTTTTCAAGAAACTTGGTATAAAAATGAATCCTAATCAAAATTTTTAAAATTTAATAATAATTCGTTTAAGATTGTTGCACACCAACAAAAAATAACGTATTGTAAATTCTAGAATAAATTATCTCTCGGTTTACTTTCACAAAATTATTTTCACGAATCATTCTTTGATTACATACTTTGCAACGGAATTTAAGAAAATATTATTTCTTATCATTTTTTCAGCACCATCCACATAAATAATAAGATAGTTTTTATACTACTAATTTGTAAATATAGGGCTCTTTTCTAACGTATATATAGAATTATTAATTTTCACTTTATCGCATCAATCTTAATACATGATATATGAACACATAACTTTATTATCCGAGCTATATCGTCGCGTGCTTAAACGTTGCATCTTATGATCCCACATACCTGGATTAATAAAAAAAATATCGGAAATAGTTCCAACAAATAGATGAGCGGTAGGTCCTGGAAAATTTTTGCACAATTGATATTCCAATTTCGTATACAACCGAAATTCGCGCAACACTAGTATTGTAAATAGGAAAATTACTAATCCAATAACGATTAGTGGCAAACTCATTTTTATAATTTCGCAAGTTTCAGCTCCAATCGAGTCGTCACTAAGTTTAACTGAAAAGTGGTATAATGAAAATCGTTCTACACGAACTGATCCGCTCGTGATAAAGATTAATCTTATTTATTCTATAATATTGTAAATAAATAATTGTAATTCGATTGGACATTACGTATACAGTTGATCATGACTGATGTTTGGCTTGGTGGTGTACGGCTATGGACAATACTATATTTCCATTATTTCTTATTCATTTTAATAAAATATCACCAATTGATATAATGTGAACATTTATTCAAACAGGCTAAGAGCGCTATAGGAACCGAGCAATTGAAAAACAAACGTCTATCGAATATCGAAAATGGTGATGTTACAACGTTGTTAAAAGATCATTTATTTCGCGGATTAGTTCCAGTGCATCTATTGACAGTCTATACAACATTATACTATATAACTATTAAAATAGCAGACAGTTATGTGGATCACAATAAATTCAAATCACCAGACAAACAAAAACATTAACTGTCATAATTCGACCAAGATCTGTATTTTACATATAGGTATAACCATTAAAACAATCATTTCACACTCCATTATTTAACAGTGTACATTTTTATTTACAATACTCGAATTCCATTTCGAATAATAAACTGAAACGTGTTCTCAAATATGGGTCGATGCTATATCTGAATTATTGCTGCGTAGAAGAATCTGTTAAAAGCCTTTTAAGTTTGACAATTTTATTCTTGCGCAATAAATCAAAGTGATTTTATTTGCAGATGGCATAATTATAAAAGTATGTTTAAAATCGTCGCAGTTATGTACATATACACCGCAGAATATTAAATTTCAGGCAGCGGCACTGATTTTCTCTTCGGGGTTGTTGCCTTGATAATGTAAACATTTGCCCGTATACTAAAATAATCAAAACTATAGGTTATCAAAAAAACGTCTGAAATTTTTCTTGTGAAATGGGATCTAGTAGAAATACATATAATCAAAAATTATAAAAATATTTGTAAATAAGAACAATATCATCCTAAATTACGTGCATAAGATAAACACTGCTGTACTATTCGAAATACCTATTACTACTATTCAGAAATAAAATCTCCCAAACGCAGCTCCAAACAATTGATTAGTTGGAGATCAAACCTAAATTATTGGGTCGCAAATAATTAATTTCTATGTAAGAAAAAATAAACGACTTGCGACGCAATTTGCATCTTCAAAATACTGATATTCTCTTCATGTTATTTTAGTTCACTATACTGTAAAATCAAAAAATAATCCGGTGGCATTAATTGAGTACATATTTTCGAGTAGCAAACCCGATCGAGGATATACCGCTTTGTCCTATGAAAAACGGGATTACCGAACACTAATCGTACATGAAAAACATGACGGACTAAGTTTCGTTTGTTTAATTGTGTTTATCTTTATAATATTGAATCGGAAAAAGCATACAAACCAAATTTCATTTGTCTGTTCAACCATTTAACTCATTTATGTATAACGAGTAATAAAATAAATGTTCTGAATATACAAAGATTTTATAATATTAAATTTAAAATTATTGTCTTAAATTAAATTTGACCATAATAGGATTTCTTGTCCTTAACACTAAATCGGCTATAAATACGATCTCATCCCGTTTTGTCACCTGTTCCAGCTGGAAATTTAAAATTAACTTAACGAGTAACGTTTTAATTTCTAGCAGCGCAAATTTTTGTCCAATACAATTTCGTTGGCCAGCACTAAATGGTAGATACGCAAACGGGTGACGCTTTTCAGTTTCCTCGGGCAGAAAGCGATCCGGATCGAATTTCTCCGGGTCTGGGAATTGACTTTCGTCACGATGCAGATCATATATGTGGAAATGTACTACCGTGTTTACAGGTAGCACCATATCGTCTGAAAAGAATTTTTTTTTGTAATTAATTGATTTTTTAAATTATGGTTATACGCGCGCATAGCTTACTAAATTGAACTTTCTCCGACACGATTCTCGAAATAAACGCGACTGGTGGATAAATTCGTAAACTTTCTTTGAGTACACGATCCAAGTATTTTAATTGATTTAAATCATTCATTGTGGCTTCGTCAATATTTTGTATTTTTGCAAATTCTTGCACTTCCTCGTAAAGTTTTTGTTGAATATCGGGATTCTCGGCCAATAGGAATAACGTAAACGTTAATGCAGCCGATGTTGTATCATGTCCCTCGAACATGAAAGTGTCAACTTCCTCACGAATTCCCTCGTTGTCGATACGTTCGCCTCGCGCTTCTGCGTCCAGTAGTGTATCCAACATAGCATAACGTGTCTTCTTCGTCTCGTAACTGGAAACACATTAATCGGGATTAAATTTCAAGTTATATAAATAAAATCTTTTGCTTCGCTTACTTACATATTTTCATTGTGATCATACTCAACATGTATTTGATCGGACTGAAACATTTGACGCCGTTCTTTAATTATCTTTCGCGTAAAATTGTGCACAGGAACTATAATTTCATCGAATTTTTTCGCATAGCCCGTCAGCTTACAAATAATATTTGAACGAAGCCATGGTCGCATAAGTCGGTACACCATCATTTCACCTATTTCATAAATTTGTCTTCGATATTTGTTCGATTCTTCGGCCGACTCTAGTTTTACACCCATTGCGGTTTCACAAACCGTATTCAATGTAAATTTCGACATACAATCTTGCAAATGGATTAATTTATTCTCATTATTTCTGACGGACTCGATTAGTTGATCTGTTTCAGTTTTGAATATTTTATGAAACTGTTGTTGCAGTATGTTGAAATGGAAGGCGGGTGTTAAAATTTTTCGTCGTTGCTGCCATTTTCGACCGCCACTTGTAAGTAGTCCAGTACCCATGAAAGGACGAAGAAAGTCATATAGAATACTTTTGTTTAGACATTTTGGACTGTTTAGAATCTGTTCGGCATCTTTTCCTACTATTACATTGAGAATTAAAAAGCCATTCCACCATTGGCTATAAGTGGTTTTGAATCGTTTGGCAAATGTTCGGCCAAGCTGGAATGTTTGTTCTGAAAATAAAATAAAAATGGTTTTAATTGCCTTAACGATTAATGATATATTAGGAATCTAGCAATTCGTGTAGTTCCGAAACGATATCCAGAATATCGAAAACAGCTTGAAGCTAATCCACGAATCACTATTGTATTGAAGATGTTTGGAGGCATTTTGGGTTAGAAGATCACTACTAGTCGTCATTAATTTTCGTTACTCCAAAGTTTGGTAACTTTAAAATCTATGTCAGACGAGATGGACAGGCAACGTAATTAATCTTTAACGAGACAATGAAGAAAGGGTGAATCTCATAATTTGTAATGCCACGCAATTAAACGTTTAATACATATTTCCGCTGAATCTTTATAATTCATTAAGAAAGCTTTAGACGTTTGCTGAATACTTTAACGATGTAACGGACATTTTTATTTGTAATTAACATTTAGGATATTTCTAATCAAAATCACTACCAGAAAATTTAAGAATATGTTGATTACAAATAAGAATTTGATGTCATAAAAGAATACGTATGTACGTACATATATGAAAATTGAATTGAAAATGGATAGAAAGATAAGAATTAGGGCATTATTTCACGTCACGACGTCACAAATTAAATATTGTTATACGTTTTAGTCTTGTCAAACAAGGTTCGATCACTGAATTGTGAATAAAACAACCAATTTAAATTCTAGATGACACTAATTTATTTATTCCCCAATTATTTTACAAAACACATATTACACTTTATATTAACTCTTTACTACTATAAGCCCTACCTATTCCTTATTCGTCCCGAGCAGGATCTAATGCATCACTCTTGTAGAGTGCTAATCGCTCTAATTCCAACCAGCACCTTCGATATTCCTCACTCACCTTTCTTAATTCGGTGGACCGCATCGTTCAGCTTTGTGATGCAAGTGTACAGTCCATGAAGGTTACAATTTCGTTGATAAACCCTTCATCTGTTGTGTATTGTAAGGCCATTATTATATTATTATTAAAGTTGGCTGGAACCCAAGCCGGTTCCGCACTCAATGCCACTCTGAGGCCATGGTACAAACCGACGATTCTATCACAATTCGCAAATGCGCTCCGCTGCTCTGGCAAACTGTAACAGCTTAAACCAGGGTAGGGATGATAATTGACCTACATTTAAAGATCTATGATTAAGAAATCGGGACCTAAAACTACCTCGAAAGCGGGACAGCCACAGACAAAGTTAATGCTGTCATCGTCATCTTCAAGACAGTTGTCACACAAGGAATCTTGAACAAGGAATTGGATATTTGGTAACTGCTGTTATTTTATTGGGGTCAGGTTTTACTCCTTCCGGGGTTACAACATGACCCAAGTATATAATTTCCTTACGAAGGAACTGACATTTAGTTGGATTAACTTTCAAATTATGGTTACGAAAGCAATCAAAAACTTCTCGGATTTTCGAATTATGGTCAGTTAAATTACATCCGTAGACAACCACATCGTCAAGGTACACAAAGCACTTGATACCATTAAGGCCACTCAAAACACAATTCATCAGACGTTGGAAAGTCGCCGGAGCGCCTTTCAAACCAAACGGCATTCTTGTAAAATGATAGTGCCCAAAAGTGGTACTGAAAGCAGTTTTATCTTTGTCTATGTTGTCTAATGGTACCTGATGGTAACCGTCAGCTAAATCTATTGTGCTGAAGTATGAACTCTTCCCAAGTTGATCCAAAATGTCCGTGATATTCGGAAGAGGAAAACTGTCGCCTATCGTGATGTCGTTTAATTTACGATAATCGACAACGATGCGCCATTTCTTCTCATCCGTATCCGATTTTTTGGGAATCACTAGTAGAGGAAAATTCCATGGTGATTTACTAGGCTCGATTACGTTATTTTTGAGCATTTTAGTAATTTGCGAATCAATCTCTGATCTTTGAGATTGCGGTAACCGATATTGACGAACATTGATTGGACTAGTATTAGAACTAGTAGGAATTTTGTGAGTAATAGTCTCGGTAACCGTTAGTTTATCACCAGGCAAGAGAAAAATGTCGTTATACTCTCGACATAAATGTATAATTGAAGACTTTTCTTCAGAATTCAAGTTATCAACATTGATACTGTTTTCTAATATGTCTAGCCTATCCCCTAGGTAATCGTTTTGTGATTCAATATGGTAAACATTATAATTTTCTAAAGGATAAAGCGTAAGAGAAAGTTCGGTAAATTCAAAAGGTTCCTCCGTAGTGTTTACAATGCTTATGTAACTAGAATTAGTTTTGCTTTTAATTAAAGAATTCCCGATGTAAATTCCTGGAACTAATTCTTTCGAACAACACAGATAGTCCTTATTATCCTTATCACGAGAATTGAATTTAACCAATTTTTCAGATCTGGGTGGAACAAAGTTTGAGTTAGCATGGCACAAATTTAAAGACAACATGCTTTCCTCAAATGGAATTTTGATAGAATTACTCTGAAAATCAATATGACACTTAAATTTGGATAGGAAATCTTTTCCCAATATACCGCAACATGCTATCGGAAAATCGTCTTTCACTATGTGAAAACGATGGGCGATTTGAATTGAATTAGGTAGTTCAATTTTTGCATCACAAGCAGCAAGTGTTTCCATATGATCGTTTGAGATACCCTTTAAACAACATTTTAATTTAGGATGACAAATAGTATCTGGTTTGATGAAACTCTTTTTGATTAGACATATGTCAGCTCCCGTATCTACTAACAAAAATAGTGATTTACTATTACCAATATCAAGTTTAAGATTAACATATTTTTTATCTAAACTTGAATTCGTTAGTAAAATGGATTGGGTGTTGGAGCTTAATATATTATTAGACGGAATTAATAAATTTGAATTTCGACACGAATTTAAAGTTGCTGAACCGGACAAGTCGCATCGTTCTTGATCGGTTCTTGAAAGTTTTCCGTTTGTTCATTTATGTTATTTAGATTTTTATTGGCGTTAGCTTGTCGTCGCTTAAAGCAATAATTAATTCGATGGCCTGGACATTTACAATATGTACAAATATAGACTGGTTTAACAGTTTGATTGGATATGTTAGGTAATGTCTGACCTTTAAATGGAACATTGGAATTTTTAAATTGGGCCATATGTGAGCTGGATGGCTGTGGACCTTGTGTTTTCGGGAAACTCGAAAAACTAGGTTGGTTAGAAAGTGGTCTAGGGTTCCTAAGATAACATGTAGATGCTGTATGGCCTAATTTGAAACATATCTGACATTTTACCTGTTGCCTAGAAGAACTAATAGAGTTTCTTTTTTGTTTGTGAAGTAGAAAAGCTAATTCTTCCTCGCAGGCTTTAGCCAGAGATTCTTTTAAGCTCGAAAATTGACATGCTTTGACTATTAATTTTATGTGATCATGAAGACCTTCTTGAAAAGCTCGTAAGGCGGTTTTAGAATTAATGCTTTTAATGACTTTCGCCGCATCCTTGCCTTCTGCACGAATGCAAGCTTCGTTTAACTTAGACAAAATATCTTGAACACGACGGGCATATTCTTTGACAGTTTCATCCCGCTTTTGAGAAATATGTACAAGCTCCATTTGCAAGTGTTCACATGAATATAACTCAGAAAATTCGTTTGTTAAATCTAATTTTAATTCATCCCAAGAGGTATATTCATTGTATTTAAAGGTTTGCTCGAATGCTAAATCTAAAAGTTTTGATTTTAGTAAATCTAGAAAAGGCTTAATATCCCTTTCGGCGGCACCTTCAAAAACCGAATCACAACAAGCAATAAAATGTTGTAATTTAGTTGAATCACCGTCAAAAGAAGGGATTAATTTTATCGCTGTTTCTAGTTTAAATGGCATGGTTTTTGACTCTTCTTGACTTGTAACTAGAGAAGTATCTAATGATATTTTACACGATTGTTCTGAAAATTCACAAACACTAAGATTGGAAACCTTTTCGGTTATTTGATCAATGGCATAAACAAGATCTTTATGTAAACCTGATTTTAAAAACGGACGCGATATTTCACTCATATGATTGAAAATTTACATATTTATAGGAAACAATTATAAAACCCGAAAGCAAACAATCGAATTATAAATTGAAATTCCACTAACCTTTACAATTAAAATTTTTTTGTTGAAGTGGTATCCTAAATGTAGTGTTGTACAATTTCCGCAATATAAAATGACATCAGGTTGTATAAGGTTGAATGATTTTTGTGTATTTTATTGATGACTGGAACCGTTTATTGTTGTATTGTGTTTGTGATGAATCAATATGATTTGTTTTTGTTTTTGTGGACGGGCTTCGTCTTCTTTCTCCCAATTTATGTGGAACAGGTTACTGTTGAGCGCATGATATGGTAAATTTGATGACAAATCATAAGCGCTATTAATTAGGTACTGCTACTTTATGATTATTTATGATCTTCACACTCAATTAGGAAGTGCGAGTAGTAAAAAAAATTATTATAAAATTGTTTTTGATGGTAATTAATTTGAATAAGAGTCAGCATAATATATAAAAAAAATTTTTATTAGAATTTTTTATTTTGTTTAGTATTTTTTTTATGATTTAGTGCCAAATTACAACAAAGTCTGATTATTTTATAAAACTAAATCAGATTTATCTATAAGCTTTGTTTAGGTATTACTGCGTTCATCGAACTATTTGAAAAGATAGGTAAAGCTTCGCTTTCAATTTGCATAAACAAAATTTTGTTTTATTTTTTTTTGGTTTAGAATCCGTTAGCATTTTTCGACCGCGGGATCCCACCGCTGCCACCAATTTGTTATGCGCGGAAAATCATGAAGCGCCCACTTTCATCCGATTACAAAACACTAAACAATTTAATAGATTTATTGGTTCAACTTGACACAATCACAACAATTATACAATAACAATAAAAGAGTTCCGAAATTTGAACAATTAATTTATTAAAATTTACTTTATAAAAATGATTTTATGTACTTTAATATATAATTCACAAATATTAAAATTAATTATATTATATATATTTATGTGAAAAAATAAACTTATAATTTATTATGATTATTATGCTTATTAATATTATTAATATTATTTATATTATTCATTATTAATATTATTTATTATTAATATTATTTATTATTAATATTATTTATTATTAATATTATTTATTATTAATATTATTTATTATTAATATTATTTATTATTAATATTATGCTGACCTTACCCGACGAAAGATGAATCCAAAAGAGAAAGAAGTGACAATTCGTCATAATTATTTACAATTTACAATTATTTACAATTTGTTTTGGAGTAGATTTATAGCATTATAACATTGTACCAAACTTATGTAATGCATAAACGAAGTCAATGCTATAACCCTTTCGTACGAGTGGTCACATAACAAGTCCCATTCTTTTTAAATGGAGTTTAAACCGACCAAGGCCGGTCAGAATAGCGACCAGAACTCTCAGTTGGTCTTTCTTCAAAGATAGAGCAAACTTTGTGAGCCTCAGATTAGGTTCACAAATGAAGTACTTAGCCACTCGGCATGTAGCTTCCTTACCACAATTAAAGGTCAGAAGCATGCCGGTTCAGGTCTAATGAATTTCATCCTTGAGTCTGTTTTAGCTAAAACATCAGCTATCTAAAACATCAACTATTACCTTCAATGCCACAATGAGCCGGAACCCACATAACTCTGACACGATTATTAGACCAAAGGACGTTGCCAATGTTTACAGTCCTTGACCAGTTTGGAAGTGATCATAGGATTCCGTAATGAATTGAGCACAGGTTTACTTTCACTGCATAGAATAATGTCTTTTCCGGAAACAGCGAGGTTAGAAGTGTCAATCGCCCAACATGTGAGTGCAATCAGCTCCGCTTGGAATACTGTACAGTTCCGGCTTAGACTCCCACATGTTTGTAGGTCATATTCAGGACAATAGGTTCCGAAACCTGCACCAAAATTAGAGTGAGACCCGTCAGCGAAAAACACGAGTGACTGAGCCTACCAGGAATTGAATTCTTGAGACAACCATGCACGAGTTCCTCGATGGATAAACCACCGAGAAAGAGATATCAAAGCAGAATTCTGCCAACAATTTGTCATTAACCATATTAATTTCTGGTATATATGAACTGAATAAATTGTAGATTAGTCTATGCCCTGTGATCAGGACGAGAGCATTCCACACATCAATACACCGCAGGCGAAAGGCAGCGGAGCATGGTGTGCCTTGTAAGCCCATACTAAATCTATTTTCTCGAAATCATTATTATTTGTTTCATCCGGTCAATTGATACACTTATTTCTTCTCTTACAGACTGGTGGACCTTGTTGAACATCGGAGTATATGCCGACCCCAGTTAATATTATCCACGACCTTTGCTACCAAATATTTCTCCAATGTCCCATCGAATCTTTTCACCATACCATTGTTCGTGTTTTATTTGTACCTTCGTGTTTTATTTATATCGAGAAGCTGGCAGACCTCCTGATGTACGACTGATTCAAAATTTCTTTTCTCATCGGTACTCCAAAACGACTAATCCAATTAATAACCACATTGTTCCCCGAATTCTCCGTGCGGGACTTTTTCCCGCCTCATATTGATCACATTTTTGGCACCACTTTACTAAATGTATTGTCTACATCTTGACCAGTAAAATCGTTGACGTATTTTTGCTAATCCGTTTTCGATTTGGAGGCTGTCCCAATTTATCGTGTTGTATTGAGTTTACGGTAATCATATGCATAGTCGCATTTTCCGTCCTTTCTTTCGACCAATAATACCATTCGATCCACCTCATTTCGGTTTGGTAATGATAATCTCTTGGGTGCTTGGCAAATATATAGGTATCTCTATTCCGGTATCAATTCGATGTTTTATCATGTTAGCCCTTCCTTTACTGTCCGGCCACCGGATTCCGGTGTACTGCAGAATGTCGAATTATACTGTTCGAACAGTTATCGATGATTTTCTATGGTTCATGTTTAGATCTCCAGTCCATTTCTGCATGAGCTGTTCTACTATTTGTAGGTCTATCACCACGAAACTGTTTGCCCTCATGAAGTCCATACCCACAGGATGACTTCATTCGCTTGTTGCCTATAATATGCCTGTACTCTCCAATGTGACTGTTCGTAATCTCAATCCATCAGCTAGTTGTATGCTTCCCGTGATCAACCGCTCCAGTATCCAGGGTAATAACACATTTTTTCCCATCAATACTTCCTTCGATTGTTAAGCTGTCACCGCCTCGTTCTAATTTCAAAATAGGGATGGATGTTATGAGGCAATCGGTTGTGGGAGTTAGCTTCTGCCTCTTTGGCACCCTCCATGGCCAACATTCACTGTCATGGTCCTCGCCGCCTAAGATATCGTGATATTGTCCGTCTCCATTTTATTACTCGGCTTAATCTCTCCAAGAAGTGACCCATCTTATCACATGTCCATCATTTTATTTTACTGCCTCTTTCTCTGAATCTTGGTAAAGACCGGTCGTTGTTCGTGTTGCTATCCATTTCCATTCGTCGCACTTTTGGTGACGATTTTATAATGGCCTGCTTAGTCTCGTTTATTAACGCACAATCAATGGTTTCAGCTAAAGTGGCTTGGACGCAGGTGAAACGAAAGCGAAACGTAAAGATGAGCTCGCGAGATCGGATATATACCCTAGCTATTTCCCCACTTTCAAGGTAAAATATTTCTATCTTACGGTCGCATGTAAATAGCTCGGGTAAATATCCGACCTCGCGAATTCACCTTAAGCGAAACAGTTTTTCCTATTTTTTTTTGAGTAGTTACAAATGTCAATTCATATATGTAATGCGACTTAGTTTTTGCTGTGAAAATATTTTGTTTTGACATATAAGTGATAATTAAATTGAGTTCAAATATAATTTTTTGATAGTCAAGTTAGTTATTTATATTATAGAGCAATAATAATAATAATAATAAGAGTTATAATACTTTAACAGGTAGTGTAAATAATTTAAATAAATTATTTGGTAGATTGTGTTAAGTATATACATACTCGTTATTTCCATTAATTTAATTTATCCTTACAATGGTAAAAACTCGACCAAACAAACTTTTGAGGACAACACTTCTTGTGTTGAAAAAGTGAATGATGTGAACATAACACAAAAAAAAATGTTCATTAATACTGCAAAGGTTGTGTTCTAACTATACTAACAATAATTTTCTATCTACTTCTACGTCACAAGATCCAACTATCAACAAATCTAGCACAAAACGAAAACAATTTATTTATAAAACTGGTAAGAATGAACCAAACTTCCATCTATGGGGAGCTTGAACAGTGTTGTTCCTAATATTTGTTATGCCGGAAACCCGGAGAAAAACATGCCAGGTTGAAGCTCAAAAGCAACAACTGCCTCTACATCCATTTGTGATAATATTATAAACTATATTAAAATAACTATTAAGCACTACAAATATGATAATATTAAATTAGGTTTTGTTATACAAAAATAAATATTACCCATAAATCTTAAGTTTAATTATATAAATACTAATAAGTATGTTGTTGTTATGTAAGAAATTTATTCTAATAAGAACGCAATAGACACAGCGGAATTGAAAACACGATATGGGATACAATTTTGTTCTTGAAAAGAGAGATACAAAGGCCAATCGAATATCGAAAAAAGTGATGTTATAACATTCCACCCTTGTGGTTTCGCCTGTGCATAATTTTATTATAAAAACAATTCACTTTTATATCGCTTATGAAACAAATATGTAGCGAATATGAAGTAAAATCGAACGGTAGTTTCTCTACTCAAATAGAGATGTCACCACAGTCGTAACAATATTACTTTTATGTTCTGCCTTGTCAAACAAGGTTCGATCACTGGATTGTGAATAAAACAATCAATTATTTTCTAGATGAAATTATTTTTATTTATTTCCGAATTATTACACTAAACACGTTTAATTCACATATTTAACTTAATTATTTAACTTCACAATAATTACTTAATTACACTTGAATAACACTGTATTACACTTTATTCAACTTTCACGTTTTCCTTTTTATTACTATTAGCACTATTACGGTTAAAACACAACTAATTTACTCTTAAAATTTTATCTGGTGTATACCAACTATTCTAACCTTCTAGAATATTCCACAACCTTCAGTTTTCCTCACTGTCCTTCCTTAATCCGGTAGACCACGTTGTTTAGTTTTGTGATGATGATGTACGATCCTTACCATGGAGGTTGCAGCTTCGTTGATAAACCCTTCTTTCGTTGTGAATTGTTACGCCATACTAAACCTCCTACTTTGAAACCACTATTAATCACTAGCACGTCACTCCGAGTTTTCATTCGGTTACCGGACAGTCGTATTTTCTTCCGTGCAACTATTTCTGAGTTCGGTGGACGCTTTTCCCGCTGATCCACTACTCTCCTGATTGTTACTTTGGCATCATCTATCATTATCGTGGCAATCTTCTTGCCCATTATGAAGCAATTTTCGCCTGTGGTCGTTCGTAGTTTCAATCCATTCACTGGTTGTACTATTCCCCTAATTAGATCCTCATGCATAAATGTGCGAGCCACTCCTTTATCCAGGGTTATAATATAACTCTTCCTGTCAACATCACCTTTACCTGTTAAATCACCTCCGCCTCGTCCCAATCTTGTAACAGCTGACTCTCCGTATTCTAACTGCTTCTTCATGTTTCTGTTCCTCCTTCTGGGCCACAATACCCTCGTTACCCGATCCTCCATGCACCAGAGATCGTGATTCTGCCCGTTTCCATCTTCTTTCCCGACAGTCTCGTGACATGTGACCCGTTTTGTCACATAACCAACATCGTATTTTCATAATACCTTGGTTTTCCGTCGCTCCTTCCTGGCCAATACTTGATGGTTGTTGCCCCAAGTCACCCCAAGTGACGGTTTTATGATGGCCTGTGCAGTCTCGTGTTTCAACGAACAAGCGATGGTCTCGATGAACGTTGCTTTGTGTGATAACATTACTGCTATTCGTGTCTCCGGATCCCGTATTCCGTCAATAAACGCGTCCATCTTAATTTTCTCAATGTAATCGGGAGAAGTATTTGTATGTGCCAAATGTACTAGTCGCTCAACTGCTGCGAAATACTCCTGTAGAGTATCTTCATCTTTAAGAACCACTATTAATGTGTAATGACCGCGTTTCGAATTGGAATTTAAAAATTGCAAATGATGTTGTTCCATCGAATACTTAAATTTTATCGTGTTCCCTGGCTGGACTACTTGTGGCGTTGTTCCGTTTACTTCGATACATACAATAGAAGTTTCTTTTCGAAGACTAAAACTTTCTCCTCCATCTCTTGAAATTCTATTTGCAATTTCTCTTCAACCTGTTGAACCGTTGGCTGGATTTGCCGTTGACAAACCACGTCGCTCCAACTCCTCCTTTAATTCAGAAATCTTTAATTCGTCTAGAATCATCTCTTTTAATTCACAATCGCACCGCTGTCACCAATTGTTACTGGATTGTGAATAAAACAACCAATTTAATTCTAGATGACATTAATTTATTTATTTCCGAAGTATTACACTAAACACGTTTAATTCACATATTTATCTTAATTATTTCACTTCACAATAATTACTTGATTACACTTGAAAAACATTGTATTACTGAATAGTCTAGACACATCTAATTATTACAGTTTACATTTATTGTAGTATATCTACTCAAATGGAGATGTTGCCACGATCGTTACATTATCAAATAGATCACCATCTATTGAGCATTAGATCAACTATATATAAATAGTAATCATTACACGACCGATGTTCGTTTTATTAAACATTTTTATTGTTTGATCCAACGAAATAGTTTTGTATAAGAATGTTGGGTGTTGGCAACCAAGGATGTCGCATTCCAATTTTTTAAATAATTCCTGAGTCTGTGTTATTTGTTATTTTGAAATACTGATTAAAATTTTATCCAACGCCACCGCGTCATCATAGATGATCTAGATTTCTAGATGAAGTATTTCTATTTTACTTTTTTAGTTGAATGAAGTCATGGGCTGCGGTTGGTGGGTTAAATCATTCATTCATTAATATCGAGTTTTATGTAACTTTAGATTTTATTTTCATATTCGAAATTCATATGGATTGGTGCGAAATTATATTTTTTCGAAGTACAACTCTAAGTATAAATATTCAAGGTCAAATGTAAAGATATAATTTGTACTTAAATTCTCAGGGAAGTTCAATAACATTAAGTGCATTTAACAAAATTCTAGTTCCAAGCACCACATACTCTTTCAAATCAGAATTTAATTTTAAAATTTCTACGTTAATTCAGAATCGTTAATTAAATCTTAAAGTCAAATTTAAATTAAAAGTTGAACAAATTTTTGTTTTATCTAGACGCGACCTTTGGTCTTTTGTGTCTCGTTATCATAAAATAAATTTATTCTTATGCGCTCATCTTTCGCTCCGTGATGAACAACAAAATAACCATTTTTCATAATATTTGATCAATATATAATTTATTACTAAAAATAAATTATTGAAATTTTTTTTAAACGATGTGGTAATACATTTACGTGTTACTTATAGGCAAGTTATTTTTATTTGTATATCAGTTATTGCATCTTAAGTTATGTCAATTTTTAAATTCAAAATTACAGTTTATTTGATATTTGTGGTCGCTCTATCATAATTCATTTCTGAATAAACGCAACATTATTATAAATGAGTCATTCGCGTGCTTAGAAGTCTTTAAGTTATATGATAATTTTTCGAACCGATTGCGAACTATAATATTGTCTGATTGAGCTAAGTTCTTGCTTGAGTAAAGTAAATTGAATTAGTCACGCAACAATTTATGGTTCACTTATCTACTAAAACACAATAATTTCTCTTATCACTAAATATTCATAATTAAAAACACAACTTTATTATTTTATAAAACACTTTATACACAAATACTTGAGCCCGCAGTTCACACATACGTGCTTACCTGGATCCAAAAATAAAATTTCCCAAATAGTTCCAATAAATAGACGAGTTTTGCAAGATGGGAATTTTTGTTGCAGATGATATTCCAATTTTGTATACAACCAAAATTCACGCAACACTAGTATCCCGAATAGTGCCACTATTATCCCGATCAATATAAGTAGCAGACTCATGGTTTAAAAAAAAAAATCGTATGTCTCGCACACGTGTGCATCTAATAGACTCGAATCACTAAATTTAACTGAAATATGTTATTATCTGAATCTATCATACAAATAATTGCGATGTACATAATATAGAGTACAATAATATTGTAATTTGATTAGATCGTATACAGTTTAGGATAGATAACTCTTAACACATTTTTTAACTATATATAAATAAATAAATATGCTCAAGTTCATCTGGCACTTACAATTTCTTATGTCTAATCATCATTACTCATATATATATATATACTATTTTGGGTAATTCTGCTCTAATCAGTTGGGTAAACGCATTTGAAAGAAATTGAGTGCTAATTGCAATTTTTCGTTTATGTGTTGTTGCGATTGTTTGTAATTTCTATATGCGTGCGGATGCTTTACACGCTTTACCCGTGCATGTATTTAAAATATAAACAAAAATTTCAAAATGAACGTCAAGCTTGTAGGTCGGTCTATTTATGCGGTCTATTAATAAACAAACATTTCTTATCATTTTTCCCTTGATTATACTATACTGTGTGAATGACCTAGAAGTGAACAGATAAGAAATAGTATTTTCGTAACAAAGATGCGATTAGGAGTTGCTACAGTTCAAATATTAAATATCTGATCTTGGCCAACAAACAAATTGTTTGTGTGATCAACAAACGAACCTGATCGATTAATTGATGAAAATCGATGTGAACTTGAAAATTGATTAGACGCGAACAAAACATCAACAAAATCGTAATTTGTGTATTGGTACATATGTTGGTTTTACATTTTTTTAATATTTGGCATTATTTGGCTACTGCTGCCTCAATGCGGTTCCATAACGAGCTTCATATGGTCACCAATAAATGAGTATATAAAACGGGTATGCATCATTTGGTTCGTCTTTAACCTAGCGGTTATTTCGCCGATCATAGCACTAATATCAATTTTTAAATGACAGAAATTCAGTATTATATTCCCGGCGAACGAAATTAGTCGATATATACGGTTGACCAACGTTGGAAAATATTGAAAACTTATTTCTTAAAAGTATTGTGAGTCACTTGTCGAAAATTTTCTGACGAAGCTCATTTTCACCTCGGCGGTTAGGCGAATAAGCAAAATTGCCGTATTTGGGTCACAGAAAATCTGCACGTGACAATTGAAAATCCAATATACCCAAAACGAGTGACTGTTGTTTGGTGTAGAATATGGCCCAAAGGCATCAGAGTGCCATTTTTCTTCGTAAAATGAGCAAGGATGCGCAGTAACAGTTAATGGCAACCGCTATCGTGCCATGAAAATAACTGACTTTTTGTTACCTACGATTGAAGGCGCCACTGCCCACACAGCCAACATCGAAAATCGAATAATTAGACGAAATTACTATGTCAAATGGCCTCTTATGAGCTATACGATTTGACTCCGTTGGACTATTATTTGTTGAGATGAATTGAAGAAAGACCCAATTAAAGCGACTATTGGTGAAATAGAGGACAATACTGACAAATAAAGTCAACAGAATTGGGTACGGCAGATCCAGCCGAGGGAGTTATTTAAATGCAATAGTATTCCATGATTAGTCGGAAGGTGTACTCTCGAAAATAAAGTATTTATTAATCATTTGAAAATATTTGTTGCATTTTTATTTGATAAACGAGTACGTTTTTAAAACGAACTAAAACTTGCCGCATATTATTTGGCTCAATATACAGACATGCAATGTTTACAACGGTTGCCTTCACGTTGGTACAGATATAGGGTAGATTGAATGGGTTTGTTAAATCCAATTTTTTTATTATTAGCATCGGCCATGTACAAACAATAAATAATAATAAACGGTATATGAAGGCCATTACTGGCCCCTTACTGAGTCAACAATCCGGCTCCAAAGGTTTCGGTCCTGCGCTTGGTCTTTATACTGTCTAAGACAGCCTGAAGAAGCGAAGTCGGTCTCTACGTCGTTGAGCCATCGTCGCATGCAATGACCTCTGCGCCTTCCATATATTGGGTCTCCTATCAGAGATCACTACACAATTCGTTCCGGATCAGCCCGCAGTAAATCACCCGCACGATTCTTCTCTCAAATGTAAAGAGCCATCTCTCGTACTCATCGGTCAGCGCCCAACTTTCACATCCAAACATAATAACGGGACTGTTCAACGCTTTGTAAAGCTTCAGCTTCACGGCACTTGATAGTTGTTTAAATTTTAGTAGTGGCCTTAGAGGATACAAAGCACGACTGTCCACTGCCAGGTGCACTTTAAATTTCTCACCCACACTCTTATCGTGATGAGAATAGTGATGAGAAAGCCCAAATATTTGAACTTCCTCACTCCCTAAAACGTGTATCGGTCACTACCAGGGATGATCGTTTACGCGTCATTTATTATTTTCTACATTGACGTGTCGGCAACCCGTAGATAACGTCAATAATGTAGACAATTCTTAGAGTGGTTTTGTCAATTAGTTTTAAACTAAACGGTGACCAAATTTCTTTAGGAACAATGCGTTATGGGTGATATTTTTATTTATAGAATGTCCGTCAATGCATTTAAATCTCTTTTCAAAAAGAGCGGAATTTAAAACTAATCGTGCTCAAAAACCATGCATGAATCTACTTCAGCGTCATGTTTTCCCATTACAAAATTATTAAATTGACCCATAAAACAACGATATATAGGGTTATATGGAGTGGGGCCCTCTTTATAACGGTGGAACGGTATAGAGCAGTTCGCAGAAAAAACGGCTCACAAGAAACCAGACAAAAAGGTTATAACTTTCATTAAAAATAATCCGGGGAACTTTAACTATGTCCGTGCCATAAAATTTAACACACCACACTCTATGGTAACACGAATTCGAGTTCAGGAAAGCCAAATCGTTCAGATAACCAACACTTGTTCATGTATATAAAAACCAACCACTTTCGTATTATTGTCGCAGGATTGTACAGTCCACCAATACATTCTAATAAAAACAAACAATACTCAGATTTCTTCAACCGTTTGGGAAAAAGGTTCATAATAGGTGGTGGCTTTAATGCGAAGAATACTCACTGGGGTTCTAGATTAACTACAACTAAAGGAACACCAACATATTGGCCAACTGACTCAGGAAAAATACCTGACCTGATCAATTTTTTTATAACCAAAAGTATTTCTGGACTCTGCTTATTTGACCATCGCCGTACATTATCATGGCTGCTACATCTCTCTCTTATACTTGGCAATTAATTGGAAAAAGTTGAAAACTTTAATTGAAGCTGAGTTGAACTAATTTGTAAGATGAAATTAAATTAAAACAATGTTAGCCCGAATGCCGCTTCAACTCTACGTCCACTAATGAAACGCCTCTATCTTGCTTACTTGACCACTGATAATTTCATTACTGATAAATCCATCTTTTACACCCACCATTTGAATAGAGAAAAATAAAAATTTAACAAAATCTAATCTACCTATTTGTTATAAGCCTATACTTTCAGTTTGTATAGGGACATTTTTCATTTGGACGTTATTCATGTACTGACTTAAACTTAAAACTTGTTTGGTCAGTGGTCAATATTGTGGCCCGCCTAGAAATTCGCATCAAGCATCATTGACTGGAATATAATTTTTAAGAACATAAGGAGGAATAGCTTGTCAGATTTTTAACTTCTTCAGAATACACTGCTTGGAATGTCATGGCATTAAATGTTGCACTATGCAGTTCAGTTAAGTTTCAAACGATATTAATGTTGGGACATTTTTGGTTCAACTTAGCTTCTGTTAAAAAATTTCACCAAATTTCTCAATTCAATTGGAAAGTATAAAAGGTTTGCATAACAAATACATGTATATATACGGTAGTGGGCGAGGTAGTAAAGTGATTGACTTTGGATTGGTGGACCAAGGTTCTCGAGTCCCATTAGCGACGATATTATTTTAATTTAATTTCTGCTGTATCCAAATTGGTTCAACACACAGCTTCTGTTAAACATTGTAGTGGCATGTATACAAGATGGGTATATAGCGATTGTGAAATTAACGCAGAGTCCATTGCCTTTAAATGATTTGTATAGCACGAAATATATGTGCGGCGGTCGTCCAATAAGCAAAGTCAGTGAGATTGGATTTATGGATCTCTAAGTTCAATTCTCCATGGAGCCAAGCAAATTTTGATTTAATTTCTCCTGTAAAATTTGTGATGGTGAAATGGGTATGATGGGTAAATAGAGATGGAGCGGTAATGATATTATACGGCGATGGTCAAATAAGCAGAGTCCATTGTCGTTGCTAAAATTTTCAATTTTTTTATTCAAATGGCAGCTGTAAACGCTAGGAATATCACTATACATATATGTATATGTATGGCGGCGGCTTGGTGGTTAAAGAAGCTGTGTGGTTTGATGTTAATCATGACTAGTTCAAGCCTGAATATATATTTATAATTGAATTGCAAATTGGTCATTTTTAAATTAAAAAGAGATTTTTTTAATTTAATGAGAAATGTATGGATGCCCGATAAATTTTTTTTACCCTTAATCGAGGATCGAACACTGCACAACATCCACGATTCCAAATCCTATATGACACCGCTTACTTTACCACCTCACCATTTCCATATATAGATTTTCCGCTATACTCATCCTTTATATTTGCCAATTGAAGGGAGAAATTAAATAAATTAAATTAAAAATTATTTAATGCCAAACTCAAGTTCACAAATTCAAATTGGTTTTGAAACATTTAATTAGGTCAAAAATTGGATCTTACCAACAACCGATCCAATGCTCTTGCTAAGTATAAGCACTTCAAGTTAGATACATTTGCAAAAAAATGTATGATTTGGCCAGCAATTTTCAGTTGTGGAGTCAGGTTTTCAAAGTTCTCAATTACCATTCATCATGTTCGGTCATAGATCCCAACAGATCTTCCAAGTCATTGTAAAATGAGTCTTAATCTTGGGGCTGGTTGGCTTCTGTGGGCGTACATACACAAATTATCGACAGGTCATCTCCACTGTATAACAACGTATAGCTGGGACACATGGTCTCCACTTTTAGGCCAGCGAGTTTATTGAAAAACAACGAGTTCCAGCCGATACTCCTGCTCCTAGCTTCCTAAGTGACTGCATACATTTTGTTAATTGAATAATTATTTTCGTGTAAATTCGCCTAATTGTATATGTATGATTAATATCATAGCTCATTTCTGTGAAATCAAACTATTCTTTTTATTATTCATTACTTTTCCTTTATAGTATTTTTAATTTAATTTTAATATTAATTACGCTTTACACATTGTTGAATTGCAAATTCAATCGGAAACGATTGAGTTTTTTTTTGGTATTTGGTACTGTTTAACTGAAATTAAACGACGTAAAGTGACATCTATTAGAAATAATCTGTACTATTTATATAGATTTTTTATTTGAGCAAATATTTTCATGTAAATTCGCCTAAATGTATACATTATTGTAGAATGTCCATACGCCCTTGTGAAAACAACAACAACAACAAAGTATTTATTTATGTTTGTTTAGTAAATCGGTCGAATTAAAAGGAGTGCATTTGAAGATTTGTGGAAGTGGTGCATACGCAATGTAACGTATTTTGAACAATATAATATGTATGTGGGCTAAAATCTAAACACCTATCAAGTGCCGTGAAGCTGAAACTTTACAAAGCATCAGGCTCGTTGTTATATTTGGATGTGAAAGTTGGGCGCTGACGGATGTGTGCGAGAGATGGCTCCTTACATTTGAGAGAAGAGTCATGCGTGTGATTTACGGGCCAAAACGCGGAATAGATGGCACATACCGAGCTCTGTACAATTTCGAGATCAGAGATCTGATGAAGATCCCCGATATTGTACATGAAATAAGATCTCAGCGAGTACGCTGGCCCGGTCACGTTCTGCGTGCTGATCCGGAACGAATTGTGCAGCGATCCCTGAAAGGAGAGCCACCATATGGTAGGCGCAGAGATTGTTGCAGGCGACGATGGCTCCACGGTGCCGAGAATGACTTGGCTTCTTCAGATTGTCTAGGACAGTATATGAAGACCAAGCCCAGGATCGAAACCTTTGGAGCCAAATTGTTGACGCATTAAGGCCTTTAAAACTGTATTATTTTTATGCATGTGGGTGCCGATTTTAATATTTTAGAAGTTAGAGGTTTCCGCATCATAATTTTAAAGTTTCCGCATCATAATTTTAAGTATTTTAAACTATAGGATTTAAGCAGCCATCCAATTAAAATTTGCTTGAGGAAGCCATGGCTTCTGGTATTCAACTGAGTACACTCGGGCTCAAATGCCTGTTCTGTGTTAAGAATATTGATGGATTTAATTACTTTATGGCAAACAATTTTTGCCGCCAAAAATCAAGTTATCTTCCTTTTTGTATTGAACATCAGTATTTAAAATTTCCTGTTTTTTGGCAATGTTAAAAGTCGATCATTACCATGAGGAAATCGGTTGATATTACAACTTCTTTTTTGTTTTGATGTTTACTTTGCTCTCCTTGGCCAAATATACCTTGGCTATGATTTTCATCTGAATTAGACTTGAAAGATCGAAAGTATGTGACGTGAAAAACTTCCTTTGCAAGGACAGAATTAAGGTCCCATTCGTATGTCAGGAGTCAAAGTACAATAACGTTTGTAAGGGAATTATAGCTGTATTGCTAGCTGCGAGTGTAAATATTTTCTTAACAGTTTACATTTACAGTTTGGGCTCCGCTTTAAAACAGAAAAATTGTTAAAAAGCAAGTAAATCGTATGTACACGTTTTACTCAAGCACAACTAAATTTGTAGCTTTTTTGAACAGTAATGTGTTGTAGCAGTTTAGAAAGGTCGATGTGCCCACTATTCTCAGAAATGTTAGTGTCTAAGCCAAAATCTCATAGATTTTTGTGCTTCAGTGAAACGAGTACATATATACGATTTGCATTATTCTCGTCAACATTTCAAGATTTATCAGTGGAGCCCAATCATTGAGCGCTTTCAGGTCTCTCAACATGTTGGCATCGAAAATTTACTGATGGAACAAATGACATACGATCTATCACATTGCCATGAAATTTTCGATAAATCAGATGCATTCAAAACTTATCATGTTAAATTTACTCAACATGTTGCCAACTGTTGGCGGAACTGAAAGCGCCCATTGTTATATAGTAACGTATTGCACCAATTTAGAAAGGTCGAAGTGTTCACTATTCAGAAATGCTAGTTTTCATGGCCAACACTCTCAGATATTTGTGATCGAGTGAAACGTGTACATACCATTTGCATAATTCTCATACTATTTATTGCCAAGATTTCAAGCGTCATCACCAGGAGGGCTTAACCCCTTTTATAGTAATGTATAATTACAATTTTGAAACGTCTCAAGGTCCACCATTTAAATGTCGAGTAAATCGTTTACATATACGATTTGCATAATTAATATCAAATCTTCAAGAATTTGTTAGCGGAGCCCAACGCTTTTTATAGTAACGTATTGCTCCAATTTGAAAAGGTTCAAGTGTCCACTATCCAGAAATACTATAGGGTTCATATGGCCAATTTTCTTTGGGTTTTGTGCTTGAGTAATACATTTGTACATGAATTTATTTTATATGTACTCTGTTAAGAAGATATGTACACTCGCAAAAATGTATATTTTGGGTAAAAACTTTACACCGGTCAAATTACTACTGGATTCGGAAATTCAGCCTCCGACCGCTCATTCCTTCGTTTTTTGGATCGTCGATTCTCCCTCTATTTTAAATTTCTAATAAAATTTATTAATTGTGGTTTTTAAAAGAATTTATGGTAGCAGAGATAAATGTATTCCATATGGAATCTATTTGAAGAACTCCATCGCAGAAACTCCACCAGTTCTAAAACTATACCACTCAGCAACACAACAATTAAAAACATTGACTCTGGGGCGATTGAGATTCATCCAATCAATACAATGTATTTGAATTTACGAACCTCTGTAACTATAAATGGATCTTTGCTATTTCTCAGTTAGGTTCTAAGACAGTCTTGTGTGGTTACCTATATTTAGTACGAGAGTTTATTTTAGTCCATAAACAAATCACAACAATCAAATTTTATTCGATACAAATTAATTTTATTCATATAATTTAGATTCACATTAATTGATTTTGTCGTCTGGTTTCATAAACAAAATTTCATGCATGGTTTCATGAGCTTCTAATATTTTAACGGTTAAATTTGGTGCCGAACTTATAATGATTTTGGATTGTGGTTTACGACAGAAATAATGTCTCTCCTGATTAACCAAACAATTATCATCATTTGTAAATGTGTAACCAATGGTGTACGTATAATTAGGCCGAATACGAATTGATGAGCCCAAACTTATTACAACTGATATTGCTAAGTAACTTGTTTCGTATTTATTTAATTCTATATTGATAGGTGTTTGGGCCAGCCCAGAATTTTGGCATGCTATTGTAATGTTAAAACTATTCATAATGTTTAAACTAGTGCCAAAAACAAATCCCCGTAATATCATTTCAGATGTAACAGAAAATTTGGTGTCACAGCGCGAATTAGTGAAAATTTCCTTCCATTCATACGGTATTACGAGCCCCATTCGTGGCGTAGAAATCCACATACCGTTATCGCCACAGTCACGCCCGAAAAATTTTTGGCTACCAATCATCATCATATCGGTTTTCGTTAACAATTCTGGATATTTCGTGTTAATATGAAGCAGCATCTCTTTGGACAGTATCGGAAATCGTATTAAGCGTATCAGTTTGTTGAATTTTTCGCGACACTGCGTAAAATGTATTTGATTTTGAATACAATGATGGTTCAACCATCGGACCACGGCATCAATGATATCTGTTTCCTTGCAATTCGTCCGGATTTGGTCAAATGTTAAAATTTCTTCGACGGTATCCGAGTGAACCGACAAAAATTCATTACGGGCTATTAAATTTTGTAAGTCAAAAGCGACCCTGCGTTTGGCACAATTTAAAGGAATCTTGTAATTTTGAACAACACAAAAGTCTAACATTTCTAAATGGCCAACATATTTTGAATTTTGTATTACATTGAGTAATCTTATCACTTTGTACACTTTTGCCAATTTCAATAATTCAAAACAATTTTTTTCACTTATGTCACATTTGTCGGTGTAAATAAAACGAATGAACTGATGAAAGACGTCATATCCATAATCGATAATCGGAATTAGTTTTTTTTCGCCCAAAGCCGATTCCAACTGTTGTTGAAACACAATACTACGCTTCATTAACTCTAGAGAGTGGGCAAAAATACGTTTGCCCTCGATCGTAAATGTAACATCTGACAGGAATGGTTTGTTGAAAAGCTTGTCCGAAATTTCATTCATTTCGAATGGCAAATAATTAATTTGAAATTCCATTTTTGAATACTTTCGTCGTAAATACAGTACACGATTTAGACACTTGTATACAATTCGAGTAAATAAGTTCAACTGTGGCAAATTTATATTCTAAAATTGGTTTGTTACATGCATTTTTATCTAAATAGTAGCAATGATAATTACATTACATGTTAAATATAAATCGGTAACAAACATTTACATCAATATGACATCGAGTCATTTGAGTGATTAGAAAAGTGTTCTGGGAATTGGTATTTCTAATTAAATATTTTATTCCGCCAGTTGGAGTAAATGACATATGCTATGTGCTGCGAATTGATTTGAATTGATTAGGGTTGTGAACCATGCTACCAAACGGATTTCCAATATGAATTATTTTTCCTATTTATGTATATCTTTGTTGTTGCTCAATAGATGGCATCATTAAACTGCATTATACGAGCAAGCTGTATACAGATCTTTAGTCCTTTTATTGATAAAGCAAAAATGATTGGAGTCAGTGACCGACTCCGAAGTTCACAATTTTCTTTCACTACACCATTTTCCAATGTTGGTATTGATTTTAGTGGACCATTTTATACCGCGGCCAAAAAGCAACGAAATATTTGGCATTTTTCGTTTGTTATATATCAATATATGTACTCTGGATGATACAACGAATTCGCCTCGCGACTTATATCAGTTCTCAGCAACATAACGGTTCTTTTCAAGCGTAATGCCAAATGGAATAAATTAAATTGCACTTTTCACAACGCGGTTCGTCTCTCTGTACGGAGCTTTATGAAGTAGCAACAAAATCCGAAACATACCACCTATCTGGTAAATAACTGGATTCTCGGAAATGCGTCTCTAACTGCCGAGGAATTATCTACATTGGCTTAACAAGTATAAAACTGATAGTTAACTTCAGTCCAATTATACCGTTTTCTTCAGTCCCAAATGATTTTTTATCACCCACACCAGGGAATTTTATAATTGGTCATGCCTCTCAAAGCAATACCGGAGTACGGCGTCAAAATCGATAAAATTTACTGAATACTGAAACGATGGCAACTGACTTAGCAACTTCATCAGCATTTCTAGACCACACCACGTACCATGAACGTACTATGAAGCGGGTAATTCATCAAATGTGCCCTCACAACCATGCGGGAATAATGAAATATTTTCAAGGCCGGGAGAATGAAGACGCCTCAGTCCCAGATCTGCGTTCAATTGTGGATGACTCATGTTATCGTTTTATGTTATATGTATTACGAGGAGGAGAACTGGGGGCCAAGTGCTCGTTGTTATTATTCTGAGGTAAAACCACCACATTATCGAGAAGAATTTGGCCTAGTTCATCCACTTCATCTCCATCGGTAGATCCAGTGTGAAATTTTTCGGAGTATAACCGAGGAAGTGACCAAATTCGGTTATAAAATCCATCGAAGGGCAACATATCTAAGACTCTTGCCTAGACGCTTAAATACAACCGAGGGTGAACGACATATCACGACCGTACCATAGTGAAACTTATAAAAGCGGAAAAACGCCCATAAAAAATATTATGATTTTGTACGACAGCGATTATAATGCGCTGGAAGAATTAGCATCAGTATATAGGTAATTAGGCCAAAAGATGTTTTCGATTTAAGCCAAGACGACAAAGCCAGAGTTGTGTTAGGTCTGGCTGCTGCAAATGAACAAGCACCGATTCTGATGCATATTGAAAACAAAATTTCAATACCCGATCATGATATTTCAATAGCCGATGAGAAATAAACTTATTCTATCAGTTTATGCCAGAATCAAGGTACAAAGTGGGCTGTGCAGAAAGAAAGAGGCAGTGGGATCAATTTATACATAGCCATTAGATTGAGAAAGCATTTTTCTTCCACAGCATATTGTCATGCTCTTGACTTCGATCTATTTTAACGCTTCCAGAGTTTGATTACTAACTTAATCACACACTTAATCGTTGCGATATCAAGACACACATGTATACATTTAAAAATTTCGCCCCCGTTGAAGATGATTTGCTCCACTCGCTAGTGACGAAAGATGCCATTTAGCATCTTAGTAAATCATGTTGCACTTGGAGAGCCCACAACTAAAACTAAACCATCTGAAATCAATATATTATCAGAATATTAACAAAATGGCTTCAAAAGCATCCAAATTTTACCGCTTTGTTCTACAAACAAATTACCTGATTTATGTATATACTCGATGAAAGCAACTTCAATCCAGGAATCAATAGTTCGGAATATTTTGGACACGACTGTGTTGTTTATAGATGTGATCGCAATCTTGATCGGACAATGTCGTAATCATAGCCTTGCATTCTAAACTAATGAGTGCTGCAATAACATTAGTCCCATCAGGAGTTGAGAGGAGTGGCCTGAAGATTAAAATTAACCAAGGTTATATGTTTATCTAAACAGTATACATACCTCCTAATTCAAACAGTGATTATTATGCTGCATGTGTCGATTCGATTGAAGAAGTAATTAATACATCAAATTCATCCTCCTTGAGCTTGGTGACTTCAATCTTCCAAATATCATCTGGAATTTTGACTGGAATTCAATTGCATTCTTCCATGCAATATAAAGTCAGATGCAGAATCTCATGATGCCATGCTTCGATATAATTTAAACCAAATTAACACCATTGCTAATAATCTGGAGAGGTTTTTAGAACTTGACGGCAAACAAGCGGTCCTTTTTACAACACAACGAGGAATCCAATGAGTCAAATTTAAGTACAAGGCCTATTTGGATGGCTTCCAAGAAAAAATTAGCATTATTCCAAAACAGTTCTGGAAATACTTCAGATATAAACGTGAAATCGAGGAGTACCTTTCCAATATAACTTATAACAAAATAGCGGACATGTTTACGGCATTTTTTCAATCGTATTGGGTAAGCAGTACCAACACATGTATTTGAAGTGCTTTGGAAGCGGATATGGGCCTGACGATATACCCTCACCAATTCCGAAATTATTTTAACTAGTAGTTTACAATGCTCTTAAATCCACACTAATACGTTATACATCTGTCAACCATATAGTAATGCAGTAGCTGGTCCCCTCCAGAATCCTTTGGACCGGTTTCTGACGAGAATGGATTTTCCTGAATATCAGCTCTGCCACCTGGGGTATTTGTTTCCACATTCGTTATGTCCATTGCTACTTAATTTATAGTGAATTGCACTCCCATTTAGTATTTAACCGATTTTTAAAATCGTGGCCCGGGTGTTACCACGTGGAGGTATATTAAACACAATTGGTGATTTCCACATAGTTACAACGTTGGAATATAGACCATTAAGCCTTCTGGTTATATACAGTCAACGCCTACCCTATTCAAAATGAGCCACCACCACTTTACTTAAATAAATAAATAAAATAAAAAAATATACAGTTAAGAAATTTGAGTCTCGTTCGTTACCGGAATTAACCAGATTAAATAGATTCGAGAAACAGCTATTACTCTGTCTTACTGATTTATGTTCGGATCTGGTAAGTTTCCGCATATTGAGTCAAATTAACCCGCAGGCTCCACTCTTGGTGGTGCCATTCCGTTAATTCCTTTAAGTTTCAACTTTGCAACCATAGTACCCCTGGAGCCCAAAAGCTTTGGTTTCGGATTTTTTCTGAAAAATTTCGATAAAAATGAGGAAAATCTGGTAAAAGTTAAAAACGAGCTAATACAGTAAAAGTGCCCCATTTCCCCACATAACTTGGGTTATTATTATTATTATTATTAAAATTGGCTGGAACCCACGAGGATTCCGCACTCAATGCCACAAAGGCCCATGGTGCGAACCTAGGATTCTATTCCAATTCGTCAACGCGCACTGCTGCCTTCGCAAACTGAACAAGTTTCGACCAAGGCAGAGAGGACAACTGATCTAAATTTAAAAACCTAAAGTTGTGTACCTGAATTCGTATAGAACTGAAAGCACGACAACTGCTCATGAAAAGAAGTCAGTCATCATCTTCCTCAAGGTAGTCCTCGCAAATAACATCATGAGCTAAACACATACGATGCAGACTATCTGAACGGCCATGTCCCATAAGAGTCGCTACCAAGATTCTAACTGGTTCTTTTTTAAAGATAAAGCATACTTCGTTGACCTCAAATTGGGCTCCATAATGAAGTACTTCGCCTTACGACAACTAAAAGTCTCAATCCACTGAGACCTTAGGTCCTTAAAGGCGTAGTCCTTTATTACTTTCTTCCCGTTGTTGAAAGAAACAAGAAGCGCTGGTTCAGGACCAACAAAAGTCAATCAGGCTGTGCCTAAAATAAAGGTGCATAACTGAGGTAAGGAAAGAATGGATCTCATGGCAAGAAGTATAGTCGAGGACATAGCCCCAGTTATGGCTCTGCAAGCAAGATTTTGTAGAGCACTAAGCTTGGCTACAGAACCCTTCAGGTCAACCACTGGCCACCACACATAGAAGCATACGATAGTAACGGTAGGACTAGTGATTTATAAATGAAAGAAAGCATCCTAGGGCTTAAACCCCAGGTTTTCCCGAAAGCTTTGAAGTTTGTAATCCAGGTGATTCTTCCAGGAAAGTTTACTATCCAGGACAACACCAAGGTGCTTGACGTGGTCAGATTTAGTGATCGTTCTCCCAAAAAGGGAGGGAACAGATAGTTCAATAGTATTCCTCTTCCTTGTAAAGACAATTAAATCAGTTTTAGAAGGTTTGACGTGAAGACCCTTTTCAACACACCATGCCTCCACAATAGTTAAGGAATGCTGAATTAGGTCGAATAAGACACTGAGATGTTTGCTTGAGACTGTCAAAACGAGATCATCAGCGTAGCTCTGTGCAATGTAGCCAGATTGCTGCTGCTTTACAAGTAACTCGTTAATGACCAAAAGCCACAGAAGAGGTAAGATCACATCTCTCTGAGGACAGCCTTTGTTAACCTTAACAGAAACTAACACCCCATCCAGTTGCACCTCCACAAGTCGAGACTTGAGCATAGATTCAATCCATAAGATAATGGTGCGATCAATACCAAAATTGGTACAGGCAGTAGTGATCGTAGCAAACGAAGTTCTATCGAAAGCTCCCGCAATATCCAGGAAAGTACCAGTAAAAAACTCCTTATTATTAAGACAGTTTTCAATTCTGGTTACAAGTTCATGTAGGGCGGTTTCACAGAACTTACCGACTCTGTAAGCATGTTGCATGTTACTGAGTGGGGTGGTGATTAGAAAATGATCTCTAATGAATCTATTGACCATTCTTTCCAGAGTTGACGATAGACTAATAGGCCGAAACTAATAATTGAACTTACCAGCTTTCGGGATAAAAACAACTCTACTTCTTCTCCAAGAATTTGGAACAGTGCTAAAAGCAATATACATACTTGAAAAAGGTGGAGCAAATGATCCTGAATTAGAGGAAAGCCCTGCTATAGTTCAGCAGGAAAAATACCATCAGGCGCCGCCAGCCTTATAAGGTGCAAAGGAAAATAGGCTCCATCGCAAGACATCACAATTGATCAGCTTGTGAACCAGACGTCCTAGTGAGCCCTAAAAAGAAAAAACCCTAATCGGTTAATTTTCGATAGCGGCAAGGTTTAAAAGGTGGTCGTTTAAGGTTAATATTAAACGAGATACACCTGTGATCAGAGGTGAGGATGTCATCCGTCACCTTCCAGTATAAAATTAAATCAATCTTGGACACGGAGCATATACTAATGTCAATCACCTCCCAACGGACAGAGTTGGCAAAAGTAGCCTCGCATGCAGTATTGAAAATTTCGAGCTCAGAAGAGCTTAAATAGTTAAGCAGAGAAGAACCCCTGTGGTTAATGTTCGTTCTACTCCTGATCGTGTGATGAGCATTAGCATCACAGCCAATCACCAAGGGGGAATGCTTATTCTTACACCATGTCACAAGATTAGTGAATTCCTCAGAGGGAGGCGGTGAAGAGGAGACGTACGGCAAATAAAGTAATGAGCACAGCTGCAACATCGGCCGAGCTACGCTGACGACATTATAAAGTCGAACAAAAAAGAGAACAAAAGTTGTCCGTAGACAAAGATAATCTTGAAAGAGATCCTCTCCAGGACGGACTGCAACAACAAACCGAAACCATTTATATTCTCGAAGGATTTCTGGTCAACCCGGAAAACAATCGATTGGCGATTTGCCTCACGTTTGCAACGGACTACCTTCCATCCCTCAATTGCAATAGCTGGATTCATCAGCTTGATGGTGGTGGTTACTACACATGGATCCTCAAGTAATAATAAGTTCAATCATCAAAGTCTGTAGCGCTATACTGTTCCACGTAAACGTGCTCGCAAGTCAAAATTGTCTTGGTGGTCTCTTGACCAAAGCGAATCAAGAAAATTGGTTCGTAAGTTGCGCAAGCTATAAAAGAGACTTTATAACGGAGCATGGAAATGCTAAACCGTGGGGCTTTGTCTATAAATTTAGCACAGGCAAATTGAAAACGAATGAGGTACTAAGTACCCTGGTGAGCGGTATTGGACGAACAACAATCTGTTGGGAGGACACTACAAAATGCTTGCTCAACACCTTACTACCAAAGAAAAGGCAAAGAGAAATCCGCGCCGTTCGTAGCTCTGCACCAACTACACCAAAGGTGAGCCACTTCAGTGATGAAGAAGCCACTATGACTATTCGAAAAGTTAATCGCAGGTTAATGGACATATTTCAAAGAAGTGGTACCTAAATATAGTGACAAACAGTTTGGCTCCAGAGAAAATAGATTCACAGAGGACGCAATGATCAAATTGATTAATATGGTCAAAGAGTCGAACCAAAAGTACAATCTGGGTGTATTCCCAGATGTATCTGGCGCGTTCGACAACCTGTGGTGGCCCAGCATCATGTTGGAGCTAAAGAGATTCAATTGCCCACGCAATCTCTATAACATCCTAAACAACTATTTTTCTGAAAGGAAAGCCACTGTTATTTCAAGTAATGGCACACTTAAAAAAATGGTCAACAAAGGATCTCCGCAAGGTTCAATCCTTGGTCCACATCTTTGGATTATTATGAACCAGGAAGTCCAAGAAGTAGCATTTGCGGATGATAAGGTAATGCTTTTTGCTGGGTATTCAAGAAAAAGCGCCAAAGATATAAGATGGTGAAAACTGTAAAATGGCTGGGAGTTGACTTCGATGAACGACTTCGATGGGTCACTTCACATGTCAAAAGAGTCACGGAAAATAGTAAGAAGGTTTTCGCTGTGCTAAAACGAGTTGCTAAAGAGAACTGGGGCCTCAAGCAACGAACACTATCAATAATATACGAAGATCAACTAGTGGTATCTTCATTAACATACGCGTGCGCGGCATGGGCAGACCTAATGAACTGCCACCATCGGCGCATACACTAGTTAGTGCCCAAAGAAGTATCTTGTTCGGAATTACTAAGGCTTACAGAACGGTGTTAACTGACGCCGTTCCTGTCTTGGCCGGCATGTTTCCTATTGATATACTCTTAAATGAGAAAATTGCCAACTACAAGATAAGGAATAGACAAAATGTGAGCTACTTCGACCAAACCTCATGGGCTCGCTCAATAGGAAAACTGAAAAGCGTCAGTAGCAATATGGCAAGATAGATGGTCGCACTCAGTGGGAGGCAGAATAACATATAGTTATCTGCCAAACATTGAGGCGAGATTGTAGAGACAAAGATTTCTCTAAGCGTATGGTTCACCCAAATGTTACCGGGACATGGTAGAATGGCCTCCTATATGCACTGACTGAGTCTAGCGGACTCAAGTACCTGTGAATGTGGACAGGGCGAGGATACAATAAAACACATCCTATATATGACTGTGATTTAGCTCAAGAAGCTAGAGATCAACTAATAACTGACTCAAGAGTTGAGTGGCCTGCAAGTTAACTAACTCTAATGCTGCCAAACAACCTCAACTCTTTTAAGAAGTTTTGTGATACCGTCTTGAGCGGTAGATAGACCATAGAATAAGTACACAAGATTTTCATCTTAAGAAAATTTAAAAGCTAGTTAAAAGTAGACGAGTATGCGCCTCCTCGATGGCAGAGGCGGTAACAGGGCAACCTGGCTAAGCATACCGATATAATAGTAATTTCTTCAAAAATTGTAAGTCCGCGTTGGAGTTGTTAAAGGCATGACCTCCTGGGAACAGATTCTTCGTATCAAAGCGACAAATTAAATGATTAAATGAAAATGAAACATGGTTCCTCACGAAACACGTTGGTGCGCCTATTATATTTTATTTTGCTTTATCTCTTTGTTAATTCTCTAACTTCTCATACTCTCTCGTTTTACCTGATCATCTGATCAATGCGTCTATACTATAGGCCTTGACACAAGTAAAAAAAAAATTAGTATAGGCGTATAGGCCGATTTGTTTCTTTTTTTTATTTGAAATGATGAAATTTACTATGGGATTTTTCTACAGGCAGATATTGGAAGGCTTTTATCTTCTAGTTATAGTGCAATTTTTATTTTCATTTTTCTATGAGATAAGTAAAATTTATATGAGAAGAGCTTGAGATAGTTATAAATTCAAATTGATAAACTACTAAAACTACTTTTTTTCTGAACAGCTTGTTTTCGTTTTTTCTTTTGTTTATAACAAATCGTGTGCCGATTTGGTACGAACCATTTACACGAGCATTAGATTTTTTTTATGTAATGATTTGTTTTTTTTTTGTTCTGACACAGGGTGATAATTTTATTTTTATTCCGAGTTGATGAAATTTTCAGTTTCTTATTGTTTTGAAGATTGCAGTGAAAGTATGACAATGGCGGAAATTGGGATAATTTACGATAAGTACATACCTACAAATATTAAGCGCATAATTTATGTATTGTCATAATTAAAACTTACTGTCTACTTTGTACATTACGAGTATATATGTATAACTGGTACCGATTGACGTTCTTACAGATTTTATTAATTGTTAACTTATGTTTGTTGTAATATTATTGTTTGACAATATATTGAATGCAACTGCATATCTTGTTTTAACTGTTTTTTGGTTTTGGTTTAAGTTAATTGGTAAAATTGGAATTTAAAAATGTCGTTCCAAATTGCCAGATATAAAAATATACTGTACTTAATTGCGGAAGGTGCTTATGGGAAAGTTTTTAAGCATGTCAAGCGCTTCTGTAATTATGGAGAACCGTGGACCGTGGTATTATGGGAGTATAATAAATGTGGCATATCGATGATTCGCCGTCAGATAATCTTGTAACCCGTGGTTTAGATCGGGAAAATATCTAATTAAAAATTATCGAAATCGATTTCATCACGAATAAAAGTAAAAATTGTATGTACAAAATAACGGTATGTAATTTGAAAATTCGCTAAACCAAAAATTTCATCAACACGAATCAAATAAAAAAGTATCACCCTACGTCAAAGCAAAAAGAAATCAAATCATTATTCATTACACTAAAAAAATCAAATGCTCGTTTAAATGGTTCGTACAAAATCGGAAACGATTTGTTAATTGTTAATTTGTTATAAACAAAACAAAAAACGAAAACAAGCTGTTTAGAAAAACAGTAGTTTTACAAAAACTAAAAATTATCAATTAAAATTTTATCTATTTGAATTTATAACTATCTCAAACTGTTTTCAGATAAATTTTACTTGTCTCATAGAAAAATGAAAATAAAAATTGCACCATAACTAGAAGATAAAAGCCTTCCAAAATCTGCCTATTGAAAAATCCCATAGTAAATTTCATCTTTTCATATAAAAAAAAGAAACGAATCGGCCTATACGCATACTACATCAAAATCTTGTGTCATGGCTTGTAATATAGAGGCATTGATCTGATGATCTTTATAGTATTTTTGTTTTTTTCTCTGTGTGCTACACATTTGTTTTTTAATTATAATGGAAATGGTTCAACACGTGCATTCGGAAAGATCGGATTTTTTTGTTGATCGAGATAATTTTTTGTATATAAATACTTTTGATATATTTATTAAATATGTAAAATTATAAATTATATCGATTTGTAGAAATTCTGTTGTGATTATCATACAAAGAATTACATTTTTTTGGGGATATGACGTGCAGCATATCCTACTATGTTGGATTTCAACTCATGACTTAAATTTATTTTGATTTTGTTTTCTTTTCTCTCTACTAGTACTTTTTTTTAACCAGAAAAAAAAGTTGGTGCACCAAAGAAAAAGTACTTTTATGTTATCATGTATATTGTTTCAGATCTACCTACATTTCAAAAATACGCCAATATATAAACTGGATGTTGGAAGTAATAAATTTATAAATGCATCGAATAATGCAAATTTCACAAACATCGAGCAAGTCCGTTAAGCAGTTCATGACTTTTTTAGAAGAGTCCACGAAAAAAAATGATGAGAGCGGAATATGTTTTTAAATTAAATTTATAATTACAGCTATGAAAGAATAATACGTTAAAATAAAACTTGAAAATCAAAAAAAATTACTTAATGGATTGATTTTTATTTAAATAAATGCAAATGAAAGCAAATGAATTGAAATTCTGTAAATGCTTATTTTAATTTAACATATAACGACTGCCAAATATTATCTGCCGTGTCTGCCAATTTTCATCCGCTATGTCCGCCAAATGTAAGCCGCTATGTTCGCTAATAGGCATCCGTTGTATCCGCCAATAGGCATCTGCCAAGTGTCACCCGCCCATGTCCACGAAATGTCATCCGCCATGTCTGTAAAATGCAATCCGACATATCTGCGAAATATCAAATGTCGTGTATGCATTATGGCAGACATACGGAGGGACTAGGCCTGCCAAAGACAGCCGGTTTTATCTGCCTACGGCAGCCGTGAATTGCCAAAAACCTGCCCGTGAACCCCTGAATAAAAATTTTGAACTAAAATTGACAAAGACACAGATATCTTTTATATCTGATGAATGGATTGGGAAACGATACCATCGGTTTTTAGGATTATACAGACTTAATGTTAATCTCAAAAAAAATTTTTAAACTTGAAAGTTGTCATTTTATTTATTACGACAAACAATCACAAATGTATATACATATGTCAATATATATTTTCAATACAGTTATTTAAATTAATTACTTTTAAATAAATAACGCAAACATATTTACTTTTACATATTTCGGTGGCAGTGGTCCGTAACTGGCCTATTCCATATAATATAATACTCTATCGAAATTAAATACAGACTTTCGATAAATAACTATAAGGGCATTACGTATACTATTAGTAAACCAATCTATTTTATACTGTTCACTTCATCTTTCGTGCAAAGTGAAAGCTATATATTCGTGGAAGTCTGATTACTTTTTCTTAAACAATTCAATGCAACAAACGTATTTTATTTTAGGGTCTCGTGAGAAACTAAACACAAAAAAAGCCGCACTGGTGGCCATTGGACAAATCTATATGATTTTGCAGATAAATCAATCAATCAAAACCGAAATAAGGTGGAAAGGTATAAAGTATACTTTAGTTGGAAATCTGATTCGTCGAATTTAAAATATTCATAGTCCAGAGTATTTTTAAAATTTGTGTAACTAATTAGGTCGTATTAGAATATAAATAACAATGATTATAAATGATAGTGCATGACGATACAAATATATAAATTAATCTTTGACTTTCAGTTACATGATTATAATAATTATACGATAATTATTGTTATATATGCGTGCTCCCCCTCCCATCAATCTATTTGTTCTACTGAGATTTTCTTAATATAAATTACTGGCTTTTGTCTTATTTAGTTTTAATAAGTTGAAAGTACGAGTTCAACATCGTAACGATTAATAATTTACTTAGAAGGAAATTTGTTGATAGTTGCGTGGTGTCGGCAAAATGTATTTTTTAATTTTACTAATTGTGTTAGTGGTTTTGGGTTTGCTAATTTGCGGTAATATTGTGTATGAATTGTGGCTGTACACTAAAACGGAATATAAACTTCATCAACGGTTTCCGACATTTAAAACATATTTTTTTATTGGTAGCCTTAAGGAAATACTATTCTTGGATCCGGGTGAGTGTTACAATACAAGTGAAAATTACTTAGCAAGTTCCAGTGTGATTACTGTTAAATTCCAGTGTGCGCAATCAAACAAAAGTTTAAAGTTTTCGTTAAAATTATAGTTTGTTAGATTTGTTTGACGAGTGATTTATGTAGATTTGATGCCTTAAATTTTTATTTTTTGGTGGATCTGGACAGTTAGGGTATCATCGCACGTGTTACTAGCGGATTTCGTGGGAGACCCTTTTAGTTTACAAAGTACATTTTATTGATTTTAATTTCGTTTAAATTCTACTATATACAAATTTAATCCTAATAAATCCAAATCACAATTTATTGTAATTTCTTATTTAAAATAATCTGGCAGCGTTTATAAGTTTAAGACCGTTGTAACGAATGGCCTAATGGTCGTACGACAACAGAGATTATCTTGTGGGGTCACCAGCTCAGCCTGGGCAAGGATTTATTCGGTGGTGTCTCTACTAGGTCCAGAAGACCAAATATTTTAGTTTTCAGTTTTCCGAAGCATTTTTTTAAATTTTGAATCTTTCTTTATAGGAAACTAACAAGAAGTGTGCAAAGCTCACAATCTAAAAAATATATTGTTTTCATTCACTTTTATCCGCCACATTCTTTGCCAATTCTCAATTTTGTATAAGTGATCTTGCAATTCTCTTGATGCAGTTTGAGGATTTTTGTGTGAACTGTTCATCTGCAAATGTTGATGTGACAACGTTATCAGTTGTTGGTAGATCAGCAGTATACAGCAAATACAATACTGGCCCCATTACGTATGCCATATAGTTCAGTAATGGCTGAATTGTGTTTAACCTAGTATTTCCTTTGAAACAAGTTGCGTTCAAAGACTGCATGAAATTTTTTTGGCAGACGAGTTTTAATTTTATATATAAGGCCTTCATGCCATATACTTTGTCGAAAGATTGCGCAATGTCTTCAAAACTCAAATTGGTGGTCTGGTATAATCTGTCCTTCAGATAATATTAGTTTTTATTTTTGTAAAACTATTTTTTCAAAAAGTTTAGAAATCATCGGAAGTATAGTTGTGGGCCTGTACGCATGACTTGTGTTTTGTCTTTTCCAGGCTTTTAGCGAAGTTTTCCATATTTTAGGGAAATATCCACATCTCATTGAAGATGTAAGTTATGAGTTGGTAATAAAATCGTGCCTTGGAGCTTTCTTTGCACTTAAAATTTTAAAGGAACCGTAAACTTTGGTAGTTCTCTGTTGTTAGTTTTTTCGTTAGGTGTGAAAACATTTTTCAAGTGGTTAGAGAAAGCAGTGGGCCTTTCTACGTCACTTCTGGCCCAATGTCCATCTGGTTGCCTAATTGGTGGATTCGATAATGTTGGCCTCTTTAGTTTTTTTATTGCCTTTCATAGTGAATAATCTGTCTTCGGCCGCCGAGAGTTCAGTAAGGTAACTCTGGGAATTCCTGAGTCTACTTCTTCTCTCAATGCTCGTTTCAGGGATTGGGCTATATCCAATCTCCATTTTAGTAATGGAAATTTTTGCTGCTGCGGGAGGAAATCGCATACCATATACTGTAATTTTGTAAATACCTATGTGAAATACATACGGATTGATCTTAAATTCAAATTTTGTTATTATGGATAAACTCAAGCATATGTCGTTCGATGTTTCTCAGCAATCTTATCGCATCCGCCATTCTTTTTTTCTCTATTTCCAAATATTTTTGACTAGGTCGAAACCGGCTGGCTTAGATCTTTTGAGATAATATTGATTTGATTCTCCTATATAGCATCTTTAGAGCAGAACTTCGAACAGGAACTGAAACTCTGAGAAAAGTTTCGAAAACTTACTTCGGTTTTTGGCAGGATAAATGGCCGATTCGTTGTTAATCTGGATAATAATAATAACAGTGTTAAAGGCCATTACTGGCCCCTTACTGAATCAACAATCTGGCTCCAACGGTTTCGATCCTGAGCTTGGTCTTCATACTGTCTTAGACAATCTGAAGAGGCCAAGTCGTTCTCTACATCGTGGAGCCATCGTCGCCTGCAACGACCTCTGCCCCTACCATATGGTGGCTCTCCTTTCAGAGATCGCTGCACAATTCGTTCCGGATCAGCACGCAGAACGTGACCGAGCCAGCGTACTCGCTGAGATCTAACTTCATGTACAATATCGGGGATCTTCATCAGATCTCTGATCTCGAACTTGTATTGTACAGAGCTCGGTATGTACCATCTATTTCGCGTTTAGGGCCGTAAATCACACGCATGATTCTTCTCTCAAATGAAAGGAGCCATCTCTCGTACTCATCCGTCAGCGCCCAACTTTCACATCCAAACATAACAACGGGCCTGATCAACGCTTTGTAAAGCTTCAGCTTCACGGCACTTGATAGGTGTTTAGATTTTAGCAGTGGCCTTAGAGGATATAAAGAACGACTGCCAGCTGCCAGCCGCACTTTAATATCCTCACCCACACTGTTATCGTGAGTGATAAGAGAGCCCAAATATTCGAACCTCCTCACTCCCTCAAACGTGTGGTGGCCACTACTAAAATCTGGTGTGCCATTGTCTCTAAAACCAGAGATCAGGTATTTCGTTTTGGACTCATTGATCTGGAGTCCAACAGAAGCTGAAAACTCTACAAGCGGATCAAGTATTTCTTTCACTCCGTTGCTATTCAGTCCAATCACGCATATGTCATCTGCATATGCAAGCACTTGATTGGACTGGCGATATAAGATGTTGCGCTGAGGTGTTTCAGTTTTACGAAAGATGTACTCCAACATGAGATTAAAGAGTATCGGGGACAGAGCATCTCCCTGCCGAACACCCGAGTTAACTGCAAAAATTGTCGATAGCCTGTTCTCAACTTTAACACAGCATTGAGACTGCGTCACTGTCATCCTACACAGTCGTACCAATTTTGTTGGCATTCCTATAGGTATTCCAGGGCAGACCACAAACTCTCTCGATTTATCGAGTCGTAGGCCTGCCGGAAATCCAGGAAAACCTGATGTACGGAGATGGATGTCTCATAATATTTAAATAGAATCATCCGCAGCGAAAAGACCTGATCAGTGACTGATCGATTCGGACGAAATCCTCCCTGATAGTCACCAACCAAGCCCTCCGCCAGAGGAGTGATTCTATCCAATAAAATGTATGACAGTAACTTGTATGCTGTGCAAAGGAGAGCTATACCGCGATAATTCTCACACTTCAAGCGGTCTCCCTTCTTGAAGATGGGGCATATCGCGGCCACTTTCCATTCATCAGGCATAACTTCGGTTCGCCATACTAATCGAATAAGGTCGAAAAGACAGTTCCACAAAGTATCCCCTCCGAATATCAAGAGCTCCGAATTAATGCAGTCCACTCCAGGTGAGCGGTTTCGTTTCATTCTCTGCATGGCCTTAGTGAATTCCTCATGGGATGGCTCCTCAGTGCAAATCTCCGCAGACTGTTTTAGAGGTGGCTCAACAATAGTCTGTGACGCATGATGAACATCAAGCAGCTCAGTAAAGGGTCCACTCCATGCGTCAAGTACTGCGTCGATGTTGACACAGAGGTTTCCATCCCGGTCCCGAATGGCGGTTGACGAAGGCCTGAAAGTATGGTGCAATCCAGTAATTCCTTTAAAGAAATTACGTGAAGTACGCTCATTGCTGAGTTGTTGTACTTTCAGAACCTCGGCCTTCCACCATTCTCGCTTCTTCCGTCTACAAATCCGCTTAGCTGCCCTTCTTGCAAGAGCTGCCTTGTTTTTCCTTGCGATTGTGAGACGTTGTTGCACTTCATTATGGGCTATATTTTGTTGCTCAACTGCAAGACGACACTCGTCATCAAACCAATCATTCTTGGGTCTGACTTTCACTATACCTAAAGTCTGTTGAGCAGCACTGACAACCGAAGTTTTCAGTACCTCCCAGACAGAGTTCACACAGTCAGACTGGTAATTAGCTCCCTCAATGTTGTCGCAATGTTAATCTGGATATCCGTGTTAAATTGACTAATATAATCCAAGGGGCGTGATTGCCTTGGATTACGTTTAGTCTTGGACTGAATTGTTCGTTGAATGCAGAGTATTTGTTTTCGGCATCCGAGAATGGCATCTAACCGAATATAGTACAAAAGTTATGACCCTCTGGCAAACTAGACAGACGAACTATGAGTGAAACCAAAAGGACAGTAAACATAGTGTCCTAGCTTTGGTATAGTTTGGTATGTCGGTCTCTGGTTCATTTCCCGGCAGGCCCATTTGTGGCATTGAGTCCTGGAGTGGTCCGCCCACTTTTAATTTGTTTTTAAATATGACCGCTTTTTTTGAAAAAACTTAAATTGCATAGAAAAAAATTCTTTAAAATTGTCACCAACCCGGTCTTTAAAAAAATTGGTCTCCGCGTAGTTTAGAACTAATTCTCGCAATCACTCTAGGAATTGTCTACATTATCGACGTTGTCTACATTGTCGACGTAGTCTACAGGTTGTCGACACGTCGAGGTAGAAAATAATAGATGACGCGTAAACTCCCATCCCTGGTCGTAGCAATCTTCTACCTGAGGATTAGTGCGTGCAATTCCTTTTGTTGTACAGAAATCTATTAAATCAGGTATTTTATTTCTATCTGATGGCCAGTAAGTTGGGTGTCCAGAAGATAAATAATCTAGATTTTTCTCGTTCATTGCTTCATATATAGTTACTTTCCTTTAGGTGTTGTTAATCTCGAACCCTATTGTAGTCGCCTCATGCAAAAAATTTAATGCCCAGCTGATTAAAATAATCGATAATTTGCTACTTTTTGATTGCGTGTTTCGATGGACAGTTAACAATTACATAATTACATAATTTCCAGACCATTCCTCTAGGCAGATATTATATTAGTTGTTTGGATGAGATCTTTATCATATTTGTTGAGTTCATAATGCTTTATTCTTCGTTTGATTAAAACCGCGGTGCCGCCGTGTACCTTTCCATCTGGATGTTTGGTCTCATAAACTGAATATCCGTTGATCTTAGAAAAGGTATTTTTTGTAAAGTATGTTACTGATATTACCATGAGGCCCATATTTTGATCTACAAAAAAGGTGTGAACCTCAGCTTTGTGCTGTGATTATCAATAGTTTTCACCATCCGCACAATACAAATCTTTTAATTCTTTCCCCCGTTATGGCCAAAAAACTCGTTTTGTTGATTTTCACCGTTCACACTAATTTTCGAATTCAAAACAATTGATGAAATATCAATGTCGCAACCAGCATTCTCGCAACCAGGATTATTCAACCCCCAAGAAATATTAATAGAAGCAGAAGGCATAATAGAGGGCACAATAGAGGTTTGTTTCGGAATTGTGATCAAGGTCGATTCGGCTTGTTCAAAGTTTAAAATTGACAGGAAAGAAATTTTCCTTAAACATTTGACGTAAGTATTTCAATAATTTTTTCAAGGACAATCAAATGGAATTTTTCCTGATTTTTGTTTTATGGGCCAGACTATACCTATATAGGTTATGTCATTTTTCAAGAAACTCTATAATTAAAATTCAGAATGACAATTTTTGGTTTCTGGTCCAAAACTTATACAAGAAAAAGAGGGCTGTGTATATAACATACGATCTGACTTAGAAATTCAGGTAATTTGCATAATTAACCATCCACTTGTAAGTTATAAACACTAATCCCGATGCCAGTTGTACATTTCATTCTGAATTTTACCTTTGCTCCGTTTGGACTCTGGAATATCGAACTTATCTTTAATAAATATTCAAGATTAAATATTAAAATTAATTCTAATCTCATGTAATTTTAATCGCTTAGAACAACAATAATAATTGTTTACACTCTATATGTATATTTTATATTATAGCGCAAACATTCATCTGGTTACGCAATAACGCATTGAAGTTTAAAAAGTCATACAGTCAATGGTTCCGCGGTACTTTAGTGTTGCACATTATACGAGCAAAAGATGCTGAATATATTCTAACCAGCAATAAATGCATAAATAAAAGTATGGTATATGAAATTTTACACCCGTTTATAGGCACCGGGTTGTTGACCAGTAATGGTCTGAAATGGCAACAGAGACGAAAAATTTTAACACCAGCATTTCATTTCAATATACTACAGCAACAATTTCATCAGGTATTTAAAGATGAGACACAAAATTTTGTTGAGAAGATTAAACGGTTGGAAGATAAAGTACTGTCGGTGCAGCATGTTATATCAATGTTTACGCTCAATACGATTTGTGGTAAAATGTGCTACATTTATCTATAAATTGTTTACGATTTAATTGATTAACGCATATTTATGTATTACAGAAACTGCAATGGGTGTCAAACTGAATGAGCGATCAGAAGCGAAAGAGTATCGTAAAAACATTGATGTAGTTGGTGGGGTGTTATTACATCGATTAATGCGACCCTGGCTACACGCTCAATTGGCGTGCCACATTTTAGGATATTTTCGGCATTTGAATACGTATCTGGCACCAATTCACAAATTTTCGAGACAGGTCATTAAGGAGCGGCGTCAACTGTTTCAGGGGAATAAAATCGAATTTCAGTTTAATGAAAATATGTAAGGTTGCCGTTTTTATATACATACATACGTTTATATATACACAATTCGTAATAATCTTTAAACGTCTTCCACAGATACGAAACCAAAAAGAGACGATACGCCATGTTGGACACCCTCCTATTGGCCGAGTCAACCGGCGAAGCGATCGATGATGAAGGCATACACGAGGAGGTTGATACGTTCCTGTTCGAGGGACATGATACAACATCGTCTGGTTTAACATTTATAATATTTTTATTGGCTGAAAATCCGGATATCCAGGAAAAAGTGTACCAGGAGATTCGGGCATACATCGATGAATTCAAATCCGACGAATTCACATTGAACCAGCTCAATGATCTAAAATATTTAGATTGTGTGATCAAAGAATGTTTACGAATGTACCCGCCGGTTACATATATTGCACGGACAACAAGCGAACCGATTCCATTTACCAATAACTTAATACTACCGGCCGAAACCGAAACCCATTTCCATATATACGATTTACATCATGATCCGGAACAATATCCAGATCCGGAAATGTTTGATCCAGATCGTTTTCTGCCAGAGAACTCAACACAACGTCATCCATTCGCCTATATACCATTTAGTGCTGGGCCCCGAAATTGTATTGGACAAAAATTCGCCCTACTCGAGATCAAAACACTGATGGCGAAAATTATTTTAAATTTTCGATTGGAACAAGTAACGAGGCGCGAGGATATAACTTTCTTGTCGGACCTTGTGTTGCGCACCAAAAATCCGGTGCTAGTTAAATTTAATGTACGCACAGATTTGATTAAAGAATTGTAGATTGATCAAATACGTTTTTATTTATTGTTAATTGTGTATCAAAACCGAGATTTGAAAACATTAAATACATATACGTTTAAATTATAATAGCTATAAGTTGTTATTTTTGACCAATTAAATTCATGACAAATATTATAATTTGTAGACACAATATTCAAAACTTTCTTATACACTTTATGACGCTCTCCATTGATTGTAAAAGTAGGCTAAGCGCCTCTCGCGGAAAAAATGATTATTTAAAAGAACGATCCATTTGAAGTTTGTGTTGTTGTTTTTGTATTGGCTGTGTGTTTTTAAACGTCAGTGGATAGATAGTTTTATTTTAAACGTATCCATTGACGATAGAGATAGTTTTATTTTAGAAAAATTCCTCTACGTGGAGTCCGTGATGCTCCAATCGTCAATAACCATTTCAGAATAGTAATACTCGAAGTTCATCAAATACATCGTTTTTGTGACGAATGCATTTCACCAGCGGCTGCGGAAGCATCTATGAAAGTGACAAAATAATTAGAACATATTCTTATCAGGCCGCAAATATTTTGTAAAAAAATACGTGATTTGAATGGTGATTGATGAAGATAAAATGATTTTGTCATTTTAATAACATAATAGATTTTATAGAACAGATTTTAGTGAAAATAAGAAAATTCTTCTCCAGAACTATAGTCGAACTCGAAAATTTTTGAAAAAAAAAGCACGAAAATAGGTAACAACCGCATATTGTTGTAAATGTCAAAAGTCCAAATCAGCTGTGAATCAGATTCCTAGAAATATTAAACACTGGTTGAACAACATTAAAGCACGCAATACTAGTATATATATACGTCAATTGTCGATAATAACTTATATACATCCCGATTTCTTAGTTATACTGGGTGTTTTGGGCAACACCAATCATTTGTTCAACATAACAAATACTTATAATACTTACAGTATCTTAATACTGATCGTTACAATGTCGAGCTTATGAACACACTCGCTGCGCATATCAGAAGAAATATGCAAATTTGATTTCAGTTTAGTTAAACCTAAAATGATTAAAACCATATGCAAAACACTTAAAGTTATTTGAAAATCAGCTAAAATAACAAAAAACTATGTCCAATTTAAAGTTATAAAAAATATAAACTGATATCGGTATATTCCAAAAAAAAAAATTATACACAAATCACATTTCTACCGCTTGGCATAACGCATAAAACACAATGCGCTTAACCGTTTGGACCGCCATCTAGAAATGAAAAGTTTAATTCAGCTGCATGTAAAACTGGCTTCATTTCAAATTTAACTCATTTCGTTTGTTTAGAATATTGTTACGTTTTTGCCTTGTCAAATTCAAGGTTCGATCACTGGATTGTGAATAAAACAAACGATGTAAATTCTAGAACACACTAAATTTATTTATTTCTGATTAAACACTAATTCAATTAATTCACTTATTTAACTTCACAATAATTATTTTACTACACTTTAATAACACTATATTACACTTTAATAACACTTTATTTTACTTTATAAACACTTTCCTTTTAATTACTATTAGCACTCTCACGGTTAAAACACAACAAAATTTTCTCCCAAATGTCTGTCGCGTATTTATACCAAATATTCTAACCATTCTAGAAATCTCCAGAATATTCGATTAGTCTAGATAAGTTTAGACACCTCTACTGTTCTACTTTATAACAATTTTACATTAACGATAGTGTCGCTATTCAAACATAGATGTCGCCACGATCGTAACAATATTGTTACGATCGTGGCGACATCTATGTTTGAATAGCGACCCTATCGTTAATGTAAAATTGTTATAAAGTAGAACAGTATAGAGGTGTCTAGACTTATCTAGACTAATCGAATATTCTGGAGATTTCTAGAATGGTTAGAATATTTGGTATAAATACGCGACAAACATTTGGAAAAAAGATCAGTTGTGTTTTAACCGTGAGAGTGCTAATAGTAATTAAAAGGAAAGTGTTTATAAAGTAAAATAAAGTGTTATTAAAGTGTAGTAAAATAATTATTGTGAAGTTAAATAATTAAGTTAAATAAGTGAATTAATTGAATTAGTGTTTAATCAGAAATAAATAAATTTAGTGTGTTCTAGAATTTACATCGTTTGTTTTATTCACAATCCAGTGATCGAACCTTGAATTTGACAAGGCAAAAACGTAACAATTGGTGACAGCGGTGGGATTGTGAATTAAACGATGATTCTAGACGAGTTGAAGATTTCCGATTTAAAGGAAGAGTTGGAGCGACGTGGTTTGTCAACGGTCGGCCAGAAAAATGTATTGAGGCAACGATTACTTCAAGCATTAGAGCTGGAGGGTAATGATCCGGCTAGTTATAATTTTGACGAATCGACGTTTTCCGACCACGCAGAAGGGGACGAAGAGAATGGAGAAAGTAAAGAGGCGGTAGTGGAGGTTGCAGCGGTACCTTCTGGAAATTTCGATATGGCGCAGTTAATGACCGTTATGATGGAAATGAAACAGTCAATAGAAAAGTCAGTTGAAAAGTCCAGTAGCCAATTAAATCAGAAAATTGATCAATCAAATCAGGAAATGAAAGAAATTAAACGGTCAAATCAGCGCATGGAGCAGTCGGTGGGCGAAATCAATAACAAAATGGATGAGAAATTCAATGAAATGTACATCAATTTACATGAAGAAGTAGAGCAAATTGAACAAAAATTACAAAAGGACCTCCAAGGGTTGGAGCAGAAAGTTAGGAATGGGAGTGAACAGATGGAAGAGTTACAAGAGAAAATTCTAGGCTTCGAGAAGAAACTTCTATGTATAGAGGTTAACGGAACAGCATCGCCAGTAGCTCAGCCAATTCAAGCAATGAAATTTAAGCCACCGATATTTGATGGCACAACATCTTTTGCGGTTTTCAAATTTCAATTTGAGACAACGGTTAACCAAAATGGGTGGAATGACGCAAATCGGGGAACAGCATTAATAGTGACTCTAAAAGGAGAAGCGGCTGAAACACTGCAGACTATTCCGCAGTATGACCGTAGTAATTACAACGAAATAATGAAGGCGCTGGATCGAAAGTATGGAAATGACCATAAGCGAGAGATGTATCGTATGGAGCTGAAGAGCCGATGTCAAAAGATCGGAGAGACTCTTCAAGAATATCCCGCAGCAGTCGAGCGGCTAGTGCATTTGGCACATGTGAATACATCTCCCGATTACATGGAGAGGATTAAGATGGACGCATTCATCGATGGAATACGGGATCCGGAAACACGTAAAGCAGTGATGTTATCACCTAAGGCTACTTTTGCCGAGACCATCGCGTGTGCCTTAGTAAATGAGACTGCGCAGGCTATCATAAAACCGTCGCTTAAGATACGACGAGTAGAAATGGATAGCAGCACCAACGTCGAGCGGTCGGTTCCAAGATACAGAGAGGGTGGTAGCAAAATAAAATGTTGGACATGTGACAAAATGGGTCATATGTCGAGAGACTGTAAAGAATGAAAATCTAGACGTACCAGATCGCGATCTCCTATGCAACGACGAGTATTAAGTAGAGAGCGGACGTTGGTCAAGGAAGATGACCAAGAACGAAAGGAGTCGTTAAACTACAGCGAGTTAGCCTAAAGGGGCAGAAGCTGACTCCCACAACCAATTGCCCCATAACCTCCATCCCTATTTCGAGATTGGGACGAGTCGGTGACAGCTTAACAATTAAAGGAAGCATTGACGGAAAGAGCTGTGTTATTACCCTAGATACTGGAGCGGTGCGCACGTTTGTCCGTGAGGATCTAGTAAAGGGAAGAGTACTACCAGCCAATGAGTTGAAATTACGTACAGCCACAGGAGAGAGCGCAGACATAAAGGGCAGGAAGCTTGTGAGAATTAAGATAGGCAATGCTCAATTCCAACACGAAGTGCTGGTTGCAAAGATCGTGGATGAAGTCATCTTGGGGATGGACTTCATGAGGGCGAATGGCTTCGTGATGGATGTTGGAAGAGGAGTATTGGACTGTGATAATTTCGAGTTACCACTGCGAGTGGATGATGTGGAAACAACTACTAGGCGAGTAATAATAGAACATCGGGAAAAGCTGCTACCGAATTCGGAAACAATTGTGTGGGGGAGATTGGAGGGAGGTTCTGGGCCACCCAGGTTGTGGGTTGTAGAAGCCAGTGAAGAAGAAAGCGAAACCAAAGGAATTATGATAGGGAGGACGTTAGTAAAATCAGATAACGAATGTAGGGTACCGATTAGGACCCTAAATCTCTCGGAAAAGACAAAAACAATTAAGAAAGGAACTGTTATTGGTAAATGTGAAGAGGTGTCAACGATAATGAAATGTGAGCAGAAAAATCCGATTAGAAACACCGATACTCAAGGACAGAAGCAAATAGTAGAACACCTCATGCAGAAATGGACTGGGGATCTTACCATGAACCAGAAAAATTCAGCACGACAACTGTTCGAACAGTATAAGTCGATATTTTGCAGTACACCGGATAATAATGGAAGGGCTAACATGATGAAACATCGAATTGATACCGGACCGGAGACACCTATACGCCAAGCGCCGAGAAGGTTACCTTTAGCAAAACGAGAAGAGGTGGATCGAATGGTAACGGACATGCAGGCAGCTGGAGTGATTGAATCATCAAACAGTCCATGGAGTTCACCTGTAGTATTAGTCCAAAGGAAGGATGGGAAAATGCGCTTTTGTGTCGATTACCGAAAGCTAAATTCAGTAACGAAAAAGGATAGCTACCCACTACCAAGGATCGATGACACGTTAGACACATTGTCAGGTGCTAGAATGTTTTCAACATTGGACCTGCAAAGCGGGTATTGGCAGGTGGAAGTCCAAGAGCAAGATCGTGAAAAAACGGCGTTCAGTGTGGGTAATGGGCTATGGCAGTTTAACGTGGTGCCATTTGGATTATGTAATGGCGCGGCAACTTTTGAACGACTTATGGAGCGCGTGTTAAAGGGACTGCACTGGAAGACTTGCCTCCTGTATTTGGATGACATCATAGTTATGGGAAAGGATTTCGAAGAACACTTAAGAAATTTGTCAGAGGTATGGAAGCGATTACAATCAGCCGGTTTAAAGTTAAATCCGAAGAAGTGCTCATTATTCAGAACGGAGGTAACATTTTTGGGGCACAAGGTAACGACCAATGGAATCCACACCGATGAGGACAAGATATCAGCGGTAAAGGACTGGCCAAGACCTAAAAATTTACGGGAATTACGGAGCTTCCTCGGATTGTGCACTTATTATAGGCGATTTGTACCAGGATTTGCCAATGTGGTAAAGAGCTTACATGATTTGACCCGGAAGAACAGAGCATTTGAATGAAATGACGAGCAAGAGGAGTCATTCGATGAGTTGAGAAGGCGATTATGTACGGCACAGTTGTTGGCATACCCTATACCTGGTGTTAAGTTTATTCTTAATACCGATGCAAGTAATGATGGCATCGGAGGGGTGTTGTCGCAAGAAATTGAAGGGCAAGAAAGAGTAATAGCTTATTACTCGAAGGTGTTATCTAAACCAGAACGTAACTATTGTGTAACTCGTAAGGAATTGTTGGCTATAGTGGAATGTGTGAAACATTTTCATAAGTACCTCTATGGCCAAGAATTTCATATACGAACGGACCATGGAGCATTACGTTGGCTCTTGCAGTTTAAGAATCCAGAAGGACAAGTGGCGCGTTGGATTGAGCGACTACAAAGCTATCATTACCAGATCGAGCATCGGAAAGGGAGTGCACATGGAAATGCTGATGCATTGTCAAGACGACCATGTCAAGTGGAATGTAAGCACTGCGGCCGAATAGAAGCAAAGGAGGACGTTATCGACATCAGGCTGATGCAAATACTACCCGATAAGGAATGGACGGATGAAACGGTTAGGGACGAGCAGTTAGCAGATCCAGATTTGGCAATAATTATGCAACTTAAAGAGACAGGAAATCGTTCAACTTGGTGTGAAATTGCGGATAAGAGTCCCACGGTAAAGGCTTACTGGGCACAATGGGATAGCCTACAAATCGAGAACGGATGCTTAAAACGAATATGGGAAAGCTCGGACGGTAATGTGAGACAATTGGTAAAAGTGGTGCCTAAGTCTAGAATTGCCGAGATATTGAAGGAGTATCACGGAGGGGCAAGTGGGGGTCATCTGGGAATTAATAAAACACTTGCCAAAATACGTCAACGTTTTTACTGGTCAGGATGTAGACAATCTGTAGTGGAGTGGTGCCAAAAATGTGATCAATGTGCGGCGGTAAAAGGTCCTGCACGGAAAAATCGGGGAGCAATGCAGCAATATAACGTTGAAGCGCCGTTTGAAAGGATCGCAATGGATGTGGCAGGACCATTCCGGACTACGGATGTTGGTAACAAATATGTGCTAGTAATAATGGACTATTTTAGCAAATGGCCAGAGGTGTATCCCATACCTAATCAGGAGGCAACCACGATAGCTGACGCCGTGGTTAATAATTAGATAAGTCGTTTTGGAGTACCAATGGAGATACACACAGACCAAGGAAGAAATTTCGAGTCAGTTGTATTTCAGGAAGTCTGTCAGTTGCTCGGTATAAATAAAACAAGAACAACGCCTCTGCATCCACAGTCGGATGGTATGGTGGAAAGATTCAATGGGACGTTGGAGAAATATTTTGCAAAGGTCGTGGATAATGATCAACGCAACTGGGATCGACATATTCCGATGTTCCTAATGGCGTATCGATCAGCAGTACATGACTCAACCGGAATGACACCAGCGAGAATCCTTTTTGGAAATAATCTGCGATTACCCGGAGATCTAAAGTTTGGAGCCGTTCCATCATCAGCTTTAGATAGACAGAATTATGTTGACCAGATAAGAGGAGAACTCGACGAGATACACCAGTTTGTACGAGGGAGGATACGAGTATCAAGTGACCGGATGAAGCCTCGATATGACATACGAGCAAACAATAAAGGTTTCGAAGAAGGAGAGTTAGTATGGCTTTACAACCCACAACGGAAGAAGGGTTTATCACCAAAGCTGCAGCCTTCATGGGAAGGGCCGTACACCATCATCACCAAAATAAATGACGTGGTCTACCGGATCAAGAAAGGGCAGCGAGGGAAGTTGAAGGTGGTGCATATAGAGCGATTAGCGATCTACAGGGGTAGTGAGTTGGATCCTGTTCGGGACGAATCAGGATTAGGTAGGGGGTAATGTTACGATCGTGGCGACATCTATGTTTGACACGTAGCGACACTATCGTTAATGTAAAATTGTTATAAAGTAGAACAGTAGAGGAGTCTAGACTTATCTAGACTAATCGAATATTCTGGACATTTCTAGAATGGTTAGAATATTTGGTATAAATACGCGACAGACATTTGGGAGAAAATTTAGTTGTGTTTTAACCGTGAGAGTGCTAATAGTAATTAAAAGGAAAGTGTGTATAAAGTAAAATAAAGTGTTATTAAAGTGTAGTAAAATAATTATTGTGAAGTTAAATAATTAAGTTAAATAAGTAAATAATTAAATTAGTGTTTAATCGGAAATAAATAAATTTAGTGTGTTCTAGAATTTACATCGTTTGTTTTATTCACAATCCAGTGATCGAACTTGAATTTGACAAGGCAAAAACGTAACAATATGTAAGTATGTCAGTTCAGTCGTGTGCGCGGCTTTAAATTAAACTGTTAACATCGCTGTGTTGTAAGTTGATTAATTAATTGATTTAAATAGTTCAAGAAATTAAACGACTAATATTATTCTAATATATAATTTCGCTATGTGGAAATTGGGAAACACAATGGGGAAACAAAAAAGCCATTTTTTATATCGAAATTCAAAACGCCATTTTGATTAAGTGAGTTTATTTTCAATTGTATACTGTATAGTTTGTTACATATCGTATAATTTATATATAAGAAGAAGGAAGAAATAACATGAATATATTTTGATTTTTAAATTTTATTTATTTCGAAACATTATTATAGTGTAATCTAGAATTTTTGTGTTTATACATTTCAAAAATACACAAATAAAACATGTTCGAAAGTGGGCTCTTATACGTTTTGTCGGAGGTGCACATGATGTCCACAGAAGTGTCGTTGTCTTCCGATTTCTTCTGCCGCATATTGATCTTCGATTTCTTCTGCCGCATATATTACACATCGCTGTTGTTTTACTGTTTGATCGATTACTTTTTCTTTCGCATTTACATGATTTACACCGTCTTTTATCTTTTGTGTTGGATCGAATCAAAGGAAAGTCTATTTTTGTTAAAATTTCGTATCCAATCAATTTCATGACGGTTTTTACAGAATTTTGTAGATTGGGCTTTTTAATTCTTGTTTTTAGACGGTTGGACGCAAGTTCTAAAGCAAGCCATTTCAGAAAGATGTTTCTTTTCTCGGATTTGGTTGTAGGTATACCACAATGAGATTTGGCTTGTTACATTTGCGAGAACAATCATGCGGGTGATTTACGGTCCAAAACCGCTGGAGCGATATTGTTGACACAATAAGGGGCCAGTAATGGCCTTGAAAAACTATTTATTATTATTATAAATTGTTTATTTTTTATTTCAGAAATATTAATCAAAGGGAGTCTTAATTTTAGCAACGTTCTGATGTCCGTGACCCAGCCAATTCATCCAAATTATCCGCTAAATTATTTTAATGTAAGTTTAAATGTTAATCAAATAAAATAAAACCTTGACATGAACAAAATGGTTCGAACTTAGCTAATTTTAACATAATACTTATTCTTTCTTTTTAATTGTTGCAGTTCAAACAACTAACTTTATCATAATTCATCCCAATATATGAACAAGAAAACATTGTAAATCTCGTTAAGTGTTGCTTTAATTAAAATTATCACAAATCTATAATAAACCTCATTTTTGCAGACTCGTAACCAGTTGATATTAAATGAAAGACACACTCGAATTTTGCAAAATTTACAGAGCTGTGCAAATATTACAATTTATTTTTACTGAGCTACGTATATTTTGCATTTAATAATGCCTAGTAATTGAGATCTAATTTTAGCAACTGTCGCCTTTTCACAAAAAAATAAAAAATAAAATAATTTACTAATCCTCACTGTTCAATTATATTTACTCTTCTGAGTTAGAGATTCTCAATGTTGGTTGTGAGCCAACGTTTGTCAACTCGGTTCGTAAAGAAGTGATTGATATTAACTAATTTGTGCTCTATGACCATCGTTGACTTGATTCTAAATTGGAGGGTGTCGGATGATATTCTCACGTATGGTGGCCAGTTGTTAAACTGACGCCTTCTGTACCATCCAGGCTTGGACTGCAGATAACAGCCTGTAGGGCTATAACCGATGCTATGTCCCTTCTTGCTATGGAGTCTATTCTATGCTTGTCCGCATTGCAGTCTTATATTCTTGGTACTGTGTGCTCTGCTGCGTTTCGACTAAGGTGCATTGGGGCATGGAATGCCTTCGGGACTTGTACGGGGCATTTCAGATTCTTAATAAGTTTAAGTCACTTATTCCCAAGTTTAAAATGTTGAATGACAGGCTATTGCCCGAATTTAACTTCACCAATTCATTCTCCGTCGTTTTCTCTTTGTGAGAACTGTGGCTCTCTCAGGATAGACAGTTGTCCGAGCCGATAGTTTTTTTGTGGATGGCTCTCATTTAGATATCAGTGCAGGGTTTGGATTCTATTGTCCAAAGTATGGGTTTGCCACTGCAAAACCACTGCACGGGTTTTCAAGCTGAATTAATTGCACTTACCCATAGTGCGATTGAGGCGTTTAAGTTTATACCCATATTATGGTTCTCGCCTCACCGAGAATTCGCCGTTACTTGTCAAGTGGTGTGAGTACAATTTTCCTACTATGGTTCTTTTCCATGGGTTCCTAATAATTTGCATTTTGTATTTTGTTAAAATATATAAATAAACTAAATATATAAACTAATTCTAAAATTCTAAAACCGATGTTTTGGTTTTGCCCGCACATTAGGAAATTCCCTTGCGATATCAGGATTTTTCTCCATCGTTTCAACCAATTTTGAAAATAGGCTGTTGTTTGTAATTTTTGATGGTTTTTGTCTAAATAATTTTGAAAATATTAAATAAAATTATATGTAAATTGTAACAATTATTTATAAAAAACAATAATAAAAAATATACATACAGCTGTGTAGTTTCACCCTCCATTTTCCTGTTCTATTTGAAGACAACAACAAAAATTTATTCAAGTCACCTAAAAATTACAGGTTACCATATTTGACAGCACACTCACGGCGACTACCGTAATACCAAAACTAGAAAATGGAGAGTTCAACTCGCCGAACCATAATAGGGGCATTAGTGATTTAAGGAAGGATATTATTATCTGCACGGATAGTAAAGCCGTGCTCAATACACTTAAAATTCCTTTGACTGCATCTAACTGGTCAAAGATTATAAACACTATATTAATCTCCTTTGCTCTAATACGAAAGTAAGCATTATGTGGGAGCCTGCTCATTGTGGCGTTGTGGGACATGAGGATCGCGTAGCAAATTTGTTAGTCCCGAGCCATCAATTCCTCTATCCTTCAATAGTGGGAAGGACGCTATTAAAAAGTTCGCTTTACTTGAACTGGGACTGAAGTGGCGTTCTACTCCTAGCTGTCGAAAGGCGAAACGATTGATCATTGAACTCAACGTGAGGTTCTCTAAATATGTCTTATCCCGAAAAAAGAGCCAACTCAGAATCCTGGTTGAACTACGGGCCATGGATGTTTCTAGGTTCATCTCCGACGCATGGGACTTGCTCAGGATGATCTTTGTGACGAGTGTCTGGAGGAAGTGGACGACTGTCTACACTACCTTTGCACCATACTGCCTTTGTCGTAGCTATAGATCCCAAGTCAGTTATTATTCATTTCACGGTTCAAACTGTTACAGTTTAAGGCTGCAGTGCGCTTCTGCGAGTTAGGATAGATCCTCTAGGCTTGCACCATGGACCCATTGCGGCATTGAGTGCGGAACCTCTGAAGGTTCCAACCGTTTTAATAAAATAATTAAAAAGATAATGTTTTATTTTAATTACCTTATTACCAGCGCTTAGTCGGCTCAAAAATTACTGTATGTGTGCGTGTACAAATATGTGAAATATTGCCAGTTGCCGCAAGTACAAGTAAATCTTATTGAACCAAAAGAATTATTTATGAACGGCACAAAATCTCGCATGTACCTTAATTTAAATTTGGAATTTCACAGCAAAGCGAGATTTAGGATTAAAAATAAAAAGAGGCAATCAAACCTTAACTTAAAATAAAATTTGTAACAATTTAAATTTTTAAATAAGTTTTATTTCAAACATTTAAATAAAAACAATTTTCATATATATGTATATATATATATATATATATATATATATATATATATATATATATATATATATATATATATATATAATATATATATATATATATATATATATATATATATATATATATATATATATATATATATATATATATATATATATATATATATATATAAATATATACATATATATATATATATATATATATATATATATATATATATATATATATATATATATATATATATATATACATATATATATATATATATATATATATATATATATATATATATATATATATATATATATATATATATATATAGCCATTCCGCGCTAAATTGACACCCATCCGAAGGCAAGGTGTCCAATTATTTTAAAATTCGGGGAGATGGTTAGTCTCGATAAAAAAAAACAATTTGAGTAAATTCAAATATTTAATTGATTAAATTTGATTTCATTCAATTTTAAAATTTATTAAATGAAAAGATTATACATACTGGTCAACAAAATGTTGTACCAAGGAAGGTGCTTAGTAATTTTGAAAAACCTATCTACCCTCATTACAAAACCATATTTATTTTAATTAGACCTTAACATGGAATTTCCGTTGGAAAAGATACAATATGACGAACATAAATAGAACATTTGTGGAGATTTTAAACTTCTTTTACGATTACTGCTTGGATATACAAAATTCTACTTGAAAGAAATATATCCCAAAATCGATGACGTCATCAAATTCTTATCAAATTTATAGGTAAATTCGTTAACCGAAATCGTCTATTCCCGAAATTATATTGTGAAAAGTTTGAGTAAATCTTTCTGTATGTGGTCAAAGATTATATATATAGTTATAATAACATAATATGCTGAATACATAGTTTAACCGGATGCTATATCGCCACGCGCATATCATTCAAATAGATGCCATGTCAATGACCAGACATCAATGTAATTAGATCACGCCATGCCAATGTAATGTGAGGATAAATAAACTCTTTTTAGATAAAATAAGTAGCATAAGCATTTTTTCCAATTACAAGAAACAATAATACTTTATATACTTTTTAAATTAAATATGTAGAATAAGCATTTTTCAAAATATTATAAATTGATAAAATAAGAATAAGTAGTTAGTTACAGTTATGATTTTAAAACGTTAAGTTCGAATTTGTAATAAACTCGGGTTAAATCGTGTAATAAAATTCTGTAATAAAACAAATTTGTGAATAAATAATTTTTTTTATGTTTTATTAAACGCGAAACCCATAATTGGCGCAGCCGTACAGACGGAAGTGTAGTTCAAGTGTAGTGAAAACAGTGCCGAGATAGTGAATAAAAACTACCTCATAGTGATTCCGTCGGAATAAATTTCGAATTGTTATGTGCAAATTCTAAAGTAGTTATAAAGGGAAAATAAGAAACGGAGTAGAATATACTCGCCTAATCAAGAATCGTTGCGAAACGGAGTAGAATATACTCGCTCGATTAGGAATCGTTTTTAAAAAACTCATTTAAACTACAATAGAGAAAAACACATAATCAACAGATTTTTTTTCGACGTCCTAGACTGAAGGTGTATACCGTCCAAGCGAATCGAGGATCACGCCGTCCACACTACAATTGAATACTTCCGGAACCTACAAACCACAAGCAGTAGCGGGCAGAGCAAGGTAAGAAATTTATGTTCAAATTTTAAACCATATAAAAGCTTATTCAATTACCAGTGAGTAATTGAATCCCACCTCCTCACTGCAAAATAAAAGGCAACATCACGCACTACGAGATAGACGTGAAACCGCCAAAACCTCACGCACTATCAGATAGACGAGAGGAAAGAAACTACCCAAATAATACGCACTACGAGATAGACGTAATTTTTTTTCTGGGTTATTTCTTGGTACACGTTATCCATCGCGCACTACAAGATAGAAGCGAGAAAGACGGGAAAATATTATAAAATTAAATTCAACCAGATCTATTTTGTGAACTAAAAAGTCTCAAAATCACAGATCAATTGAATAACAGATTCAAGCGAATCATAATCAATTTCGTAAAAGTTTCTTTCCGGTAGCAAAAATTCTAGAATCAAATTTAAAATTTACCGAAACAGAAAAGAGAAACTGATCAACAACTTTATAGCTAATAGGGGTATAAAGTTAGATCCAACTGAAATGACAGAAATGGATCAGGTCATGGGTCAATTAGGGGCGATAGCGGAGCAATTAAAACAGCTAAGCCAAAAACAAATGATCAAGTACTGGCGTACTTAAATCAAAAAACTGAGGCACGGAATGAGGCCCCAAAAGAAGAATTTATTGAAAATAGGCAAACATTAGACCTTTTTAGGATCCCAGATCCAATAAAAGCAATTCCGTCTTTTGACGGTAATCGAAAGCAGGTAACATCTTGGCTGAAAACAGCCGAAGAAACGTTAAAAATATTTCAACCACTGGTTGCACAACAACAATTTCAAATGTACATCCAGGCCGTTAGAAATAAAATAGAGGGGAGGGCACGAGACATATTATGTCTAGCCGGTGATCCGGAAACCTTCCTAGAAATAAAACAAATCTTGTTAGACGCCTTGGGCGATAAACAAGAATTATCATTTTATAAATCCCAGCTTTGGGCGAACAAGCAAACCGAGAATATGTCGGTTCATAGCTATTACAATAAAACGAAAGAGATAGTCCAAAACATTAAAGGATTATCAAAACAAAATCCCATATATTATAATTCTTGGCAAGCGATCCTGACATTTATCGAAGAGGACGCATTAGCCGCATTTATTTCAGGCTTAAGGAAGCCATATTTCGGTTTCGCCCAGGCAGCGAAACCAAAGACAATAGAAGAAGCTTACGCTTTTCTCTGTAAATTTAGTACGAATGAATATATTTCAAATAATGCTAAAAAGCCTAATCATACTAATTTTAATTCACAAAGGACCAACCAGGTTGGCCCAATGCAATCGAGAGTGAATCAATATCAAATAAAACCCAAAGAAAATAAAGAACAAAATTTTCGCAATTGGTCAACACAAGAAACACCAATGGAAGTCGATCCTTCAGCAAGATCACGAAATACATTCAATAAGAAACTCGTGAACAATCACGAAGTAGTCCTAGAAAAGGGTGATATTGAAACAACAAACGTGGAAAATTTCCAGGAGGAACAAGATCCATACTCGGAAAATTTTCAAACAGTTCAAGACTCAGACACGGAAGATTAAATTTTCTCCCGTATCTAATCTGCCAAAACAAAATATCAAACAAAACAATAAAATTACTTATAGACACAGGGGCGAATAAAAACATCATAAAGCCTAACGTAATACCAATCAGTCTTTTAGAGACAAAAAATACCTCAATTAGGAATATACTGGGAACACAAACTGTATCAAAAGTGGGAAAATTTAATTTTCTTGGTCATAATTTACCAAGATTAGACTATTATGAATTCGATTTCCATAAATTTTTCGACGGTATATTAGGGTCGGAATCTATGGCGGAAATGAACGCTAAAATAGATTATGACAATAGCACAATACGTTTAAACGATAAAAAAATTAAATTCTATCGGTATTATCCAACGGATAGCTTTTATCATCACGTAATAACATTTGACACAAAAACAGATGGAGACTGGGCAGTGTTCGAGTACAAAAAATTAAACGAAGAAATCACTCTGAGTCCAGGAATCTATAAAGCTGAAAACAATAGGTCAACAGTAAATATACTAACAAGTAGTCCTAAACCACCCATTCAATTACCTAAATTAGCTCTGATAATAAATAATTTCGAATCAATACAACCAATTCCGGTTAAATTGAATTCAACAATCAACAAAAGCACCATAGAAAACCTAATTAGAATAGATCATTTAAATAAAACAGAGAAAGACCAATTAATTGACACCATTTACAACAATCAGAAAGTACTGTTACGAGAAGATGAGAAACTGTCCTCTACAACAGCAATTAAGCATAAAATAGTAACCACAGATAACAGCCCAGTATACACAAAAACATATAGATATCCATACCACTATAAAAAGGATGTGACCGATCATATCCAAGAATTGTTGGATAGTGGGATTATATGCCATTCTAAAAGCCCATATTCATCTCCAATTTGGGTAGTGCCAAAAAAACCTGACGCATCAGGAACCCGGAAAGTGAGAGTGGTGATAGACTATCGGAAGTTAAATGAGAAAACTATAAATGATAAATTTCCGATTCCACAAATCGAGGAAATCCTTGATAGCCTCGGGAAATCCGTATACTTCTCAACGCGAGATCTAAAATCAGAATTCCACCAAATCCAGATGGACGAGAAGTACCAAGAAAAAACGGCATTTTCCTCAGATAAGGGTCATTTCGAGTTCACTCGTATGCCCTTTGGATTAAAGAATGGTCCAGCAACATTCCAACGGGCGATGAATCATGTATTGAACGGCCTAGTGGGGGATGTTTGCTAAGTATATTTAGACGATATAATAATAGTAGGGTACAATTTGGACAACCATATAAAGAATCTCGGAAAAGTCTTAAAACGATTAGAACAATTTAATCTCAAAATTCAACTAGACAAATGTGAATTCCTAAAGAGAGAGACAGAGTTTCTAGGCCACATAATCACTCAAAACGGAGTCAAACCAAATCCGGATAAAATAAAAAAGATCCTGGATTGGCCTTTACCTAAAAGCCCGAAAGAAATTAAACAATTTCTAGGACTCTCAGGATACTATAGACGTTTCATAAGAGATTATTCTAAACTCGCAAAACCAATATCGAAATACTTAAAAAAAGACCAAGTAATCGATATGAAAGATCCAGCTTACGTGGATGCATTCAACACTCTAAAAAGAATTCTTACCACAGACCAAATCCTAGCATACCCGGACTTTTCAAAAAATTTTATATTAACAACAGACGCATCAGATTTCGCACTGGGTGCCGTATTGTCACAAGTACAGGAAGGAGTAGAGATACCCATAGCGTTTGCTTCACGAACGCTTAATTCAACGGAATGCAGATACGCAACTAATGAAAAAGAAGCATTAGCAATTATCTGGGCAGTAAAAAAATATCAAGCCTACCTATACGTTAATAAGTTCACTTTGATCACCGATCACAAACCTCTAACCTTCATTAAGACATCAGAAAAAAATTCAAAAATACTGCGTTGGCGATTGGAACTAGAAAATTTCGACTACGAGGTAATATACAAGGAAGGAAAAACCAACGTTGTAGCCGATGCCCTAAGTAGAATACCTGCAGTTGAGGGGACCTCAGAGATAAATTTTAATGAAGAAGCCAGTACTACTTCACGTGAATCTGGCAGAACGACAGATAGTTCGAATAAAAACGATTTTGGAAACTCACCACAAAACCAAGATAACACCACAGGTGATAGTGATACTGTGCACTCAGCAAATACCTCCGATGAATACTTTATTCATATATCCGAGCGCCCCGTAAATTATTACAGGAATCAGATTCTGTTCAAAATAGCAAACATCGACACAACTATCACAGAGAAGATATTCCCAAACTATAATCGCATAATAATTGCAAAACCAACATTTAACAAAGAAGATATTACACACATTCTGAAAAATTATCATAGCGGGAAACAATCGGCTATCTTAGCCCCAGGTAACCTACACGGTATCATACAAGAATCATTTAGAGAAAACTTTTCAATAAAAGGTCACTTTGTATTTGTAACAAAAATAGTAGAAGATGTAACAAGCGAAGCTAGGCAAGATTCAATAATAATAAGAGAACACGAAAGGGCTCACAGAGGGACACAAGAAGTGGAAAAACAAATCAGAAAGTCATATTTTTTCCAAATATCGTAAAAAAAATAAAAAGCTATACAAATTCCTGTAAGGTATGTAATAGGCACAAATACGATAGAAGGCCAAATAACATAAAAATATCCCCAAGACCAAATACACACAAACCATTGGAGAGAATACACGTAGATATCTTTTCTATTAATAAGAGTAGTTTTTTGTCGATAATCGACTCATTTTCGAAACACCTACAGATGATAGAAATCAAATCGAAAAACCTAGTAGATGTACAAAACGCAATAACCAAATACTTTACTTTATTCGGCATACCGAATACAATAATTACTGATCATGAAACAACTTTTCAATCTATCCAATTTAGGGAATATTTAAGTAAACTAAACGTTAAAATCGACTATGCCTCATCGTCCGAATCAAACGGACAAATAGAGAAGACGCATTCCACTATTATAGAGATGTATAATACAAATAAAAATAAACTCCCCAACGGAACAACTACAAATATCATAGAATTGGCGGTAGCTCTCTATAATAATTCCATTCACTCTTCCACTGGTTTCACCCCAAATGAAGTTATCTTCAATCAAGACAATACAACCGACCCTAGAGCCATTACGGACAAAGCCAAAATCATTTTCTCCGAAATTAACAGGAATTTAGAGAAAACAAGAAATAAAATTATTGAGAAAAATATACATAAAGAGAACCCTCCTAATCTACCAGAAGACCAACTGGTATACTTGAAACCGAATGTGAGAACAAAGACACAACCAAGAGGGATAGAAATGATAGCTAAAAATATACAAAACAAAACTTTCAAAACAAACAGAAATATCAAAAGAAATATAAATAAAATAAAGAGGATAAAAAGGAATAACTAAATTTTTTCTCCATTTCAGAAAAATGTTTTTAAAATTATTAATGTTAATAATAATAGTTAAATTTGGCAGAACACAAAATTTAGAGATAAGGAATTTGTATGAAGACCCAATTGTAATAATAAAAACAAACGAATGTAAATTACAAATGGGAAATATTAAATTAGTACATCCAATAAATTTAAAAAACCTAGAAAATACCATAGAATCAATAAATGAGTTTGTTAATAGTAAAGTAGACGATAAGTTAGAAATAAAGAAAATAGTAGAACAAAAATTAAAAAAAACTGCATGATAACTTTTATCAAATTAAACCCACACACATTACAAGGCATAAAAGATGGGACACTTTGGGCTCACCATGGAAATGGATAGCCGGAACCCCAGACGCGCAAGATTTAAGAATTATCAACAGTTCAATGGATGATCTAATAAACCAAAACAATCAACAATTCCAAATAAACGAAAAAATTAATAAACGAATACAGTTAATTACGGATACTGTAAACAAAGCGCTAGCAAACACTACGATGGCTAACAAGATAATATTGAACGAAATCGAGTCAATCACAACAATAATAAACATCGATACGGTTAACAGCATCCTAGAAGACATCCAAGAAGCAATAATTAGAACAAAATCAGAATTACCAAGCAACAAAATCCTTTCTCTGAAAGAGATTATCTTGATAAAGGATTTAATGACCAACCAAGGTGTGAACATCTCCCTACCCGATGAAGCTCTGCAATACATTACTCCCAAAATAGCAATGAATGATGAAGTCCTTCTTTACATCCTACATATTCCAAAACTAGAGGACGAAACCTCCACAGCACTAATGATAATGCCATTAGTCATCAACAATACGATCATCAGTAAATACCCACAACATCTCATCAAAACAGACAAGAAATTATTTACGACGACGAATTACCACAACTTTGTGCAGAAACACTCAGACATTCAAGAATTTAAAGATAGCTGTATCAAACCTTTAGTAATGGGCACAAAAAGTCATTGCAATGTAAGACGAGAAACCGAAACAACATTACAATTTGTGACTGAAAACAAACTGGTAATAAGTAATGCTAAAAACGAAACCTTATCGTCAGATTGTGGTCCCGACAACAGAACGTTGGAAGGAAATTTTTTAATATCATTTCAGAATTGTACAATAACGTTCGGAAACAAAAGATTCCAATCATTCGAGATAAAAAGTGAAACTATGGAGATTCAAGGCGCATTCCACAATCTTGAGGCTACGCGCCAACTCATCACAGAGCTAAATGTTGATGAAATCGCTCAGGAAAACATAGAAAATAGGAAGCGGTTACAAAAAGTGCACCTTAGACAAATAGATCACCAAACATGGATATGGTCACTGTCAGAAGGAGTGTCATTCTCATCATTCTGCATAATAGCTTCAATCTTCTACATTTGTATTCACAAGCGGACAACCACAATAAAAGTGGACACCACAAATCAATCATGGTCAGAAGAATTAAGTAAATCATATTCAGACCTACTTAAAAACGCAGGAATTAGAACAAAGGACGCGGACGCCCTTTCTCCACCCCCAGGAGGAGTTATAATAACATAATATGCTGAATACATAGTTTAACCGGATGCTATATCGCCACGCGCATATCATTCAAATAGATGCCATGTCAATGACCAGACATCAATGTAATTAGATCACGCCATGCCAATGTAATGTGAGGATAAATAAACTCTTTTTAGATAAAATAAGTAGCATAAGCATTTTTTCCAATTACAAGAAACAATAATACTTTATATACTTTTTAAATTAAATATGTAGAATAAGCATTTTTCAAAATATTATAAATTGATAAAATAAGAATAAGTAGTTAGTTATAGTTATGATTTTAAAACGTTAAGTTCGAATTTGTAATAAACTCGGGTTAAATCGTGTAATAAAATTCTGTAATAAAACAAATTTGTGAATAAATAATTTTTTTTATGTTTTATTAAACGCGAAACCCATAATTGGCGCAGCCGTACAGACGGAAGTGTAGTTCAAGTGTAGTGAAAACAGTGCCGAGATAGTGAATAAAAACTACCTCATAGTGATTCCGTCGGAATAAATTTCGAATTGTTATGTGCAAATTCTAAAGTAGTTATAAAGGGAAAATAAGAAACGGAGTAGAATATACTCGCCTAATCAAGAATCGTTGCGAAACGGAGTAGAATATACTCGCTCGAATAGGAATCGTTTTTAAAAAACTCATTTAAACTACAATAGAGAAAAACACATAATCAACAGATTTTTTTTCGACGTCCTAGACTGAAGGTGTATACCGTCCAAGCGAATCGAGGATCACGCCGTCCACACTACAATTGAATACTTCCGGAACCTACAAACCACGAGCAGTAGCGGGCAGAGCAAGGTAAGAAATTTATGTTCAAATTTTAAACCATATAAAAGCTTATTCAATTACCAGTGAGTAATTGAATCCCACCTACTCACTGCAAAATAAAAGGCAACATCACGCACTACGAGATAGACGTGAAACCGCCAAAACCTCACGCACTATCAGATAGACGAGAGGAAAGAAACTACCCAAATAATACGCACTACGAGATAGACGTAATTTTTTTTCTGGGTTATTTCTTGGTACACGTTATCCATCGCGCACTACAAGATAGACGCGAGAAAGACGGAAAAATATTATAAAATTAAATTCAACCAGATCTATTTTGTGAACTAAAAAGTCTCAAAATCACAGATCAATTGAATAACAGATTCAAGCGAATCATAATCAATTTCGTAAAAGTTTCTTTTCGGTAGCAAAAATTCTAGAATCAAATTTAAAATTTACCGAAACAGAAAAGAGAAACTGATCAACAACTTTATAGCTAATAGGGGTATAAAGTTAGATCCAACTGAAATGACAGAAATGGATCAGGTCATGGGTCAATTAGGGGCGATAGCGGAGCAATTAAAGCAGCTAAGCCAAAAACAAATTGAACATGATCAAGTACTGGCGTACTTAAATCAAAAAACTGAGGCACGGAATGAGGCCCCAAAAGAAGAATTTATTGAAAATAGGCAAACATTAGACCTTTTTAGGATCCCAGATCCAATAAAAGCAATTCCGTCTTTTGACGGTAATCGAAAGCAGGTAACATCTTGGCTGAAAACAGCCGAAGAAACGTTAAAAATATTTCAACCACTAATTGCACAACAACAATTTCAAATGTACATCCAGGCCGTTAGAAATAAAATAGAGGGGAGGGCACGAGACATATTATGTCTAGCCGGTGATCCGGAAACCTTCCTAGAAATAAAACAAATCTTGTTAGACGCCTTGGGCGATAAACAAGAATTATCATTTTATAAATCCCAGCTTTGGGCGAACAAGCAAACCGAGAATATGTCGGTTCATAGCTATTACAATAAAACGAAAGAGATAGTCCAAAACATTAAAGGATTATCAAAACAAAATCCCATATATTATAATTCTTGGCAAGCGATCCTGACATTTATCGAAGAGGACGCATTAGCCGCATTTATTTCAGGCTTAAGGAAGCCATATTTCGGTTTCGCCCAGGCAGCGAAATCAAAGACAATAGAAGAAGCTTACGCTTTTCTCTGTAAATTTAGTACGAATGAATATATTTCAAATAATGCTAAAAAGCCTAATCATACTAATTTTAATTCACAAAGGACCAACCAGGTTGGCCCAATGCAATCGAGAGTCAATCAATATCAAATAAAACCCAAAGAAAATAAAGAACAAAATTTTCGCAATTGGTCAACACAAGAAACACCAATGGAAGTCGATCCTTCAGCAAGATCACGAAATACATTCAATAAGAAACTCGTGAACAATCACGAAGTAGTCCTAGAAAAGGGTGATATTGAAACAACAAACGTGGAAAATTTCCAGGAGGAACAAGATCCATACTCGGAAAATTTTCAAACAGTTCAAGACTCAGACACGGAAGATTAAATTTTCTCCCGTATCTAATCTGCCAAAACAAAATATCAAACAAAACAATAAAATTACTTATAGACACAGGGGCGAATAAAAACATCATAAAGCCTAACATAATACCAATCAGTCTTTTAGAGACAAAAAATACCTCAATTAGGAATATACTGGGAACACAAACTGTATCAAAAGTGGGAAAATTTAATTTTCTTGGTCATAATTTACCAAGATTAGACTATTATGAATTCGATTTCCATAAATTTTTCGACGGTATATTAGGGTCGGAATCTATGGCGGAAATGAACGCTAAAATAGATTATGACAATAGCACAATACGTTTAAACGATAAAAAAATTAAATTCTATCGGTATTATCCAACGGATAGCTTTTATCATCACGTAATAACATTTGACACAAAAACAGATGGAGACTGGGCAGTGTTCGAGTACAAAAAATTAAACGAAGAAATCACTCTGAGTCCAGGAATCTATAAAGCTGAAAACAATAGGTCAACAGTAAATATACTAACAAGTAGTCCTAAACCACCCATTCAATTACCTAAATTAGCTCTGATAATAAATAATTTCGAATCAATACAACCAATTCCGGTTAAATTGAATTCAACAATCAACAAAAGCACCATAGAAAACCTAATTAGAATAGATCATTTAAATAAAACAGAGAAAGACCAATTAATTGACACCATTTACAACAATCAGAAAGTACTGTTACGAGAAGATGAGAAACTGTCCTCTACAACAGCAATTAAGCATAAAATAGTAACCACAGATAACAGCCCAGTATACACAAAAACATATAGATATCCATACCACTATAAAAAGGATGTGACCGATCATATCCAAGAATTGTTGGATAGTGGGATTATACGCCATTCTAAAAGCCCATATTCATCTCCAATTTGGGTAGTGCCAAAAAAACCTGACGCATCAGGAACCCGGAAAGTGAGAGTGGTGATAGACTATCGGAAGTTAAATGAGAAAACTATAAATGATAAATTTCCGATTCCACAAATCGAGGAAATCCTTGATAGCCTCGGGAAATCCGTATACTTCTCAACGCGAGATCTAAAATCAGAATTCCACCAAATCCAGATGGACGAGAAGTACCAAGAAAAAACGGCATTTTCCTCAGATAAGGGTCATTTCGAGTTCACTCGTATGCCCTTTGGATTAAAGAATGGTCCAGCAACATTCCAACGGGCGATGAATCATGTATTGAACGGCCTAGTGGGGGATGTTTGCTAAGTATATTTAGACGATATAATAATAGTAGGGTACAATTTGGACAACCATATAAAGAATCTCGGAAAAGTCTTAAAACGATTAGAACAATTTAATCTCAAAATTCAACTAGACAAATGTGAATTCCTAAAGAGAGAGACAGAGTTTCTAGGCCACATAATCACTCAAAACGGAGTCAAACCAAATCCGGATAAAATAAAAAAGATCCTGGATTGGCCTTTACCTAAAAGCCCGAAAGAAATTAAACAATTTCTAGGACTCTCAGGATACTATAGACGTTTCATAAGAGATTATTCTAAACTCGCAAAACCAATATCGAAATATTTAAAAAAAGACCAAGTAATCGATATGAAAGATCCAGCTTACGTGGATGCATTCAACACTCTAAAAAGAATTCTTACCACAGACCAAATCCTAGCATACCCGGACTTTTCAAAAAATTTTATATTAACAACAGACGCATCAGATTTCGCACTGGGTGCCGTATTGTCACAAGTACAGGAAGGAGTAGAGAGACCCATAGCGTTTGCTTCACGAACGCTTAATTCAACGGAATGCAGATACGCAACTAATGAAAAAGAAGCATTAGCAATTATCTGGGCAGTAGAAAAATATCAAGCCTACCTATACGTTAATAAGTTCACTTTGATCACCGATCACAAACCTCTAACCTTCATTAAGACATCAGAAAAAAATTCAAAAATACTGCGTTGGCGATTGGAACTAGAAAATTTCGACTACGAGGTAATATACAAGGAAGGAAAAACCAACGTTGTAGCCGATGCCCTAAGTAGAATACCTGCAGTTGAGGGGACCTCAGAGATAAATTTTAATGAAGAAGCCAGTACTACTTCACGTGAATCTGGCAGAACGACAGATAGTGCGAATAAAAACGATTTTGGAAACTCACCACAAAACCAAGATAACACCACAGGTGATAGTGATACTGTGCACTCAGCAAATACCTCCGATGAATACTTTATTCATATATCCGAGCGCCCCGTAAATTATTACAGGAATCAGATTCTGTTCAAAATAGCAAACATCGACACAACTATCACAGAGAAGATATTCCCAAACTATAATCGCATAATAATTGCAAAACCAACATTTAACAAAGAAGATATTACACACATTCTGAAAAATTATCATAGCGGGAAACAATCGGCTATCTTAGCCCCAGGTAACCTACACGGTATCATACAAGAATCATTTAGAGAAAACTTTTCAATAAAAGGTCACTTTGTATTTGTAACAAAAATAGTAGAAGATGTAACAAGCGAAGCTAGGCAAGATTCAATAATAATAAGAGAACACGAAAGGGCTCACAGAGGGACACAAGAAGTGGAAAAACAAATCAGAAAGTCATATTTTTTCCAAATATCGTAAAAAAAATAAAAAGCTATACAAATTCCTGTAAGGTATGTAATAGGCACAAATACGATAGAAGGCCAAATAACATAAAAATATCCCCAAGACCAAATACACACAAACCATTGGAGAGAATACACGTAGATATCTTTTCTATTAATAAGAGTAGTTTTTTGTCGATAATCGACTCATTTTCGAAACACCTACAGATGATAGAAATCAAATCGAAAAACCTAGTAGATGTACAAAACGCAATAACCAAATACTTTACTTTATTCGGCATACCGAATACAATAATTACTGATCATGAAACAACTTTTCAATCTATCCAATTTAGGGAAGATTTAAGTAAACTAAACGTTAAAATCGACTATGCCTCATCGTCCGAATCAAACGGACAAATAGAGAAGACGCATTCCACTATTATAGAGATGTATAATACAAATAAAAATAAACTCCCCAACGGAACAACTACAAATATCATAGAATTGGCGGTAGCTCTCTATAATAATTCCATTCACTCTTCCACTGGTTTCACCCCAAATGAAGTTATCTTCAATCAAGACAATACAACCGACCCTAGAGCCATTACGGACAAAGCCAAAATCATTTTCTCCGAAATTAACAGGAATTTAGAGAAAACAAGAAATAAAATTATTGAGAAAAATATACATAAAGAGAACCCTCCTAATCTACCAGAAGACCAACTGGTATACTTGAAACCGAATGTGAGAACAAAGACACAACCAAGAGGGATAGAAATGATAGCTAAAAATATACAAAACAAAACTTTCAAAACAAACAGAAATATCAAAAGAAATATAAATAAAATAAAGAGGATAAAAAGGAATAACTAAATTTTTTCTCCATTTCAGAAAAATGTTTTTAAAATTATTAATGTTAATAATAATAGTTAAATTTGGCAGAACACAAAATTTAGAGATAAGGAATTTGTATGAAGACCCAATTGTAATAATAAAAACAAACGAATGTAAATTACAAATGGGAAATATTAAATTAGTACATCCAATAAATTTAAAAAACCTAGAAAATACCATAGAATCAATAAATGAGTTTGTTAATAGTAAAGTAGACGATAAGTTAGAAATAAAGAAAATAGTAGAACAAAAATTAAAAAAAACTGCATGATAACTTTTATCAAATTAAACCCACACACATTACAAGGCATAAAAGATGGGACACTTTGGGCTCACCATGGAAATGGATAGCCGGAACCCCAGACGCGCAAGATTTAAGAATTATCAACAGTTCAATGGATGATCTAATAAACCAAAACAATCAACAATTCCAAATAAACGAAAAAATTAATAAACGAATACAGTTAATTACGGATACTGTAAACAAAGCGCTAGCAAACACTACGATGGCTAACAAGATAATATTGAACGAAATCGAGTCAATCACAACAATAATAAACATCGATACGGTTAACAGCATCCTAGAAGACATCCAAGAAGCAATAATTAGAACAAAATCAGAATTACCAAGCAACAAAATCCTTTCTCTGAAAGAGATTATCTTGATAAAGGATTTAATGACCAACCAAGGTGTGAACATCTCCCTACCCGATGAAGCTCTGCAATACATTACTCCCAAAATAGCAATGAATGATGAAGTCCTTCTTTACATCCTACATATTCCAAAACTAGAGGACGAAACCTCCACAGCACTAATGATAATGCCATTAGTCATCAACAATACGATCATCAGTAAATACCCACAACATCTCATCAAAACAGACAAGAAATTATTTACGACGACGAATTACCACAACTTTGTGCAGAAACACTCAGACATTCAAGAATTTAAAGATAGCTGTATCAAACCTTTAGTAATGGGCACAAAAAGTCATTGCAATGTAAGACGAGAAACCGAAACAACATTAGAATTTGTGACTGTAAACAAACTGGTAATAAGTAATGCTAAAAACGAAACCTTATCGTCAGATTGTGGTCCCGACAACAGAACGTTGGAAGGAAATTTTTTAATATCATTTCAGAATTGTACAATAACGTTCGGAAACAAAAGATTCCAATCATTCGAGATAAAAAGTGAAACTATGGAGATTCAAGGCGCATTCCACAATCTTGAGGCTACGCGCCAACTCATCACAGAGCTAAATGTTGATGAAATCGCTCAGGAAAACATAGAAAATAGGAAGCGGTTACAAAAAGTGCACCTTAGACAAATAGATCACCAAACATGGATATGGTCACTGTCAGAAGGAGTGTCATTCTCATCATTCTGCATAATAGCTTCAATCTTCTACATTTGTATTCACAAGCGGACAACCACAATAAAAGTGGACACCACAAATCAATCATGGTCAGAAGAATTAAGTAAATCATATTCAGACCTACTTAAAAACGCAGGAATTAGAACAAAGGACGCGGACGCCCTTTCTCCACCCCCAGGAGGAGTTATAATAACATAATATGCTGAATACATAGTTTAACCGGATGCTATATCGCCACGCGCATATCATTCAAATAGATGCCATGTCAATGACCAGACATCAATGTAATTAGATCACGCCATGCCAATGTAATGTGAGGATAAATAAACTCTTTTTAGATAAAATAAGTAGCATAAGCATTTTTTCCAATTACAAGAAACAATAATACTTTATATACTTTTTAAATTAAATATGTAGAATAAGCATTTTTCAAAATATTATAAATTGATAAAATAAGAATAAGTAGTTAGTTATAGTTATGATTTTAAAACGTTAAGTTCGAATTTGTAATAAACTCGGGTTAAATCGTGTAATAAAATTCTGTAATAAAACAAATTTGTGAATAAATAATTTTTTTTATGTTTTATTAAACGCGAAACCCATAATTATATACATTTTTTGTTCCCACACGGTCTATCTTTATATTATAAAGATAGACCGTGTGGGAACGAAAAATGTAATGCGAAATAATAACGGTAAAAATACCAAAAATAAATGATTATATTCTCTCTCTGCTCCACATTCATTTAAAATCGAATGAAGTGGAAGACAAAAAAACATATTTCCACTACAGATATAGTAGGGGCACCCAAAAACGAATTTATTTTTATTTTTTGTACGGAATGAACTCTCTATAAGGTTCTATTCTCTTTGATGTGGTTTTTTATTGCTTTTATAAGTATAAAAAGGTAATTTTTAAGCACATCTATTGCGGATTTTATATCAGCTATCTGCCGGTTTTATGATGTTACATATAGTCCACACCACAATGACCGAAACTATAAAAACTCAATTACTAAAGGCGAGTTCGCGAGGTTGGATATATACCCTAGCTATTTACATCCGAGCTCTAAACCAATAAAATCACCAAAAAAGTTCATCCATTACATAACCAAACATATTCATCCATTTCCCCACTTTCAAGTTAAAATATTTTTATCTTACGGTTGGATGTAAATAGCTTGGGTAAATATCCGACCTCCCGAACTCACCTTAAAGGAAAATTATAGATTGTAATTGGTAATTGTAATCAAATGCTAAATTCCACCCTAACTTGTTATGATGTTTTGTTCTATAAAATTCGAACGCGTTGAGTCCCCATCATATAAGATGGCTTGTTGGAAAGGTATTTTTACGGGCTTTGCAATAAATATAAAAAACTAGGAATAAACGGGAAGTAGTTCGATTTTTCAGCAAAAGACTATTTAAAACTGAAATTTAAAGGATATATTGTACATTGTTATGCGGTATAACATGTATATTTCAATATATGTACAATTATTGATTACAACAGACTTTGTATTTTTATTAGGTTTAATTGTATTTTGTGTATTGACTATGCAATTTCAAGTTTTATATAAATGTCATTATAATAACTGCATAGTCAACATTTATTTTGTATATAACCAATCACGAAATAATAAAATTATTAAAACAATTACCAACGTGTTTTAATAAAATAAATAACTGGTTTGCCCCCCCCCCCCCCCCCAGCGGTAACCTAATCAATTTATATTAAACTCAACAATCATTTTATCCCAACATCAACCCCGGAATAAACATTGGTCCTTCGAGCCATAAAAAACAAAGATCTATCAAACAAAATCTATACAGTGCACGCCATAAAACAACCGGAAATCAGTCCACGCCGTACAATATTCGGTGACAACACCATGTCCTATAACGAATTCACCATACAAATCAGGTGCAGCTATAGCCAAAAACAACCGATCAGTGAAACGTGCCGTTCTTTCTAACTGATACACAACCATGATGGATATCTTATTGGAGAATCAATTAGAAAAGGCAGGAGAGATCGCACAAGTTATCTCTAATTACAAAAAGGACAACGCAGAACGGAAAACTAAAAAGTATCTATGGAGACCTGCAGAATAGCAGCTTTAAAAAGATTGTACAATGAGTACGTCGACGGTGACAGCAAAGTTCGGAATTTCCAACCTACACTGGAATTAATACACCATCAGCAAGGCAAGAACAAATCCTCAATTTGAATTCGGATCGACAGCGGAAGGCAGTAACAACGTCACTAATAAACCAACAACTAGCGAAAACCCGCACAATGAGTATTCAGGGCGATCAAAACTGGAATCAGCCACTGAATTTCGTCTCAGTCAGTTGTCGAGATTTAATCAGCAATTAAGACAAGACATCAAAAAACGCAGCTTGTATCGAGAACTACGGGCAGCTGAGGATTTGCTGACAAACAACAACAGATTCAGATTAGTTGTAAATCTTAAATTAAAAAACATGGAGAGGATAATGATGCAAATCATAGATCTACATGAGCAAATAAGTATGGAAGCTTCTGAAGAACAAGAAACAAATGTAAATTACTTCGTAGAACAACATTACGAAACTCTTAAAGATAAATACGAAGATATCGTAATAAAGTTAACAACATTATTGGAAGATGAGCAGCAACTATCAAAAGCGAAAACAATGCAGATTCATCTACCACCAGTAGAAATCCCACATTTCTTCATGGGGACTACATAAAATTGGTAGGTTTCGCCGACATGATACACATCGTTTGTACCAAGTAAATTTAGAGAATCCTCGGAATATTTAACCTATGAGTGAATTTTTAAACTTCCTAGAAAGCCGTTTTCAATCGTTAGAAGCAACCAACTTACCAGCAAGGGGATTTCAACAAACAAGAGTCGTTTTAGATCGCCCAAATACTGTTTTATCACAAGCACCAAGAAGAACTTTTGCTGGAATAAGGAAAACATGCATTGTTTGCAAGGCATCACACGACCTAACGAAGTGTCCCACTTTTGTGAAAATGCCAGTGCTAGAAAGATCCAAAACTGTAACAGGAAACAACTTATGCAGAATTTGTTTAATTGCCTCTCATTGCAAATGTATGAGTAAGGAAACCTGCGTGGTTTGTATGGGGAATCAGAATACGTTACTACATACAAGGGAAGTTATAACTTCACTACATACCGCCAAGAGCAACCCTACAGTAAATAATGAAGTACCACTATTAGCTACAGCGCAAATAAGGGCAACTAGTCGTATTGGATATGCACTACAACTACGCACATTAATAGATTCAGGATCACAGTCATCGTTTATCACTCAAGCAGCAGCCGAGTTACTAAATTTACCAAAATTTCGTGTTGATTTACAAGTCAGTGGGATTGGGGGAATAAAGACCAGTAATATAAAATATAAGGTGTGCATCACAATATCACCACATTACTCATCGGATTTCCATCATGTGGTAGAGGCTTTTATTCTACCAAAATTTACTGAACGTCTCCCAACTGAACCAATAAGGGCAGCCTACAACAAACCGTGGAGAGAACTTATATTAGCAGATCGGAACTACGAGACACCAGCATCAGTCGACATGATGTATACGCAACTATTTTAGTGGACGGGGTAATAAAGGCCGCTCCAGATCATCCAGCAGCACAAAGAACGGAATTAGGATGGATTCTTATGGGAATGACCAAAACACAACCAACAGAAAAGTCGGTATTTTTAACCCTGATATCTCATAATAATCTTGATTTAACCAACAAAAATTTAGCCAATTTAACCAAAAGAAGAAGAGTTATGTGAAAGGCTGAGAAACACATAATCGACTGGCAGATGGAAGGTATGAGTCACTATACCAACAAAGGAAGAGTTCGCTTTAGGAGATAGCAAGAAGCAAGCCATAGCAAGATGGTTACAAGTAGAAAGGAGATTAGAGAAGAATACCTTGAGCTGGGACATATGGTGCCAATTAATCCAGGCGACGGTACTTGCAATAACAACATAAACTACAACATGATCTATTTTCCATAATAACAAGGTGGAGGAAACACAAATATGTATAAACACACAACAGACATCGAGAAGATGTATAGAAAGATCTTTGTGACCGGTAAACAACAAAATCTACAAAGAATAGTTTGGAGAAGTGATCCACAGGCCCCAATAAGGGAGTACAAATTAAGAACAATAACATACGGTACATCTTCTGCCCCATACATGACCATAAGAACCCTAAGGTAACTCGCGCTGTAGATTAGCAAAACACATATCCCATCAGGTCAGAAATTATTCTGAGACTTTTATGTTGATGACGTCGTCTCTGGTGGAGAAACCATAGAATATGCAATAAAATGTCAACAACAATTACGAAGCATGCTTAATTCTGGAGGTTTCAAACTTCGAAAATGGGCATCGAATAACAACTCTGTCATGGAAGGAATACCGGAAGAACAACGGGAAACCAAACCAACGAGCATAAGTAAGGAGCATGAATTCATAAAAACTCTGGGCATTATGTGGAATCCACAAAATGATGAATTCGAGTCAACATGAGTTCTGATACGGGTCCACCATCGAAACGAACCATTATATCAGAAATAGCCAACATTTTGGATCCACTAGGTTGATTCTCCTACCATTATTATTGGAAAACTCATGTTTCAGGAATTATGGATAAGGGGTGTATCATGGGACGACGAACTACCCGAGGAAATAAAGAAAAGATGGATGAAATACAAATTAACATTTCACAAGCTGCAAAACATAAAAATCCCACGTTGGATCAATACATACAGATAATAATTGCCAGGAATTGGAACTGCATGGATTTTGCGATTCGTCCAAATTATCATATGCAGCAGCAGTTTATTGCAAGGTTACAAGGCTAGGAAAAACTACTGTGACTTTAATATCAGGGAAAACTAAGGTGGTACCAATCAGTCAAAGGCAAAGTCTTCCAAGATTAGAATTGTGTGGGGCTTTGTTACTAGCGAAGCTACTAAGGAAACTTTCCGAGGCCATGGGTATTCCAAATATTAAGATTTATGCCTGGACAGATTCAACAATAGTACTAGCCTGGTTACAAGGACACCCTAGTAAATGGAAAACTTTTGTCGCAAACAGAATCTCACAAATTCATTCTATTCTTGGGTCCGCTCAATGGAAGCATGTAAAATCCAAAGAAAACCCAGCGGATTGCGCAACACATGGGATAGACCCTGACAAGCTGTGCATCATAATCTATGGTGGACAGGCCCAGCTTGGCTAATAAGCAGTGCTGATCTTACATCGGAAACAGCAATAGCAGACACGGAGATAGAAAAGAAACAGCAGCGTTCCGTGTCCGCAATTACCACAATATTAGCGGATCCAACTATAATTGAACAATTTTATACTTTCACAAAAACGATACGAGTAATCGCATATTGTTGGTGCTTCTACTGGAACAGCTATACCATAGGGATTGTTTAGTTCACTAAACAGGTCATACAGGTTTATATATAATAATATTGTACATATCATATTACATTCATTTCATACACGTTTTGATTTTATATAAAAAACACAATGTATAGCCAAAATGCTGAATGTACACAAATTAATTTAATTTTGCTATATAAACCGAAAAAATGTATTTAATAAATTAGAATTAAAATGATTTCAAAATGATTGTTTCAATTCTCGCGATTATTAAGACCTCATCCGTAGTAATCTTGATAATCGCTTCAACCAAGTTTTAGCAGAGGCTAAAACTTTACATGGTCCTTCGAGCCGGATTCAACAACATAAGCCGGATTTAACAACATCAAGCTGAATTTAACAACATAAGCTACAATTATTCGAGTTTTCACATTAACTCATCAATCAAATGGATAAACTACTGCAGAAGAATGATGAGACTGGCGCAAAAATAACAACTTTAGCCAGAAACTACCACAAGGATGGAGATATACGAAAGACTAAATCGTATCTCGAAAGAAAGATAGAAGAGTTAAAAAAGCTCTACGTCGAATTTTTGGCCACAGATGACCAGATAATATCGATGGATCCTCCAATCAAAGAGGATCATCCGTATAGAGCAATGAGGATTACAATTGCCGAAATAAATAAGGATCTACTTACTGAGATGCGTCAGCGCCTGAACAACGGTCCACCACTAACACCAACAGTGCCATTAGTATCATTGTCCAGTACAGACAAACAGAAGCATTTTGACTTTCCTAGCAAGGAACTGATGAACAAAGGGCAAGCAACAACACAGCCACCATCATCTAGTTCGGATAGACACCAACACCATGACGATATGAAGGAATTGTCAAGCACCAACCAAAAACTGCTCAAGAGGCAAGATGTGCTGATGAGGAATATGTACCGGAAAATGGACTCTATCGAGCAAACATTGGATAACACCAACAGTCCAATAGAATACTTGAAATTAAAAATAGATCAACTATCTAAGGAAATTGAGGTAATTGATCAACAACACATAGAGATCCTAGTGGAAATAGATGAAGACCAAACAAATAAATACGTGCAAGAAAATTATTATGAAACCCTTAAGGAGTAAGTGGACACATTAATAATGCGTTGTCAGCGCAACCAGCAAAAAAATACAACGAGCCTTTCTGAAGAAGCTAGGGTACAATTACCCAAAATACAATTAACAACGTTTTACGGCGATTATGAGCAATGGAGCGCGTTCAACGACATATTCGCAGCATTTGCGGTAACAATTCGAACCTTGCATGATACTGCAACCGAAATACTGCACAACATCAACAAGCTACAGATAACCTCTCCCTTTGAAGCACTGGTAATGTTCATTCTAGGCAAGAAACTAGACCCTGAATCAATTAGACTGTACGAAACCACATTAGAAAATCCGAGGGAAATTAAACAGATCAGTCATTTCTTCAACTTTTTAGAAAGAAGATTTCAATTCCTAGAGGCTATGGGTGTCATCAAGGTAGCAAACACATCACCACAACCAATGGCACCACTGAAACGAGTGCATGCAACAACGGTAAACAGCCAGTGTCTAGTAAAGAAATGCCAAGGGAGGCATCAATTGCAAGACTGCAATCAATTTAAACTAATGCCAACACTAGATAGAAACAAACTGGTCAGCGATACATCCACTTGCGTACGTTGTTTAACGCAACATCCAAGGGGCATATCGTGCACATCCACAATACGATGTATTGTGTGCCAAGGTCAACACCACACTCTTCTGCATGGCAATAATATGGCATCAACCAACAAGGGGGTAGCGCAAACTCTCATAGTCAAACAACAAGGCCCCGTACTGCTACCAACAGCAGTGGTCAGAGTAGCTACAGGCACTGGAAAACTCAATACAATAAGGGTACTAATTGATTCTGGGTCACAAGCAACTTTAATATCATCAAAGGCTGCCAATCTATTAAACATTAAGAAGAAAAAGGCACATATCAACATTTCAGGCATTGGTGATACCGAAGCAGGAATCTGCAGACATACCATCAACATAAAATTAATGCCAAGATTCAATGAGAACTTTAGCTTAGACATTGAAGCCTTAGTACTCAACAACTTAACTCAACAACTACCCGCAGTTTCCATTGATACAACCAAGTGGTCCCATCTTCAAAATCTAGAACTTGCAGATCCACAATATAACCAACCTCAACCAATTGACCTGGTACTCGGGGCAGATCATTACCCGTCGATTCTAACCAGCAGCATCATCAAAGGCGGGTACCAGGAGCCTATGGCACAAAACACGGAATTTGGCTGGATAATAATTGGCAGTATGGGCAACACGGATGATAGTAATAGAACAACAATGGTGACCACTAAAGCAATCGAGGAGCAATTGAAGTTGCTCGTGGAGAACGACAACATTCCTGAAAAGCGAAGCCACACCGAGGAAGAAACCCAAGTAGAAGAACATTTTAAAACCAACGTAGTAAGGGGTGCAGATGGAAATTTTATAGTAAGGATTCCATTCAACAACAACCCTAACACGCTAGGGGTATCGCGAAAAAGAGCCGTTGCAAGGTTTTTACAAATCGAAAGAAGATTCATGAAGGATCCAACCTACAAAAAACTTTATCATAAATTCATGCAGGAATACATCGATTTAAACCACATGGAGTTGATCCAGGAAAGACGGAACGACGAACAAGCTGAAAACACATATTACATACCTCATCATGGTGTGATCAAGGAAGGCAGCACAACAACCAAACTTCGAGTAGTGTTTGACGCATCCTCCAAAACAACGAGTGGGGTATCCCTAAATGATATTATGATGACCGGGCCCAAACTTCAAGAAGAGCTTACCGATATATTACTACGTTGGCGAAAACATAAAATTGTGATGACCGCCGACATAGAAAAAATGTATCGTCAAGTATGGATAAACAAAAGGGACCGAGACTACCAACGAATATTATGGAGAAGCGATCCTTCTCAGCCGATCAACGCATACAGATTAAACACAGTAACGTATAGAACTTCCGCAGGCAGCTATTTGGCAGTAAGAGCACTATTACAACTAGCTCAAGAAGGAGCCAGTACCCATCCCACAGCAGCTAACATCATCTTAACAGACTTTTACGTCGATGACCTACTCACTGGCACAGACAGTATGGAGGAGGAACTAATAGCACTAAACGAATTACGAGAGCTCACACCCCAAGGTGGATTCCCGTTAAAAAAATGGACATCCAACAAAATCGAAATAACAAAACATATTCCTCACGAGCAACTGGCCGATGGAAACATTCATATCAAACTAAACGACTGCATCGAAACTCTAGGAATTTTATATAGCCCTCAAACAGACTGTTTTGAGTTTGATATAGCCCAATTGCAGTTAACTACCAACCAGCCCACAAAACGATCATTGCTGTCCGATTCATCAAAGTTATTTGACCCTGTAGGATGGCTGTCACCAACAACAATCATGGCCAAAATTATGATGCAGGAAGTATGGATGACCGGAATAAATTGGAATGACCAGTTATCAGAAAAAATACGAACCAAATGGCTTAGCTATAAGGACGAGCTAAACGAAATTTCTAACATAAAAATACCGAGATGGCTGAACACCAGAACAGAAGAACAAAAGGAATTGCACGGATTTGCTGATGCTTCAGAACAGGCGTACGCAGCAACTGTGTATTGCCGCAACATTGATACCTGCGGCAAAGTAACAACCCAGTTGGTAACTGCGAAAACACGGGTCGCTCCAATCAAAACAAGGCTATCGATCCCTCGTCTCGAACTGAAGGCAGCTGTATTGTTAGCAAAATTATTAAAACACGTCCAAAATAGCATGCAACTTCAGAACGTTAAAACATACGCATGGTCCGATTCCACTATCACTCTGTGCTGGATCAAAGGCGACCCAAACCGTTTTAAAACATTCGTAGCAAACAGAATCTCGGTCATCAAGGAGACATTACCATCGACGACATGGCAACACATTAAATCGGAAGATAACCCAGCGGACATGGCTTCACGTGGTATAACACCAAGCGAACTCATCAATAACACTTTATGATGCCACGGGCCGCAGTTCCTAACAACAACATCATTGCACTGGGAGACAATCTTGGCTTGCAACTCAGATGACGATCTACAAAAACAACAGAAACTACTGTTACCGGAACTTGAAGAGAAAGTAGTGATTGCAACCATGATAAAAGAATCTCATTTTCTCTCAGATGTATTTAACAAGATCTCATCATACAACAAGATAAGACGCATAGTTGCATACTGTTTGCGATTTACCGATAACAGCAGGCACAAAAATATCAACAAGGAGTCACTAACAGTACAAGAATTACAGCGTGCGGAAGCATTAATATTAAGGTTAACCCAAAGGCAAGATTTCAGCCAGGATATTGAATGCATAAAAAAATCAAAAAAGCTACACAAGGGCAGCAAATTAGCATCATTACACCCAGGATTTGATGACAAGGGGCTGTTACGCGCGATGGGACGTTTACAAAATTCCAATTTGCCCATTGACAGCAAGCAACCTATAATTCTCAATAAAAACAACGTAATCACGCAAAGAATTATCGAGGAAGCCCACCAAAAGACATTGCATGGTGGCATACAATCAACTTTAGCTCTCCTGAGGAATAAGTATTGGCAGACGCGCTGTGAGACAAATTATTAATAAATGTGTAACATGTTTCCGGCACAAACAAACCAATATGGAGCAATTGATAGGCAGATTACCACCATCAAGAGTAAGGCCGGGAAGACCGTTTGCAAAAACGGGAATTGATTATGCGGGTCCTATCCAACTAAGAACTACTCAGGGCCGAGGCCACAAGTCATATAAGGGATACATCGCACTTTTTGTGTGCATGGTTACGAAGGCCATTCATATCGAATTAGTGAGCAATCTAACAACAGAAGGATTCATCGCTGCATATAAACGTTTTATATCCAGACGAGGATTATGTATAGATATATACTCCGATAATGGAACATATTTTATCGGAGCTAACGCCAAAATCAAAAAATTAAATCAGACTACAATGAAATCACTACCAGGCGACATAGCAGCTATATTGGCCGAAGAAGGAACAAACTGGCATTTTATACCACCTCATACCCCACACTTTGGAGGCCTATGGGAGGCGGGAATAAAATCAGTGAAATTTCACCTCAAAAGAGTGATTGGAGAAACAACTCTAACCTTTGAGGAACTATATACGGTACTCACTCAAGTCGAGGCGGTGCTCAATTCTCGACCTCTAACTCCACTCACCAACGACGCTTCGGATTTAGCAGCATTGACACCAGGTCATTTTTTAATCGGAGACTCTCTCAAAGCATTACCAACCACTGACATCGAGGAGAAAAGTTTAAGAACAAGGTGGCATCTAGTAGAGAAAATGGTGCAAGATTTCTGGAAGCGGTGGTCATCAGAATATCTACATTAACTACATCAGAGGAACAAGTGGAAAACTATTCAACCAAATTTAATGGTAAATGATCTTGTTCTATTAAAGGATGAACAACAACCGGCCACTCGATGGAAATTGGGACGGGTTCTTGACACCCATATTGGTTCAGATAATTTAGTACGAACAGCCACAGTTAAATGTAAGGACGCAATATACAAGCGGCCAATAATCAAATTATGCAAATTACCTATTGAAGAGCCATCAGAGGAACCACCACCAACACAAAAAATTCCCCTGATTACAAATAAAACACTCAAAAATGATGTATCTAGCTTCGGTCCGAATATTAGTGACACTCCTAGACGACAACCAAGCCGGCGAGTCAAAACCAACAACTAACCCCTCTAATACCTGAAAATTACACAACCGCCCGGGAGTATGTTTAGTTCACTAAACAGGTCATACAGGTTTATATATAATAATATTGTACATATCATATTACATTCATTTCATACACGTTTTGATTTTATATAAAAAACACAATGTATAGCCAAAATGCTGAATGTACACAAATTAATTTAATTTTGCTATATAAACCGAAAAAATGTATTTAATAAATTAGAATTAAAATGATTTCAAAATGATTGTTTCAATTCTCGCGATTATTAAGACCTCACCCGTAGTAATCTTAACAATCGCTTCAACCAAGTTTTAAGCAGAGGCTAAAACTTTACAGGGATAAAAACAGGAAGGATCCTCTAACTGTTCAAGAAATAGAAGAGGCGAAAATCAACATTGTAAAGGTTACGCAATTTACAGAATTCGCAGAAGATATTCGAAAATTGAAGGAAAAGGGTTCAGTTAGCAGTAAAAGTAGAATTCTGTCGTTACATCCATTGTTGGACAATCACGGAGTTCTACGAATTGGAGGACGCTTGCAACACTCACTTCTGCATTATAACGAGAAACATCCTATGATATTACCATATAAATGCCATCTTACGAGTTTGATCCTCGGATTGGGCACACAAAAGTACTCTGCATGGTGGTGTGGACTTAACACTTGTTTTGATTAGAAAACAATTTTGGATTCTTCAAGGCAAAAGAGCTACAAAACAACATAACCGCCATTGCCACTAGTGTTTCAGATTCAATGCTGGTCGAGCAATTCAACTAATGGGAAGCCTGCCATCCGCAAGGGTGACACCATCAAGAGCATTTACTCATACGGGGGTAGACTATGACGGTCCCATAAATTTTCGAATGTCCTAGGGCAGAGGATCTAAAAGATAGGGCAGAGGATCTTCATAGCACGAAGACGAAATGTTGCAAACTTATATAGCGATAATGCGACAAATTTTGTTGCTGCGAATAAAATATATCTGTAGTCCATTTATAAGCAGTCGGACAATATTTCAAACATGTGGTCAAGTCAAGGGATACAGTGGCATTTCATTCCATCAAGGACTCCCCATTTTGGGGGCTTATGGGAAGCAGGATTGAAGATAGTAAAATAACATATGAAGAAAACCATCTCATCCGTATTACTAACATTCGAAGAATTGACTACGCTACTATATCAAATCGAGGCATCGTTAAACTCTAGACCACTATGTCCGTTAACGGATGACTCCAGCGAGTTTGAATGTCTGACACCAGAACATTTTTTAATATTAAACTCTATGCTTGCTCCACCTGATGACGAGTCACTTCAATTAAAACTACAACTATTAACTAGGTGGCAGTTAATCGAAAGGATGCAGCACAATGAATTTTGGAAAATATAAAGTAAACATTATTTACAGAATTTGCAGCGTCGTGCGAAATGGACAAGCCAACAACTAAATATACAAAAGAACCAGTTAGTTCTCATAATGGATGAAATTAAAAACTCAAAACGGAACTCTGAAAAGATACATCGCTAAGGTTAGTCATATCCCAACTGGCTGCAACGACTTGGCAGATGATACATCACTTCCTATGAACTCTGGACCGCAGAATTGTTGGCCCGTGGATGTTTAATCTGGTCCACAAGCTCCCAAAACAAACAAAAGAGCCTACTAAACACACAGATCAGTACAGTATAGTTATATTAGCAAGATAGATAAGAAACATTCCAATATGACGTTCCCACGTTATAAAAGCAAACGTCATCTAAAAAACATAAGTTGAATAACCTAAATCAACGTGCCTGGTATCCATTTACACGAGCGGTTGGAAAATAATATATAAATCTATTTTGTTAACGTAGCATTAATTAAAATGATACGAATTAAAATAAGAATTTTAGTTGTAAGTTAGATTTAAAACGTGTCACACTTAAGTTCGTAATAAAGAAAATAAAAATAAAATAAATAATTTTTTTTTAAATCGACTCATAATTGGCGCAGCCGTACGGCAAAGTGAAGTAAAATTGTGTGTAACAGTGTAAAAAAAATAAGTGAATAAAAACTTATTTTAAAAGTGAATCCGTCACGGACATTCAACATAGTGATTTTTAGTTTGAAGTGTTTGAAAGTTTACGCGACATCTCGGGCTACAGATTTTATAATCGCTCAGAAGACTAGAGGTTCCACCGCATCCACACCAGACTCGCTTTGAGAACCGTTACATCCACGACTACAAACCATGTAAGAACTTTACCATCGCGCACTACTAGATAGACGCGAAAAGACACTTAAATTTTTTTTAAAAATCAGTGCAAATAATTTGGACAATATTTTTCGTAAAGAAAAAAGCCACACTGAGAAAAAGAGAAATATAAGCCCAATAGAAGAAACAAACCAAGAAATGAACTTGGAACAATTAACTGCTCAACTAACTGCAATTGCTGGTCAGTTGGGTACCCTAGTTCAGAAACAAACTGAACAGGATGAGGTACTCAAATACCTCGGACAACAAATCCGAGACATGTTAAACAGCGACATTATTCAACACTCAAGTAGTCCTTATTCTGCACCAATTTGGGTCGTTCCCAAGAAAACAGACGCTTCTGGGATACGCATGGTAAGAGTATAGTTATCGACTATTGAAAATTGAATGAGAAAACAATTGTCGATAAATATCCAATGCCTCAAATTGAGGAAATTTTAGACAACTTAGGAAAATCAACCTACTTCAGTACATTAGATCTAAAATCTGGATTTCATCAGATTCAGATGGACGAGAATTCGAAAGCAAAAATAGCCTTTTCTACGGACAAGGGACACTTCGAATTCTGTAGAATGCCATTTGGTCTGAAAAACGGCCCAGCTACTTTCCAACGTGCAATGAACCACGCGTTACAAGGGTTGATAGGCACAATTTGTCATGTTTATCTAGATGACATAGTCATAGTTGGTGAAAACCTGAAAAGCCACCTAAACAACCTAGAAGGTATTCAAACAACTCTCGGAATTCAACTAACTTGAAAATACAACTTGATAAATGTGAATTCCTGAAAAGAGAGACGGAATTCTTGGGACACGTAACCACCCAAGAAGGAGTGAAACCTAACAAAGATAAATTTCAAAAAATCCTCTACTGACCCTTACCCAGAAATTAGAAGAAAATAAAACAATTCTTGGGTCTATCAGGATATTACCGGCGATTCATAAGGGGTTACTCAAAAATTGCCAAAAACAGGACTAAATATTTAAAAAAAGAAACCACACTAAATCTAGCAGACCCAGAAGGCATTCGAAACGTTGAAAAATACGATAGCGACAGACGAAATGCTGACTTATCTAGATTTCAATAAGCCGTTTATCTTAACAACAGACGCTTCAGGTTTCGCTCTAGGAGCAGTATTATCACAGATACAGAATAATACGGAAAAACCATTGCGTTCGCATCACGAACGCTTAACTCAACTGAACTGAAATATGCCACAAACGAGAAAGAGGCATTAGCCATAATATGGGCGGTGAAGAAATACCAACCGTACCTATACGGTAATAGGTTCGCACTAGTAACCGATCATAAGCCTCTTACCTTCATCAAATCATCGGAAAAAAATTCCAAAATTCTACAATGGAGATTAGAACTGGAAAACTACGATTACGACGTAGTTTACAGGGAAGGCAAAGCAAACGTCGTAGCAGATGCTTTAAGCAGGATGCCGACAATAAACAATACGACAGACGTAAAACATAATCAATGTGACCAACGCCTTAAACAAATTTTACGCACCATTCGGAATTCCGAACAACATAATCTGAGATCAAGAAACTACATTTCAATCCACCCAAATAAATAGTTTTTAAACAACCTTAACATCAGGTTGGAGTACGCTTCATCTTCCGAATCCAATGGTCAAATTGAAAATACGCACGCTACCATAATCGAGATTTTCAATACAAATAAACATAAAATGTTGAACCCGAATACTTCAACTACCATCGAACTGGCAGTTGCTCTATATAACAACAAGGTTCATTCAGCTACTGGCTTCACCCTAAATGAAGTAATATTCATCCTGAATAACTTCATCGACCCGAGGGAAATTCAAGAACGGGCAAAAGACATATTCAAAACAGTTAACTCTAACCTAGAAAACGCAAGAGCAAAAATTATAAAACTGAATGATAAAAAGGAAGAACCATCAAATCTTACAGACGAACAAATAGTGTATTTTAAACCAAATGTAAGATCAAAAGCGCAACCAAGAAGTATTGAGATGAACGTTCATAACAGTGAAGATAAAACATTCCATACAAACAGGAATATTAAAAGGAACAAAAATAAGATAAAAAGATTATAACAAATAAATAAAAAAATAACTTCTTCTTTTCATTTCTTATATCATTCCAGGAAATTTTGATACAATTTCGATTAAAATCTATTTTTGGTTCTGAAAACTTATAAAGAAAGTAAACAATTATAATTTCTAGCTGAATGATAATAATTTAAATTTTTAATTGGAATTGGAATTTTCAAGAATAGAATTAAGCATAATAGTTATAGTAAGAGTAAATTACGTTTAGTCATCATCCCCAATAATTTTCAAAAAAAAAAAAAAATTAAAATTTTAAATTTTAAAATTATTCTTCAAATTTTGTTTTGTTTATTTTGGGCAATGTAATTTTTAAAGAAATTAATTATATTAATCTTAATTCCCCAAAATTTATAAAAGTCAAAAGCTAAAAATCAGAGATCTACAAGAAGATCCAGTTTTATTGATTAAAATAAAAACATGTAAAATTCAAACTGGGGTCATAAAAATTCTACACCCCATAAACTAGCTTAGGAATAACTATAGAATCCATTGGTTGAGAATCCATGGCTGGCGGGAAATCCTGATGCCGAAGACCTACGTGTGTTCAATGGTTCGATGAACGAACTAACCAACGCAAACAACCAACAGGTATAAAGATAAATGAACAAGTCAACAAAAGAATCGAGCTAATAACAAATACCGTAAATAATGCAATGAAAAACACCACCATAGCGAACAAAATAATTTTGACAGAAATAGAGATGATAGCAACGATACAATCAACACAATACTAGAAGACATCCAGGACGCAATAGTCAGAACAAAACTGAAACTTCCAAGCAACAAAATCCAGACAATAAAGGAAATCATCACGATTAAAGACCTCTTAACCAACCAAGGAATCAATATTATCTTACCAGATGAGGCATGTATGTGACTCCAAAAATAAATAAAGAAACTTTACTTTATATACTTCAAGTACCCAAACTAGAGGAAGAAGAATCAACAGTAATTATGCAATGCCACTAATGGGCCCCAGGTGCAATACCCACATTCACACACTAACATTTAACCCATTCATCCCATTCACACAAGTACAGTATACCTGCAAATTGCATAGCTCCATGTCACCCTGTACAGTGACATGGAAGATGGGTCGGCCCATGAGTTCTACAATCCAACATAGGTCATAGATGTTTTCAATTTAATCACCGATCGTAATCGGGAGATGAAAAATCCCTTTTGCATCCCGCCTGTGGGATTCGAACCCGGTACCTCCCGATCCAAACGTCGAAGCTTTAACCACTGCGCTATTTGCTATCGGTATCAAACATTTAGTTATCAAAAACACAATCATAGGGAACTATCCGCAGCATCTCATCATAAATCCAAAAACAAATTATTCGCCACACTGGAATATAATAGCTTCGTTCAAAAACATTCCCAAATAAAAGAATTCCAAGATAGTTGCATTAAACCATTGGTAATGGGGACTAGAAGCCAATGCAACGTCACAAAAGATCCAGAAACAACGATCCAGTACATCTCCGAAGACAAAATTCTAAAAAACAATGCCAAGAACGAAATGCTATATTTAAATTGCGGACCAAGTAACCGAAAATTGACAGGAAACTTCCTAATAGATTTCTTCAATTGCTCAATAACATTTAATAATAAAAAGTTTGACTCATACGAGATAAAAAGCGAAATGCAAGTAATACAAGGAGCACTACACAATGTTGAGGCAACACAAAAACTAATATCAAACCTGTATTTTGACCACCGAGTTTTTACTCAAATTGTTTTTTTTATCGAGACTAACCATCTTCCCGAATTTCAAAATAATTGAACACCTTGCCTCCGAATGGGTGTCTGATTTCGCGTGGAATGGCTGTATATATATATATATATATATATATATATATATATATATATATATATATATATATATATATATATATATATATATATATATATATATATATATATGTATATATATATATATATATATATATATATATATATATATATATATATATATATATATATATATATATATATATATATATATATATATATACATATATATATATATATATATATATATATATATATATATATATATATATATATATATATACATATATATATATATATATATATATATATATATATATTTTTTTTTATTTATTTATTTAATTTATTTGTTTTTTCCCATCATTTTTTTTTGTTGTGTACAATATAGACTTTCAAGCCGCTCTCATGCAAATGAGTCTAAGGCTTATATGAGACGAAGTCAACATGACGGAGTTAAATTTTGTCCATCTCGTTATAAACATTTCGCAGTCGTACCAATTTATAGAGCAAATAGAGCAATAGCAAACAGAAAAAATAAGGAAATCGGTACGATTTCTTTATTTTTTTGTTTGCTATTGCTCTATTTGCTCTATAAATTGGTACGACTGCGAAATGTTTATAACGAGATGGACAAAATTTAACTCCGTCATGTTGACTTCGTCTCATATAAGCCTTAGACTCATTTGCATGAGAGCGGCTTCATTTATCATTTAGTTTTATTGGTTATTTATATATTTTATTGGGTTGGTAAATTTTTTTCATTTATTTATTAGGAATTACTATTATTTGTTTTATTTAATTAATAATTAGGTATTATTTGTAACATATTCAATCAATAGATCAATTTGCGAATCTAATTATATATATTATATACTTTTTTAATATTAATATATAAATTATTTTATTTAATTAAAAATTAATTTCTATCGTTCGTTTTATTGATTTATTAATTATATTTTAGTAGGTTTACTTTTGGTAATAAAAATTGTTGTAATTGATTTTATTTAGGATATGTTTTACAAATTACTTCTTATATTTTAACACAAAAACCAAAAAAAAAAACAAAATTATTTAAAAATATGATTTTAAATTTATATAATATTTTTATTGATTTTATTATTAAATTAATAAACTAATTTTACATAAATTAATTAAATAATTTGTCTAGTATGTGCCGTTTTTGTATGGTTAATTTTTTGTTTTTGTTTAAATAATTAAATTTATTATTTTATTTAGAAGGAATAAGGCGTACACTAAAGCAATTTGTGAAATTGATATAATTTCTTAATTAACACAAAAATTAATTAATAAAACCATATTTTTAAATAATCTATTTTTAGTTTTTGTTAATGACACATTTTTGACGAAACCTTATTTATATTAATTTTTGGAATGTTTAATTGTAACAAATTGAATTAAAATTAATAAATAAATATAATAATTTAGAGTTAAATTTTGTTTTGTGTAAAATATATAAAAATGGCTTTTGTTATGGTTCTAAGACGATCGTCTGTAAAATTAAAAAAATTTCCTGAGTTTTTTTTTTTTGAGGTAGTCCATGTGCACTGATTTTTATGAAACTAGTTACCTACAAAAGTATCTACCTAATTCAGAAAATTACTCGAAACTAATTATTTAATTAATTAATTAACGAAACGGAAAACTCTAATTTAGTTCCAAAATTTAACTCTTTTTGTTTCTATTTTTGAAATTTGACTATCTATTTAGTCTATTTATTATAATTAGTATATTATTCTAAATTATTTTAAAATATAATAGTATTGGTATAAATTTTAATTAATAATGTATTAATTAAGTTTTATTTAAAACAAATAATTTGAGCGATTTAAATTTGCGAGTGTTTATTATCGGGCGGCCGAGAAGACTTGGAATCTGGACAAAATAATCAATGAAATATTGTGATCAAGCATAGATGGTGATGGGACGGAATTTTGAACTGTTTTAAAGAAGCAGAATGAGGGTTTTACATATGTATAAAATAAAAATAGCCCCCCCAGAACTAATACAACCAATGTAGCCTTAATTAAATAACAAATCTTTTTCATACATATTTTAATAACAATATTAAAAAAAATATTTACCTCACAATAAATTAATTAAAAAATTATATTTAATTTTATTACATTTTTTATAGTTTTTTGTTTTAACTTATATAATTATATATATTTTCAATTTAAATTGAAAGCACTCCGAGATTTTTTTAATAAAAAAATTAATTTTTCGTTTTATTTTGAAGAAATTATTATTAATAATTAATTTATATTTATATACAAATATTATTTTAATTATGCTTAATTTATTAGTTAGATATTTTGATCTTGCCCTAATATAATTCTTTCTATTAACCTATGTTACAAACTAATTTATGGTTTAATTCGTGTTTTAAGCTCCAGCAATATAATTTTTAATTTAGTATTTATTCCTTATAAATATTATACCACTTAATTTATTTATTTTTAATATACATATTATGATGAAAACAAATAAAATATAAAATAAAATTAATAAATAAATAATTTTGAAATTATGTATTTTACAATTTTTAATGTATTAAATTTTGATCACAGAAAAAACACAGATTTTTTGTAATACTATAATTTTAATAGTATTCCACAATTAATAATTAATTTTATTTTATGACATTAAACAAAGTAATTTATAGATTTTATAAAGATTGTAATTGAATTGGTCTGAATGATAACCGGAGATACATACGTGTATATGTTTTTTTAACTTTACCGATAAAAGACTACAGCCTAGAAAATTTATAAAAATAATCCAACAAAGAGCCCAATCTACTATAGCTTTGTAAAGCATTTATCGATAAGTCAAAGCCTCCAAGGCAGAACTTACACAACAAATGTGCTTAAAAAACAGGGACTTGCACATTGAAAAGGTAAAAGGTTAGTGGAAACCCAATTAATTTTAAAAATTTTACGATTCTTGTAAAATACATAATTTAGAATAGCATAATGAAGGGCTGTTTCATAAAAAGTAACTGAAAGTTTTATTAAAAAATTATCCTAGAACTTGTCATACGATTAGATTAGAAGTTCATTTGGAAGTTGACTGAGCATTGCACTTTCGAATTGTACTTACACTAAACGACATTCTTGTTAAATTAAGGTCTGGTTTAAAACGCTATCAGAGCATTACTCCGCGTCATTATCTTCCTGCATTTACTTCTAGAATTTTATTCCCTTTATACTCCGGTGGAGTAATGACTATAGAGATAATGATTTGTTAAAAAACAAACTCGATAGAACTGTCTGGTTTTACTATCATATTATATATTTCCACACAACAAATTTAGCTGAATTGTTTAGGTTATCAATCAAATCACGAACCAAACAAACTTCCTAGAAGTCGTTATAAAATTTTTTACTATTTTGTACTCCAGCCTCAGTTATTTTTATTTTGAGTAAAGTTGAAAAAATAAATGCAAATTGTAAATACTTCAAGTAGCAGAGATCAGAGGCGTCGACGTGTCAACAAGCCGTAGACAAGGTAGGTAACGTAGACAATGTAGACAATTCGAATAAAACATCGATAATGTAGACGATTGATAGAGTGATTTAGTGAACTAGTTCTAAATCTTAGTTAGAAAAATTGTAGTCCGTTTTGTCCGTTAATCTATTAGACGGTCAAATTATTGTTTAAGTCATACGGCTTAGCTGAACAACAGTTTTATAAATTAATAAAACTGTGAACACCATAACAACATTTCGTACATAGGTTGTTAATGTTGCCGTAACTGTCGGTGTTGAAAAAAAATATTGCCCAATAATCTATATGTAATACTTATCGTTTCGACAACTGTGTAAATTACATGGCGATGTCAGCGATTTACTTTTAGTGATTTTTATTTAGTGATCCGCTCCTACTTTCGGTAGACTAGACAATTTTTAAGTTAAGTAACACGGTTCAAACTAAAAATAAGATTCATTGCAAAATTTTATACCAACTTTAATAAGAATCTTACAAACTGTCAAACATTTTGTAAACAACTACACAATTCACATCATCATTCTTCCTTTCGTTCTCCTCTCATTCAAGTTCAAGCATACAAATTTAGAGGAGTTCTTTAAATAAATTTTAAATTTGGAATGAGTTCGAAATAAACTAATTTAGAAATCGTATTGAAACTGTAATGGATTGGGAATTTAAAGCAACGGCGTTAGGTACTGTGTCAAGCATGGGCTACTACCGAGCACAGGAAAACAGATACCGAGGAAAACTAGAAAACCGCTTTTCAAAATTTCATTTTTTATATTTATCTGAATTTTAGTAAATGTTAAATTACACATCTTGAGTGGATTTTTTAAAGTGAAAGTCAAGGTAGAATTGTGTTAACTATGGAGTTAAGTAAGCGTTTTACAGACTTTCTAACGAGATAGATTTCAACAAAATTTGAGTGCATTTTATAAATTAGAAATATTTAGTCATATTTGATTTTGCATAAACTTCGAATTTTATGTTTTGAGTGAATTTGCTTAAGTTAAAAATCTTTAATGGTTTTTTAGATGAATGAGTGACTTTGACTTGAACAGAATTTGAGTGCATTTAAAATGCGAAGTTTGAGTGAATTCATTTAATAAAATAGAGTTAAAAATCAAATATTGAGTTGAAAAAATATTTTCTCTTATTTAAGTTTGCGTATAGATTTTGAATTATAAAATTTAAGGTATTAGTATTTTTTTCACTTTACATAGATGGAAATTTAAGTAGATTTGAAACAAAATGTTAGAAACAACGTTAAAAATTGACAAATAATAATTTGATAGTTTGAGTTTTAATTTTATCTCCTCTAGTTATTGAATAATATTAAAGCTTCCGAAAACAGATAATGAAACAGGGCATTCATATTACATTGCATTATTGAAATTTAAAATTTATAGAGATAAATTATGGGAATACAATAATTTAAAACTTTTCTAACCAACCTTAATTTTCTGAGAGGATAAGTTATATTTAACTGAAGGAAATTTTCAGACGGGCAAATAATTATGTTTGATGACTCTAAATTATTAGATTCTTGATGAAAGAGCAAATTACACCCGATTTACTTGTATCAAGGAAAACATGTTTTCAACAAGCAGATACAAAAAAATTTAATTTTAAATCTTATACTAAACAAAATGTTCCACTGAATCGTCAAAATAGATATTTGATACCACAAACAGCAGGGCCATCAAAATCTTAACCATTTCACTTTGTTCCAATTGTAGAAGGAGAAAAAACGAATTTGACGCGCTAACAATTGATAGAGCTAGCACTTTGCAAGAATTTGGTAAAATATTGCGAGAGATTAAGTAGTTCTGAACGTAAACTGCTACCTAGAATATATTAAACTTAAAAAACTGATCTGTACTATACAAATTATAGGGGGTTAATATTGGTTTGTATCTATTCAAATTTCAAAACAACGCCACCACGAGGTTCAAGGTGCTTGCATAGACACATTATGACGAAATTTGCTTTGTTCGAAATTTCTATTTTGGTGTACATTATAATAGATTTCTTATTTACGGTGGTAATACTTTTCATCGCGTCGCTAGAAATTTTAATTGGGGCTGCAACTTATTGAAACGCATATTTAAATTATCACTGCCCCGATAACCACATATACATACTATCCGATTTTTAAGTATTTGATTCACAGTATTTGTGATAGGAAACATTTCTGATCCCATTTCTTTTTTTTAATAATTTTTTTTTATTTAATTCAATTTGTTATATTTGTGGTGTTCTCAAAATTGCAATTGTTTTAATATTTGAGCTCTATACTATAATGTTAATTGAAATTTCGACAAAGTAGTATCAGGATACCTAAACCCGCGACAACTGATCGCAATAATGGTACGCCACTAAAATAATAGGAGGGAGGTAAAAATATTATGTGAATATTATACTTTATCAAGCCTGCACAAAAAATGACAGTGTTATAGTTAAAAATATTGGCATAGAACATCGAACACTTGGTCAACGATAAATTTATAAACCAAAAAGGTCTTGCTAAGTCATTACAAAATATAAAAATTTCCATCTGCTGCCGCCTCAAAGCAGTCGAAATAAAATAAATTTGCCAAACAATCCGATAAGCCCTTAGCTTTCTGGCGCAATACTCTATTTATGGATAAGTCTTCACTTTCGTTTTTAAATTACGTAAACGATTGTTTTATTCTAAAGCAAAATACGGAAAAAATCATCGCATTTTTTGTCTCGAAACGACAAGGTGGCAGAAATAATATTATGATACGTTATTGTATCTCATACAATGGAGTAGGACAATTATTTTGGACAAAATAAATCAATTAACATATCTTAATCTTTTGAACCAAGTTATTCTATTGACTGGTGATTCAAGGACAATACCTCATCTCAACTGTATTTTAAGATGGTGTAGATCCAAATCGCCTTGATCGAAATCGCCAGAAAGCCCCGATTGAAAATGTTTAGACACACGTAAAGTATAAACTTCCTGATAGAATTGGTATTATAAATCATGGATTATGGAATGATATTGTTTAAATTTGGAGCAAACTATCGGTAGACGTCATCCGCATAATTTACGATAATAATCCAATATTCAGAGGTAAGGAGGGCATACTTCTTATTAAATATTAATTAAGACTTAATGAAGTGTCTAATATATTATTGAACCAGATTTAATTTAATGTATCTTTATTACGAATTGGATAGAAGTTCAACATTTTTAGTATCATATCAATATTATAGGATCAGATTAGCCACCCAACTAATTCATCCATATAGAAAATATATCCACCCAAAAAATGGTCGTGTCGTTTTGTAGGTCATATTCAGAACAATATTTCTCATTAAATTTGATTTTTTTTTAAAATTTTATTTTGTTGATTTTATATTATGTACTAATTATTTTTAAAATTAAATTAAAAATATGTATGGGTTTTAAAATATATGTTTTGTTGTTTTTGTAATTTTTAATTCCAAATTGGCAAGCATTTTGAAAATATAATTTTTTTTTTAATTTTTGCATATCAATCATATAAGTTTTTAATTTTTTATTTATATCACAGATCATTTAACTTCTTCTCTCTATTATTTTTTTAATAATTAATTATTATTGAATTTTCAATATATATCATTTTTCTATTTTATATGTCAATAATAATTAGGTATATAAAAGTTTACCTCAATTAGTTGTTTAAATTTTTACATTTTGTTTATGTTGTGTTTGCCAATTAAGCCACCATACTACCATTTTAATTACATTATACATTTATATATGTATATATAGGTATATATATGTATATATATATATTAATTAATTAAATTACATTAAAATAAAATAACAAAAATAATAATAATATATATATTTATGTGTGGGTGTGTATTATATAAATTTATATATAAAATTATTAAATCAATTTTTATTTGATTTTAAATTAAAAAACTAAAAACATTTACAATAATATATTTAAAATTATTTAACAAAAAAATAATAATAGAAAATAAATGTGTTTTTTGTTTTTTTTTAAATAAAAAAGGTGTATTGCCCCATTTATATATTTAGCTATACATATATATCTATTATTTTAACATTTCTCAATTAATATTAGAGCTCAAAGTCTTATCGATATAATTAAAATTATTTATTTTTATTACTAATTTATTAGATTATTATTTATTTGTTTAATTTAAAATTATAATATATATATATATATATATATATATATATATATATATATATATATATATATATATATATATATATATATATATATATATATATATATATATATATATATATATATATACGTATATATATATATATATATATATATATATATATAAATATATATATATATATATATATATATATATATATATATATATATATACATATATATATATATATATATATATATATATATATATATATATATATATATATATATATATATATATATATATATATATATATATATATATATATATATATATATATATATATATATATATATATATATATATATATATATATATATATATATATATGGTGAAAAATACGTCAACTCACAAATTTAGTATATGGAGCCGGAAGTCATATCAACATTTTGTGGAAGATTATCTAGATTTTGTTGTTATCGTAGCCTAAGATACAGGGTGTCAAATATTTGAAAAATACGCGGACATGGTAATGTATTTGTGGCTGATAAATAAAAACTAGTTGTCGGATAATTATGATTGAGGGCTCTGTTTTTAGGTAAAAATGTAACTATTAAATCTGTTCTTGCATATACTAAAAAACCAGAACACGGAAATTTTTTGTTTTCTTGGAAAACTGCTTTACGATCGGGTCGGGTCACCTTAGTGACAGAGGGTGTTTCCAATTATTGAAATTTTACTTAACACTCGTTTAGATAATTGAATTCTGAACTATCAAATTCGTTACCGTTAAGCGTTATAACGGATTAAATATAAATAGAGCATTAAACAATTTTATTTTATTTTAGAAAATTACTGGCCGTATAACAGATTTTTCTTTTCATTATTCTACTCAGAATTAAATTGTCTTGTCTGATAAATTTGAAAAAAAAATCATAAAAATTTACGTTTCTTGAGGTCGCTGATATACAATTTTTATTTTAGAAATTGATAGGCCTAAGCTTTCTAAACATAACAGTAAAAGATTGGGGAACTGTAGCGCAAATATTTCTTAAGTTACGAGTGCCATCATACACAACGCCCCATTTTAGATGTAATCCTTTATAACGGTAACGAATTTGAAAGTATCGTAGAACAAATGTTTAATTTTAAATAACGATTTTTTTTCATTAATTGGAAACAGCGTGTTTCACATAAGTACTTAAGGAGTGTGATCGTACTTAAATTTGTTTTTCAAGCAAGCAAAAAATTTCCGTATTCTGGTTTTTTGATATACCTATGTAAGAACATTAAACGGTATACAAAAAAAAAAATAAAAATAATAAGATTTTTAGAAAATTGAAAAACAAAATTTTGGCGGGAATTTCAAGAGGGAAGAATTTAATGATGATTCCGTTTTTATATATTTTTTTAATAGTTACATTTTTACCTAAAAACAGAGCCCTCAATCATAATTATGCGACAACTAGGTTTTATTTGACAGCCACAAATACATTACCATGTCCGCGCGTTTTTCAAATATTTGACTCCCTGTATCTTAGGCTATGACACCAACAACAAAAAATCGTCTTCCATAGAATTTTTCTTTTATCAAGCACTAAACAATAAAAAAAGAAAAATCACATAATTAAAATATGACTTCCACAAATTTGTAAGCTGATGTATTTTTCACCATATATATATATATATATATATACCGCTGTGTTCATAATAATAGTAGTGAATTTGCTATTTTCATTTTAATAGTAGTGTACATTTTACAATCTAGTTTATGATTTCTTTACTACATATATTTTGTTTGCACATGATTTATCAATGCAAAACTGTAACAAAATTGAAAACAAGCTTTACGGTACAGAGCAATCGTTACTTTTTATGAAAATAGCGAAACACTTTACCTCTCGAAATCAGCTGCACTACTATTTTTATGAACACCACTGTATATATATATATATATATATATATATATAATTATTTCTAAACGTTACCATTCTAAAACTATATATTTACATTAAATTAAATTTAATCTGCTTATTTAATAATTAATTTATGTTAATCGCGCAATGGGGCAAAATTATTTTTAACTCGGTGATGTGGTAACACTAGTTCCTGATACATTTGGATTTGTTGCTTGGTGATCGGTATCCGGCCCGCCGATGCTTCCCGATTGATTTAACACTACCGTATCGTAACCATCCAGAAGATTGGATGATGATTCTAAATTTGTATAGAGTGATAAATTATTTTGTTGCTGGTATTGTTGGTGTTGTAATTGTTGTTTTTGAATTTTTGAATTAAAATCGTTTTGAAGTAATTGTAGCATTTCACGTTGTTCTTGATGCTCCTCCTGTGGTTAATTAAATAAATAATATATTGAACGAATTATAAGTTTGGTAAAATTTAAAAAAAAAAAAAAAAAAAAAATGTATCATGATCCAACGTACAATAATATCGTTTAGCTGTTGATTATGTTGTGGTGTGGGAAAACCAGAATTTCGAAGTTCTTCGGTATTATCTGATATATGGTGTAATGATCGGTCGATCGCTTCAAATGCTGTTGGTAGTACTTGAGTTAATTCTGAAAATAAAAAATTTAAAAATTAAAATTGTTAAAAAAAGAAATTAAGAAAGTTTATCTGATAATTTTAGTTTAGCGCATATTGATCGTGTTGCCAGATATATTGAATGTGATATCTTTCAAAGAACTCGAAAGTAGTATTCGTTATGATGGATGCGCTCAAATATGATTTTGGTATATGCAAATTTTTAGCATTTCGTGTTGTGAAACGGTCCTTACATCGTTGACGCAACTAACCGTATAATGTAACAACGTTGTGAAGCATTATGTTTGTAGTTCACAATCTATTGAAATTGTGCAACGGTGTTTGGTTGCAGCTGTGAAATAGTTTTTTATAGGTTGCCGAAAGAAAGCTGTCACAGCTCTTATCTACAACTATAGTGTTGGTGACTTAGAAACGAACACAACAAAAGATACAAAATTTACACACAAAAAAATCACAACCACTACGGTACTAAGCAGTTGTTTTCAAATTAGAACAGTACATTATAAGCGTATTACCTTACTGATATTGAAGCATTTTAATTTCATTATTTGTCTCATATATACATATGTGAAACGATGGAAAATACATTTCTACTGTAAAATGGGTAGTTTTAGTTCGACAATAAAGCCTCGCTCTTTTTTGTGCCGACCACCATTTTATAGACTAAACTGAACGATCGATTTTTACGCAATGGTTGTGTTCACAACTAGTATAACAAAATTCTCAGTCTCACAATATTTGTTTGTGAAACAGCTATGAAGAACTATTTTCACAACTTGCTTTTCGGCATTTCTACACATTCGTGAGAAATACGAATGGGGTAATTTGTTTAAGAATCTTAAAAATCAGGAAGCAATTTTTTTAAAATCATTGAATTCGGTTAACTTATTTAAATTTTTGTGAAATACTCGTTGATTGCTTCATAACAAAAATCGATACCAATTGATGGAATGTGCGATCCAGTTGACACATTTTTGTTGCGCATATGAAACATGATTGTGAAATGGGTCTTTACATAAACAATTGCTGTGGGTGCGAATCGATGTACAATAAAGTTTTGTAAAATCGAACCGTCGACAAATCGAATCGTACATACTAAAAAATTAAAAATTGAGATTTTCGCACGGAAAATTGTATTATTAGCTGAAGGAATCTTCTACATTGCTTGAAGTTTTCATACGCCAAATAGATTTCAACTATAGTTTGAAGGTTAGGATGGAATTTCATAAAAGCGAGTTAGATTCGTCCAAAATTCTTTTCTGGAGCTTTGGTTTAGTGGGTAATATATGTATAGATTTGTTTAATGGTTTGTATATCATGAAAATTAGTTGCCCCCAATAAATTTCAAGGCTAATAATAATTAATCTTAGGTTTTTTGGAGTTTTCAGTTTGAATTAAATGTGCACTGATTTGAATCAGTGAATCTGATATGAAGCTTAATTTCAACAAAATGACTATTTCTGTCTTAAAAAAGTTATAAGATGTTTGTTGGATTATAAATTTTAAAAGTTAAAATTATTTTAGAAATACAATATTCCGAACGCGCTCGCCTGATGGATAAACATTTCCAATTAAATTCACGAATCTTAAGGGTCAACGCAAGCGCCTAATTTATCGTGAGGAAAAAATATCCAAAAAATCATAAAACAAAATTGCGTCCATCACCATCTTATAAAACTGTAAACACTTCAAAACTGCTATAGATTTCATGGCTCCATGTGGCATGTGATATGCACGCGCATAACACATAAACAAAATGTACTCATTAACATTATGAGCTATAATTTCTGAGTTCGACATATTGCTCTTCCATCATTTCACACATTTATTTCAATTACACAGGCGGAACATGTTAAATTTTATGCCACTATTACGTTTTAATTGCCCATTCAATCTGCGGCTTAATTACAAAATAATTAAAGTTATTCAATGTCGCTTCCAACGACAGCAACATGGCACTAAACATATATCAAATCAAACACAAATATATTAAGTAAATTATGTCCTGCTTTTATATTCTGTTCAATATTCAAATGCACAAATACAGACCCACACACACACACGCCCATTTAATAATGTTCGCATATGCAATTTTATAAGTTGGTAAACAAATATTGTTCTCTAAATAAATACAAAAATTAGAAATAAAATCGAAATATCCATTATAGCAACAGGACATCAATTTTAGAGTCAGCGCACATACACAAAAAATAATTTAATTTAATTTTTTCTGTATATTCGAGAAAATTATCATCAACATTGTGAATGAAATTAATGAATACAAAATGAGACCAAAATTGTTGTAGATATAAAAATAAAAATTTAAATTAGTTATTGTCATATATGTAGATGAGTTATGGCAATGATTCAAGTAAACAAAATAACAAACACAGATTTACATAATATATTTATAGGGAGAAAGAGTATAGCTTTTGAAAAGATTCAATGTAAGTAATTATCACAGCATTTGTGTAGGCGACGAATTATATTTTTGGCTTACAATGTAATTCAACCAAACTTTCAATGGCTGTATGCATACGTACTTACGTGCATAGGTTTTGAATTGAAGCACATTTTTCAATCATTTTAATTTATGACTAATTTTTTTTTGATTTCGACTCAAGTGTCGATAATCTTCTTTTGTACTGCGAGTCTAAACTATCAATGTTGTTGTATGTATATTAAGTTAACAATTTACTTACCCCGATTCATATTTTTTAGTTCATCGTCCACAAGTGAAAAATACGAACTATCCACGCGCCGTTTCGCCGATTCTTTATCATCCATTTCATCCATAAAATTGCTGCGCTTTAGTCCGGTATTTATATTTGGCATCTGTTTGCTGCGACAATATGTCGTATAAGTTTTACTCGATTCGAGCAGTGTGGGTGAATTAAGCGCCATATCATATAGACTTGATTGTGTTTCTTGCACCGAATGATGCATTCGATTACTATTATAGTGCGGTTGTTGTTGTTGCTGCGGCTGCTGCTGCTGTGGTGATTGTTCAGAGTATTGAGGCGATGTGAGTGATCCACAATCACTACCATAGTACGATGAATAACTCGAATTGTATTCATTCCCAGGACTAGAATATGAATAATGATACTCTTGTTTGATTTCATGCGGTAACAACATGCTCGCATCGGTATCGACCGCATGCTTCATGGAATCGTAATAGTAGTAGTCGTTTGATTTTTCAGCGATTGGTATCGCGGAATGACTCATCGATCGCTCAACTATTACATTCGGATTGGTTTTGTGCTCAATTTTGTGTGGCGGTGTTATTGGAGCCGCCGTTATGTTTTGTGGCATAGGCGGTGTCTTTTGCAAAACTGACGGCCTTTTCGTGTTACCATTACCATTACTGCTACCACCTCCACCACTGCTACATGACGTATTTAATTTGGATCGCGAATTTGACGACGATTTCAGCTTGGTGCCTCCTTTTATTGCCGCACCAATCACATCCAGACTTTTGGTGATGGCTGATTTTACCGTACACGGATTTGGTGCTATTATTGCTAGCGGGGGAGTCTTGCGTTCTCTTTCTACTTCACTATGACAACTACTTAAACCACTTTTTATACTAACATTATCATCATTATCGTCGGTTTGTGCATTCGCCTCAGTAATATCTTCGTCCACAAATCGACACGTGTCTTGCATTTGATTATGTGCCAAATTTGTAATCAGATTCAATACGGCCCGTTCAATTTGTTGCGGATTTTCTACGGAGGGCACCTCACTCTCTTGTGCCATTTCATTTGATTTGATTATGACTGAGTATTTTCGTTTCATTTCCTTAATCAATTTGCGACCCTCGTCCTCCGACACCATTGTATTCACACAACAAAATGTTGTAACTCGATTTGTATTATTGTCGATCTCGAGATAGCCACGCGTTCGTAAATAGATAAATTGTCCGTTGCGTGCCATTAAACGATAACAAGATTCACCATACGGTTTACTATCATCGTACACTAGAAATATAAAACAAAACAAAAAATGCATTCGATTCCATTTTTATTTTTATTAAAATAAAAAAATAAATTAATAAACAGGAAATGTTATTAGAGATCGTTGGAATTATGTATAATTTTAACTGACTGCTAAACATATATAAAATAACAGATTGTGGCGGGAAACTCATTTTACTCATTTTTATAGAAAATTTTATGTAATGTAAAACTTACTTTGTCTTAAGGCAACAATCACCCATCGTACATCGTCCCGATGCATAAATGTAAACGGTGACAATCCACATACTTCATCCGTCATAAATCCGGCAACTAATGATATTCGTTGATCACACTGTACAATACGACCATCGATTAAATGTCGTGTTTTATATTCATATCTACAAGCTTCAATTAGCCGATCACATACATTTGTTTGTTTAATAACTACACCTACACTATTTAGTATCTGAAAAAAAAAGAAATATCAATATTTAGTAAGTACATATTTAGATTATTGTGGTTAGGAATGAAATTGAATGTCGCCGACAAAATTATTTGAATATGTATAAGATTTGTAGTCTTATCGAGAATACATTCAACTCCACCATCGATACAGATCTCTTATAATTATTGGTTTTAGCCTATATATAAACCAATTTTGGGCAAGATCGATGGCTTATTATGAAACTGACACCAAAAAAAATCGACTAGAATAAGTTTCATAAATTAGTTTAAACGGAGCCCTACATGAGGCAAATCATTGATAAGATCCATCGTATCGTTATGCACCTCAGATTGTTGAGGCTACTGAAATATCCTACACAAAAATTTAATATGAAACAACACAGTTTGTGCGATAGATAAACGCATACTGCAAAGAAAATTTTAACGAATCGTTTGGCTGTTAAAATCACAATCAGAAAGGCGGTCACATTTCGCCGTGACCAAAATTAATAAATTTGGTTCGGCGTAAACAAATTTTCGTCGAATCAGGATGTGCTGATTTTGTATCAGGCTTTTCTAGTCTGAAGTGTCTGAGGCTATTGTTGAGGAAAATTTTATATCCCATCAAATAGGGATGGAGGGTACGGGGCAGGGGTTCAATTGGCCACGATCTACCAGACCAAATCTAACCCCAGCTCGTGATGCACCCTGCTAGTAAACTAACGAGGCTCTGACGACCGAGAACCTAGCAAATTATATTCTCCTGTAACACCGACTAGCGCTTCGTACTGGTAAAACTGTTAGGTGTAACGTTACCAGTAACAACTAGTAATCTAGCATACAATGAGTACAACGAAATAGTAAAATAATATCCCATGGTATACAGTCTGAAAAACTGTATAATCCTTTTGGGCCAAGTTCCAAGACCACCAATATTTTCCAGTTTGAACAGGAAGTTTTGAACTCCACATTAAGCTAAGCGAAATTAAGAAGTTGTAGCGGTCAATGACGCTACTAAATATTAGCGTTGGTTCCCAATTACAAAACCATAAAAAAACAAATCACACGAAACGGCCGCACGGTACTGCACGATTAAAAACATATAGTATTGTTCGGGTATCGCGCGTTTGGCAATTTGCAAATCGTGATTTTTATTCAATCAATTATTAGTAGTTACCAAATCTGCATCGGTGCAACACCACCAAAAATAAAAAAAAATAAAATAATAATTACATAAAAAAAGTGAAGTTATAATATGTATATTAATCCTAACAAAATTTGGTCTTTTAGTCGATTTAAGAAATCGTAAGCTTATTGATCCAGCGACTCAGCTGTCAATATATGCAACAATGGTGCAGGTTAACACACCAACACCAATACATTTCTCAATCGACAACGGCTACGGCACTCTGCTTAAGAAGTTTCCACTTCTCACAGCAGAGCCGAATTACAAACTACCGGTTCGACACAACGTGGTTCACCACATCGTCACGGAAGGCCACCTTCCAGTGTCGAGGCCACGTAGGTTAGATCCGGTGCGCCACAAAGCTGCACAAGCAGAATTCCAACACATGGTGGAATTAGGAATTTGTCGAACATCGACATCTTCCGTCTCTTGTCCACTACACATGGTCAAGAAAAAAGATCACGATTGGAGACCATGTGGGGACTATCGGCGTTTAAACACGGTTACAATACCGGATCGCTACCCGATACCCCACATTCAAAACTTCTCCATGCACTTGCATGGCTGCAAAGTTTTCTCCAAACTTGATCTCATCAGAGGTTATCACCACATTCCCGTGGCACCTGAAGACGTTTTTAAAACGGCAATAACCACTCCATTTGGCCTGTTCGAATACACCCGAATGCCATTTGGATTACGCAATGCCGCGCAAACGTTTCAGCGCTTCATGAACGAAGTCGTTCGAGATCTCGACTTCGTTTTCGTTTACATAGACGACATTCTTGTGGCATCTCAAACTGAGGAGCAACACAAACTCCACCTGGAAACGCTATTCCAACGACTTGTCGAGTTTGATGTTCACATCAAGAGTTCAAAATGCGTCTTCGGCGCAACCACTCTTGATTTCCTCAGCCACAAGATTACACCTAATGGTATTCTGCCTTCACAAGAACGAATTAATGCCATTAGGGAATTCCCAGCTCCTACTTCAGTCAAAAGTATTCAGCGATTTATCGGCATGGTCAACTACTACCACCGATTTATACCAAAGCTCGCTGATATACTCAACCCAATTCACAGCCACCTGGCAGTACTACTACGTAAGCCCAAAACCGCCAAGAACTTCTCTTGGCCTGACGAATGTCAACACGCATTCACGTCACTCAAGGCTGAATTGGCACGCACAACACTCTTGTCACATCCACTGAGCGACTCAAAGCTCAGCATAACTACTGATGCATCAAACACTGCTGTCGGAGCAGTCATGCAACAGTACAACGACAAGTGTTGGGAGCCCCTGGGATTCTTCTCAAAGAAGCTCTCGGATGCCGAAAAGAAATATTCTGCATTCGATCGGGAATTACTCGCAATATATCTAGCAATTAAACACTTCAGATATTTTGTCGAGGGTCGGAACTTCACCATCTACACCGACCACAAACCTCTGACTAGAGCAATTCAGTCTAAAACTGAACGTAACCCAAGACAAGCACGACACTTGGATTATATTAGTCAATTTACCACGGACATTCAGCATGTTCAAGGTACCGATAACGTTGTCGCGGATACACTTTCGCGTGCAACTGACAACGAAATGGCCACAGTCGAGACTCACTTCGACTGCCACAAAATCGCACAAGCGCAAAAAGCAGACTTAGAACTTCAGAAATTACTTTCTGGTTCCACACGTCACACTAGTTCATCACTGAAACTAGAGCTTTTCAAATTACCTGGCCTCGAAATCACCTGCGAAACATCTACAGGCGCCAATCGCCCGTACATCGCAGAGTCACTACGTCGAACCATCTTCGACACCCTACACGGTATCTCACATCCTGGTGTTCGCGCAACTCGTAAATTGATTACTGCTCGCTACTTTTGGCCCAGCATAAACAAAGACGTGACCCATTGGGCACAATCATGTTTATCCTGCCAAAAATCAAAAGTCCAACGGCACACAAAAACGCCACATGGACAATTCGAAATTCCACCTGGTCGATTTGAACACATTCATTTGGATATCGTAGGACCACTTCCTCCATCCAATGGATATACATACTTACTGACCTGTGTCGATCGTTTCACTCGATGGCCAGAAGCGTACTGCATGAGCGACATGTCTGCAGCAACCATTGCCACCACATTTGTTCAAAACTACGTATCACGATTTGGCGTTCCACTTGACATCACCACTGATCAAGGAACCCAATTCGAGTCGAAGCTTTTCTTGGAATTAACGAAACTCCTCGGCTCGCATCGTATACGTACAACGGCTTACCATCCGCAAGCCAATGGCATGGTCGAACGCTTCTACCGCCAGCTCAAAGCTGCTCTCAAGGCCCGAGGCAACACCAAACACTGGAGTTCCGAAGTACCAATCGTTCTACTTGGTATTCGAGCAACGGTTAAAGAAGATCTGAAGTGCTCACCAGCTGAGATGGTTTATGGACAAACCATCAAGCTACCCGGTGAGTTCTTCATCGAAAATCCTCTACCGTCAAAACCCACAACTGACACAGTCATCGACCAACTGCGCACCACCATGCAAAATCTCATCCCTACAACAACAAGACGAACGAAGCAAGACAACATATTCGTTCCAAAATCGTTAAACAATTGCGATTACGTCTTTGTCAGGGTTGATAAAGTTCGTACTGGATTACAAACTCCATACGATGGGCCATACAAGGTTATTCGACGTTTACGAAAACACTTTGTCATATTAATCAAAGATAAGCAACATTCTATATCTATTGATAGACTCAAACCGGCTTACGGAATCTTGTGCTTTAGTGACAAATCATCTTCACGAGCACACAAGACCGTACGCATTACAATATAGATCATCAATATAAAATCTCAACAATTCTCAAAAATCTCAAAAAATTAATGAAAATAACCGCACACCTAAGGCGCGTTATAAAGTTTACTGCTCATCTAAGTAATGAAGTTATGATAATTAAGAAAAAAAATCGCAATCAAAATTAAATGAAAGCTCGAACTATTAAAAAAAACAACAACAGAGCTTAGAGCTACGAAACAAAATACAGCAGAGATCAAATGGTACACATAAGAAGAAAATAATCCAACTTGCCCAAAGGAGGACATATTGGAGGACCTACAACGAAAAGGACTGCAAATGGAATAGATGCGGCAAATATTACCAAAAGAGAAAAACAGAAAATGATCATGTGGTCAATCTTTAATAATAAAGAATAGGTAGTAAATATCTTCAATATAAAGGCCATATTTAACATGAGAGTTAAAATAGAGCCACTGAGAAAAACTACTGGTCTGATCCCTCAATGCAAATGCCAAGGCTGCAATCATACACAGAAATATTGCGGACGGTAGTCTAGATGCGTAAAATGTGGTGGGAAACATATTGCGAAAGCACGATTTATAACTGTAAAGGACAACATCCTGCAAAGGAAGGGAATTTACTAAAAACCAAGTAGAACCAACATAGCTTACAAACAAAATAGGTGAACGGAAAACATACCCGCAAATTGTTTAACAGAAGCCAAATATTTTAAAGGGCAGTAATGAAAATCAAATTCTTGAAAAACTACTGAGATGCATAGAAATCCTAAATATACGGCTAGCTAGCCAAGAAAGAAGTCTAGAAACCTTAAATAATCAACTAGATAATCAAGAAACAGTGGATGAAATCACATCCTGGACAAAACACTAAAAATTGCCACTTTGTTTTCAAATGGGCTAATGCAACATATTCCAGAACTAGAAATCTTTCTAGACACAGAGAAAACAGGGTTCAAGACTTACAACGCGAGTTGTTTGAAGCAGGAGGAATATCCAGTTGTAAATTTCATTTCAGGAGCAAACCAACATACTGGCTTGAGGACAATATCAGATTTTATTAACTTCTACAATACAATGATTGTTAATAAAGAATATAACCCAGGTTAACAAACAATAAAACTAACTGGGAACAATTTCGGAAGCTAATTGAAGACAACACCAAGTTATAAGTTCCCATTAAAACGTCGGTACAATTAGAAGACGAACTAGACCTCCTAAACAATAATTTTCCATGCGCAGCGTCAAACGGAAATGAACAAAAATTGAAGCTATCCACTGAAAGTCAGAGTGACTCGATTAGTCAAAGAAAAACGGAAAGTGCAAAAAATTAGGCAGATTAATCGAGCTACACAAGACAAAAGAATACTTAATCATCTATGCAATACTTCCAATCAAAAATGACGATGGAACCTGGACTAGAAGTGCTAAACAAAAAGCTGCCACGAATTAAAGGAAATACCAGCATGAATACCACAAGGTAGCGTACTGGAACCAATCTGGTAAATTCTGGTAAACTGGTAATGTTCGCGAGTGATATTGCAATCTTAGCACACATAAACTACAGTGAGCCACAAACACATTGAGCTACTGGACGAAAAGATCGTGAATTAAGCTCAACGAGACGAAATCAATGCGTATGTAAATTTTACCAATTGAAGAGTTAACTGGATACCAGTTTAGCAACTTAACTGGATACCAGTTTTTACACACAACAAATTTCCTATGCAAATACGGCGAAATATCTAGGCAAGACTCTTGACGCTATAAGCTCAAGTGGAACGAAAATGTGAACAAGAAAAATTAAATATTAAATATAGAAAAACTAAAACCTATAATGGAGCTATGGCATTCAGCTTTGAAGTTGTGGTTAGAAATAACAACCTTCATAGGAACCTAAAGATGGAATACGTCAGTGAAAAAATAGAGAATTACCTATGTGAAGAAATACGTACATCGTCTAAACCAGCATCAAACCCAGGAAGACGCCACTAAAACTAATGGATACCTATATGACCCAAACGACGGTTAAATAAACTTTAATGTACATTTTACTGGGACTAACCAAAAGTGTGTGAAGTTATCCCGGAATTCCATCCCAAAAAATAAAAATGTTCATCCTTCAATACTATATTCTCATCCCATACCAGGATTTTGAAAATAATCCCAAAATTTGATGTCCATTTCAAAAATTTGCAAACAAAAAAGATTGGTTATCTAGGATTGTTGTACGAAGTAATTGGCACAATAGGCTCAGAAAGTTTTATGAATATGGCCTAATATATTAAATTAGGATTTTAACTGATGGTTCTCGAGATCCATGAATGCAGAAATAAAATTCTTATGTTTCCGACTTGGCCTGGTGTCCATTTTGTCTCGAGAACCATGAGTGGCGTTCTAAATCAGTATGATAAATCGTTTGTTGTAATTCGCCAGTTACAACATACAGCTGGTGTTTAACTATTTGTCACCGCAGGTCAAGTTGAAAATGTACAAAAAAATTTTTTCGGTACTCATGACTTTAAAGAACCATTAATTAAAATTCATATTACATGATGTATGGGCCCATACACATATGAGCCAAATACAACATATGGCTGGTCTTCAACAGTTTATCACGGCAAGTAGACATCATACCAACTCAAAAACATAAGAAACTTTTTCGAAACACGCATGGTTAAAATTGGTTGCCCCACATTCCCACTATTCATATTAAAAACAATATTGACATTTGCATACCATTTGGATCAACCACAAGCAAAACAAATCGGATGGAAATACAATTAAAAATTCTAAACATTCTTCGATCGTGCAAACATTTTAATTGGCATCATAGAATATGGTAACAGATCAACGTTAAACGTTAAGTAAATGAATTATTTTATTGTAAACAATGCATGTATTATTATTTATTCATAATCTAATCACCATATAATGTAAAATAAATTTAAATAAAATTAAATCTAAACCAAATTAAGAATATTATTCGCGCGCTTTGATTTGAATCACCCAATTTCGCGATAGTTAATTTTTTTGTTTTCTATTACAAATAATAAATCAACAAGTTATTAAAATACTGTATTGACACGTCATGCCAATGCAACATTGTATATTGTACAATTTAATTAATATTCACATACCGCCAATCAACGTGCTCGATATTTACAAAACAGCAATTGAACCAAATTAATCGTTGCGATATTATTGCGCGCGGATACAAAAACAAAAAACGTTTAATGCAGATTTGGATTACCAAGATCTGCGTGATCAGATCCAATTTTATCCAATGATATAAAGCGTTTCTTCCGTACATACACGCGATTCATCATTATTAATTAATTGTGTGGCAGTTAAATAGTCGTTGACCAGAGAATGATTTCTCTATGTATACACACACACATATGTACATATAAATCAACAAAGTAGTTATTGCTTTGGGGATTAAGTAGTATGTACATAGAATTAAAAAAAAACTATAAAGAACTAGAAAAATAGTTTGCCACAGTGATAAGAGCGGTATGACTAATTCTAGTTCTATATATCACAAAACATTATTTTGTATTTATGTATGTACATACATACATATACATAGTTTCTAATATTAGAGATTAAATAGTTTTGTTATGATGATTTTGTTTTTCAATTTGTACGTGACCAAATTGAACATTTTATTTAAGTTTGTTGTAAATAAAACAACATTTTGTTTATATCTTTAAGGCGTTATGCACTTGGTAGCATTGAACAATTATGATAGTTGAATAAACTATATATGCATATATAATAATTGTTTATAGTTTATGGAGTTCGATAATAGCCGCCGAGCATAATAATAAAATAACTAATTATTTCTTAACAACAATTACACAAACTAAACACCAATCGATCTACGTACATACATAAATATTTGAAAAAACTAAAATAGTCGATGGCGTAAAAACGTTAATGGAGTTTTGCCGAGACACGTTTGCGAGACTTTCCGAATTAAAAATCTTTCATAGGTGTGGATTATGGATGGAACCTTCAACTAATTATTTTTCAACTTCAAAAAAATTTTATTTGAACGTTACATATAGCAGCTGTCAACTTTTGACATTTGACAAGTAAAAACTACGCCATTACTAAAAATGGTACGCTATACGCTTCAACAACGCATTGAAATTGTTAAAATTCACTACAAAAATGGTGAAAATTTTGCAGTCACAATTCGCGGTGTTGGAGGAGGATAAGTAAGGACTTTTTCGAAAATGAGGCTGGTGGAACTGTTACAGTGAATGGATTGCGCTACCGAGCTATGATTAATTAGCAACGAAACAATCGCAATTTTGCAAGAAGAGTTTCCTGACCGTGTTATTTCTCGAAGGTGATCACAATTGGTCACCGAGATGTTGTGATTTAGCCACCTTTAGACTTTTTTCTTTGGGGCCACGTGAAAGATAAGGTCTATGCTGAGTTCGTGAAGTTATCGAGTACATACAGCCGCAAATGTGCGAATTGGTCATGGAAAATTTCATGAAAAGGATATGGTGTTGCAAGATTAGCCGTGGCGGCCATTTGGCTGATATCGTTTTCAAATGAGTCATCAAAACTAGCGATTCAGAACAATTCGAATGTCTAAAAGAGCTGGACGTACTTAAAGCCTAATTGTTTCAACCGATTTGTGAAATCTGTTAAAATTCGAATACAATTTTAAGATTCGATAAATCCTTCAAATATCAATAAAACCTATTTAAATTCTAAATTTATGCAAATCTTTCTATCTTATGGGGAAATATTGAAAACCCGATTTTCATTTGGGATTATTGAGAGCAATTTCGATTCTTCAAAGATTTTTTAAATTACCAATATCGTCTAAAATTTAGAATCCGGTGAATTTGTGGTCCTAAATTTGCCACAGTAAACTAAATTTATTGTAACGTGGTCGTGAATCCGTAACCAGCGGTTCGATAAAAATGGAAGAATTGGATCGAGCTCGTAACCACCATAATTCGACTGGTCGGAAAGGGATATTTTTCCGTCGAATACATGGAATGATTGGAAGGAGGGATTTCATTGTGAAACAGCCGTTACTCCGTTCACTATCGCTGTTCCTAGATGAGGAACATATCAATTGAGTTGGTGGTTGCAGCTCACATAAATTTACTCTAATTCTACTCAATTTCTATTACAGGAAACTGCTGCATGCAGCTCCACGAGCACAATTTACTGCTGTTCGTCAACATTATAGGGATTTATATGGAAAAATGGTGTGCAAAAAGGTATTCAACCAGTTCCCATATTGCAACAAATGGGAATCTTACTACCGGAACGAATAATTGTTTCACCACCGTTTTACAAAGTCGGAGTAGATTGCGCGGGACCGCGGTAATCCACCAACTAAAACTCATCTTTGCCTCTTTATTTGTTTCGTCACAAAGAAAATACATTTGGAACAATCCTCGGATCTAAGTACACAATCATTTATGGGATGGTTTAAATGTTTTGTGAACACCCGAAGCCTTTGTAAACATGTATTTTCCGATAAAGGTACTAATTTTATCGGACCCAATTCTGTGAAACTTCGGTGGTCTTCATGAACCAGGTGTAAAATTAGCCAAATTTATTCTTCACAGCGATACTACACTTACCAGCTCATCAATCAAAAGGGATGGGCTGTTGTTTTAACAGGAATAGAGTGCATCGTATATGAACCGACATTAAAACCGTTCTCGCTTTGCAAGGTTTTCATACCAAATTTATTTAAAATGCAACATTTTAAATCGGAAGAAGAACGCTGTAGTAATTATGGTGAAAATCATAAAGCAAATTACACCGGTTATCTAGTATATCTAGATTTGAAGCGTAAGACCAGCCCGTAAGTTGCGATTTGAACAACGAATGCTTAAGTAACGTTACAAACAATATGACTTGAAGAAGTACAATTGCCCAACTAATGAATGCACACTCAACAACAAAAAATGCCTGGAGAATAAATATTCCAAGCAGCTTTGTACAACCAAGAGTTTCCTAAAACTAAAAGTTCATTTCAATGGAGGCGACTTAAATATTCACGCAACCGTAAACAAACTGACCGAAACGATCCAACGTTTCATGATGATGAGCGTAAGACAAATGTCTCATCAAATCATCAGGCTGATGCAAAATATGAACATACTAATGCAAATTATCGTCAAACGCTAAGAAGCACGCTCCTAAAGGTAGCGAATGGTCTTTCATAGCAGAAAGCTGAGGTTCATATCACGCTCGTCGATCAAAATATATTCATCAATCTGATAACAGACACATACTTTACAAAACAATTTTTTATTTATTTAACGGTTATTCAGTTTATGACACCAAACATCCGGAGGGAGAAGCACCCGGCGGCACTGGGGTCTTGATAAAAAAAAACAAATACATATGATAAAGATTACATCCAAATAACTATTATCTGCCTAGATTAATGGTCTGTAAATTGTGTAATATCGGCTGTTTACTGTCCACCAAAACACTCAATCATAAACAGCAATTTATATTATTTTAATCAGCTGGGTGATTAAAATACTAAACATCTGCAATGGGGTTCGAGATTGGCCACACTTTAAGGGAAATAACTATATGAAGCAATTATCGAAAAAACTGGCCATCAGATAAAAACAAAATACCTGATTTAATAGATTTCGGTATAACAAAAGGAATTGCACGCCCCAATGCTACTCTAATAGCTCTGAGCACCCGAATAACTCTTAAAAGCAGAACCACCTCCACGTGTAACAAGTAAATTAACAAAACGGGCTCTATATAGAAATATAGTCGATGAAAATTGCCAATTGGATAACTAACTCTCCACCCCAGAAGACATTCATGCGGAAATGATTTAACATATAAAATGGAAATACCATTAAAAAAGGACACTCCTAAAAGTTAATAAAACTTCATCTAATATACTGCAAGTAATCTAAGAAAAACGGGCAATATGTCAGCTATGGCAGCAGTAAAAACATCAATTACTAAAATGGAAACTAAATAGGGCTATTAAAGCTGTGAAAGGAACATTGAGAGAAGAAGAAGACCACGAAATCCAGAGTTATCTTAATAAATTTCCGAGAGCACAGATTTTTCACTATAGAAGGCAAGAAAAAAAACGGACGAGGCCAACATTATCGAGCCCACTAATCATGTAACCAGGTGGACAATAGGCCATTTGTAACTGTATCAAGAGAGTTGCAAGCGAATGAAAACAAATACCACACAACATTCACGTTGAATAATCAATTTACCTGCTCAGTGGTGAAATTAAACCATGTCACCATCCATCAACAAACAAACGTAAAATACTTGTGTCTTCCATCTTGATAAAAGATTCAGATGGAGACAGCACATTGAACCAAAGCGCATTCAAATAAAAATAAAATTTCTAAAATGTATACTGGCTGATTGGAAGGAAATTGGACTTTCCCTAGAATGCTCGGTTCACCTATGGGGCTCTACAAGCGCTTCAAATATAGATCAAAAATACTTCGCTGTATTACAAATGCTCGGATTTCTTCTTGGGCCGCAGGTAAAGAACGCTGAGTGAGATTTCCAAGCAGTCAATAACCGATGATGGGCTGCATTAATCTCTATTGATATTTGGAGGGGATACTTTGTGAAACTGTCTTTTCGATTAGTATGGCGAACCGAAGTTATGCCTGACGAATGGAAAGTGGCCGCGATATGCTCCATCTTCAAGAAGAAAGACCGCTTGAAGTGTGATAATTATCGCGGTATAGCTCTCCTTGATACATCATACAAGTTACTGTTCCACATTATATTAGATAGGACCGCCCCTCTATCGGAGGGCTTGGGTGGTGACTATCAAAAAGGATTTCATCCGAATTGATCAGTCATTGATCAGGTCTTTTGGCTGCGGGTGATTCTATCTAAATGTTATGAGACATCCATCCCCATACATCAGGTGTTCCTGGATTTCCTGCATGCCTATGACTCGATCAACCGAGAGAGTTTGTGGTCTGCCCTTGAATACCTAGGAATGCCAACAAAATTGGTACGACTGTGTTGACTGTGGATGACAGTGAGGCAGTCTCAATGCTGTGTTAAAGTTGAGAACAGGCTACCGACAATTTTTGCAATTAACTCAGGTGTTCGGCAGGGAGATGGATTACACCATTCGTAAAACTGAAACACCTCAGCGCAACATCTTATATCGCAAGTCCAATCAGGTGCTTAAATATGCAGATAAGATATACGTGGTTGAATTGAATAGCAACGGAGTGAGAGAAACACGTGATCCGCTTGTCGAGTTTTCAGCTTCTGTTGGACTCCAGATTAATGAGTCCAATACGAAATATACGATCTCTGGTTATAGGGAAAATGGCATACCAGATTTTAGTAGTGAAAGTGAAGAGGTGCCAATATTTGGATTCTCTTATCACTCACGATAAGAATGTAGAAGTGCGGCTGGCAGTTCGGCTTTGTATCCTCTAAGGCCACTGCTAAAATCTAATCTGGGCGCTGACGGATGAGTACGAGAGAAGGCTCCTTACATTTGAGAGAACAATCATGCGTGTGATTTACGACCCAAAACGCGAAACGAGGCCAACATTATCGAGCCCACTAATCATGCAACCAGGGGACAATAGGCCATTTGTAACTGTATCAAGAGAGTTGCAAGCGAATGAAAACAAATACCACACAACATTCACGTTGAATAATCAATTTACCTGCTCAGTGGTGAAATTAAACCATGTCACCATCCATCAACAAACAAACGTAAAATACTTGTGTCTTCCATCTTGATAAAAGATTCAGATGGAGACAGCACATTGAACCAAAGCGCATTCAAATAAAAATAAAATTTCTAAAATGTATACTGGCTGATTGGAAGGAAATTGGACTTTCCCTAGAATGCTCGGTTCACCTATGGGGCTCTACAAGCGCTTCAAATATAGATCAAAAATACTTCGCTGTATTACAAATGCTCGGATTTCTTCTTGGGCCGCAGGTAAAGAACGCTGAGTGAGATTTCCAAGCAGTCAATAACCGATGATGGGCTGCATTAATCTCTATTGATATTTGGAGGGGATACTTTGTGAAACTGTCTTTTCGATTAGTATGGCGAACCGAAGTTATGCCTGACGAATGGAAAGTGGCCGCGATATGCTCCATCTTCAAGAAGAAAGACCGCTTGAAGTGTGATAATTATCGCGGTATAGCTCTCCTTGATACATCATACAAGTTACTGTTCCACATTATATTAGATAGGACCGCCCCTCTATCGGAGGGCTTGGGTGGTGACTATCAAAAAGGATTTCATCCGAATCGATCAGTCATTGATCAGGTCTTTTGGCTGCGGATGATTCTATCTAAATGTTATGATACATCCATCCCCATACATCAGGTGTTCCTGGATTTCCTGCATGCCTATGACTCGATCAACCGAGAGAGTTTGTGGTCTGCCCTTGAATACCTAGGAATGCCAACAAAATTGGTACGACTGTGTTGACTGTGGATGATAGTGAGGCAGTCTCAATGCTGTGTTAAAGTTGAGAACAGGCTACCGACAATTTTTGCAATTAACTCAGGTGTTCGGCAGGGAGATGGATTACACCATTCGTAAAACTGAAACACCTCAGCGCAACATCTTATATCGCAAGTCCAATCAGGTGCTTAAATATGCAGATAAGATATACGTGGTTGAATTGAATAGCAACGGAGTGAGAGAAACACGTGAACCGCTTGTCGAGTTTTCAGCTTCTGTTGGACTCTATATTAATGACTCCAATACGAAATATACGATCTCTGGTTATAGGGACAATGGCATACCAGATTTTAGTAGTGAAAGTGAAGAGGTTCAATATTTGGATTCTCTTATCACTCACGATACCAATGTGGAAGTGCGGCTGGCAGTTCGGCTTTGTATCCTTTAAGGCCACTGCTAAAATCTAAACACCTATCAAGGCCGCGAAGCTGAAGCTTTACAAGGCGTTGACCAGGTGTGTTTGGATCAGGCTCGTTGTTTGGATGTCAAAGTTGGGCGCTGACGGATGAGTACGAGAGAAGGCTCCTTATATTTGAGAGAACAATCATGCGTGTGATTTACGACCCAAAACGCGAAATAGATGGTATATACCGAGCTCTGTACAATGTCGAGATCAGAGATTTGATGAAAATCCCATATATTGTACAGGAAGTAAGATCGCAACGAGTACGCTGGCTCAGTCACGTTCTGCGTGCTGATCCGGAACGAATTATGTATCGATCTTTGAAAGGAGAGCCTTATGGTAGGCGCAGAAGTCGTTGCAAGCGACGATGGCACCACGATGTAGAGAACGACTTTGGCCTCTTCAGATTGTTTTAGACAGTATGAAAACCAGCTCAGGATCGAAACCGTTGGAGCCAAATAGTTGACTCAGTATTACAAATTCTCTGTTCGGATATACCGAAATTACAACAACCCTAGAGACCTTTTGGCCATTAAAACGGTCAAAAATATGAAACAAGCGCACAGTTTGAAGTACCTTTCGAAACTGAAAACCCATTCTACATATATCATTCTTATTGTAGTATACCACAAAAATGCTGACGATTATTTCCGCAGCTCCTTGCTTAGCTCAAAGACTCAAAGAATCTACACACAATAGTTATATCTATTTGTATTAAACGAATCGAAATAATTAAATTTGATCCATTGTTTACCATTACTCGACCACTAAAGAATGACATATAACACCCCACAAAATTATTTTGTAAGTTGAGATTACCGATTAAAATACAAAAAAATCGTAAACGACTACAGAAATTACTGTAAATATAAACTAATATACCGAATATTATATAAGACTATATAATAAACCCAGCCAAGAATTTCAAAAGTCTTCTAGATTAATAACTATAATTTTTTTTTATTACATTACATTACTAATTACACACTATCATAATTAATTTTTTTTTTTAGTTTTTTCGGATTGAAAATAGTTTATATATTTAAACTTGGTGGTTTTACATATATAAGAGTCCGAGATATCATATTCTGAATTGAAATTGAAATATGAAAACTTTGTATTATATAGATTCAAGGTTTTCTTTAGAGGAATCCAATTTTATTTTTATTTTTTTATAGACCAAACAATTATGTTATGCAATTCGTTTTATAATGTATACATGATTTATTGTGGCTATCAAAAGTTATGTATAATTTTTATGTTTTTTTTAAATTTTATATGTGGCTGTTGCAATTTGGAACTTTGAGGTTATACGAGTAATAGCTTGGATATTTCCATAATCATGTTTTTAAAAGAATAAAAAAGCTACTACAATTTGCCAGAGCACAATCATTTTTTTTATTGCATATAAAACGATTAACAAAGTTTCATATCATAGCTCAACATATTGCCACATTAAATTTTAGGAGGGTGGAAGAGAGAGTACCACTTATGCAGGGCATGTATTATGAGAATAAAAGTTTCAAGTTACGATAATGGAAATATTGATGAAACATATGTATATGGCTAACAATTGGTATTGTGTATGTAACTTTCATTATTCGAAATCAATATCTTTAGTTGTCTTAAACATTTTGAATAGGAAGAGCATTTTAATTTCTCCATTGCAATTCATACCAAATTAGTGTTTTTGAATCTGATCATGACCACCTGCTCTCAATTCAGGTTATTACATTCTAAGTCATAGAGATTGGTGATCACTGGGACAACCAAAGAATAAGATAGTATTATTTTACATAATACGAGTATTTGCATATTTTGCCAATTTTATTAAAGATATTTCGCATAAAAATGCATTCAATTTTATTGATTTAAATTTAAATTTCTCCCGATATCAGCGCCACTGCTGAGTGGTAAATAAATATATGCGCATTAACTAAATAAGTTTGTTTATAGGGAATTTATAATGTAGTGCTTAAAGGGAGTTAGACATTTTACGGGAAACTACCAATAAAAAAATCATTTGTCATTTTATATTTCGTTCACAATAATCACTACTTCATATACATTTTTATTGCATAAAAAATTACGTATTTAGTTATAAAATTTGCTTTAGAACATGCCAAAATTAAAACAACCAGTAACATGAGTCAACATCCTGCAGAATTAAAAACGGATGGACAAATCCTGTATTGTAAAATATGCAATAAGGCAGTGTCAGCAGGCAGAATGTTTATCGTAAGGCAGCATTTAGAAACTGCGAAACGTATCGAGTTTAGGCAAAATGACACAAATAAAAAACATGCTCAGCAGTTAATTGTCACGACAAAAATTGGGTTCCTGGAGGTATAGTTCATCCAAATTATAATCTCCCAATTGTGACGAGAAAGGTCATACCTTTAATGATTGTCGTTTTGCTCCATTTCGTTGGTTTTGTCACAGATGTGGTATGAAGGATACCATTTTTGCAAAATGTCCTAAATGTACGGAAAACATCCAGCGGGGTCAGTGGAGGACTGGGAATTACGGATCACCGAAAGTTGGTATCCCCAGTCAAAATCAAAAGCGACACTATTGCAAACGGAAGAAGCAGCCAGTAATACCGACCCGGAATATCGCCTGCTTGCTCGCAAAAACTCTTCGAATCAGACCATACAAACTCTTCCAATAATATTAGCCAGTATGCAAATGCAACCACTTACAATAAGCCTGTTTTAAATCATAGTACACAATTTTATATTCCTAACCACCATTTTCAATCATCAATTAACAATATCGACACTAAAACAAATAAATCTATTCAAGTCCAAAATAACAAAAAGCAACATTACAACTCTCATCAGCGAAGGCGGACTCGACTTTATTGGAAAAACCGCAGGGAACAAAATTCAGAATTGGCCAGATCCCAGGCCATTTGCCCAAATTTTAATTAACGGTGTTGAGTACAAAGGTTTGCTAGACAATGGCGCTACGGTCAGTGTTTTAGGAGCTGGTGCAGAGAGATTTTTAACGGATCCAAATGTTATATTCAATAGTTCTCCATCATATATTAATGCTACAAATGGACAATCAGAGCGAGTTTTTGGGTATATCAGTGCTTTAGTGCATTTTAACAACAAATGCCACACTATGCGTCTGTATATTGTTCCAAGTTTAGAACAACCCCTATATAATGGCGTAGACCCCTATATTCTGGGCATAAATTTTTGGATTTTATTTTGCGTTGCGCCTGCAATATGTTCCTTAAATATCGAAAATCCACCTAATTTGTCAGTGTCCGATTATCATGTACTCTCGCCAGGAAATCAACGAAAACTTAACCTTGCGATTGAGAAGTTTCTATATTTCTGTAAACTCGGCATATTAGCAAAACGATAATAATAATAATCAGTTTATAAATGCCGTCTTGGCCCCTTATTGAGTCAAAAATCGCGCTCCAACGGTTTCGATCCTGAACTTGGTCTTCATATTGTCTTAGACAATCGGAACAGGCCAAGTAGTTCTCTATAGCGTGGAGCCATCGTCGCTTGCAACGACCTCTGCGCCTGTCATATGGTTCCTTTCACAATTCTTTCAGGATCAGCACGCAGAACGTGATCGACACAGCGTACTCGATGAGTTCTTATTTTTTATCGGGGATCTTCATCAGATCTCGCATCTCGATATTGTTCGCACTTTGGGCCGTAAATCACACGGTAGATTCTTCTCTCAAATTTAAGGAGCCATCTCTCGTATTCATCTGGTGGCGCCCATCTTTCACATCCAAATATAACACCGGGCTTGATCAACGCTTTGTAAAGCTTCAGCTTCACGGCACTTGATAGGTGTTTAGATTTTAGTCGACGAGTTCCATAGTAGGGCATCTGGTATTAAGAAATATATTGGATACCTTCTATTCGCCCGCTATCTTCTACTTCGGTCCTATTGCAATTTAACTATAGCAGAATACAGTCTGAGCCCTTGTTTACAGTTTTAACGAATATAATGAGGCCGAGTCTTATTTCAAAAATCGTGAGCAATATTTAATGGCATTATAATTTGTACTATTTTTTGTTTCTTTCTATTTTCTTTTACATTTACTGGAGACACCCACTCCTCAACTAACATTAATATTGGAAAGTAATTTCGTGTAATTTTGTTTATAAATTTATGTTTAATTTTCCCAAGGTTTTTTTTAATTAAAATTTGCAAATTCAGAATGTCTTGCAAATTTCAATTCGAATTTTAAAAATTCGAAATAAAATGATGAATTTAATTAAATTTTTAACGACATTCAATAAAATTAAAACCTTTAAAAATTCGATTGTACTTACAATATCATTCCCCCTAATTGTGTGCAATGAAATACCATCATCCCTTAGCCTAGTTCGCCTCATTAATTGAAACCCAGCGGGCGACGCACTAGGCTTAACACAACGGGGTGCAGAATCAGCACGCCGAAAATAACCAGTAAATTTAACTAATTCATATGTTGTCGGTTCGGATCGCGAACCAGCACGTGCCATTCTATAAATATATATATAAAAAAAAAATAAGGTTTAATATCATATATTTAGTTCCACAAGCAAGTCGCGATATACCCACCTTACTGTAAAATTTCTTTTATCACCCGCCAACACTGAATCAATTTTTTCCTCTTCCTCTTGTGTTCGTGGCTGTGCATCTTCATCATCGTCAAATAATGCTTCTATATCGGTTGGCACAATTTGTTTTTTAACTAATGCATGATCCTCCGGATGAATAAAATTAAATATACTCTGTCCAAGTAAATCAGTCTATACAATATATAAGAAATTATAACAGATAAGAGAGGATACGATTTAATGTCACTTCGTATTAAACATTTAGAAAATTGAAAGACGCGCTTTAGAATAAAATATAAATAATAATTAATTATTAATGACTATGTATACTTAAAAAACTATTAAAATAATTTACATAAACGCATTATTAATTTATGCACGAGTCTTAATATTATTTTATTGGGTTGGTCGAAAACTATTTTTTTTATATTTTGTATGCAGAAAACTCATTTCACACAATTATACAATATTTTCATCTTATCTTTCGACTCCGCAACGAACAATAATTATAGAAAACTATAGTAAACTGATTATTGGCACGAAATCACGATTTAAATTAGAAATATGGAAAATTGTCACGCAGCCGTTTTTAATATGAAACCACAACAATAATAATAATTGGTTAGATAATGTTTCTGAATTTAGTTGTGTTTGTTAAAAAAGAAAATCATTAAAATAAATATTTAAATAAAACAAAACTATTATATACTTACTTCACAATGTCCTAGATGACTTTCAATGCTATGTGAAACGAGCACAATTTCACCGCGGCAGGTAACTGTTAGAAAAAATCCTTCCATCATTTTGAGAAATCCATCGACACCAGTTTCATTTAAATTCGGTTTGAATGAATTAAAAACTGTAACGAGGAAAAATGCAAATAATTAACTATTTTCCTATGCACAAATAATAGATATTATCAATTCTGAAAAGTGTGAATCCGTTTTAATTTAAAATTTTATTCACAATACTGAGGTAACACTCAAAAACTGCCATATTCAAAAAAATTTAATTTAATGCCACAAACGGACGAACATAAATACTTACACTTTAAAAATACCCAACCGTAATTTCTGGTCAATATCGGGAATGGAACTCAAGACCCTCGAAACCAGAGCAAGCACGCTACTTACTATACGAGAACTGTTCCAATTAAGAATTAGTAATTCCACCATTACTCCAAGACCTTAAGTGATATATGGGACTTGACTTTGATGTATCTTTTTAAAATAGCCGTTCGTCTATAGCCTAGGCAACTTCAAATTGTGCTATCAATGCAACATTTCACGATCGAAGGTCTTTAGTTACACTTCACGAAAGCGATATGTTGCGTACGACCTCTGAATTTCAACAATTTAATCCATCGTTTTAATAATATTGTGAATCTAATATCTGGCCCATTTCATCCAGAGTCCGAACGATTCGTGCACATTATCAAAACGGCGGAGATGAAAAATTGTTCGCTCTCACATATTTTTGGCACCGTATCGTCCAGCTGCAATTGAACACCTGCTAAGTACTTTCACAACAGACAACAAAAATTTTTGTGTTCGTCGTTAGGGGCGTGTATACCAAAAATTTTACAACTAGCAGAACTGATGAATCATCTCCAGTTGACCAGAAAATTCTCCCTCTATCTAAAACTATTTTACGTGATGCGAGGGCCAATCGAAATTAAAATTTGGTCTTCACATATTTTCAAATTCTGGATTTGCCCAATTGTTGATCAGACCGAATGATTAACAAACATCCTTAAGTTGGGCCAATTTGTATGTTTATTTTAGTTTACTTGAGTCAAATAGTAAAATTTTCTTAACTTTCTTTGGGTATTATACAAATTCAAATTTCGCTGACCGCGACCTTGATTCTTTATAGCAGGAATGGGCGAAGTAGATTACACTGTGTAATATAAGCGGTTGTCGACCCGTAAAACGTTACATAGATTACTTGGCAAGGTTTTTTGTCAACGTCAACAATTAAGACAATGTCAACAACTAAGATATGTTTACGATTTGAAAATAATTCGGTAGTTTGCAGCTTTGGTTTTTGTAAGAGGGTAATTCAGTTAAGTCGTATACGAAGAAATTACAGAATTATTTAGTTTAAATTGAGAATCCATTTGGGGTGTTGAAATACAATCAAACAATAGATTTAATTAAAGAATATTTATTGCACTAAATGTTCGAATTGGTTTAAATTTCAAATTATGTTGTTACGTTTAAAATCATACACGTGAGTTTCCGCACAAGTTCAAGTGGTACGTTGGTAGCAATATTATTCCATTTGGAACGCATATATTTTCAACAATCTTATCGCATCCGCCATTCTTCTTCAACTTTCTTCTCACTACTGCCGAATAGTTTTAGATAACTCAAAAACCGGTGGCCTTGTAAGTCTTAGCGGGTATTGCTATGCAATTGTTAACTGAATTGATTTATAATCTTTCTTACATCTGTCTTGAATCGTCGCATTAGCTTATGTGGACCTTCATAAGGAGATGTCAGCCTAGTAGGATTTTTATCAACCCGGATAAAAACGAACTCATATTTCTCCAGCGTTTTTGAGTGGCGCAGCTGGAACTAGATTGTACATAGTATTACGTAGATATTTAATAACCTGATCGGAGTCTGTTGGTTGTTGATCTGGCCCTTCCATAAAAAATCCACATGCCAATTTTAATGGTTATCCATAAACGGTTAGTTCTGCCGGGGAACATTTAATATTAACTTTTTGAGCTTGCCAAATTCTATGTGTGCCTAGCAGCTTCGTTAATTCTGAGAATAGTTTAGATTGGAATTGGCTTTATTGATCTGTAGTTACGTATGCTTACAGGTACCCAAAACCTTCATTTATCGTTTTCCACAAAAGTTTTTACAACAGTTGCGGTGGTAATATCCTTCGTAAGGCCATCTAGTGAAACGAACTACGGCAGTTAAAATGTATGCATATATAGTGGTGCAAGGGATCCAACGATGTCCAAATGAATGTGTTCAGAACAACCAAAAGCCTGTTTAAATTTTTCTAATTTACATTTCATGTGCCTTTGAATTTTTGATCTTTGGCATGAAATACAAGACTGTGTTCAGATGTTAACGTCTTTGTTCATGTTTGGCCAAAAGTAACGATCCATTTTTAATTTTCTAGTTGTGAAACGAGTGGAACTAGAAAGTAATTTCTAACCGTCAGGCTTCTGTAATTCCGAAATAGATATGAGATCTAGTGTTTTTTCGATAGATGCAGTTGCGTTATCGCTTGTGCGTGACAGACTGTCAGCGACGACATTATCTTTACAATATATATTGAATGTCCGTTGAAAACTGCGAAATAAAATCCAAATGACGAGCTTGTCGTGAACTTCTTACTGTTTTGGACCATATCAAGGTTAGGTGTAAATTGTAAATTCTCAATCTTATATAAAATATCGTAAATGTTTAACCGTTAAGTTTATGGCGTGTAATTCTCTATCAAATGCTGCATATTTCGATTGGATGAAGGCATTGGAAATACCAATATAGCTTCAACTCTTTCTTCGAATGGGAATATTCTCTTAGGGGTAATTTTGTGACTTAGACAGTTAAGAACATTAACACCAATAACGCATTTTGAAGTTTTGATATTGATATAAAAATCGACAAGAATTTTAAACAGAAGCTACAAATTCAGTCCTCTAACTACCTCTTTCATGAACATTTGAAATGTCTGAATAGCGTTGCGTAAACCTAAAGGCGTTCGCGTGAATTCGGATAAGCCGAACGGAATGGTAATTGCTGTCTTAGCAATATCTTCTGTACTGCAATATCAACAGGTATTAAATGATATGCCTTGACTAGGTCAATTTTAGAGAATATAGTATAACCGGTTAAGTTCACAGAGAAATGTTGTATGTGGGGTATAGGGTAACGGTCAGGAACGGTGACGGGTTTACAGCTCCTTTGAGACAACACTGAATAAATTAGTTTCGTACCAACTGGGCATTCAACACTATTTTTTAAATTAATTGTTGAAAGAATAAAACAACTGACTATAATGTAGTTTGGTCGATTTCTACTCTAAACTTGCATAGAATCGACGTCAATGTGGAGAATGTGACAAAACCGACTCTTGAGTCCACAACTGCGTAGCGCTTGCTAAATCATAATTCTTTAATACATTTTTACTACTAAAACGACGTTTTGCAGACAATGCAGATTAAAAAGATTTTTTTTTTTTAAAGTGTAGATTAAAATGCATTGAAGGCGCAATTCTATAAACTTTAGAATTAATTTATAAAATCACTCTAGGAATTGTCTACATTATCGTCGACGTAGAAAATAATAGCTGACGCGTAAATGCCCACCTCCGCTATATAGCAAAGGTTGGTTTACTTCATCTTTTAGCAGAATTAATCTAAACCAATAGTAATTTAGTAAATCATTTCTAGTCTGGAGAGTGTTTTTGAGAAATAAAAATATCAGTTTGGTATTGTTTTAAGAAGAACATGGTTAACAAGGTTCAAATGAAGAACAAGGTTAAGAAGTACGAATTAATATACAAATTTGAATTCCCTTAAATGAAATTATTTCGAATCTATTTGCATCATCACGTTACCGAAGCATCAAGAAATAATGTAGAACAATCATGAAAAGGGGACGGTTCGAGAATTCTTTATTTTTTTTAAATGGATTCTAGGTTTTTAATATTTCATTGTGGGGGATTCAAACGATTTTTTTCGATCGATTTAATTAGATAGGTACTTCTCAGAATTTTTTGGATACATTTGGCACCTACCTATAGTTATGAAATATTAATATGTACATAGAAAGACATTTTTTGTAGTGGAATCTTTTAAAAGTGTAGCAAAGTTCCCTAATTTAAAATAATTTATGGCGACCAATCGTGAATTTATTATGATATTCAACCTTGTCCAAATTGTAAACCAAATTCTCGGAACTTTATAATATCTTAAGTATAGTATTTTAAATCGAAATTCTAGTCTCCAGACTCCATAATACAACCTTCTGGGCTCAACATAAAAAATTTAGCCTCCAAATTCTATAGATTTCAAACAAATTCCATTCATCAGATACTCTTCTTTGTTTCAATCTTTGGAATTTAAGACAGATTTCAAACTGCATGCAACCTTTGCACGTCTCTGGTCTCTATTGAACGGGGTTAGTTGAAACATTTCATTCAACCCTTTGTTTTATTTTCAAACTCTGGACATTTTAAGTTCAAATTTCAAAAGTTTTGAAATCTCCAATTTGTCTTGAATGTTCTGAGGCTTAAGTTCAGTTTATCGCTGAATCTTGTCTTCGATTTTAGAATTTCAAATGGAATATGAAAGATCCTTGTTAGGTATCTTATCACACTCTGCTTACTGTCTACCACTAAGAGTGACAAGTATCACTTTATTTTATCCTGAAAATTCCGACATTTTCGTCTCTAAAAAAGGACGAAATGTAATGGCTTTTCTATTAATGGAACTATTGCGCAAAAACTGAATATAGACGAAATTTAATTTAGGTTGGAAGATAGATACAAATGAAAAAAACGAACACGACTGTCAAGTAAAATTTGTAATTCAAAATAGAGATCAATTTGTACACGTAAAATAATTTTGCTTTTCTGACTATCAAAAGACTAACTGTTGACTATACGTTCATATTAGAGACGAAATAAGTTAAAATTCCGTCAGTTATTTGTACGTCTAATCGTTGCCGGAAAATAGACGAAATTTAAATACGAAATTTTTTTGGACTTACCTTTGACTATCGCAATCAACCGACAAAATGTGGTCGAATTAGCATTTTAAAATCCGACATACATTTGTAAGTTAATATATTAAATGCCAATATGAGTTGAAAAATGTTAGTATTTTGTCAGTCATTTCTGTATACCAATAACTAAACAGATATCCGTAAAGCAATTTTTCCCACCTTACGCTAACTATTGACTATTCGATCATATTAGAATGGAACGTCTGTCAATTGTTCATCATTTATAAAAGTTGTAGTTCACTTTCGTAATCGATTAGTAGTTGAACAATGCTGGTCTTTTGCCGGTTATTTCTGTAATTCAATTATTAATAGACGAAATTTTACTTACATTTGTAAGTTAAGGCCATTATTGAATACAAATGTGAAATAAATGTCATCAACATTTTTTCATGGCAGTGATTGCAATCGACGGTAATCACTTATTTTCTTCCGATTATTTATTGGAATACAGGAACGACTTCCAAAAGACCAACATTTTTCGACTACTACTGGCTGCCAATTGTAACTAAGAAGCGTAAGTCGGATTTAACAATTTTTTGGAATACAGAAATGACTTCCAAAAGACCGATATTCTTCAACTCTTATTAGCTGTCAATTGCCACTTACAATTCTAAGTCGGATTTGATACGACATGATTGTTTGGCTACCTTTTATCGGCCAATTACAATAATCTACCATCCATCTGTTGCGATGAAATGTACTAAATTCGTACATTTTCCGGCAAGGATTAGACGCCCAACTGACTAAGCAATTTGACTTAATTCGTCTCTAATTGCCGTATTTAAAAATCACCCTTTCGGTCAGAAATAAGAGAGATAAGTTATAATTTTAGAATTTGTAAGTTAGAATCATTAATTTTGAATCTATAGATACTTTTTTATTAATATAATTGGAATTTTGTACGAATATTTTTTGACTGAGGAACTGCTTAAATCTATAATATCTAATAATTTCTTGACGTTTGATTTGATCCGGCTCAAATTATATTTCTTTGACACTTTTAACAAATTCCTTAAAAACGCGTTATGACTTTATTTTATTTAATTAAAGGGTATCATCCAAATAAGTTTTTGGCCCACAAACTACGATATTTAAGTGCCCTGAAATGTGTCGACATCTAATTAAACGAGAGCGAATTAATCGCTATTAATTAAGAGCGTATTAATCGATAGATAAAATCTTTCTGGACGTACCCATCTATATAAAACTCTTATAAATTAGTAGGAAAAGTTGGCGACTAAACGGATGGATCGCTGTGCTGACGACCCGCATCCGTATAAATCTCAACTGTTTACAATATCTACAAAAGAAAAAATGGATAAAACAAACCAATACCGGAATCCCGCTCAAGTACCCGGATACGAGATTTAGGATCGGCACGTATAACGTGCAGTCACTGAGTATCGGCTGGAACTCGTTGCTCTTCAAGAAACTCGCTGGGCTAAAAGTGGATATCATGTGTCCCAGGGCTATACGTTGCTCAACAGTGGAGATGACCTCAGGAATCTTGGAGCTGGATTTCTTCTTGAACCAGTAGGTAAAGAAGGCTATTTTGGATTTCCAATTTGTCGATAATTTGTGTACACGCCCCCACAGAAGTCACCCAGCCCCAAGATAAAGAAACATTTTACAATGACTTCTGATCTGATGGGATCTTAAACCCCAACACAATGTTATAAAGGTAATTGGGGACTTTTATGCTAGAGATGGCAAAAATATGGCCGACTTGTGTGAAAACATAGGCCCATACTCCCGAAACGAAACTGCAACCGATAATCGTGAGAGAATGATGTAATTTGCAATCGCTCACGACCTTAGGGTAGCAGCATACTTTTCCCACACAAACAAATACATTTAGAAACATGGTTTCATGGCCAAACCCACCACGTGTTAATTTCAAAAGGGCGGGGTCGGGTTGAGCAGGATGTGAAAACTTATCGGTGAGCAGCCTAATATGTATAGACAGTGATCTCATTTGGTCGCTGTAAAGCTCTGATAGAAGCTTCGTACAAGTCTGGGAACACAGCGAAACGTAGAGAACGTTTCGACTGTGAAGGTTGGATAAATGAAGATCAGAAGAAACGATATCTAGTCCGGGATAGCAATGAGGGAGCTCTTTGCCAGTCTGACTGTGCGAACTCTGCCTGGGAGGTACTGAAAATGTCGGTTGTCAGCGCTGTTCAACAGTCTTTAGGTATAGTGAAAGCCAGACCCAAGAATGTAATAAAATAAAGCCCATAGTGAAGTGCAACAACGTCTAACAATCGCGAGGAAAAACAAGGCTGCTCTTGGTCGAAGGGCAGCTAAGCAGATTTGCAGACGGAAGAAGCCAGAATGGTGGAAAGCCGAGGATCTGAAAGTACAACAACTCAGCAATAAGTACAGTCCGCGTAATTTTTTTAAGGGAATTACTGGATTGAACTATACTTTCAGGCCTGCGTCAACTGCCATTCGGGACCGGGATTTAAACCTCTGTGTCAACATCGTTGCAGTACTCGACGCATGGAGTGGACACTTTACCGACCAGCTTGGTGTTAATCAGGCGTTACAGACTGAAGTTGAGTCACCTCAAATACAGACTACGGAAATTTACATTGATGATCTATCCCATGAGGAATTTTCACTAAGGCCATGCAGAGATTAAAAAGAAACCGCTCACCTGGGGCGGACTGCATTAATTCGGAGCTTTTGATATTCGGATGGGATACTTTGTGGAACTGTCTTTTCGACCTTATTCGATTAGTATGGTAAACCGAAGTTATGCCTGATGAAAGGAGAGTGACCACGATATGCCCCACATTCAATAATGGAGACTGCTTGAAGTGTGAGAATTATCGTGGTATAGCTTTCCTTTGCACAACATACCAGTTACCGTCCTAGATTATATTGGATAGGATCACCCCGATAGAGGAGGGCTTGGTTGGTGGCAATCAAGGAGGGTTTCGTGCAAATCGATCAGTCATACATCAGGTCTTTTCGCTGCGGCTGATTCCATCTAAATATTATGAGACATTTATCACCGCACATCAGGTGTTTCTGGAATTCCGGCCGACCTATAACTCGATCAATCGAGAGAGCTTGGGGTCTGCCCTGGAGTATCAGGAATGCCAACAAAAATGGTACAACTGTGTAGATTGACAGTGACGCAGTCCCAAGAACAGACTATCGATAATTTTTGCAGTTAACCCGGGTATTCGGCAGGGAGTTGCTTTGTCCCCGACACTCTTCAATTTCATGTTGGGGAACATCTTTTGTAAGACTGAAATACCTCAGCGCAACATCTTATAGCGTCAGTCCAATCAGGTGCTTGCATATGCAGATGACATATGCGTCATTGGACTGAACAGCAACGGAGTGAAGGGACTACATGATCAGCTTGTAGAGTTTTCAGCTTTTGTTGGACTCCAGATCAATGATTATAAAACTAAATACACGATGGTCATTGGGACACTGGCACACCAGGTTTTAGTAGTGGTCACTACACGTTTGAGGGAGTGAGGAGGTTCAAATATTCACTCACAGTGGGTAAGGATATAAAAGCGCGGCTGGTAGTCATGCTTCGTAAGGCCACTGCTAAAATCTAAACACCTATCAAGTGCCGTGAGGCTGAAGCTTTACAAAGCGTTGACCTGGCCAGTTGTTATGTGTGGATGTGAAAGTTGGGCGCTGACGGATGAGTACAAGAGATGGCTCCTTACATTTGAGAGAAGAATCATGTGAGTGATTTACGGCGCAAAATGCCAAGTAGATGGTGCTTACCGAGCTCTATACAAAGTCGACATCAGATATCTATTACAGCATAGTATCGCCAACAAATGAATACATTTATTCTGGAGCAAAATTTTACTACGCCAACATTCATCTTAGCTGTTATTATAAAAGGGATTATTTTCGATTATTTATAGCCAACATTTTAATATTAAAGCTATGCCTAGGAAATTGTAAAAAAGGCGTTCTCTAACAAGAAAGCAATACATATTACAGAATTTAGTAGAACTCATCAGCCTTAATAAAATTAATTTTGCGAGAATTTTCTTGAGATAAACGAGAAATTGTATTACCAATGATTAACCTTCGGTTCGGGGAAATTAATAAAAGCTAAGCGGAATAAAAATTTCAAGAAAATTTAATCGCACTTTCTTAAGTTCTATTACTAAGTAAATAACATATAATTCGATACGAAGCAGATTATAAATGTTAAATAATATATTACTTACTATAATTTATCCTAAGCCAGTGTGCTGCATAACGTAATATTGCCGTTTTATCAACCCTTCGCTGTGATTCAGCCACATGTGGCACCATATTTGATAATTCCTGTATGGAACTATTTAGCTTATCGCGTCGATTTTTTTCAGCACGATTTCGAGCTTCTCGTCCATTGCTGCAAAAATAAAAATAAATTATTAATATTCAGATGAGAAAAAAAATTTGTTGATGCATAAACCGTAATCATCATATAAATTCATTCGTTCAGAACACAAAAATTAAAAATTTCCATTAGACATTCGATTAAGCAACGTAATCAATATGGCGAAGTAATAATTTTCTATACCGATAAATTTTTTTTGCAAACTAATCGTTATCACTGCACACTATCACTATATAGCAACGCCAATTGATATGCAAATACATATATGTACAAAATTTTCTTAACCTCATCTACTATAGAAGCCCAGACCCGTGGAAATGACCGAAATTAATGAATTAATAATTAATTTATTTTCAAGTATTCTTTGGAATTTTGAGTGAAACTCAATGCCTCATCCTAATTATATTATTCATTATTGATTTGTTATCTTCCAAAAAAAATGTAAAACTGAAAGCTCTGGCAGAGAAAAAGTTTGCGTTCAAAACAATTTGAATAGTTTTAAATAAGACTGATTGAAATTAATTTGATTACAGTATTCTCCTGAAATTTTGTGAATCACTTCTGAATTACAGAAGCAATCAAATGGATCAGAATAATAACTCAAGAATTAAGTCTGAAATGACTGGCGATAAAAAAAAATTGCAACACTAATAATTTATGAGCTTAGAAATATTATTACGCAAATATACAAATAAATATAATTTTTAATTAAATAATTAATTAACTTGTTATCGCACTATGTATACACTGTAATTTACATTAAGAAACAAAACAAATATATAAATCATTCAATAAGAAGATTACTTTGAATGTCGAATTCTGGTCGAGTTAAATATTGTATAAATAGTATTTTGTAAAACTTTGATCATTGTCAAATACGGGTAAAGATAAAAAAAATATAGTGACCGTTTAATTTTAAATCGATCAATATTAAAGGCAATATTTCAGATTTAAAATCATAAATACAAAATTTCAGATCAATTATGGGGGCTGAAACCTAAAACGTTCACAACACAATATGCAAAATTGGTCCCAAATAATGCAATGCATCGATCAAAGTAATTACAAATGAAATACAATATTTCAATAAGTTAATTAAAGTTTAAAATGGAGAGTCACATCTGCCAACGTACATAGCAAACGATCGACTTTAAAATTAATACATTATTTATAAGATGATGATTAATTCACAGTTCTACTGATAATGTCAAGATCGTGATTTTAAGATCAAGTGATCAAGTTTAAAACAGATAATATTATTTACATTAAACTCTATAATTATATCAATTAATATTTCGACTTTAGAATTTTTCAATAATAATGAAACTCCATTTTTATTGAATATTTAGGTGGCAATTAATTGTTTATTTTGTATTATGCGATTAGTTAAGTCAGAGGGAAACTCTAAGTATAGAGTGACCAGAAATACTCTTTTCAAGAGTATTAGTACTCTTTTTGGTCGGATTCATCAAAATATACTTGAGTTAAGGCCTTCTTTTTTTAAAAATCAACATATTACATATACGCTATTATGCCACAAAGATATATACTCGTATAAATTTGAAATTTAGTAGATTTAATTTTACAAAACAATAAACAATTAAGTTTTAAAATATTAATAATTTTCAGAATTTTTGGAATTTTATTTTAGAAGTTATAAAAATATTTCTACAGGTTGCTCGAAATTATGAAGGTTAATTTGCACAGATTGGTTAAGAAATATAATTCAGAATTTGAAATATTCAGAATTTTAATATGAATTACAGAATTGAAAATTTCACAAATTTAAAAATATAAATAAATGCTTGAAATTTTTATTAAATTCTTAAAATATTTCAAACTTTTAAAATTTACAATATTGTTAGCTTTTTAAATTTGAAATTAATCCAAACTATGTTAACTAATATTTACATTCAAATTTCCTACAAATACGTTAAAATTAAATATTTGTTTAATAAAATTCAAAGACAGTTGAATTCAATTTTACAAAATTTGGTTCAAATTTTAAAAATTCTGTTATTTATTGAATTTTGAATTAAAAATTCGAATTGGATTTACAAATTCTAAATTTCGTACAAATTATTAATGATTGAATGTTGAAAATTTTGATTTTCCTGAAATACTAATTTTCAATGTGTCGAATTGAGACAGAATTTTACAAGACTCAACAAAACCTTTAACCGGAATTATAACATTTTAAAATTTTTTAGTGCAAATTACAATTATTAATTCTTAATCCAAATTGTACCAATCTGAATTCGAAATTTCAATTTTAAATTATTAGTTAAACGAAATTCCTATTTAAATTTTATAATTCCAAATTAAATTGTCTTCAATATTTTAAAAGTTTAAATATTTTCAAATGTTTTTAAATATTCAACATTTTCGCTAAAATGAATGTTGATCCGACTTGAAATTTCGTATTTAGAATTAAAAATGTACAAGATTCAACTTTTTGGTAGATTCAAAATTTAAATTGATACTTCGAATTCTGAATTTCTAAAATATTAAGTTCATATCTGTAATATGACTCCAGCAACACCAACAGGAATTGCAAATGGTTCTGGACGCAGAGAAAATCGATGTCTGTCTCATCTCTGAAACTCACTTCATGAGGCAATCAATTATCAAATTTAGAAATTATAAAACATATCACACTATTCATCCGGGAAATACTGCCAAGGAAGGTAGTGCTGTTATAATTAGAAATAGTATTAATCACTTCGGGGAATTAAAATATGAAGAACAGAACAAATACAAGCAACAGCTGTTAATATCAAGACCAAAAATAACTCTATTAGTGTTATTGGAATTTACTGCCCACCGAAATACTCTCTAAAAGTAAAAGATTATCTTGAATTATTCAGTAAACTAGGGAAAAGATTTGTAATTGAAGGAGATTTTAATGCAAAAAATATCCACTGGGGTTCTAGACTAACAACAACCAAAGGGAAAAAACTCCTCAATGCTATCAGAAAATACGGTTGTGAAGCCTTATCAAATGGTAAACCGACCTACTGGCCAACTGATCCAAATAAAATACCAGATCTGATTGATTTCTTTATAGTGAAAAATATATCTGTAAATTATATACATATAGATGAAAGTCTTGACTTAAGCTCTGATCACTCCCCAATACTTTTGACATTAAGTGAAAGGATCATTCAAAAAGAAAGCTATCCTAGTTTAGTAAATAAGCACACGAATTGGGAATACTTTAGACTGTCTTTAGAAAGAAAAATTAACTTAATGGTTCCGCTATAAGGAGTGAGGAGCAATTAGAAAAAGAAGTTCACAAGTTCATATGTGACATACAGCAGTTAGCTTGGGAAACAACTGGAGTGCCTGAAGTTAAAAAGAAAATTAAGGGAAACAACTACCCTAGAGAAATTAGAGAGCTCTTGGCAGAAAAAAGAAGGGCAAGGAGAATATGGCAACAAACTAGAGCCCCTCAAGATAAAACTAAGCTAAACAATCTGACTCAGCTACTTAAAAGGAAAATCAAAGATTAGAAAGACGTATCTATATCAGTAACTACCTCAGAAAATTATCTAATGATGCTAGTACTGATTATTCTCTCTGGAGAGCAACCAGAAGAATTAAAAGGCCAATAATGCAGATTCCTCCAATCAGAACAGAAGATAACAAATGGGCCAGAAATACCGAAGATACAGTACGAAATTTTACTGAATACCTGGAAAAAATATTTGAACCACATGATGACCAATCATTGGAAGCCGAAATAATAACTGGAGAGGTTGTACAGGAAAGTGAAGAAATCCTACGAGCAACACCAAAAGAAGTCATGTATGAGATAAAAACAAATATGAATCCGTGAAAAGCGCCGGGTTATGACCATATCACAGCAGAAATTTTAAAAAAACTACCAAGCAAAGCATTATTAAAGCTCACCAATATTATAAATGCCGCCTTTCGATTGAAATATGTACCCAGCCTCTGGAAAATTGCAGAAGTAATTATGATTCCTAAACCTGGGAAACCACCACACAAAACTGGATCATACAGCTCAATATCACTATTACCAGTTATGTCTAAACTCTTTGAGAAGTTATTATAAATATTCTTCAAGTAGTTTCAAATGAAATCCAAAAAAATGCAGTGAGACATAGGCAAAGGCTAGAACAACATGTCAACACTGAGGCAAATAAGCTATTAAACAACACAGATATTGTACGTAGGCTCAAACGAACTAAACCTTTTAAGCTGGTGTAATTGCTAGTATATAAACAGCGTAATGCTGATCTAAAATCCACAATAACGATGTGGTTTAATTTTACAATTTAAGAGTTCGGAATTGTAAAATTCAATCTAAATTCGAACTTCCATTTTAAATGCGTTAAAATAATTTTTAAAATTTGTGTCTTCCATTTTAAAAATGATTTTAAGGCACTTAAAATGGAAGCTCATGGTTTTGAAGGAGTGTTATTGTTCGATGGGGTTGATCAAATATTAAACTTTGAAAAACAATTTTGTTGTTGTCCTCCGCGGTCTTAAAATATAAAATTACCAAATAAAATCAGATTTCGATTCGTTGAATTTTGAAATGAAATTTTATTAAATTAAAATTTTGAACATTTGTTTAATTTAAAAAAATTTAAAATGATAAAATTTAACAAATATGAAGTTTTTGAAACTTTTGAAATAATTTGGATTTTTGATTAATAATTTTAATCTATTTACATTTCTCTAATAGACAAAAGAAATAAATTAAATTTTAATTCGAGCTTTAAATTTTTTTATTTAATTCGTTTATCGTGTAATTTCGTATAACTTCGTATCTACTTCTAAAAGTTGTTTTATTGAATTTTGAAAATTTTTGATACAAGATTGAATTTTGGTAATTTTTACTGCCTTGAAATGCCGAATTTCACTGTTTATGAAATTTGTGAATAGCGTTAAAGTTCAAATAATATAGTAATTTTTTCATCAGCTTATAGGACCCGCAGAGATCAATTGAGAGATTGATTTGGCTCAAAATCAGGGGCTGATATTATAACGAATGAAATAATTGTTTAGATGGCATGAACTGCAAAAATTGTTTGTTGCTTAGTTAGAACGTGTTCAAATATTTAAATTTTGTAAAACAACTATTGAACTCGAGAAAATCTGGTCAGAGTTGGTACGACTTGGCAGTTAGATTAAAGAATTTATCAAATTGATGGTGATCAAATTATCACGCTATAATTATGAGTATGAAGCTATTTATATATCTGGTTATTATTATTGTTTTAAATGCAACAAGTAAAGTAATATTAGAATTTTCATGACTATATAGCTAATATCCAGATAAAAACCGAAGCTTGGCTGCGACTGTACCCTGGGCAATGTATTGTGGGAAGAACGGTCGTGGTATTGAATCTTCTCGTAGTAGTGAAATAGTATAGAGGATAGTCAATCAAAAGTATCCAATGGACACAAACAACAGAAGGAATTAATACCCCTGTGGATTCTTGGGAGGGCAACCTATTGTATAATCAGGAAAGATGAAATCCGATTCAAATGCACCTTAGAAAAATAAACCCGAAAATTAAAACAAAAACTGCGAGAAATGAAATCTATAATATCCAGATTGAGCAACGAGTTCATAACACTTAAACAAATAAAAAACTCATATAAGATGAGAGTCATACAAATCGAAGAAAAACAACCAGATTAGAATATCCAACGGATGAGGAAGAGTTAGATAGGGAAACCAACTGGATCCTTAAGAAAAGAAACCCAAACAAAAGAAGCAAGAAAGCGAAAACTGAGCCCAAAGTAAGGAATCAGGCACGCAAAATTGCACAAAAGATGAATGAGGCGACTCTAACAAATGATGTTTATACGGTAATACGGATGGTTTTGAGTGTTCGGCGCCTGATATTTGATCAGTCGCACAGAGACTTCCGTATACGGTTTTCAATGAAGCAATTATTTTTACCATTAATCAATACGATGAAATATTTACGAAGGGAGGAGATAATTCCGTGCGAACATTGTCTGTCCCAACGAAAATAAAATTGTATATGTTCGGAGTCTTTGGAACAAAGATATTATTTTGTTTGTGTAGGCGAGTGGATGTTGGAACAAGTTTTTGCATGGTTTGCCGCAGTTGGTCGATGACTGTGTCGCTGGTTGGTGTAGATGGAGGAGGATTTTCGACGAAGAACTCACCGGGTAAGGCGATTGGGATTTCCAAGCTCCAATGAATTGTGTCTTTGAGCTGTCGATGGAAGCGTTGGATTATGCCATTAGCTTGCGGATGGTAAGCCACTGTACGTATCCGATTTGAGCCGAGGTATTTTGTTAAGTCTGAGAAAAGTTTGAACTCAAATTGTGCTCCATGACCGTTCGTGATGTCAAGTCAAACACCGAATCGTAATATATAGTTGTGAACGAATGTGGTGGCAATGGTTGCAGCTGAAATGTTTATAATGCAGCAAGCTTCGCGTCAGCGAGTGAAACGAACGACACAGATTAGAAGGTACGTATATTCATTAGAAAGCAGGAGTGGTCTCACGATGTCTAAATAGACATGCTCGATAAACATGATTGTGCCCAATCGATACGCCCTTGTTCATACTAGGATAAAAGTATCGAGCGCGAGCAATATTGTCGATAATGTCAATAGCGTCGAAGACGGTTCGACAAAGAGATTTTGCGATGTATGGGAGACTGTTTCCAGTTGATGTTTCACAGACCACTTCGAGGCCATATAATTCATTGATAAACTAGTGTGACATGAAAAATCAGAAGGTAAATTCTTATAAGAAAGTAAATTCTGAAGGTCCGAGTCTGTGTTTTGTGTTGTACTTGATGTGAGCTCAATTGTGGCCGTTTCGTTTGATTTATGGTGCGTGATAGTGTGTCTGCAACCACGTTGTCAGTTGTGCACATGTTGGATGTCCGTTGTAAGTTGACTGATAAAATCAAAGTAGACTGAATTGTTCTAGTCAGAGATCAGAGGTTTGTTGTCAGTGTATATGATGGAGTCCCAAATTTCGACAATATATTTAAATAATTTAATTTTTTAAATCAGAGAGTTTCTTTGAGAAATATCTCAGCGGCATCCAAATACTTGGTTGTTGTACTGCATCAGTAGTTATGCTGAGCTTAGTGGATGAAACACAAGTGTTAGTTTTGCCAATTCAGCCTTGAATGAATGCTTGTTGACAATCGTCAAACCAAGAGAAATTTTTGTGCGGTTTAGATCCTATATGTAATAATGTTGCTGTGAATTGGTAAGTATTTCAGCGAGCTTTGGTATATCGCTATAGTAATTTACCGTGCCGACGAAGCGCTGAATACTCTAAACTGATATAGGAGCTGGGAATTCCCTGATAGCTTTAAGTCGTTCTTCAGACGGCAGAATACCAATAGGTGTTATCTTGTGGCTGAGAAATCAATAGTGATTGCGCCAAATGCGCATTTTACACTACTGATATGAACATCAAACTCGATTAACTCTTTGAAGAGTTGTTACAAGTGGAATTTGTGTTGTTGCTCTGATTGTGATGCCACAGGAATGTCGTCCGTATATAGAAAACCTCGAACGACTTCGTTCATGAAACGCGGAAATGTTTATGGGCATTTCGTAATCCAAATGGAATTCGGGTGTATTCGAAGACGTCAAATTGTTTCGTTATTGCCGTCTTATAAACATCTTCAGGTAAACTGGAATGTGATGAAACGGGAATGTGGTGAAATGGTCTGACAAGATCGAATTTCGAGAAAATTTTACAGCCATGCATGTGCATGGAGAAATTTTGATGTTTCAGGTAATGATCAGGTCGTATTTAACCTGCCATAGTCCCCACATGGTCTCCAATCGTGATTGTTCTTTTTAACCATTTGAAGCGGACACGAGACGGATGATGCCGATTTTCAGAAAATACCTAATTCCACTATGTGATGGAACTATGTGAAAATGGCTTTATGTTGCACTCGATCTCTAGTCATTGTGGTCGTGGTACTGGAAGATGGCTGCCAGTAAAACTATGATGTACCACGTTGTGTCGGACCAGTGATCGGTGTTGGTATGTTAAGCCGAACCACTGAGGCATTGAGCGATAGCAGAGTCGGACGATTTACAGCAGCTAAAACGGCACAAGCGTGAAGATACTTTCAAGCCCGATATCCATATTAAGCAATTTTATACCGTAGGTGTGAATTGTGGTGCCATTTGGAACCGATAGGATCAGGTCCGAACATTTCTTGCTACTGAAATATATTTTAGCTCAAATGCGTACTGAAATAAACGAAACGTTGGCGCCAGTATTAACTATGTTGGTTAGTTTGTTTGTTCAATCGTATACGAACAAACAGGACGTATATAGGGCGTGAGATCAGTTGAACTCGAATTTGAAAGAGGCCACGAGAAATCTGACTAAAATAATTAAATAAGAAATTATATATTTTAAACCGGCCAATAGCGAATTTGAAATATTTAATCTAGGGTTTTGGTTAAATTAAAATATAGTTTCTTGTTATGCCACAGACAGATGCGGTAAAGACCGGTTACATCTTATTATTAGAATAGTTATAGGAAACTGTTTTTAACTATATGTATTCCAATGAAACATAATAAAAACCTGATAGTTCAGTTAGTTCGAATATTTGTTGTTTAGCATATAGAGTGAAAACAAATAATTAGACACGGTTGATGTGTTTAACCAGAAAACATTAATAAAATGTTTGCGAATACTACTTTTGGCACTTAATCTGGGCTTACCATAAGATTACACACGGAAATAATTTTTAGATTAATCACGCCGATAATATAGAAATTGTCAACAAATAAATTAGCATAGTGAAACACATAAATTAGTATACACGTTGACATTTCATACTATTTTACTTTTTATCTGGATAACTGTCTAAATAATTTGGTTTATCGTTCAAAATAAGAAAGACCACAAATAAAGAGACTCTAAATAACAAAAAACCAGATACCCCATCGAGCATCCCTATAGCTATAGCTAGATTAAATTACGTATGTATTAATTAAGAAGTATTCTAAACAAATTATTATACGCACGCACGCTAAATAACGTAAACAGCACATAAATTAATTCTGAACAAAAGTTTAGTTTACATACAATGCCAGTTAAAACTATACTAGTTCTCAAGTTGGTCATTTACGATTTAAGTAAACGAACCAGTTTTACATTTTGTAGTATATTAGTCACAACGATATAGTGCGCCCGATGACAACAGCATCATATAATTTTTTCATCTATATCATATGTTGGATATACATATTATAAAACTATTGCTATTGCCATAATACGACATGATGGTGATCAGTGATGCAACTTAATTAAGTTCTTATGCGAAAAAATACTAAAGAAATATGAACTCGTGCAATAATTGCTTCAAATTTTTTATGCAAATAATAAATTTCAATACAACTATACGTGACACTTCAAATACAACAGTCAAAAGCCAAACAAAACATGAATTTCAATTTATGTTAAAAAAATTCTATAATTATTCAACTCCCCAACAATACATGTTTTCCTTTTCTGCTGTTAACATGAATATTATAAAGAAATATGTATGTAAATATTTCTCTACATCGTGGAGCCATCGTCGCCGGCAACGACCTCTGCGCCTACCATATGGTGGCTCTCCTTTCAGAGATCGCTGCACAAGATGTAGAGAACGACTTGGCCTCTTCAGATTGTCTTAGACAGTATGAAGACCATGCTCAGGATCGAAACCGTTGGAGCCGGGTTGTTGACTCAGTAAGGGGCCAGTAATGGCCTTTAATACTGTTTATTATTTTTATGTAAATATTTACATGACCAACATTTTCAGTTTCATGATGTTAAATTAAATGTTCCTTTAAGATGCCAACAGGAGAAAGCAGAGATTTAAGATACTTGATGGAAATGTTCGAATAAAAACTTTAATAAATTTCTCATTGGGCTAAACACTTATTATGTATTTGGTGAAAAATACGTGAACTCACAAATTCACTATATGGAGCCGTAAGTCATGTTTTAATTTTATGGTTTTTATGTTTTCAATGCATAGCCTTGATAAAAAAAAAAATTTAAGAATACTTAATTTTTTTATTGTTGTTGTTGTTAAAAATACAGGGTGTCAAATTTTGAGAAAAATGATAATCATGATGTTGTATTTATGGCAATAAAAAGAAAACTAATTGTCCGATAATTATAATTTTGGGCTCATTTTAAAGATAAATTAATAACAATTAATAAAAAAATATAAAAATAGCATGTTGTTTAATTTCTTCTTCTTTAAATTTCCCGCCAAAATGTTCTTTTTCAATTTTCTCAAAAACCTATTTTTTTTTTTTGTTTTTTTTTTTTTAAAGAATTTGGTAACTAATATTTTACAACATATTAAAACACTAGACCTCCGTTATTTTTTGTATTCTTGCAAAATACGTTTTAGTAAGAGCATTATTTCATTTTTATATGGAAAAACTATATTTGAATAGATATGTATATCTCATTGTTTTGGAATTACATATGTATTTACAAAAAAGACAGTTCAGTTAAATTATTAGTATTTATTTATTTTCAAACCCAAAGATAATTTTACTTTATTGTTTAAAATTCAATCTTATTCTAATTAAAAATCACAATTTAAATTTAAGATAATCATCAGAATTAGAATATTTTTTACAATTCAAATAGCCATCCTCTGTTGGAATGAATGCGTGAAAACCGTGAGTTCCTTTTACTGTTTTTAAATTTTCAAACCTAGTTGCAAGTTTTATTTGCTTTGATTTATGTTCTGCGTCTGAACAAACTCCAAAATTGATATCTGTTTTCAACGTTTTAGCCCATTTAAATAATTCATCTGCATTGGTTATTGTACTGCCGTATTCCATTGTGAGACTAGCTCTGGATGCCATTCTTTTGATGGTACCCCCTACTCCATCACATGGACCTTTTCCATGAGCTGTTGCATGAAAATGCCATTCGCAGTCAACTCCAAAATCCTCTTTGTGTTTTAGGATGTTCTTAAAATTTTTCGTATTTTTATAATGCGTGACTGCACCATCGGTAATATAATAAATTTTAGATAAACTGGATATTTTAGTTTTCAAAAACTGCATTAATTTCTCAATAAATAAGTGAACCGCTACAGTATCGTGGTGAAGACAATCCGATATTATAACGAAGGTGTGGTGATGTAATTTGCCTTCTAAATTTTGGTAAATTACAAATGGATGAATAGTCGCTTGTTTATTATTCCAATGAAAACCTTGTGCGGCATTTTGCATTATAAATGCATAATTTTCTGCAAAATCACATAAAACTATCACCTCGGTAGACTTCAGCGCCAATTTTTTATTTTTTAAGAAACTGGACTGCTGAAGTGAAATGAAGTAATGAGGCAACAGATTCTTCATCTTATTTATGAAATAATCCAGAAATCTTCAGCTCATCACTTATTCGCTTTCCTACTTTAGTTGCTGGACGACTTAGTGGACCGTTCTTGTCCCGTAGATCTTTAGCTGTTCGGACCATATGTTGCGTTGCGTTGAACTCGCTCTGAATTTCTTGCATGGTTAATGATTTTGGCAATATAGTAAGTAACTGAATCTTATCACTGGTTTTCTCCAGTTCTTGGAATTTGGTTTTTAGGTCACCAATCAATTCATCATATAGTTTAATCTTCCTTTGGTCATCGGTTGACTGATTAAAAAGCGGCACGATTCCCGAAACCAAAGATGTTGATAATGTCATTGAAGTTAAACCGATTAATTTTTGCTGCTGCTGTTTTGGCCTGACTTCCAATGTACTCGGATATATAGGAGACTTCCCAATAACGGGTAACACCTCATTTATTTTTTCCAAAACAGCTATATTTTTTAAATAACACGCTTCACTATCACTACTATCATCGTCATCGGCTATTTGCGGTGTTATAGGTGATGTTGCTGATGGCCCCGCAACTGGTGACAATTCTGGTTCTATTTTTCGTCGTTTGCAGGTTAGATTTATATAGCACGTTGAACAGAGATACAATTTATCTTGATTCTCAACCGATTGTGGCATAAATTGCTTAACATAATCCGTAACTGGTTTTAGTTTACTCGAACACTTTGAGTCGCGAAATGGTTTACACTTTCGAAATTTATCCATTATCAAATTTAATGCACTAGTACTTATTTATCAGTCACTTTAACACACTGTTTTTTTTACAAATTTTAAAAAATGTTGCTCCTTATTTAAATGTTGTTTACAAATAATCACAATGTCAACTAATCAAAATTTTAAATTTTAACTGTTATTTATAGCCGTGTTTCTTGACGTTTGATCTGATCCGGATCAGATCATATATGCTTTCCTTTCATTTGTATAGCTGCGTTTCATGAAATCAACATAAAAATTGTATTATTTTTTGTTTTTAGGTTATTATATTGATCCTATTAGCATTTTGGTTCAAAACGTAGATAGAAAAACAAAAAAACAAATTTTTTTTATGTTTATTTCATGAAACGCAGCTATACAAATGAAAGGAAAGCAGATATGATCTGATCCGGATCAGATCAAACGTCAAGAAACACGGCTAATGTCGACAATATTTTTTTTTTGTTTTCAAAAGAATTACTCATCGTTTAACAGGTACACCTGTCAAGTAAAAATAATCAACCCCCCCAATAAAAAAGGAAAAAAAACATTTTATTTAGTCTTATAAAATAATCTAAGAAACAAAAGAGATTTATGGTACTATGGTTAACCAATTTTCAAACGATATAAACCAGGGGGTGACACCTTCCAATTCGGTGACTCATACTTAAATGTGACGCTAAATTGAATATTATTAATAAACAAAACAAAAAAATTAAACAGTAGCAAAACACTGAAATATCTATTCAAATATAGTTTTTCCATATAAAAATAAAATAATGCTCTTACTAAAACAGATTTTGCAAGAATATAAAAAATAACGGAGGTCCAGTGTTTTAATATGTTGTAAAATAATAGTTGCCAAATTTAAAAAAAAAAAAAAAAATAAAAAAAAAAATAGGTTTTTGAGAAAATTGAAAAAGAACATTTTGGCGGGAAATTTAAAGAAGAAGAAATTAAACAACATACTAATTTTATATTTTTTTGTTAATTGCTATTAACTTATCTTTAAAGTGAGTCCAAAATCATAATTATCGGACAATTAGTTTTCTTTTTATTGCCATAAATACAACATCATAATTATCATTTTTCTCAAAATTTGACACCCTGTATTTTTAACAACAACAACAATAAAAAAAATTAAGTATTCTTAAATTTTTTTTTAATCGAGGCTATGCATTGAAAACATAAAAATCATAAAATTCAAATATGACTTACAAAAATTTGTGATTTCACGTATTTTTCACCATTTATAAAAATGAATTATTTTTGAATTTGGCTGAAATACACACTTAGAAGACGGTCATTTCCACAAGGTTCAATATAAAATTATTTTGATCAAAGTTTTTTTACGGGTAACTATCCCTACATCGTTAGAACGAATGCTTGATACTCACTTTCTTTCACAGTGGTTATGTCGAGAAAAAAAAATTTCTCAAACTTATTAGGAAGGAATTGGTATTCTTAAAATTTCTAGTTTCTTACGCGTGTTCAGCTTCAAAATGAAAAATCACCGGTTTCAGAGCTGGTTAAAACGTAATATCTGTTTAATTCTTAAATATAATTCGACAGCTAATTAGGGAACATTGCAATTTTGTTAGAAGAATATACAGAACACAAATATTAGATCACGTGAACTATGTGGTATGGTGGTAGTGTAACAATTTTGATCAGCATGAGACAACTCGAATTCAAAAATAAAATAAATGCCATCGTTGCTGAAATATGTTTATCACTTATTAAGAGCTTTGATGAGGTCGTCTTATACAGACAAAAGCACGGAGATTGGGTGGCTAGCTTGGCCACACATCTCTTTTTTTCATTTTCAAAAGAGAACGCAGGGGAGGCGACAATCTTGGCTACTAATTAATAAAAGATATACCCTACCGCATAATCCATCCAGGACCATCTTATTTCTCTGATGATTCCCGGCCTAGGGAATTTCAGAATGGCCTTGAGCCATTCAACCGCCTCAGGGTGTCAGTGACAACGAGAATGCATCCGCACTATTGAGCTTCTTTTCCATTTCCTAAATGTGGTTTCCATTTTTTATTGGTCTAACTAAATAATAATAATAAACAGGGGTTCTAAAGGCCATTACTGGCCCCTTACTTAGTCAACAATCCAGGTCCAACGGTAACGATCCAGAGCTTGGTCTTCATACTGTCATAGACAACCTGACGTGCTAAATCGGTTTCTACACCGTGGAGCCATCGTCGCCTGCAACGACCTTTGCGCCTACCATATGGCTCTCCTTTCAGAGATCGCTGCACAATTTGTTCCGGATCAGCACACAGAACGTGACCGACCCAGCGTACTCGCTGAGATCTTCCTTCATGTACAATATCGAGGATATTCATCAGATCCCTGATCTCGATATTGTATATGATTCTTCTCCAAATGTAAGGAGCCTTCTCTCGTATTCATCCGTCAGCGCCCAACTTTGACATCCAAAAATAACAACGGGCCTAATCAACGCAAAATAAATAATCTTCAGCTCCACGGCTGCCATTACCAGACGTACTTTTATATCCTCACCCGCAGTGTTATTGTGAGTGATAAGGGAGCCCAAATATTTGAATCTCCTCACTCAATTTTATATCCAGAGATCATGTATTGGAACTCATTGATGATCTGGAGTCCGAACAGATGCCGAAAACTTTACAAGCGGATCAAGTGTTTCTTTCACTCCGTTGCTATTCAGTCCAATCACGCATATGTCATCTGTATATGCAAGGACCTGATTGGACTGGCGATATAAGATGTTGTGCTCAGGTGTTTCAGTTTTACGTAAGATGAGATTAAAGAGTATCGGGGATAGAGCATCTTCCTGCCGAACAGCCGAGTTAACTTCAAAAATTGTCGATAGCCTGTTCTCAACTTTAATACAGCATTGAGACTGTGTCAGTCATTTTACACAGTCGTACCAATTTTTTTGGCACTCCTAAGTATTCCAGCGCATAGCACAAACTCTCTCGATTTATCGAGTCATCTGATGTACGGGAATGGCAGTTTCATAATATTTTTCGGACGAAATCCTCCTTGATAGTCACCAACCAGGACCCCCGCTGGATGGGTGATTCTATCCAATATAATGTAGGACAGTAACTTATATGCTGTTCAAAGGAGAGCTATATAGCGATAATTCTAACCCTTCAAGAGGTCTTGAAGATAGAGCACATCGCGAGCACTTTCCATTCGTCAGCATAACTTCGGTTCATACAAATCGAATAAGATCGAAGAAGCAGTTCCACAAAGTATCGCCTCCGAATATCAACAGCTCAATTATTGCAGTCCACCGCCTCTTAATCTTAGATAAACCCTACTTCAAAATCCTGACCTTTAGTTGACAGGACGTGACTATTCTAAAGCTCTCAACAAGTAATCAAACTATTTCAGTAATGATGGCATTTAATTTTTGTTGGAATCGAGTTGTCTCACACAAAACCCTACAAAGACGTAAGGGTCTTATGGGTCTTACAACTTATTAAGAAAAATAAAACAGATCAGCGATGTATTGTGCAGCTTATAATGAAGATCATGAAAACGTCATTGTAGAATTATCTTTATGTAAATCCAAAAGTACTAATTTAGGGAAATTAAGTTTAATTAAGTTTAAAGTTGAAATGTTAGTTATAGTTATTTTATTTATCATTTAAACCATTTCAGTTTAAAATTATGATTCTAAAGCCATTTTTATTAGATTCTGTTACATTTCTTACAATTCCGACACGCCCAATATAGGCTTTCAGAAAATGCAAGGAAACTTGATAAGTTTGTCGAATAGTTTTAAAACTTGTTATACATATCATTTTGATATACGACAAAATTCGAAAGAACTCCAAAGCACTCGTTCCGAATGCGGAAGACTTTTCAAAAAGGCTATACAGGAGTTATCGGAGACAACTAGGCTACGTAAGATACTATGTTCTAGTCCTTCCATCCCGGTTTATCTCCAACCACCGGTTCAAACATGGACTAGGTGTAGTGAAGAATCTCTGGAGAGCTACTATATGAAACGCACTTCTCGGGGTGCTCGATACTAGCTCCAGAAATACCTGAAATAAATAGGCATGCAATGCACACTCGGATGTCTCTCTAAGTGGATCAGCGGCTGTGGACTAAGTGCAAATCCATAGAAAGCAGAGTTGGCCCTCTTTACCAGGAGACACAGATTTCCTCAATGTGACCCGAAAACACGAAATGGTACCATCTTGATCTTTGCGGATAGAGCGAAATAGCTTGAGCTTATTTATTTTGGATAGCAAGCTACGAAACCAAACATCTTAAAAAAGTAGAAGAAATTTACTATAACGCCTTACTCCTGTAAAAATGCCATTGGGAAAAGATGGAGTCTGGAGCCCCACATAGTACACTGACTCTTTGTTTCAGTGTTCAGACCCATACTACTATATGGTGTTGCCGACTCGCGGCCAAATTTAAAAATTATGATTAACTTAAAGCTTTAGTTGAAAGTTCAAACTTTGGAGATTCTCTTTCATCTCACTCCCGTGGGTCTTTGAGCCCAACAACTGGCAGTGTGGACAGCCATTAGGCTTAAATCCACATCTATGTGAACCTACAACAACATAGGACACTCATACATCTCATCGTTATCTTTCGAGAATAGGTTCCTAAATTAGATTTCCACCAGATAGAATTGGATGAGTGAGGCTGTTATGGACAGTGAGAACTTCTTCACTGATGGTTCAAAAAGACTTTGAAGGTTAAGCTCTCTTCGTTTCCTCTTCCCAAGTTTTACAGTATATTTCAGGCTGAACTTATCGCGATATTGGAAGTCCTATGACTGGTTGATATAGTCAAGGCACAGCAGGCCTCATCTCGCCAAGCAGCTCATAGCTAAGAAGATAGGAGAGACACAAACAACAGATTGTTTGTAACACCAAATCGTGTGTAATAAATAACCAGGCCATATTAGTATGGTCGTGGTAGCTATAACGAGACATTGATTCATATATAAACATACGGGCAGACAGGGTTTCCCCGCTTATGATTTCTGTGATCTTCGTATATGATCGACGTCAGGAATATTCAATGGTTCTTGGAAAGCTCAGGATGATTCGATGAGTGAAGAGGAGGAAACTTAAAATCTGGTATAGCTTTCAACTATAGTTAAAAAATTGTCTTCTTTAGGAAATTTCGGCAGTTCATAAAAACTTCAAAACATTGTTATCATTGCTAAAATTTAATCTAAATTACTTGGCTTTTGCTTCTTAATTAAATCCAGAATAAGCTTGACCTTTTTTTTTTTATGAAATCTCCATAAATCTGACGAAAAATTAGACTTTTGGCAGTGCGCAAATTTTGATTCAATTTAAAAATCAAATCATATATTTTCATTACTCTTTGTATTAAAATATTTCTAAGAATATATTTGATAAATTCAATTTAATTTCCAAACCAGCATACAAGTTTGGAATTAAAGAAAAGTTCGTAGCTGGAAATATTTAAAAAAAATTGCGTCAAATTCTTGAAAAATGGGAAATTTACGTTTAGGTAAAATTATTCAAAAATACCAATTTAGAAAGAATTCACCATAATTTAATTATTCAGATGTTATCAGAATTTGTTAAAAATTTTTTATTAAGAAAAAATTATTTTCCAATTTAACTAAATGGCGTAATGCATTAGCAATTCAGCCACCTTAGCGTCCTTAGAAACAAATAAAATCAGGCCTATATCACCAAATGTAGACATTTTATAGTAAGTTAATTCATGTCTTCCATAGTTACGTTAAATAACTAAACTCTGATCTAAAAATTAATATTAACGATGAATTATTAACTTGGTTTGTTTCTAATTAACATTCCGACCTAAATTAAATTAGCACAAAATTAATTTATATCACTAAAATATGGCATGTTTGTGTATTTATACGCTTTCACTCATTCGAATCAATAAGGGACACAGATTTTAACTGGGACACTGACCCGGAAAACATCTACTAGTATTTCTATATGAAAAGTTGTTCAAAATTTGGACACAAATTTATGAATTATTTTCATAGTCGTGAGACAAAACTAATTAATTTAATATTAACGAATAATAAGAAATAAGTATTTACTAGTATATTAATTTGAATAACTGACTTCCGAATTAAAAATTAATGAATTATAATTAATAAAATCCCCATAATTTAAAACTGATAATACACTTTTTTGTTTCTAATTAAAATTGTTGCGTTTATTGAATGTCACTTGTTAATTTAATTAAAACCCTGGCGAGTTTCTAATTTTGTCATAAAGAGTTGTGTTAAAAGGATTCCTTGTCATAAGGGGCACGCATTAATATTTACCCAAAGTTGTGCTTCATTTTAACAGAGCGTTTCATTTAATTTTGCCTGTACGCATACAATACACTCGAGTCCAGCACCCAGCTAGTCCTACGGATGATGTGCATTTTGTTTAGGAGTATTGTGAAGCGATTGGACAATAACGCGATTTTGTTTCCATCCTTACTATTTTTATGTATTTCTATCATGTTTTTCAAAATTTAGAATTAACTTAATTTAATTATCGACAAATTGTAGAGTTTAAAATTTTACGTTCCTGTGAATTAAAAAACTACAATTTTCGATAAAATTATGATTTAAAATTTCTCGAAAAATTCGGCCCAAAATTTTAAAATTTTTCCAAACCGTTCATATTTTATTTCGTAAATTTTGGCATAGTTAGAATATTTTTCAATTATAGGGTGGTCATACGAAATCTAAATTTCATATAAAACATTAGATATTCGCTAACTGGTTTAAAAAAACGTATCCTCAAATAAAGAACATCATTCGAGATTCATTCAAGCAGCTCGCTATAGAAATTAAAATCAGTTCTTTTTTTTAAAAAAAGTTTTCTTTGCGTTTGCGTTGCCACAAAGAAATATATAAGTACAAACGAGCGACAAGATTATTATCAATAATAGGCTTACATTAACACTTCGTCGTATCCAAGTCTTAACATATAGCCAAACAAACTATGTCGACCATTGAAGATAGACTCATAGTTTAACAATTAAAAGAAATATTAACTATAGCCTGAGGTTCTGAGATTTGAAAAAATTAATTACTAACACTGCGTGGGGGGCTGAGCAGCATTGGATGTTAATCTAGAAACTCAGTGTACCTGTGATAGGCTGAACTTAAAGATTTCTCTATAGAAGTTGTCGCAGCACAAATTTAGTCAAATAAGCAGATTAATACCTAATTTTAAACGGCAACCAACATTTAAAAATTAAATAAATAAAAGTAACAAATGTAAGGAGCCATATCTCGTACTGATCCGTCACCGCCCAACTTTCACATCCGTCCATAACAAGCTTTAATATCACCCACACTGTTTCGTGAGTGATAAAAGAACACTAATATTTGAACCTCTTCACTTCCTCAAACGTGTAGTGGCCACTACTAAAATCTGTTGTGCCATTGTCCCTATAACCTGAAAGATTTCCAAGGTCATCTCCACTGTGGAGACCATGTGCCCTAGGGCTATACGTTGCTCTACAGCAACGTAAAGCCCTAGGGCACATGGTCTCCACTTTTAGGCCAGCGAGCTTCTTGAAGAGCAACTAGCTCCAGCAGATACTTCTTGATGCACATGATTTTAGGCCCTCCAACGCTCCTAGTTTTCTAAGTGACTGCACGTTTGACGCACCGATCCTTAATCACGTGTTCAGGTACTTGAGAGGGGTCCGGTGTTTTTTTGGAGGTTTTAACATACTAAAAAATGTCAAATTTAAAGCGACTAGTCATATAAAAAATCGAAGTGGATTTTTTGAAACATTTACATATGCAAATGAAAATTAAATTTATATTCGAGTTTTGAAAATTTTTGTTTAATTCGTTTTTCGTTTCGAATTTTAATGTTTATAAAATTTGTGGGCATTACTGGTACATACATATATGTATACAGTTCCCCTATAAATACTCGTTCAACTCCACAGCCTTCAAAAAAATTTCAGAACTTTACAAAACTTAGAAACTCGATAAAGTTTAAAAAACAATTTAAAACTTCAGAATTTGTCCAGAATCATTCCAGAAATTTAACTGATTTCTAAATTTAATAAAACTTAAGAATTTGAGTGCAACTTATGACCGATTCGAAATGTTCACATTTTTTCGAATGTACATTTAGCCAAACCACATCGAAAACATCGTAATTAAGCTAGGGTACATATCCGACCTCGTGAACCAACCTTAAAATGAGTTCGTGAGGTCGGATATATCCCTAGCTATTTACATCCGACCGTAAGCTAAAAATATTTTAACTTGAAAGAGGGGAAATGGATGAATTTTTTTGGTTATGGATGAACTTTTTTGATGTTTTTATTGGTTTAGAACTCGGATGTAAATAGCTCGGGTAAATATCCGACCTCGTGAACCAACCTTAAAGGTGAGCTCTAACCCAATAAAATCATCAAAAAAGTTCATCCATATAACCAAACAAATTCATCCATTTCCCCATTATCAAGTTAAAATATTTTTATATTACGGTTGGATGTAGGAATTTTTGTAGGCGATCTAAAACCGGTATTTTTGCCAATGTAATCGGAGCTATAGATGGGCGTCACATACAAATCAAATATCCTGTGAACACAAACACAATGAATACATCAACTATAAGGGTTTTTATTCAATCCAGACCATAAGCAGTCGTGGATAGTACCCACTTATTTAATGATAATGATCGTAGGCTTTCCAGGTTCTGTTCACGACACAAGGGTATTTAAAAATAGTCCGCTATTCAAAAATGGAACATATACCAACAACAACAGATATTTACTAGGTGACAGTGGGTACCCTTGCACATTAAACCCAGTAACAGTGATAACACCGTATAAAAATGCCACGATGGAGAAATATTTTTAATAGATCGTCAGAGCTTAGGATCCAAAATAGTATCCAAACCGTTTCTGTTGCTAGATGTTACAAACTCCACAGAAGCTCTGAATTTTCGAAATAGCCTTTTGGAACAATTAGCTTAATGAAACAACAACAAAAAATTTAATTTCATTATCTAGAGCAGAGCTCGATTTAGACGTAGATCGCGTTGAAGAATAACCTGAGATAGCGGCCGTTGGGTTATAGTTAGACGTCGAAGACCGTGGGCTTTCAGAAAATAAATCGTCAAATGTGGTGCCGTTTTCTATGTATGTCCTAGTGAAATTCATATATTCTCTATTACTGTTGAAAATATACGTTCTTACAAGAAAAATAGTAGGTTATGATTTTTAACACATTTGTCAAAATTTGTATACGGTTCCGACCGTGATAAATTTGAATTTTTATCACTTTTTAACAACTTTTAATCGTTTCACACAGAGCCTTACAATCAAATAAGATATAAGTATGTGTCATCATCATCACACAATCCAGAAAAAAAAATCCAGTTGCACACTTCTGGAGTAAATAACCTCAAATTTTCTAATAACACTCATGCTAATAATAATAAATAAATCGGTTCGCTCCTCTGATTTTATATAGAGAAAAAAATAGTTTTGTTTTCATTTTCTCGTTTTCTTATAAGTTTGTTATTTTCTTCTTCTATTTTTTCTATAAATTGTATGTACATGTGTATATATATACGAGAATGGACGACGAATGATATGAATGTTGTTATTTTCACACTTTGTATATACTGCAAAAATGGTAATAGTAATGATAGTAATACAGATACTAAGTATAACAATGTTGCGGGAAAAATAAGACGTAATTTTCATATTTTTTTTTTCTAAAATGCATATCAAGTGATTTTTTTTTTGTAATAAATATTAGATGCTTATTGCTTGACGCAATTATATAGAGTACTAATATATAGCAAATAAGTATTCTGTGAAGTGCGAGAAACTACTTATATCTGAAAAATGAGCGCGCGTTCCGTGAATTAAAAATATTATTGGTAACTGCAGTAGTTTTATTCTATAATTTTGCATACAGTGAGCGAATGAAAATGTCCGAGTTGATGATTTATCAAATCGCGTGTGCACACATTAAAAATGATAAATGGTTGATTATTATAAATTCTAGACATGTATGACATCTAAATTATAACAACTAGACGACAGTTTACAACATACGTTTATTGATAAAATTATGGGTTTGTGCGATGATGATGAATCGCGTGATTAATTAATCGCATGCGCTTTTGCGTTAAGAGTAATCGTAAATATTGCCTAACTAGCAAGACTATATATGTATGTACATATAATGAATATAATATAGGCATGCAGATCTTCACTATTGATTTAATATATTATATACATATAGTCTGTTAAGTATTTAATTTTTACTTCCGGACGATCAATCGACATGACCCGCAAAATAATTCCGGAAATATTTAGTGATAAAGTAGTTAAGTTGCACGAACTCTTTATTAATTTCAAATTTAAATATCTATTTTGCTAAGGCTGCCAGATATTCACGCGAATAAAAAAAATAGTTTGCAAGTACTAAATTATAAAAAAAAACTAAAACGTTTACAAATTTATAGAGCTTTCAGCTTTAAACCTTTGCAGAGGATTTACTTAAAATATTATCAATTTCTTGAAAAACTGAATTTTTCGAGTATCCAATATTGATATTATTCAAAAAATATAATTTATCTGATTGTGGAGGCTCTCAAAATTCCAACAACTCTTCTTCTGAATCTGAAATTAGAAATGGCTTCAAAGAACCAAATTTTCTTGAATTTCTAGGCTCTTCAATCGTGCGAAGGTTTTAATTAGAAGTTCATCTTAATCCAAACAAAATTCTATTTTCTGGGCTTCCAAACTGGAAATGTATAGGCATCATTGCTTCAAAATATGAAGTATTCTATGGATTTCGAGGCTTTGCAGAAGTTGCAAGGAGATTTACTGAAAAATAAACCTACATTTGCGATCTTGATTTGCGTACAACTTTTAACATTTTTCCAAGTTCTGTATAGAAATATATTTTTGTTTAAGATTTTTGGAAAAGTATTCCTCAAAGAAAATAAATTGTTTTTTAATTGGAGTAATTGATGGAGTGAATGATTTAAAAGAAGGACCATACATACATTTTTGTGGTCTTAAAATAACTAAATAATTCAAGTGATCCGTCAGATATATTCCAGGTGATTCCAATCTTCCTAACATTTCTTGGTGTTAACGTTACATCCGATACATATTTTATCGACTTCATTCTTAATTTTTATCACAATCAAATTAACGAAATTGACATACGGTAGAAACACTGACCTTATTCTTTATAAAAATTATTATTTTTTTTTTTGATTTAACTGACCCAATTATTCCATTCGATAGAAATGACGACCACCACAAAGCAGTGGGCATTTTTTTTGAACATATATAGCTGAAATTTTGTCATGTTAAAGTTTCAAGAAAGCTAAAGTAAATGTCCTTGACAGGAACGTCGAAAATGTATATGACTTAACTTTTAACTCGTTTGAAACGCCTCTGTCCGGAATATCAAAAGTGAATCATCCCTTACGATATAATTTTAGGGTATCAACCTCTTCAAATTAACAAATATCCAACTCAATGAAAAACCACTAAAATTACAACCTTATTTAAAGCTGGAAAAAGAGCTGACATATCTCAATGGTAGACAGCAATATATTGAAGTTGATGGTGTAGGATCAAAATCAATTACTCCACAGTAAGGAATTCCGCAGGCCTCGCATCTGCGACCATAGGTTTTCATCGTTTTCGTTAATGATACATTGACGATACCTCAGCACTGGAAGATGATTTAGACCGAGTTATATAACCAAATATAAAATTATATCATTTCGAAAGCTGATGCCCCAGCTCACATATTAATCACGTATTTCTATATAGAACAGATGCAATCCGGGATTTGGGTGATACATTTACAGACAATCCAATAAGCATAACGACATAATAATCGCTTCAGCCAACTATATATGTTGGGGTTTATTAAGCGGTGGTCATGGCAGTTAAATGTGTATTCATTTTCTATTTTGGGTAAGTCAGATCCTAAATTGAATACGTGGTTCTTCTGTTATCGAAACCATTTAAAAGGTTTTGGAAAGATGGTTGTAATTATGACAACAATCCACCATATCACGAAACTATTTCTCGACTATACCATCTTACATTGACTCACAGTATACTCTGGAGAAACATCTCTCTTCAGTCTTCATGTTTCTACTAAGATTATTCGCCAAATTAATTTAATTCAATTGAACCAACATCGCGCAGTGTATAGTGAGAATGGACCTATCAACCGATATAAGCGATTCTCTCGACTTTGAATTTTCTACAGAAACCTTAAAGTATCATTTAAAACGATTTTTTAAGAATTTTTATTTTAATTTTATCCATGTGTGAGTGTGCTAAAGCCATCGTCGCCTGCAACGACCTCTGAGCCTACCATATGGTGGCTCTCCTTTCAGAGATCGCTACACAATTCGTTTCGGATCAGCCCACAGAACGTGACCGAGCCAGCGAACTCGCAATATCGGGGATCTTCATCAGATCACTGATCTCGATATTGTACAGATTTCGGTATGTGCCAACTATTTCGCGTTTTGGGCCGTAAATCAAACGCATGACTCTTCTCTCAAATGTAAGGTGCCATCTTCATCCGTCAGCGCCCAATTGTCACATCCAAACATAACAACGGGCTTGATCAACACTTTGTAAAGCTTCAGCTTCGCGGCACTTGATAGGTGTTTAGATTTTAGCAGTGGCCTTAGAGGATACAAAGCACGGCTGCCAGCCGCACTTTAATATCCTCACCCACACTTTTATCGTGAGTGATAAGAGAGCCCAAATAATTGAACCTGCTAACTCCTTCAAACGTTTAATGGTCACTACTAAAATCTGGTGTGCCCTTGTCCCTTTAACCTGAAATCACGTATTTCGTTTTGGACTCATTGATCTGGAGTCCAACTGAAGCTGAAAACTCTATAAGCGGATCAAGTATTTCCTTCACACCGTTGCTACTCAGTTCAATCACGCATATGTCATCTGCATATGCAAGCACATGATTCGACTGGCGATATAAGATGTTGCGCTGAGGTGTTTCAGTTTTACGAAAGATGTATTCCATATCATGAGATTGAAGTGTATCGGGGACAGAGCATCTCCCTGCCGAACACCCGAGTTAACTGCAAAAATTATTGATAGCCTGTTCTCAACTTTAACACAGGATTGAAACTGTGTCACTGTCATCTTACACAATCGTACCATTTGATAGTCACCAACCAGGCCCTCCGCTAGAGGGATGATTCAATCCAATATAATGTAGGACAGTAAGTTATATGCTGTGTAAAGGAGAGCTATACCGCGATAATTCTCACACTTCAAGCCGTTTCCCTTCTTGAAGATGGGCCATATCTCGGCCAATTTCCATTCGTCAGGCATTACTTCTGTTCACCATATACTAATCGAATAAGGTCAAAAAGACAGTTCCATAAAGAATCCCCTAGTGAATTCCTCATGGGATGGATCCCCAGTGCAAATCTCCGCAGTCTGTATTAGAAGTGGCTCAACAACAGTCTGTGACGCACAGTCTGTTGACGTAGGCCTGAAAGTATGGTGCAGTCCAGTGATTCCTTTAAAGAAATTACGCGAACTGCGCTCATTACTGAGTTGTTGTACTTTCAGAACCTCGGCCTTCCACCATTCTCGCTTCTTCCGTCAAATCTGATTAGCTGCCTCTTTGCAAGAGCAGCCTTGTTTTGGCTGCGGGAAATTTTGCTAGGATGGATCCATGTTTCCAAGTGTATCTGTTTGTGAGGGGAAAATGTACTTTCTACTCTAAGATCGTGAGCAATTGTAAAGTACAACATTCTCTAACCATTATCGGTCGCAGTTTAGTGTCGGGAGTACGGACCTATGTTTTCACGCAAGTCGGTTTGATTTCAGCCAGTTCTAGCATTAAAGTCCCCTATTACCATTCTAACATCGTGTTCGGGTATAGATCCCATCATATCGTTCAAGACATTGTACATTGTAATTCTTTATCTTGGGGCTGGATGACTTCTGTCGGTACACAAATTATCGACAGGTTAGTTAACTTCATGCGCAAGCGAAGCTTACACAATCGGTTATTGACTGCTGTAAATCCAAAATAGCCTTCTTTACCTGCGGCCCAAGAAGAAATCCAGCTTCAAGATTTCCGAGGTCATCTCCACTGTATAACAACGTATAGCCCTGGGACACATGATCTCCACTTTTAGGCCAGCGATTGTCTTGAAGATCAAATTACGAACGAGTTCCAGCCGATACTCCTTCATGCATGTGATTAGGCACTCTAACGCTCCTGGTTTCTTAAGTGACTGCACGCACTTGAGCGGGGTCCGGTGTTGTTTTGGCAGTATCCATTTTTAGTTTTGTTGACTTTATAAACAGCTTATTTTTTTACGAATGCGGGTCGTCAGCCCAGCGATCCAACCGTTTAATCGCCTCCTACGACAAGCAAAAGATACTGTGGTGGTATTCTTGGAAAACATGTTCGTGCAATTTAGGTTTACGAAACATGTGTGCCCCACAGGGGGCGCCAGTATCAATAAAACTTTAAAAACTCGCATTCTTTCATGGTTACATATTATAACCCTATGTTTCTTATATATACATAATCTATAAGTTATTTAATTAAAAAGAAACCATAATTTCACAATATCGAGAAATTAAACGTAAATCGGTATAACTTTATTAGGAAAATAAACAAAACAATTCACTGACCAAGACAAACAACAACCAAAGCACACCCCATTTATTGTTTATCACAACATGAAATCATTTTATTATGACCATACTCACGTATAGAATAATATACGCGATTATATATGTGCTCATATCATCATTCAAACATGTGCGCATTTATATATCACGTGGCCGATCACAAAGCCTAAAAACACTTAGCACAATCTGATATTAATTAGACACGCAAGTAAATTCTGTATTGCATAAGCTTAGTAAATTGCATATATGTTTACATAATAATATCTTTAACCGCACACACTACACTATACACTCACTCCTACGCCTAAATTAATCTCATATAAATAAAAAAACTCATTTTGCCACGCTCCATATATCCTGACCTGACACCTAAATCTCAGTTCTAATCTCGCTTTAAATGTTTCATATTATATTGTAGAGCATCATACATGCACAAAGTTTATTACACCGATGTACACAATACAAATTTATTCTTCCCCACACATCGACATAAGAAAACGTAAAATAGTATTTGTATATGAGATAACAAACCAAAACACTATTATATTTAGTTATAGTTATATATAGAGAAAGCAAACTTTATTGCATTGTTATACAAAATTGCAGTTTAAAAAATATAAGAAAATTGGAAGAAGCATTTCTGTTTTCATTAAAAATAAAAGCATTTTTCTAGATAGTATATATACTAGTCACACGACTATATAGTTTTTATATACGCATCAATGTCGCTATATAAAATTAAACAGAATTTTAATGAACGTGACATTTTTGATTGAACTATGATTTACGATATAAATAACAATGTTGACCTGCACGATATAGATTTACATTGCAAATATGGAATATATGTATATGTACATCAAATACTTACAGAACTTTACTGTTGATTGGATTACTATTATTACTATTTGGAGATACATTATTTGTTGGTTGGATGTACCTGCAACAAAACAAGAAGAATAAAATTGCATTACTTTTTAAATGTATATACTCGTATGTACAGTCATTCATATAGAGCACCGGCAAATCATGTGGAATTGGAATTAAACGTCTCTATATACACACTAGATATACATACATATATAGGCGCACGATTGTTAAATGTGAAAATACTATAATAGTGTGGAACTATAATTTAATTATCACGTTTTTTGTACTTGCACTTGACATTTTATCTATCAACTAATGCTATTAAAATACTTTTATTTATTTTGAAGAGCGAATACATATACGAATATATTCTTATAATTTGCAACTATGTTGCGATTTAAAGTTTATTTTTATTTTACAAAAATATAAATTTTTATGACTAAGATATTTTAGCTAATCGTAATATTTGTACTCGTACTATACATACATACTAACTACTAAGTGTAATGGTGTAATAAAATAGAAATATGTATTAGATTAGAAACACTATTAAACTATATATGGAAGTTAACAATAGAAACATACATAGTATGGAAATTATTTTGGTTTTGCTTCGACCATCAGAAAATATTCTAAACAGTACAGTGAACATGACTTTTGTTGTTAGGGATTGGGATCGGTTATCTCGAAAAATTAAAAAAAATATATTTCTCGTTTCCCGGGAAATTCAGTTTTATTTCTCGGGATATTTAAGAAATTTGGAATTCAATCAACTAAATTTACGATATTTTTAGTAAACTAAATTATTTTTTTCTATAGAACTATAGATTGTTCGCAAAGGTAGTAGATATGTCTTAAGACCTAACTTCTTAAAAAACAAGAAGAATCAAGTTAATAAGCTCATCGTTGTTTGTTTATACGAAAGAATACACAATCAACCATTCTTCAGTTAAAAATGGGCTTATCATTAGTAATATTACATAAACCTCAGCTACTTTTATAACATATAATTTATAAATTGAGAGACAAATTTCGTCGAGAAATCCCAATGCCTATTTGCAATATGTATTAAATTGGTTGGCCACTCAACTACACGTTTGAGGGTGAGGAGGTTCAAATATCCCTACCCTGCATTACTGACCACTGGTTTTATTACAGCACCGTGGGTGTAATTCACCCACAACTTTAAATTCAAATTTTTTGATAAATCTAATCCTCAAAATTATAAAATTTATTATTTTAAGAAAATTCAATAAAAATTCTTTAAGATCACAAAAGAATCAGTTCACTTTATTAATTCATTATTTTTTTATAAAATTATATAATTTCAGTAAAAAAAATTAAAAAGGTAATGGTCTCGGACCAATCCATCACAGTCCTTTAATTTAAGTATCACATTCCAAGTTCCTATATTTTTGGAAAGGTGAAATAATACACAAAAATTCGTTAGTACATCAATTTGATCCACTGGAGCATATTTTTTGAATTAGATTCGATTTAAATCAAGCATATTACCATGTATTTCGGCAGCAAAATCACATTTTGTCACAAGATGAAGGGCTTTCTGAAGCTGTTTTGCCAATTATTTTATAGCACACTGTGCAAAGAGCATTTGTGTGGCTAAAACAAATGTATTTATTACATCGGTCGCAAGTGGTTTTGGTTTTCCGATCTGCTTGATAGTCACATAACTGGCACCAACTACACTTTTCCGTTTTCCGTTTCTTTAGTGACGGCTCGGATTTTTCATGGCACGTTTGTGAGGTTCCTGGTTCTTGGTGCATTTGATTTGAAGGAAGTTTAGTGGCAAATTTCGTACAAATGCCTTTTATATTAGAACTCAATGAACTAGACGTGCTACGCTGATCGATTTGGGGTTGCACGAGAGTCCTTGCCAGATCTTTTCTTGTAATGTAGTGGTGGATCATCAGTCGATAATAATATTATACGAGCATTTATACTGGCTAAATTAAGTAGGTTGAGAAATACAACAAATTTCTAGCAACATTGTAGGTTGCGCACAATTGTTCAGTTGTGTCAACCCCACCTTTTGTTTTATTATAAAACTCAATTATTTCCGGTAAGTTTTTTGGCCCACTGATAATATTACCATCCCTGTGGAATGTTGAAAGTAGTAACACACACTTATTTTGCTTTGGAACATATGACAGAATTGTCGCGTTTCTCTTGTACCCAACAGTAAATACGGATGGCAATATCCTTTTGTTTTTTCGGATGGTACCGACCAAGGTTGTTTTCTTTTTCAACCATTCCTCAGCTAATGGATAGGACGTAAACCAATTATCGGTCGTAATATTTCGACCAGCCCCTTCGAGGTGTTTGGTTATGCGTTCTACAATTTGTTGCAAAGATTAAATGGTCCAGACGGGTGTTGATCGCAATAGATTTCTAATTTCGACGTATAAAAGGTAGTGGAATCAACAGCCAAAAATATTTTGATGTCGTATTTAGCTGGCGTATTTGGGATATAGTGTCGCACCGCCCTCGAAAGCTCTCGAACTTTTCGTTAACTGTCACGTAACAATCCAAATAAACTATTCATCTCGATAGTATTTGTAAGTATCTGTTTTACGTGTTTATATCTGTTTTACGTGTTTATTTGTATCTGTTTTACGTGTTTATACTTCTCTTGTTGATTAGTTATATATATGTTTGTATTTTTCACAATTAGATCAACAAATGAAAAAAATAGGGTCCAACCCTGTTCTGGAGATTTCACATTTTTATAGCGGTCTGTCAGACTTGATGCTACTCTAAATAAATTTTCCAGTGCTGTTCGTCTTTGAACAAAAGGTATTCTATTCCAAACTGTATCATCTTTTTCGTGAGAATTATCGCGGTATAGCTCTCCTTTGCACAGCATACAAATTACTGTCATACATTTTATTGGATAGAATCACTCCTCTGGCGGAGGGCTTGGTTGGCGACTATCAGGGAGGATTTCGTCCGAATCGATCAGTCACTGATCAGGTCTTTTCGCTGCGGATGATTCTATCTAAATATTATGAGACATCCATCTCCGTACATCAGGTTTTCCTGGATTTCCGGCAGGCCTATGACTCGATCAATTGAGAGAGTTTGTGGTCTGCCCTGGAATACCTAGGAATGCCAACAAAATTGGTACGACTGTGTAGGATGACAGTGACGCAGTCTCAATGCTGTGTTAAAGTTGAGAACAGGCTATCGACAATTTTTGCAGTTAACTCGGGTGTTCGGCAGGGAGATGCTCTGTCCCCGATACTCTTTAATCTCATGTTGGAGTACATCTTTCGTAAGACTGAAACACCTCAGCGCAACATCTTATATCGCCAGTCCAATCAAGTGCTTGCATATGCAGATGACATATGCGTGATTGGACTGAATAGCAACGGAGTGAAAGAAATACTTGATCCGCTTGTAGAGTTTTCAGCTTCTGTTGGACTCCAGATCAATGAGTCCAAAACGAAATACCTGATCTCTGGTTTTAGAGACAATGGCACACCAGATTTTAGTAGTGGCCACCACACGTTTGAGGGAGTGAGGAGGTTCAAATATTTGGGTTCTCTTATCACTCACGATAACAGTGTGGGTGAGGATATTAAGGTGCGGCTGGCAGCTGGCAGTCGTTCTTTGTATCCTCTAAGGCCACTGCTAAAATCTAAACACTTATCAAGTGCCGTGAAGCTGAAGCTTTACAAAGCGTTGATCAGGCCCGTTGTTATGTTTGGATGTGAAAGTTGGGCGCTGACGGATGAGTACGAGAGATGGCTCCTTACATTTGAGAGAAGAATCATGCGTGTGATTTACGGCCCTAAACGCGAAATAGATGGTACATACCGAGCTCTGTACAATTTCGAGATCAGAGATCTGATGAAGATCCCCGATATTGTACATGAAGTTAGATCTCAGCGAGTACGCTGGCTCGGTCACGTTCTGCGTGCTGATCCGGAACGAATTGTGCAGCGATCTCTGAAAGGAGAGCCACCATATGGTAGGCGCAGAGGTCGTTGCAGGCGACGATGGCTCCACGATATAGAGAACGACTTGGCCTCTTCAGATTGTCTAAGACAGTATGAAGACCAAGCTCAGGATCGAAACCGTTGGAGCCAGATTGTTGATTCAGTAAGGGGCCAGTAATGCTGTGTGTGTAAACGTGGGTCTAAACCAACCAAAAATTATATATTTAATTTAGAAAAAATATTTCACCGTTACTAATCTGGGTGTAAAGCATCAACAAAAATAAATCACGATTACTGTCTTGGGTGTATACCACCAAATCAATTTTTAAATTAGCTTTTCTTCACACTTCGAATGACACGAGACAACTGAAAATTACATCAAAATATAAGGAAATATTTAAGGTTAAAATACATATAGGTATGAAGGTAGTGACAATTATTTATAATTCGATTTTACTAACGGAAAAAAAATTGGGTCGATTACACACAGAGGTCAGTAATTCAGGCTTAAAATTCCTTTTATTATTATGGGTTTTAACTAGAAAAAACATGTTAAATCAAAATACTATCATTTCAAATAACAACGGATTTAACAGTTTTTTTTTTTCATTTTAACCTAAAATAATTAATTTTAAAACTAATGGAAGTGCGTTTTTGTGTGTCTGTGTTTTTGATCTCTGCTTGTGCGTTTTATTTGTTTCCTTGTTCACACATGATAAACCAACTTTTTTTTGTGCTACGAACTTTTATTGTGAAAGCAAACGTAAAGTGTTTATAATAAAAACGATTAATAAAATTGTGTTCTGAATTATTATTAAAATTTTTCATAAATATTTGACACTATAAAAATGACAAGTGGAAATGTGGTTAATGTCTCTTTTACAAAATTTAAACAGTAATTTCTGTGAAGTGTATTGAGATATATAAAACTGATAAATACCAACTGTATATACAGCGATTTTAGCAAATGAAACCATAACCTAAATAATGTGTCGAACTAAGTAAAATTAAATTATTTATACTAATTTATACAATAACGATATAAAGATGGCGAGTGCAAATGGGGATGACACTATACAAAATGAAAATGTTGTACTTGTCGATATTACCGACATGGATCCAGAAATAAAATTTAAATTTCTTCTCATTCAGTGGGAATTTTCATTAGAGACTGCTGATTTTTTGTGGGGCTTACGTGGCGTGTGAAATTGTAAGCTATTTTGAACAAATTTAAAACAAGCTGTCGTTTTACTATAAATGTTTTTTAACAAATAAATGTCAGGCTTTAATTATTGAAGACTCCTCTTCTCAAATAACGACTACGTCAAGTCGATGCGACTTAGGTGCCAGAGCACTTCAATATCGCAGGAAATGTAAAGGCAGATGAGCTGGCCCACAAGGGCACAGCACGCCCAATAACCCAAAGCAGGCGGGGTATAAAGATACCGCCTGCTTCTTGTAAACTGCTGCTTCAGGAAGAAGCCATAAAAGAAGCGAACGTCAGATGGTCTAACGCCAGTTCGTAATAACGAGGCAGATCTGGCCTGGACTTGACCGGTTCAGATCAGGCCAACTGATATCGCTTCGATGGCACCATATTGGTATGGTCGTGGGAGCTATAACGGGACATTGTCCCATTGGGATACATGCGAGCGGACTGGGTGTTCCTGCCCATGATTTCTGCCGCAGCTGCGGTGATAAGGAGGAGGAGGAAAGTGTGCTTCATCTGCTCTGCACCTGTCCTAGTGTAGCGTACAGGAGAACAAAAGTTATGGGAACTTCACCTTTGAACCACCTCACGGATCTTAGTAAGATCGAGGTCCGGGACTTTAAAAGCTTCTTGGTAAGCTCAGGATGGTTTAACGAGTGAAGAGGAGGCAGCTCGAATATGGTAAAACTACGGACCAATTATTTATGGAAATTGCACAGCCCGAGATGTGTGGTATTCATTTAAATGTTTGTAAGTGAATTAATAAAAATATATCCCCCAAAATTTTAAGTTTTTCTTCAATTTTCCAGTACATTTAACAAAGTAAAAACATATTGCTATCACGATAAAAATTACACCGCAAATTATTAATCTAATTTATAAAAAAAATAATGACATTAGTGGATCACGTAATATATAAAGTTAGCTAGCAAATGATTTAAGTAAACTTCATAGGTCTAACCTATTATTTCTTCAATAATCACAATAATAACAAACTTTGTCGTGATTAGGCTGTTAATTTTTCAGATTAACGTGTATAGTATGTGAAATTAATTAGCTAAACGCATTTATTTGGAGATTAGTGACTAATCGCGACTAGTGAACGAATATTTTAATTATTTGAAGATTAGCCCATAACAATTGTAATCAACAATGATTAAAGTTGGGACGTTTGGATCGGAAGGTACTGGGTTCGAACCCCAACATAGGCAAGATGGTAAAAAGGCCACCATAGAGCTATATAGGGTATAGCTGCGTGTACAAAAAGTGCTACGGTTCAGCTTCCATAAATCAGTTATTTGAGTTAAAACCCACCGTTTTCGGTTTTGGTTAATCTTTATTGTCATCCATAAAATAAATGTCTAATCGGCCGATTCGATCGTCTGACCCAACTGTGATCTATCATTAATAAGCTGGTGACCAGGTAATTAATCCAGCTGGATTAAGATAAATTGAATTATGTATGTGTATCATATTTATTTGTATTGATTTTAATTTAATTCTAAAACTTTAAATGTAAATTTAAAATGTAAATTTTATCCAGCTCGAATTTTCATATTTGGGCCTAGTATACTAGTAAATGTTGACCGTTCAATTTTTTCTTATTGTAAATAATTTCAGGCCACCTAATGTAGGTATGGCACATATTTTGTCCAATCCTAATCAAATAGAAATGACGAAAATTTTATAAAATACATTCTACGTAAACATTAGAAGAGCAAATTAGAATGGTATGCGATTCAATTGAATGTTCTATAATAGAACACCTACCGCCTATAGCCTTAAAATATCAGAACGACGTATATTATATCGCACCTGAACAACAGGAAGCATTAGATAATATTTTTACAAAAAAATATGATTTTTATGGTTTCGTAAAAATTGTATATGCATGTAATATGTTAAACGGAAGCGTTTGCAGATACATATTTATATATTACACTCTCTCATATACAGTATTTAAGCTATATAGACATACAATAATTTTTGTTGTTGGCATTCTTATCAATTCGGAAATAAATTCATTCACAACATTTATAAATATGTTATTTGAGCGATAACATTCGAAACACATTGATGATTACTGTAAGCGAACGCGGGTGTAATAATACGACAAGTCATGCATGTTATATTTTATAAATTGAAAAGTGGCCAAAAAATGTATTCACCGCGTCGTCGCACGATTTTCTTCTTTATTGTTTGCTATCAAAATTCAAATACTTGTGTTTTATTATTTTTATAAATAGACCAACCATTTATACAACCACCGATATAATAATAAAAAGCATTTTAACTGATAAAATATTGTCACGAAAATCGCAATATTGTAGTGCAAATATTCTTCCTTTACACAGCATACAGGTATACCTCGCGTTAGCGTGTTTTTCTTATAACTTTCCTATATTTTAAACATCTATATGTTTAAACAATTCGAGATTTAAAATCACTTATCTTGAAAATTCCAAATTTATAGTCTTAAAACAATTGTGTTTTAATTGTGGAACCTATTTACATATACATATTAACGTTATACTAATAAAACATGACATCTGCTATGTACCCTCGCAATTTCAATTTTCATTTGTTGGGAAAGTGTAGTTTACAAATCTTACCATTATATTTCAACTTTACAAAAAACGAATCAAATAGAACCATTAAAACATTTGTGGAACATATGTTCAGCTGGCTCAATATAAAGTAATCACATGGAGTTAAAACAATGAAAAATGAAAATAAATTTGATATAATTGGAAAAAAAACTTAATATTACATTGAAAAAAAAAATAAAAATGTGGGACATATTTGTGTACACCAGCGAAACCAAATTATAGTTTCCTCTTATTGACTGTTAAAAGATCAAGAATTCATATATTGAATAAGATCCTTTAGTTATCTCGCATTTTAGTTTGTGATATAGATTGAGGATCGTACGTTCAGTCGTCGATCCAACGTTAAACGAAGTATTGGTGTACAATAGTATATATTTATTTACGTATACACAATACAATGTATGTAAATTATATTAGATGGTGGCTGGTGTTTTATAAATATATATGTATATATATATATATATATATATATATATATATATATATATTCAAATGTCTGTATAATCTTTAAGGCTCTTTCAACGTAATCAAAATATAAAATATAAATTAAATTTTAAAATAGAACGACACATAAAAATACGCGGTCAAAAAATTTCCAACGTTGCGTATTTTAAATATTTAGACAACAGCATGTGTAATTAAAATTAAGTGTAAATTTCTAATAAAACTATGGTTTATGTACGATTATTATAAGTATTTTCTTTTTTAAAATACGTAAACTAGTACAATATACATATTATGAAGGTTACAAGTACATATTAAGATTCAATCAGTCATTAAATAGAAATAAAAAACCAAAAATCATAAATAGAATAATATTGATTCTTAACGCACAAGCAGGTAGCTCATGCAAAAATATTGTTGTAACAAAAATAACAACAACAAAAATCGAATGAAGATGACGCGAGACAGAGGTTTAAATAGCTCTATACAAATCAAGTTTTTTACGTCGTCTTAAATACATATATATACGAGAGCAGTAAATTAAAACCTAGTTTTTTCTTTCTAATTTTACTGCTATAAAATATACAAAAGCTCAAGTTATTATTTATGTATAGATTATTTTTGATCAATGTGAAAACAGCAAAACCAAAAAAAAAACTGAATTGCTTAACACTGTATGTACGGATTTTTTTTTGTACGCTAGCTTTTACGATAATTATGGAAAATATTAATTGATCAGTTGGTTTAAAATTTTTTCTTTATAATTTTAGGTTAACAAGCTTACGTTTCAAGTATGATATATTGATAAAAAGATCACCACGCCAGACAAACGAGTTTTTTTTTTAATTTCTTATAAATTTAAAATTTGACCAATATACGTTAAATTTGGATGAAAAACGCTAGGAACTTTTTTAGTTGTTTATACATACACAATACACAGTGGCGTAACTATAAATCATGGCTACACACAAATATAAAAAAACTATATCTATAAACTAAATACGAAGTAATATTTAGATTGTACAAGTGAAAAAATTTAATATCGATTTCAAATTTTAGTCCACTTTCCCGAGCACTCACATAGTAAAACCCACGAAAAATTGTCTAGTCCTGATGCAAGACAATTTTTCGTGTGTTTCTATATGAGTGCATGGAAAAGTTGATTATAATTGGAGAATTTTAATTTAAATTTATTATAGTAAATTAATTAATTTTTATAAGAAAACAAATTTTAGTAGACCTTGCCCAGTATTCACAAGGTAAAACAAACGAAAAATTACGTGAGACTGATGCATGATAATTTTTCGTGCAATTTACTATGTGAATTATTGAAAAGGTTAACTAAAATTTTTTATCGAGCAAATTTAATAGATTTTATATTTTTAAAATATTATTGTGTTGATTGTATATCGTTAGAGTACAGCAATAATATGAATTTTCCAACTGATTGATAATATTAGTATACATGACAATTGCAAAAGATGTTGCGCAGCCGTTGGACATGTTAAGCCAGTTTTAACCTTGCCCACACGGAGGAATACAAAACCGCAAAAGAGGTTCTCCAGGGACTTTTGACAGTATACTGATTCCACTAGCGTGAATTCTAGATCCGATTTGATAGCTGTGCGAATACCAAGGAGAATGAGTGGAACTTGTTCGCACCAGTTTAGGGTGTTTTCTACGCGTATATAGTAAAGATTTCAAGGTTCGATTCGTTCTATCATACCGTTTGAACTCGGATGATAACTAGTGGTTCATATTTTGTGAGATCCAAGACAAGGAAATAGCTTCAGGCCATCGTCTATACCTGTCAATTTTTATAAGAAAGTAAGAGTAGCCGTTTCATGAAGGCAATGAATGGTCCAACGAGATCAATATGAATTTTTTTGAATCGATCGGAAGGTAGATTGAATCGACCATATTCAGTATACGAGTATGTCTATTTACCTTCACTTTTTGGCATAGTATACAAATTTTACACCAATTCCCTGTGTCCTGGTTAATACTGAACCAGAAGTACCTCGATGTTACTGGCTTTCAAGTTGCTTTAATGCCTGGATGAGATAACCGGAATGTATGGCCTATTTTTACCTGTAGATGTTTCGCACCAAATATTTTCTTGCGAAAGATCTGATGGAATAACTTTTATTTGATAGGTGGAACCCTGACAATTTTTGTTGTTTTCAATAAAACTCATGGGTTCTGAATCGGACTCCTGTAGTTTGACCAATTTTTCCAAGTCGAAGGCCGTGAAAATTATCAAAGACCGCCTTCAACAAAGTGCTCAAAATATTTGGTCGCACAGTAAATTGCGTAGATCTCTATCAAAAGTAGAGTATCTTTGCTCGAATGGAGAGAGTTTACGAGATAAAAATGATAAAGGGTACCAACGCCCTTAGTAGTGTTGTTCCAAAACAGCACCGATTGCGATACCAGAACTGTCCGTAGTAATACTAACTTTGCTTTCTCTAATGGATGAACCAAAAGAGTTAAATAGTGCTTCTTTGATCCGGTAAAAAACGGATGAGCATTCGGCAGGCCAAATAAATGACTTTTCTCGTGTTTTCGTGAATATGCAAGAAGATGACGAATCGGAGCAAGCATCTCGGCTAAGTGTTCGATGAAAGTGTGATAGTAATTTAGCATTCCGACGAATCGTTGCACTTGCTTGATAGATATTGGAAGAGGGAATTCGCGGATAGCCACGATTCTATTTTTAGATGACTTAATGCCATTTTTGGTGATCTCATGACTGAGAAATATCAACTTGGTTGCGCCAAACTCACACTTCGATGCTTTTATTCTTAAGTCGAACTTATTAAGTCGCTGATAAAGAATTTGAAGATGTTCGAAATGCTCATTTTCGCTTCGACTTGCCACCAATATATCGTCGACATATACAAAAATAAAGTGCAGGCCATCACTTTGTTCATAAAACGCTGAAAGGTGATGAATGAATCAAAAAGTTCGAATGGTGCTGTTACTGCGGTTTTATGTATGCCTTCAGAAGCGATAGGTACATGTGGTGGTAACCTTGAATGAGATCAATTTTAGAAAATGTGGTTCAACCATGAAGATTCATTGTAAAATTATGGATGTGCGGTAAAGAATAGCGATCTGGCATTGTGATTGCGTTGATTCCGCTTTGGTACTAGTTGTACTGACGACGCTGCGGATTACGATGACGGGTGGCAGAGTCCTAATCTTACCGTATGGCTAAATAGTTCTTGTGTTTTGTTGGACAAAGTTTTCTCGGGTGGGAAAAAGGAAGATGTCCCTCCATGGCACTAGACGCTAGAGTTAGTTGTGGACCCTTTATGTTACATGCAGATATGTAATTGCTGTTCCGTTATGCGAGATTATAGCAGAATTTACTGCTGAAGTTGTGTGTTTGTTAAGTACGGGATGCTGGTTTCTTATATTATTATAATTTTTATATATACATGTGAACCAAAGGCTCAAAGTGAGTATACATGACATTGCAAGAGAGGTTGTTGTGGAAGATGGAGTCTTACATGATCATGTCACCAAAAACATGCCTATTGAACAAAAGCTACGGATATGAAGATTTTCTGAGCTTCAACGATAATGCAATCTAAATTAAAAAGTGATCGGAGACCGGGTTTTGGATTGGAAGCTCTCAAACTACTAGGTTAGGTTAGATAAGGATGGCCGTCCCAATGGACTAGCCTAGACACAATTGGTTCGTAGCTGTACCACATTTGAGCTACCTCCTCTTCACTCATTGGATCATCCTGAGCTTACCGAGAAGCGTTGTAAGCCCCTGATGGGAAATTCCCATAAATTGTATTCTGCTATACGCTGGACAGATGCAGAGCAAATTGAGCACAGTTTCCTCCTTCTCCTCATCACCGCAGCTAAGGCAGAAATCATGGACGGCGTCACCCAGTCTGCTCGCATGTACCCCGATGAGACAATGTCCCGTAATAGCTCCCCCGACCATACCAATATGGTACCGTCGAAACAATATCAAGCCTAGGCCAGATCTACCTGGTTATTACACACGAACTAGCCTTAGACCATCTGATGTTAGTTTTTTTAATGGATTTTTCCTGAATTAGCAGTTTACAGGAAGTAAGCGTATCTTTGTCAGACTGTTCTGGGTTCCCTTAGTATGATTGTAGCGTTTTAATAGCAGCTGGCTGGCCGTAAAAATGCGAATATCTCTCGTAGATATTGAATTATACTTCAACCAGTCTTATTATATGACTTCCTTTATCGCATGTATTCCATACACAAGCAGGCCGTTCTTTGGACTTTCATCAATAGTTTCAGTTTTGCAATAATTTTCAACGCTGGCCACCAAACGACAACCCCAGTGTACTATGTGAAGCACTACAGTAGCTTTATTTACTCTTTCTAAGATATTTGGTTCATAGCTTAGCATGCTATCCAAAAGTAGCCCTAGGTATCCAAACTACTATGTTTAGCGTATTATAAGTTGTGAAATCCTTACGTTTCTACCATGACAAACATTACCAATGGGACCAACGTTGTTGGTACGATAAAAAATAGTTTATTTATCAATATGTGATATATAAATACGTATATTGTTTATAAATATTTAGTCATAAATTGTTAACATAGGTCACAATATTCATCTCTATTATCATCAATATACATAGCCAAACATAATATGTATGTATGATAATAATAATCAGAACACTGATAATTATATATTCAATAAAAATATGAGTTGTCAAATAATCATACACCATAACGAGTGATTGTTTATTCATTTTATAATAATACATATGTATTATTATTATTCGAATAATTTAATTATATTGGTCAATTCAGCTTTAATTATTCACATTCCTGTTGTTTAATAAAATTCTGTCTCGAAAGCAGTTTGTTTGGAAAATAACATTTATAAGCGAGCGAGTATGTATAACACAGACACAGACTAATCGCCTCCACCGCGTAACAAAATAAATATAAATAATTGTATTAGATGTATTAAAAATAGTAATTCGTGTATCACTTTTGAATTTTGTGGGCCATAAAATAAGATTACAATTTTTGTTGGATGGAAAATTTATATACTGATACAGTTGCTCGATTGTGGAACATACATATGTATATGGTTTATCCAGAAGATAAATAAACTAGAGTTGATGATAAATGTATATTCTGTTCTATAGTTTTGAATAGATAAAACCGATATAACGATTGTTTCAACTTTTAAAACAAATTGTGGAACTCATCTTTAGGATTGAAGTATGGGATTTGTTTGAAATGTTGTATAATTTATAGCATTGCATCACTTTTTTATATACAAAATAACAAGCGTTGCAGATGTTGAACTAAACCCCTAAAAATGTGTGGGCCTTATTCTCGAACTATACATTTTATTAACAAATATAGGGGAACATAATTAATTTTTTTAAGTTGATCGTGAATTTTAATAGTTCTTGATAACCACCACAGAGTACGATTATTTGCTAAAAAAATTTGTTTAAAACTAAGTTAAATTGTTTAGATTAATTGTGGGACTTATCACAAATATTGTCTTTCTGTCAAACAGATCACATTATTTTTAACATACTTGAATAAACTCAGATTCGGAATGCCAACGAAAATATATTCCGCAGTTCGTTTATTGAAACATGACTTGGAATTGCGACGTGTTTAACTTGTAAAATTTATGAGCGATATAATTTGTGGAACATAAACTTTATAGATTTTCATCATGCATTTTTACAGCAATTTATGGAAAGTATTGATATAATTAATACAATTTAAGAAAAGTATTGATATAAATAAAATATACTGAGATATGTAGATCATAAATTGATTCTATCTAATGTTTTATAAATTTGACATTTGAGAAAATCATAAATTTATTATAACATTCATTTTTCAAATTTCAAAAAGTAATGGCAATCAGGGTATTGGTAAAATTACAGTAAGTAACCCAATGGCGAAAAATTTCGTTAACACGATTGTGGTTAGCAGTGCTGAAACAGAACAAGGATTTTCATTGATGAATATAACCGTCAAGCCCTTTTCTAATTTAATGACTTTCATTGGTCACCCACAACCTGACGAATCATAATATGTATTTGATTAGAAATATTAATATTGAAAATAGAAACAAAACTGTAAGATAATAATTTCACTACGAACCGGTTGATTAAATTTAGTATAAAAAATTTGAGGCTTTATGACGAAATAATGGTTCCATATAAATTATTTAAAGTAATTACCATCGCTATAGCTATACGAGTTTTGCCCATCTTTCATGCAGTACATATAAGGATTCCGCGGCGGAAAAATTACTCTTCTGTCGAAGAATTCACGAATCGACCCATGTTTGATGTCCTCATATGAAGTGAAAGGATGAGACAACAGCCTATAAACCATTGCCTGGAACAAGTGGTAATCACTTTGGGCGATGTCTGGAGAGTACAGCGGATGGGATAGAACTTCCCATTTCTACGTTTACATGTAATTTTTAAATGGTCCAGCAACATGAGTGCTCGGCTCAAACGCATTAATTGAAGTCGGTACTGTTCCCCAGTAATGCAGATCATCCAGAATTGCTTTCATTTTCAAATCTTCTTCAAATTCTTCATCGTCTATGTTAAAATAACCGACCTTGAATCGTCTAAACCAAACACACTAATTCAGGCTTCAGTTAAGCCATTGCGTGCTCCATTTTCTGGAAGCACAACAGATTTTTAACCTGGGTATTTCATATCCAAATATACAAAAATGTCCGAAACAGCTCGAATTTCGTAAGAATTGGGCAGTTTATGGAATAACTTTTAATGATATTGGCCGTGACCGCACTTGCGGTGCTATTTTTTTGTAAGGCCTTTGTGTTTTCCATTTTCTGGCTGCACAACAGATTTTTTATTCAAATATAGGGTGTCCCAATCAGACCACCTAACCAATGCTACCGATCACAAAAGTTTGGAACAAAAAGTACGGATATGAAATATCCAAGTTAAAAATCTTTTTCGGGGTTTTTTGCATACTTGGATGACATATCCAAGATAAAAATCTGTTGTGCGGCCAGAAAATGAAGAATACAATGGGTTAAAAAAAAATATCAGCCCAAGTGCAGAAAGCTCGAGCTTTTTCGGGAATTTTTACATATTTGGATCTGAAATATCCAAGTTCTTGGCCACCAAACATTTGTTGGGTGGCCAGAAAATGGAGAACACAATGACCCAACAAAAAATATCAGCCCAAGTGCGGTCACGGCCAATTTCATTAAAAATTATTCCATAAACTGCCCAATTCTTACGAAATTCGAGCTTTTTCAAATTCAAGCAGAAGTTTGGGTTATGGATATCCATTTTTTATTATTTTTGTGTACTTTTATCACTGTTTAATTAATGTATATTAATAAAACTATTTTTTATTTCTTATTTTATTTTATTTTTATTTTTCTTCCTTTTTGTGATAATATTTTTTGTTTTTATTTTTTAATTTTAAATATCGATTTCGGATGTCTCCTTCTTCAGTTTTTTGAAATTACTAATTGTTTTTCAAGCAGAAGAGTAAAGCTTCCCACAAATGACGATTATTTGGCTCAAAATTTTGATGACTGAAATACTCCTAGCCATCTTTTGTAAAACGACGGAAATTTAAAGTCTAATAATATTTTGTAATATTGACAATTTTGTGAAATTTTGAGTTTTATTAAACTTAGAACAGATTTAGACGTTAAATACGCTAAGCTAAAATTGAACGATTACATGAAAAAGAAAAAGGAGGAACTTGCATTAAGTTCCGAAAGATGTACTGGGTTATTGGGCACAATCCAGAACTAGCTATACACAATAAAGTACTCCTGTAGTACGGGCACATTTTAAATTCTATATGGAAGTATTTAGACATTCTAACACAACGTTCTCCGGAGTATTATTAATGAACTCTGGTACATGAGAAATTAGGATCTATGCTGTGATATGAGGATTGCTAGATAGCAATTTACTCTAACGTGGACTTAAACGCGCAAACCCGATGAATCTGGTGGAATGGCCAAAATAAAATAAAAAATGGTATACCACAGCGTAATTACTAACTTACGTTACTTTCTATTCCACTCTTGTAGGTATTTATGAAACGTTATACATCAAAACTTGTTAATCGACCGGAACATTAGTTAAACTAACTACTAAACTCTTGGCACATTTGAATTTTAAATTAACAATTATGTTTTGATTCTGAGTAGATTTATAATTTGAGCTAAACTTGTGCTCAGAACCGATCCGCCACATAGATCAAGTTAATAAAACAATATTTTGTCGCATATGTGAATCAATTACACCGATAAATTTCCTCATTTCACGCATTGCGTATATATATATATTGATTACAATTATTATCGGTCGCGTAAAATTGAAACCAATAAAAAAAATCAAACCACAATACACACACACATTGCGGTTTCATACATAATAAATTTATAAACTATAAACAAATATTAATTACAAATTTATAAAACTTACCGATTTGTTAAATTTAACATATTCATAATACGATCCGTGGATCGATTACAATGATTTTGGTAACCCCATTGCTGGGGCGGACCCAAATCACGATAATCAATATCCATAGTTTATAGAGAGTATGTGCGCGCGTTTACGTTGTAATTTTGTCGGGTTGATTTTTATTTTATTTACACACACTGAATTTAGACAAAATCATTTATGTATATATAGTTTTTATATTTAGTCTCTTCTTAACTTTGAGTAGTTCCAAAAATTAAAGTTTTTTTCTTAACTTCAATAGTTAATATAATATGTTAAGATTTTATTCTAAAAACAGAACATAGAAAAAATTCTCAGTAACTTTCTTGAACTTAATTATTCATAAAAACAACTACAAACTAGTAAAACAACTATTTACTTATTTACTAATTTACGTATTTAAAAAAAAATATATGTTTTATGAATTTTGGTATGTATGTAGTTGTGTTGTGTCGTGTTATGTTTCATAAACTAAAAACACGATGAGTTTGTTATCTTTAAAAACAAAACAACAAATATCGATAAAATTGTTTTGTATTATCATAATTACTATAACTATTAACTATAAAGACTCTGCGAGCAATGAAACATTTAAATTTTGCCGCGTGTATGTATAAATTATGAATCAATAACCGAATGTCGTCACAATAAAAAAATGTTGTTTTTGTCAATAGCAAGAACCTGCTACTTAAGGCTAGATATACAAATTGTTGACGTTTTATTTTTGTATTTTATAGTGTGATACATGGTGGTGGTGATGGCTGACGCACAAAATATAAAATTTTGATAAAAATTTTAAAACGTCATTTTTATATTAAATTAAAATTTAGTCGGACATTGTGCTGATTTGATTATTGACGCGTTTTGTAGCAATCAAATCAAAACTATTACGAGTAGACAAGTTTATAAATTGATTATCATTTATTTCCTGTTGTTTTATTTAAAAAACATTTTTTCACGAAGGCTTGTTTGCCTATATATTTGCATATGTACATATAGTAATGTGGCATGCCCGATACGCGAAATATTAAGGGAATTCAAATTGTACTTTGTTATTCGGAATCATTTATCGTTTTTCACTTCATTATCACTAAGGCAAATTTGTGGCTAAAGGATGTAAAGTCGAAAACTTTTTTTCGGAATTAGGCCCCAAATTCCTGCAATGAAACAAAATTAGATCCAAAAGTTCGACCTCCTAGCCAATCAAATCACTCAAATACTAAAGCCGGCTACACATGTTCAGGCGTACTTGTTCAGCTCAACCAGAACAAATACAAAAATCAAATCAATATACCTGTACTGGCTGAAATTATGCAACTCATCAATGAAACTAGTACTATCATTGTCTGGGTGAGACAGTTTTCCCGCTTCGTGTAAAGAAAACGCGCTATTATTAAGCAGTACGTGTCGATTAAGGATTCAGGTTTAAATGCGCCCAACACACATCAGCTAAAACTGCACAGGCATACGTTTACAGATCTATCTGAATGTGTGTAGCCGGAGGTACTAATCTAACCATGGCAGGCTTACTTTCAAAAGCCGCATGCCATTAAACTAAACAGATTTTTTTTTGATAGGGGTTAAATGTTACATTAACGTTCATGAAGAATTCAGTTTATGAACTTTATACATATCGTTTTACAAATAATGAATTACCTAAATGAAACGGTTTACTTCAAGCTCTATGAAAAAGTTAAAACTTATTTTTTCACACTGCATTGGGGCCAAACATCAAGTGGAATTATATAAAATATTAACTAAAGAGCGTAAGACGTTGCCGTATGCTATTGATTTCTAGCAACGTTTTCCCAAATAAAGGAGCAAATAAATCGAGCAACTACTATTCTTTTAGTTTGCAACTAAATATATTCCAATCTGTATGCAACGATGGAAGAGAACCAGTTTATCGGCGATCTGATGAGTAATTTGCCCCAGTATTTTATAAATGAAAATGTTTCGTTTGGCGGTGGTTTATGAATGGTGTGGGAAAGGGTTTCACTGCTAGTAAATCCGAACTTTTCTTTATTAATGGGACAAACCTACATCAGCGAAACCTGATGTCGGAGCGGTATACAACAATGAAATTCTTCCTGATCATGATCTCCTAATGGGATTCCGGAATTCAAAAAATGTAGTGGCCAGCAAGAAGCCCTGATTTGAGCCCGATAGAACACTTGTGGAATCAACTGAAAAGAAGGATTCGATGTATGCTTAGTAGTTAGTATATATAGAAACTATTGAAACTATAGCTCCTTTTGGTACCTTGTTAGGGTGTTTTGTTCTCATTATTATACCCACTTATGAATCTTTGCTGCATGAGTAATCCTATTTTAAAGCCAATAATTTGAAAATAAGTGAGAGAGCTAACAGTTATACTCATTTTAAAGACAATTTAACAAACTTTCAGGTCAAACTATCGTATGTAGATAGGAGATTAATTACTTTCAATCACAAAGAAAATAATGGCTCGATTTATTTGCTCTCAAGTATACTTAAGTAACGGGAATTGATATAAAATGATTTACAATAATAATTAAACTAAAAACTTTGGAATAATTTTGGAATAGATCGTTTATAGAAACTAAATGTTAATTTTTCAATTAAATTTTTTTTGTGTCATTCCACAAGAATTTTAATCATAAAGATTCTCTCAGTTAATTCACTAATTGGAAAAACGTTGCTAGAAACAATATCCACGTGGCAACGGTTTTAGATATAATTTTGAAAATTTTTGAAACAGCCATAACAATTCAGAAGTCTATAAATGCACTCAATGGGAAGGTCTCCCAAAATGAAGATGTGATCTTCAATTAACGAACCATTAAAATCATTAATTACTATTTTGAATTTGTTTAGATCTAAAATCAAAATTGAACCTCCAATTTATAATATTTTCAATTTTCACACAAAATCCGACAAATTCAGCAAAATATGCCTGTTATTTTAAAACATTTTAAATGATGATTTTAAAAGATTTTTTCAGACTTAATTCTAAATTATTGTTGATTTTCCAGAATCTAAAAATTAAATTCGGTCGAAACGGTAACAAACAACTAAATTAAATCGATTAAAAATGTATTCTCAAATTCAATTTGTAAAAAGGATTAATACTGAAAGCCTGTTTCTTAGAAATGTTTGGCTCGATTTGAAATCGATTAAAAAAATAGTTCACAAATATAATTGCTTCGGAAATAAAATCTGGACAATATTAAATTAATTTTAATTTTTGAGTATGATCTACGTTCTCTCCCTTAGTTATTATAACTCCGTTATAGTATTAGCATTGAATCAATTAGATGGTTAATCACCTTAAAAGATATTTTATTCTGTGCATCTAAAATATCATTCCAGGTAAATTCTTCGGAACTTCCCTACTCACATGGAATTATAATTTTCAAATAATATAATTCAAATATTATAATTTTCAAATAAATTATCTATGACGTTCAAATCAAGACCAGTGGCCATGGCAATACAATTGATCTACATCTTTTAAAAATCTATTTTTCCCTTACAAGGGCATTGTTGAGGGATAAAGTCACGGCCAATTAATTTTTTACCATCTTCAAATGCTACTTCGTTTAACATTTATAAAATACCGGCTAGCATGATTTCACCTCTACACCGTATGAGAGGCCTTCTTACAGCAAGTATAGCCTACACAACTCTATACGAATATATGATCATCACTATAAAATTCGGGTGGGTTCAGAACATATACACGAGCAAATCAATCGGGCTATTTACTTTTAGTTGATATGTAGGGCTTTGTTTGCCTTCTGCCTACTGTGGTTCTGCTAATTCTTCGCGACCTTGTTTCTTAAACCACATTTCTTATTTTATTTATTAAATTTATTTTTTAGAAGCAATTATATTTGTTAAATATTTATGTTTTTACTTTAAATTGGGATTAGGATTTTGTGATAGGTTTCGAAATTCAGGAATAGACATTACATAAAATTGTAAAACAAAATTTTATATTTAAATTTTCAATAATATTTTAGGAAGAAGATTTTTAAATATTTATATCGTAGTAAATTTTTTGAATCGATTTGAATCGAAAAACTAGGCAGACTACTGGTACAGAAGATGCGTGTAACGTTTTCACAATAAATTGTTCATCCACTACAGGCGATTATAGAAGATTGGTTCGTATAGAATTGGACGGTATAGATGATTTGTAATAGAATTTACAATTTTCATATCGAATTTTAAAATAAATAATTTTGAAATGTCAATTTGGAACAAATTTATGAAATTGCATGTAATTCATAAATCCAATCTCTATCCTATATTCAGATTTTTTAGCAGGTAGATTAAGTAAGTAGTTGCTTGTTTTTGAATTTGAAATATCATTTTGGTTAATCAAAATTGTTAATTTAAAAATTGTTAAAAATTGTTATTTTAAATTAGGATTTAACAATAGAATTCCGAAATGTAATTTATTTATAGGATTGTTTTTAGAGTTTCAAATTTGTTTAAGTCAAAATGGAAATTGTTGCTCAAACATTAGGAATCGAAAAAAAATTCTGATCAAAATTTTGTTAAAGTGGCGAATGTCACAAAATTAAACAAAACAATAATTTTGATTTGTTTGTTGTTTTTATATATGTATGTATGTGCCTGTCAAGTCAATCGAAAACTTAAAAAGTTATTTTCAACTTTGCGCGCGTTAATGTGTATTTTTACTTTTCTGAATTCAGCAAAAAAAAAAAAAAAAAATACACAAACTGTATGGACACATGCGAAAATACCAAACTTGTTTATTAATAAAAAAGATACTCAAATATTCACAAAATTATTTAATTTTATTGGTTTTGATGGAAATTTTTATGTTTTGATTTTGAAAAAACACTGTTATCTGTATTCGTGTTATATATAAACTTAGCACAAAACTTGTAGTATACCGTATACGCATCTTTATCATTTTGGCCTTCTAATTGTGTCCACCTGATCATGATCATATACTTATTATATATGTATATTGGTTGCAGTAATGTGTGAATAAAAATTGTTTGTAATACAAAGTTCAAATACATACAGTGTTTTATGTTTTTAACAATTCGATTATGTTTTGGCAGAATTGGCTGCCTTATCGTCAGAAGTTATTTTTTTTTTGTTGTTTTTGCGAAAATATAAACCTTGAAAAGTTCAGTATGTTATCAACAATATCGACATCATATTTTTTTCGATAATCAAGTCCCTGTTTTATTAGTAAATAAGTGTTCGGTATATAGAGAGATCATCTAATGTGTGGGAATTAAGTATTTTTATGAGATTGTAACAATGTTGCGTCTGATACAGAATTTTCAATTTTTCGATTATTAAATTTCGGAATTTACGAAATAGCTAAGAATTGCAAAAAAAATAAACGATTATTCCAAATCCAGATTCAAATTGAATAAATTTAATTTAATCAAAATGTAGCCGTGGTATATTATTTGAATGGCATCTGATCATTCAAATCAGCCTTCGAATATTATTAATGCTATAAAAATATTCTATATCTTCTGAGAGCTTTTAAGGAATCGTAATGTATTTTGAAGGTTTTAAAATGTTTTACATTATTATTGTTTATGAAAGCTTTGCAGATATTTTGTTTAAAAGCTTTTCCAATTTTAAGTAATACGTATTTTAATCTTCCTATTTTGATAGAAAATTTGCGTGATTTTCCTGGAAAAATATAATTTTGTTATAAGTATGTATGATAATCAAATTATTGTTTATTTTTAATAATGCTTTTAGAGCTTATAATTGAAATTAGCTTAACTAAAAATAAACCAATAATTTTAACGGGTATATAGAAAACAATTAATTTGCAAGCTTATAAGCTTGTTCTTCCTTAGTAAAATATAAACTAAGATTAGACTAAACTAACTAATTCTGGAACAAATTATATACAAATATAAAAATTATTCAATTTTTCCTGCACCAGTTTGCCAGATACTAAAGTCGCACTTTATTATTTGTAAGGAATTTTAAATCCTAACCTTATATAGTTCTGAATAACTAATTCAAATCGTGGCATAAATAATGACAAGCTGAATAATAAATTGCCACGAGTAAAATTAATGAAAAGCTGAAAAAACACTTGTTCAAAGAAAATATTGAACGTTAAAAACAAACAATTTATGAATTTTAAAAAAATATAATTGCAAAAATGTTAATTTTGTTCATATCAAGTTTTTTTAAATAATTAAACAGATTAGCTTATAGTATTTAGATAGATATGAGAAAGCTCAATTCTTGACAAACTGAATGCATCGACACGTGCGCGCTATAATTTTAAGAAAAGTTCAACATCTTTATTGAGACATACTTATTATATTGCGAACGGTAAAAAAACCAATTTAGGCATTTTATATAAATAAAATTGTAATAAACATAAATCTAATGTATATAGGCCAATTAAAAATTTAATTAAATTCGTTCACCGGCATACATATAAATAAATAAATAAAATAATTTTTCACTTATCATAAATTTCGCGCTCTAACACCACCACCATCAAATACAAAATTCGCGGAAATAAACTAAATCAATTTTTGTTAACAGAAAATAAAATTTACAACACGTTACTAAATAACACAACATCTTGAACAACAACATACAGAACAGAATAATTAAGATTGACCTAACTTTAAAAAAAAAAAATATATATAAAATAATAATTTATAAATAGTATACAAATTTTCTTTTATAATTTGACGTTGAATCTGAAAATTTAAAATATTCAGCAAAACTACGTTTCATGATATGAGAGTATATAGTATACAACACAAATACGCTTAATTAATTACTTCAATAAAATTTATAAATCAACAAAAAAATAAACCTTGAATATATTTCTTAATTAATGCTACTACTATTCTTGACAATTTGTTTTGTTTATTTTCGTGAAATTTAATCACACACCAAAGTATTATTATTTGAAATTAATAATTTATTTTTGGAGACACACGTGAATTAAACAAAAAAAAAAAAATATTTGTTAACACTTTGCCATTTAAATAATTTTTTTTTTCTTCATTTCAAAACAGTAACACAAGCACTAATTTATAATTATCTTTTTTTCAACTTTAATAAAATTCACACAAATAATAAATTTTTCAATTTAATTTTTAATTCACAATTCATCACACACCCTTAAAGTTTTAAAACACAGATCTTAAATACATAAAAAAGAAAAAATTCATCACAAAATAGCAATAAAAAAAAAAGTTGTTTTTGCTACTAAAACCACAAAATAGATTTTTAAAATCAGAAAATTCAACAAAACTGTGCGTGTAATCTGTTCAAACACCGATTGCTGACTACTATTTTAGTAGAACAACTTGTATTACTATCGTATCGCAATTTGCAAAAAATATACATATACATAAGAAATATAAAAACAAAAAAATAATCAAAACAACAAATACAAAACACACTTCTTTTTTTTTTTTTTAATTTATCACAAAAACTACTAAAATAGTGACATAGACAACTTTTAGTGTATTGGTGTAGTCTCTAGATTAACAATATTTTTTTATTTTTTGTTTGTATAAGAATCAGTGGCTGACAACCATTTTCTCTTTGGGAGTAGTAAGTATGCGAAGACCAAAACAAAATATCTGCGATTTTTTAGAGAAAACAGTTAATTGAATTTTTGACGATTTTGAGTTATGAATGAAAATAACCCTACAATTAGATATACATACTCGTATGTGCAGATAAATTTTATCTCCATTTATATAAAAAAAAAGTTGAGAGTGAATAACTGCAATAAAATTTTTTTTTTAAATACTTTGTTTTTACAATTTTTTGAAACTCTTGAACAGTCCTGTAATTGACTGGTTACAAAAAAAACTGATTGTTAATAAAACTAATTATCTGCAGATATCAACTTTATATGCACTTAACTCTGACACACCAAAACTGTATATCTGGCATATTTTCAAATTACTGCATGATAAAACTGTTTTTGTGTCACATGTTGTTGTAAGGCAATTTCTGCCATCTTCTTAAATTGAAATTACAGTCGTTTGTGTTTTAAATGAGAATTCCCAAAAATTACTTTTTTAGAAAAAAAAACACAAATTTATTTTATTACTTTATATTATAATTCGCTTGAATAACGTACACACACATTCTTCCACTAAAATTCACCATTCGAAAAAATATAATACTATGATAGTTTCTGAATTTACTAAAATAATTGATTTAAAAATTTTGGGAAATTTGATAATTGCAAATTTTAAAAATATTCCATTAATTTAACAAAATTAGTTATATTTCTCAAATTTCTTAAAACTACAATAACATTTTTGAAAATAGAATTGAATTTTAAAAGATTTATCGAATTTTTGAAGATCTAATCTAATCTAATTAAAATACAGCAAATCCTCTTAACATTTCACCGAGCAAATAGCGCAGTGGCTAAAGCTGCGACGTTTGGATCGGAAGTAATAAATAAATAATAAAATACAAACTTGATCATAAAATATTATTATTATTTAATATTAGACGATTTTCAAATATTTCTAAGCTGCATCGAATTTCCAATAAATTTTTAGAATTTTCGGAAATTTTTCAAATTATTGGAAATTTATTTAGTAATCTCCCAACCTTACAAAAATTCGAGAATATTTTTCGAATAACATAATTGAATTAAAGAACATTAAAAATATAATTTTTCTAATTTATTAAATGTTAAATGCTTTCTTAAATTTACACGAAATTTTATATCTTCCTGAAGATTGATTAAATTTTATAATAATTCTCAAACCATTAAAAACTGTTAGAAGTTCGAAGAATTGAGCATATAAAGAGTGAAATTGGGATTCTCATTGGGATTCATGCGTGACAACTGTTATGTTCATATGACATTTGTGTTCAGTATTCATTGACTTTTCACTATGAATAGACTTACGTGAAAACATCGTTTACAAATTGTGGAAATTTATTTCAAAAATTGATCCGTTTTTTTTATCGAAAACTTGTGTTCAGCGATGAAGCTCATTGTTGGCTGAATGGATACGTCAACAAACAAAATTGTCGTATTGAATAGCCAGAAGAGATTCAAGAGCTTCCAATGCATACTGAAAAAGCATTGTTTGGTACGGTTTATGGGTAGGGGGCATCAGCGAACCGTGTTTCCTTAAAAATGCGGAGGGACAGCGTGTAAACGTCAATGGCGCAAACTACAGAGCATCACTCACATCAGTGAATTAATTATTGTCAAAAATTCAAGATATTGGTGTAGCGGACTTGTGCTTTCAACAGGATGGTGCAACGTCCCACACAGCAGGCCAAACCATCGATTTATTGAAAAAAATTTTTAATGAGAACATCATATCAAGAAAGGGACCCTTGAATTGGCCTCCAAGATCTTGTGATCTGACGCCGTTAGATTACTTTTTATGGGGGTATCTGAAATCACTTGTTAATATCGATAAACCCTTATGGCCCTTAAACATGTCTCGTAAATCTAAATTGCACGAACATGTTTCCCAAGAATACCACCACAGTATAATTTGCTTATTGTAGGAGGCGACTAAACCGTTGGATCGCTGGGCTGACGACCCGTATGCGTAAAAAAATCAAGTGTTTATAAAGTCAACAAAAATGGATACCGCCAAAACAACACCGGACCCCCGCTCAAGGACATGAGATTTAGGATCGGCACTTAGAAAACCAGGAGCGTTGGAGGGCCTAATCACGTGCATGAAGGAGTATCGGCTGGAACTCGTTGCTCTTCAAGAAACTCGCTGGCCTAAAAGTGGAGACCATGTGTCCCAGGGCTATACGTTGCTCTACAGTGGAGATGATCTCGGAAATATTGGAGCTGGATTTCTTCTTGGGCTGCAAATAATACCTCTAATACCTCTAATACAGACTGTGGAGATTTGCGCTGAGGATCCATCCCATGAGGAATTCACTAAAGCCATGCAGAGATTGAAACGAAACCGATCACCTGGAGTGGACTGCATTAATTCGGAGCTCTTGATATTCGGAGGGGATACTTTGTGGCACTGTCTTTTCGACTTTATTCGATTAGTATGGCGAACCGAAGTTATGCCTGACGAATGGAAAGTGGCCGCGATATGCCCCATCTTCAAGAAGAGAGACTGCTTGAAGTGTGAGAATCATCGCGGTATAGCTCTCCTTTGCACAGCATACAAGTTACTATCCTAAATTGTATTGGATAGAATTACTTCTCTAGCGGAGGGCTTGGTTGGCGACTATCAAGGAGGATTTCGTCCGAATCGATCAGTCACTGATCAGGTATTTTCGCTGAGAGTGATTCTATCTAAATATTATGAGACATCCATTCCCGTACATCAGGTGTTCCTGGATTTCCGGCAGGCCTATGACTCGATCAATCGAGAGAATTTATGGTCTGCCCTGGGATACCTAGGAATGCCAACAAAATTGGTACGACTGTGTAGGATGACAGTGACGCAGTCTCAATGCTGTGTTAAAGTTGAGAACAGGCTATCGACAATATTTGCATTTAACTCGGGTGTTCGGCAGGGAGATGCTCTGTCCCCGATACTCTTTAATCTCATGTTGGAGTACATATTTCGTAAGACTGAAAAACCTCAGCGCAACATCTTATATCGCCAGTCCAATCAGGTGCTTGCATATGCAGATGACATATGCGTAATTGGACTGAATAAAAACGGAGTGAAAGAAATACTTGATCCGCTTATAGAGTTTTCAGCTTCAATTGGACTTCAGATCAATGAGTCCAAAACGAAATACCTGATCTGTGGTTTTATGGACAATGGCACACCAGATTTTAGTAGTGGCCACCACACGTTTGAGGGAGTGAGGTTCAAATATTTGGGATCTCTTATCACTCACGATAAAAGTGTGGGTGAGGATAGTAAAGTGCGGCTGGCAGCTGGCAGCCGTGCTTTGTATCCTCTAAGGCCACTGCTAAAATCTAAACACTTATCAAGTGCCGTGAAGCTGAAACTTTACAAAGCGTTGATCAGGCCCGTTGTTATGTTTGGTTGTGAAAGCTGGGCGCTGACGGATGAGTACGAGGGATGGCTCCTTACATTTGAGAAAAGAGTCATGCGTGTGATATACGGCCCAAAACACGAAATAGATCGTACATACCGAGCTCTGTACAATATCGAGCTCAGAGATCTGATGAAGATCGCCGCTATTGTACATGAAGTAAGATCTCAGCGAGTACGCTGGCTCGGTCACGTTCCGTGTGCTGATCCGGAACGAATTGTGCAGCGATCTCTGAAAGGAGAGCCACCATATGGTAGGTGCAGAGGTCGTTGCAGGCGACGATGACTCCACGGTGTAGAGAATGACTTGGCTTCTTCAGGTTGTCTAGGACAGTATGAAGCCCAAGCCCAAGATCGAAACCGTTGGAGCCAGATTGTTGACAACATTTAAAAGAAATTATTTTCAAACATTAAATGTCGTAAACCGAACTTACGTCACAAATACAATTTTTGATTATTAAATTGATTTCAGTTTAAAATTTTATTTAAAAAAAAACTATAGATATATCATTTTTAGAAGTTATGTGGAACTTACGAAAATTTATTAAATCTAATCAGAATTTTAAAAAATGTAAATTTTATTTTAAATGAATTTAAAAACGATACTCGAGTTTTTGGGATTGCTTCACAAAAATAAAAAAACTATCGAATGTTTCAAGATAAATTTAGTATAATTCTTTAAACATTACAAAATTTTAGGCTTCTTAGATAAATTAACAATATTTTTTGGAATTTTAGTTGTTGGACATTTTGGGGCAGGATTTTTCATCTCTTGATTACGTTCGGTGATTAAATTGAAAACATCTAAGATCCTCTAGTAGATTGTAAAACTATAGGGCCGACTCATCTTTCATGTCAATACAGGCTGGAATTGAACTAGGTACCGCAAATTTACCGACATTTTAATTTACCGATAAACGGTAAAAAATTGTGATTAAACCTGGTTAACCGGTTTACTTTGATAACTATAGTTCAGATGCCATATGCAAACATTCGAATTCTACACTTGTAGGTTTAGTTATTAAAAATTGCTGGTTTAAACCTCAAAAAAACTTTATAATATTGCCCTAACAGGCTGTTCCATTTGCAATATTGCAATCTAAGATTGATACAAGTTCTATCCCGGACTCATCTGTGATATTTGGATTATTTGATTTTTTTGATTTTATTATTATTTAAATCAATGTTGTCACATGAGTACGAAATATTTTGTTGCGTCAATGGGTGTGTGCTTAATATAAACTTAAATCTCTAAATGAAGCTATGCAGTGTGCAGAAGGCCGATTAAAAGACAGAACTGTATCCGTGTACAAAAAGGATCAAATCTAAATATCGGTCTCTAATAAAAGTATGTGTGTGTGTGTGTTGGTATTTAATTTCAAAAAGTTCCAATTGATCAGTATCACTACTAAAGACTAATATAGTCCAGGAAACAAAAACAGGGCTCCATATAAAGTTGTAAATAATTCGACTAAACTTTTAACTAATACAATGTTGTTCCGAAGTGAGATATTTCAGAAAAAGTCAATGTGCAGGTACCCTCATTTCGGGTTTCTTTGTGTGTTTGAAAAAAAAGACCTTTATAATGTTTTAAGGATTACTTTCAGTAAAGAAAACCGGGTTCAGAATAATACGAAAGGAGTGATTAATGCGACTAATGTGTGATACCGTGCGGATTATAAAGCGAACAATATTGTTGAATACTATATATAGTATAGAAGTATGAAGTTTTGTAATGCAGGAAAATAAAGATATTTGTATTATTTGTAATAATTGTATGCAGAAAAAGGACTATACAGTGGTGAAAAAAGGAATTGGTAGCTTAATCGAAGCTTCAAAATCAAGAAATGATGATTTGTGGAAAAACTTAGAGAACGTCGAAGAAATTGTGTTCCATACAGAATGTCGGAAAAACTACACGAAGAAAAGTAGTATTGTTGCTTGCAAAAGAGCGCATGAGCAAGGTAAGACTAACTAATTAATATAAATTAATATATCATATACTTATAGTAATTTCCCTTAACAGGACCATTGCAGCCAGCAAACAATTTTAAGATGAAGTGTGTCATCTAAAATTAATTATTTATTTTGTGGCGAAGTGATTCATGAGATTGAATCCAAGAATGTAAACCGGTACAAGCAAGTTAGTGTTGTGAAATCAACCGAAATGCAACTATCCTGGATCTTTGTTGTAAACGCAATGACGCATATGGGGAAGTATCGTCAATATACGGATTGGTGGGTCAATTAATTTGTGGACACAAAATGCGCGATATCATCTGAAATGCTACTGCAAATTTAGAGAAATAACCACTAATCCATCCAACGGAAAACCCATAAATGACAACTGTCGTGAAGGTTTTGAAACAAAGTAATGAATGTATTTGCATTACGCGATCTGAAAAAAAACCAAGGGAATTCAGTGGAATGATGTAGATTTTTACGGTGACTACTACTTGAGGGACCTGCTTATAAATCATTTTAAACCAAATTTGGTAGCAACATTTTTATTGAAGAAGAGCGCGTTAGAACTGTTAAAGCAGCAGAATCAATTATCAAAGAAAACCTCAAGTCCCAAATTTATGATACAACAGTATATCTAACATTCGATTATATCAAAAATAGTGGTGGTTTGTACCAGCGACTTTAAAGATATTTACGGAAACTTTTTATAAAAAACAATACGCATGGTCTTCAACGAAAACAAATAAAAAGATGTAGTTTCTCAATTAATGTAAGATATACGGATGCAGACTAAATTCGTTTATAGCACCAGTGCTGCTTGGATTATCAGTTTACCTTCATTGTAAAGCTGGTTCGAGACATATAATCGACCTATTGAATTTAATAGGGATAACTGCATCATACAATGAGGATGACCAGACCGGTTTAATCGATATATATGTACAATCATTTAATAATTTTGGTAAGATTTATAATTTATCTTATCTTACTTATCTATCTTAATTTTAAGAACATTTTTTATTTTCCAAGGTTCGTTTGAAGCTTTACAAATAGTTGACCAACTTAACGGACATAAATTAAAAAATTATGTTACACAATATTGTGCACTATTAAATTATCCGTCATTTATTCGAGATTATGCTGTGTACTGTTCATAAGTAACTTTCATTTTTCTGAACACCTAAAATTGGTTATTCCAACCCTGATTGCAGTGTTGTATAGAGGTGGGGATTTTTTCTAAAATACTGCCTTCAAGTAGTACTATACAACCCTGTAAAAATTCGTTTCTATTGGAATTATTTACTATTTTTGCACAAAATTCCTGCAATGTAAGCTAGATTTTTATAAAGATGGAAAACGACTAAATTCACAAATTCAAAATATGTGTCAACAAGCAAAATATTTGTATGTAGCCAGCTAGTAATTTTGAGCGTTATTTTGAATAGGAAATTCTGGAAACCGATAAAAGTTGAAAAAAACGAATACTTTTGAGTAACTTCAGAGTTTAACAGCTATTGAAATCTTAAATTATAGAAATATGTTTTTCAGGACGAAACTAATCTCAATGAGCATTATATGTGATTATTCTTGAATTTACGACCTTTTAACTTTTATCTAAGCTTGATAGTTGGTCGATCACGATGCGCAAAATTGTTTATTGTTTTTCAAAAACATGATCGATAAGAAATATAAATAAAAAACGTAAACAATTAAAAATTATCATCAATAAATGTTGGGAATATGTATGTGCCAAAATTCGATAATTTAAAGATTAAATGTTCACATATTTCTTATTAAATTATTAATTATTTGGTTACACTACAGATGATAGTAGCTGTGATAAGTTTGGCTGGCACAATACTACTAAATTTATATATTAACGCGAAAAATAAAACAAATAAATAACCAGTTATTAAGAGATTTAATTATGATTTGTTATCATCTCTATACGTGGCATGTGACTGAAACAGATCGGCGGTTCAAAAATGTGCTAATTGAGAATGTCATTTTACCGATCACCTTTGACGATTGATCATAAAATTGTTTTAAAAACTTGGTCATGAGACCTGTGAAATACAAGAGCATCAATTATATGTATTAGATCGTACATGAATCACTATTATATGCGAATTATATTAAGGAAATATGATACAGGGTAACGTACTTAGATTTTCCATCAATATCAAATTAATTTATGCGAACAATAAAAAAATGCGATCACTTAACAAAAAACAAAATTAATCAAAATTAACGAAAATTTATTTTGATATTGTAAGACAATGCCAAAAAATATACAATCTGCTGAAATGATCATGTCACGATCATCATTCTATATTTAAAAAGTCATTAAACTTATTGTTAATCGGCCATTAATAAACAACAAACGCAACAATATAACACAAAAATTTAGAAATACAGATGTTTTCAACAGTGTCAGGTGGCATCCAAAGATATATAAAAATATCAACTTGTTTAATGATCGTATAATTTACGCGATACAAGATAGACCTATAATATTTGGATATTAAGCGATATATAAAGAAATCGGCAACGTTTTTAGATCTGGTACTGCGAAATTCTGTATACAAAAACAAAAACGACCGAATATTGGTCAGATAATAATACAATTTTAGAACTCTTTTCATTTTTATTCTGAATACTCATGAGTAAAAATACATTAATTTGTTTGTGGTCAGTCGCTTCTCCACATATCCAATAAATCCTTTTGTCACAGAAATAGTGATAAATTTAGAAATTCGTGGATTAATTGTCCTGTCGGCCCATAAATTCTACATTGCAACAGAAGGTCATACATGTTTTCAATTTAAACAGCGATCGTAATCGAGAGATGAAAAATCCCTTTTGCATTACGCCTCTGTTGGGATTCGAACCCGGCACCTCCCGATATTATTGGCTAATATTCATGACTCTATAGAATGATACTTATGTATAAGGCGCAGTATCCCGCCAAAAGTTTTAAACTTTAAATGACAGAGCATTTATTTGCTATCAGCCCTATTTAGATTGATTGTGATTTGTAATCCGTGTGGATTCTCACATGTACATCCCAGCGGGCTGAAATTCAAAATGTTTACTCACAAATTAACGGCTGCTAAAACCAAATCAATCCAATAAAAGCAAAACCTACGAAGAAAGAGGGGGATACGAGTTCGCACGACATTAATATTAAAAAAATTACATTATCAATTACCATATACCTACCTGGTTATCATATGTACAGTCCAGTAAAGGTGAAATACATCTGACTACATTATTCTATCTATAAATCAGAGTTTAAAGTTTCTCAGTAAATCAAAAACATGACATGAAATTACACATGCTTTTGCTACTTTATATGTATGTATGATATTTATGCATTAGAGAAAAACATAAAATACATAATAACCCAGCGTTACCATAGGTATGTTTTCCAGTATTGAATTTTTGTGCTCATACATATATATACATAATACACTATGACGATCTATGAATAAACATTCATACATTTATATGTATATATGTATGTATTCTCAACTCGATTCGTACATCCTTTGCATCTGGTTCGCATGTACATAATAAAATATAATTTTATTATTATTAATTAAAATCAAATAAACAACTGTATCCTTATACCAATTCGAAAATGTTCTTGTTTCTCAAATAATGTATCAAGAAGATACACAAGATTATGTAATATGTATATGAATGTACATATAAATTTAGACACGAGAATGGTTTTTAAATTAATTATTACATCGGGTGACTAGAGGGACAATTTTTGGAAATACAATCCCACCGTGATTTTCTTGTTGAATTTCAATTAAATCCAAAAATGATTATGAACATTCTATCAGTACCGTAATATTTCATCCGTTTCAATTAATATAATCAACTTATCGCAAAATTCAATGATCTGGGTATATAGATAAACAATTGTATTGAAATGAATTGACCTGTATGGGTAAAAATTTCAAATTTGGAAAGTCTAACCGTGCCTAGCCCAACAAACGACATTAAAACAATGCTTAGACTATAAATTGACCATATAGTACGAATAAATATCGCGATGATACAATCTACGTGTAAATGTTTTCAACTGTCTGGCGAGCCCGTGAGGAGTGTCAGCATCTCCCATCGGGCGCGTCCCCAGGTCGCGGATAAGGGAATGCCATAACCGGTTCGCAGGCGGGTTTGTGGGAAATAAATTCCATCCCTGGTCACAAGCTGATAGGGGAAGGTTATCCCGAATAAGAAACCAAAAATGAGAGAAAAAAATGAAAATTCGTTTACGGCGCAAAAGGATGTGAGCAAGCGGGCTCGCAGAAGTCGTTTTCAAACGACCGCAGTACTTCAGTAGTGGGAAACTTGGCTACTGAAGATCATAGAACTACAAGTGTAGGAAGCTTTTTTGAAGAAGAAACGGGAGCTATAACTCAGTTTGTATACTTTCAAAACGAGAAGCACCTATATGTGTGTGGCAGGTAGCGGAAACATAGACCCATTTAGGAAAGCCATATGTTCCAGAGATCGCGTCTCAATATGCAAAGGAGGATGTCCCTGTCGTTTTCTGACCTTGCAGTGCCAGAGGAAAATACATTAACGAGGCCATCCCAAAAAAGTAGTAGCCTTCCTCGATCGCCTTAGAAATTTGGGCCAAGGTCTGTAGACGATGAAATGTCTGATTCACTATCGGATATTTATGAGCCTGATCCTCTTACTCAGTTGGGTAAGAAAATTGATCGCCTATGGGAGTACATCAGAGGAAGGAATAGCGTGCACCATGAAATAAAGAAGCTGGCCACGTCAATCAAAAATCTGTATGTCGAACAATCACAAAAGGGTGGAAACAAGGACGAGAATCATACAACGCAGACAACCAGATCAAAATGGCACTAAACAGTAAAAGGAGAAGATCAAATGAACAAAGTTCGACTCTGTTGGACATGCCCAGAAGAAAGGGAAAAAGAGAATCTAAAAGTTCATATGACCATCCAGATGAACCTAGCGAGCCTGGCACTGAAGTGGTTCTCGACTGGCAGTAGTAGGTAAAAAACAAAAAAAACATGGATGATCCCGCGTCTCCGTCCTGATGCCATCCGAATAACAAAGAACGGATCCTTAATGTATGCTGAGATGCTTAAGAAAATAAAAGGGGATTTAAATTTGAATGCCCTCTCTGATGAGGTTATGGTTAAAATTAAAGACATTGATAAGGCCACAACAGAAATTGATGTACATAAGGCGATTACAGACAAGTTTATGGGGGCGAGGGACCTACCGATAAGCTGTGTTAAATCACTGGGAGCTACCTATAAAGGCACTCAAACGGCAGTGATGGCTGTGCCAAGTTCGATAGCTAAAGCGATGAATGTGGAAGGCAAGATACGTATTGGGTGGGTAATCTGCCGAATTCGTGAAAAAGATACCCTTAAAGTATTTCAAGTGCTGGAAGTACGGACGCTCTCGCCTTTACTACAAATGCGGAAGAGAGTCTTGGAGTAAAAAAATGAAAGGAAGAAGCAAATTGTATGCTTTGCCAGAATAAGAAAAACAGTAATCATATAGCAGGGAGTGGTCAGTGCATGGCGTATATGAAGGCATTGAAAAAAACAAAGCGGCTAAGAAGTTTCTCCAGCTCAACTTAAACCATTGTAAGGTTGCACAGGACATATTTGTCCAATCTGTGCATGAAGCTAGAGTTGATCTTGCCATTTTCCATATGGAAAGGTGTAACTGCGCAACCGACGCAACAGGTAAAGCCGCCATATGGGCCTGTGGCAGACGGATCATTGAGGAGCCGGCTAATATCCCGAACGTGGGTGGAACCAATGAGTCAGATAGTGTCTGATAGCGTAAAAAATCGAATGGTGTGAACATAGACTTTATCACAATAACAGAACCGTCTTGGATGTATTAATAAATGTTTTAGAGGAATTTTGAAATTTTTGTAGGAAAGTTGAAAATTGTATTTAAAAAATTGTTGATAAAGTAACTAAAATAAAAGAAAATATTAGTTTATGATTCGTTAATCTTTTGTCCTCTTCTTTAGAGAACTCGTTAAGTTATCGCAATCATTTGTATACTAAGAAAATGTCTTACTAGCATTGATATTAAAAATTAAAAATTATATTTGTTTGATATTATGTAGTTATCTTTTAATTTGCACATGTGCATGAACATTGAGACTTTTTTATTGTATATTGGAATTGTGAAAATTAATGATGAACGCAATAAACATTTTATTTGTATTACGGCACATAAATCTTGTATTTTGGGGATTAAATTTCATAAAATTTGTATGGAGATAATATAAATGGTATGTACCTAGGTAATGTTACTACGAATGTTGTATTGACTGCTAACTATTATAATACATATTTAGATACACATAGGTGAGTATGCTTTACCTTTGAATCAGCAGGTGGAATTATCCGTTTAGGAAGTATTTCCAAATGTCAAGTATGTGTATGCAGAAATTTGAGAATACCACGATACAAAATTTAACGACGATTTCCGCAGAATTTATAAACACCACGAAATATTGCAAAAACCGCGTTTAAGTATTTTTAAAAATTCTCCAATAATTTCAGAACAAAATGTAAAATTCATGCGAATTCATTAAGAGTTTCAGTATGTTAGAATCATGCAACAGCGATGCATATTTCGATAAGGTATGTGCAAATTTTTAGAATTTGTGTGTGAATATTAATTTTTATAGTAGTTCTTCCACGAGATTTTCCCAACTTTGACAATAAATAACTGAATATAAAGCAACAATAGCAAATACATGACACGCGTGCCAAGCTTGATGCATTATTTATTGTCGGCAGCACGTTGATAAATTCAATGTACATATCTAAGAGTAATTTTTTAAATTTAAGTTTTGATCGTCAGATAAGGTGTAACAATATATTATTCGGAATACATATTTCAAATTTCCAAAATTATTTTGATTTATTACTTCGGGTTTTCCATTTGCGACTTGACAACTTTGATTTATTCCAATTCCAATTTTTCGTTAGGCGCATTTTTGGGTAAACGTCTTCGTCAACAAACAGAATATGCGTTATTGGTCATGTGAAAATCCTCATGTGCTACAAGAAACACCACTTCATCCCAAAAAATAGTATCACACATATGATATGTGGTTTCAACAAGACGGTGCGACATGTCACACAGCGGATCTATAACAATCGACTTATTGAAATCTAAATTCGATGAACGTGTTATATCCAGAAATGGTCCTGTCGATTTGCCACCTAGATCGTATGATTTAAATCTTTTAGACTTTGTTTATGGAGCTAAATTAAATTATTGGACTACGCCAACAACCCGACGCCGTTAGAGGAGCTCAAAGCCAACATTGAACGAGATATAGCGGCCGTTTCCGTCGAAATGTGTGGCCGCGTCATCGAAAATTGGGTTCAACGAATCGACACCTGCAAACGTGTCTGTGGTGGACATATGAACGATGTCGAATTTCATACATAAATATTTTGATTGTGCTTCAAGCCAATATTAAAATTTACGAGATATCTCAAATGGTTTGCGTTTTATTTAACAAAAAATGTTGTCAAGTCCTTATTGGGAAACCCTTTAGTATCATCGTTAGCCACAGTGCTGGAGCGCACCTAAAATAAAATATTTTAAACTTTTAAATTAAATTTTAAATGTTAAATATCGTATTTCGAAGCATTGTTTGTTTGATTTCGAATTTTGAAAAATATGATTTAGAATGCAAGACCGAATGATCGGTCTCGTTTAATCCTAATCAAGTATTTCAATATCATTCAGAAAAGAATGTTAGGTACAACCAATATTTCGAGATATTATCGATTTTTTGAATTCTATATGGTATAAACAGAACCAAATATATATCGGCAAGCGAGGATGCCTGTTAAATTAAAATACACAGAAAGTAGAGTAGGTGATGCTCACACAGCCAATGTCGGTGTTAATAGCGACATTATCGTCGATTTGTCAACGGCACTGCAGTGCTAGCTGTTGGCAGTGTCGTTATGTCGGATCCATATTTTTGGCTATCATTTTTTGTATACATATGTCTGCCTAGTATAATAGAAAAAATATTTTGTAAAAAATATTTTAAACAAAAATTTAGAAAGATGATGTAAAAATATTGTCGTAAATTTCGGCAAGGAGCTATTTTCAAACTAAATTATATATTTTAATTAGAGCCATTAAATTAGCCGTATTTCCAGTTATCACAAATTTGGTTAAAAGAATAAGAATGCCGCGAACACAATATTCAAAGCATATACCATACATGTACATACCTTTGATTATGTTAAAGAAAAAAAATTTCTTCCGTAAATCCTGTAAGAATATTTTTGTGAAAGATCAAAAACAAATTTGTAGATAACGGGCATTCGTTGCAGATTAGCCAACCAAATTTACCATGATATGCTATTCTCGATATTTTAGCCAATAATAACAATCCCTTTATTACTAGATATTAATGAATCATGGAACACCGATGCATATCCTGAATAATTATGTTCGTCCACGATTTGTATCCACGAGATTTTCACAATTTTGACGAAAAAAATATAAAGTAAGATTAGGGGATTTGAGAATGCCTTGACCTTAAAAATGTGTATGTTGACAATATTTCCGTATATCGAATTTACAATAATACGAAGAACGATGGATTAACCGATTAATATAAGTGTATCGAAAAATCGAACACATATTAAAGCAGCTCGATCGAATAGGCAAGCTAAGTCATCAATATTTTGGTATGCTAAAGATATCCGTTTAACCGATTATATTGAAAAGGATAAAATGGTTAATTGCACCAATTATTGAAATAATAAAATACATCGTTGGAGTTTCGAATTGTTATAGCATTGATAGACAATCGCAGTCGCAACACTAGTATGCAGCTTACCTTATCAAACAGATCTGGCTCTGCCGGATTTCATGAACAAACCTGACAACATCCACAAACGCTTATTTTGAAAAGTTCATTGAATCTCTTGAACAACGCTGAAATAAGTGTATTAGAAAGACTATTATTTTGCACCTAACATTTTGTCGTTTTGATTACTAGGTCGGAAAATCCTTTAAAAGTACTTTCAAAGATCATGCGAACCACATAATGATTTTTAACAATAACTTAATATTTATAATTGAGTACAAGCTGGATTATATCATTTGAAAAATCATTCTTTTACATTTCGAATTGAAGGTACAAATTTAGTTTTAGACGTTAGAACTTTGAAATTCAGATTAGGTTAGTTTAGTTTTTGAAGGTGATGCAGAGTCATTGGAGAACATTTCAATAGTTTCGTAAATTGGCGTTATGTTCAATTATATAAACTACACAAAATAGTTTAGAGTTTAAATTTATAGAAAATCGTCAGTATTTTTTAAAGCTGATAGCGTATATAAAGAGAAGTGGCTTGGATATTTTGTGAAATTGGTGAAATTATCTGGTGGTACTAATAATGTTGGAGTTTAGTTTTCTATTATGCCATACGTTGTAATTTATTTATCGTTAATAACTAAACCAACATTAATAATTAAAAACATTTTGATGATTGCAAAACTTGAAAAAAAAAATATATTGAAATTCAGAAAATGTTGATTCCAATCGAAATTTAGATTTTATAAAATCTACAGTATTCGTTCTATTCCGAGTGTTCCAATTACTACTAAAACTATGATATACATTATGTATACACATTTAACTGCACCACACCTCCAATATACAACAACAAATGACGGAAAAACAATAAAATATTCTAGAAACTATAAAATCGAAATAAAATAGCCAATTAAATCTCATTTTTCATTGTTATGTCTAGCATCGCATTAAATCCATCCAATTAAATCAAATTTCAATCATCTTGAGAACACGATAAATAAACAATAAACAGAAACGAAATTAAATCATATACATACATATATGAAAGATCAACTTACCCAGTAGAAATTGTTTTCTCTTCTTTTATCACAGTTGCAATAATTGGCGTTGTCGTTGTTGTTGCTGTACTTGCAACAATTAATTTACTATTAGATTTTTGTGAACTGGAAGCGGATGATGAGAAAGACGATGATGAAGAGCATTTATTATCATTACTTCTCGTACTTATAATTGATGAATTACTATTATTATTTTTACTATTACTACTACTATTATTATTATTTTCACATTTAATTGAATGTAACGTTGTGTAATGTTTATCATTTTCTTTTTTTATTATAGTCAATGAAATTTTTTCTTTTGGTGGTTCATTGCTTCTAATAGTAGTAGATGATGATTTTTCTTTATTATCACTCATTTTAGAAAACGGATAAAATCGTTTTAATTTTTAGATATTGCTATAGTCCAGTCACAACATGAAATGCCTAAACTAAAAACAAAAAAATCTAAATAATTTTTTAGTTAATACAAGTAAGTGATTTTCTTAATTACCTGAAATCTATTTAAGATTTAAGCCTTATTAATTAATTTCGTTGTATACATTTATTTAATCTGGAAAATAAAAAAGAAAATGTAATTTGTTAATTCATCTGTGTAAAAACTTTCATTCCGTATCAATTAATATGACCCCACATTGGGCGCCGCACTATAACATACATTCTTTATGCTTAACAAAAGCACAACATACGGACATCATAATTAATGACGTAATACATTATGTATGATGAGGATGAATCTGTTGTTTTCAACACTCAATTTTATTTATAAACTAAAAAAAAATTTTTTTGTAATACTTTTGAATAGTTACCAATAGATGGCAGCCTCTTTAATCAAGATATATTTCATTTTAGATGGCGTGTAAATACATTTTATTGTTTTTTGTGTACATAATGTATTTTAAATTGTATTAAAAAAACGTCTACAAATCAATTTAAAGAAAAGTTTACTAGCAATATTTGAACTCGATTAACATATGCGCGAAAGACTACTCTAATTACGCGTTTTCATGTTATTTAAAAAAAAATTAATTCGCCTTGACACCGTGATTCGAACATGAACAACATTTATAATTATCAAAGCCCCATATTGGGCGCCACACTGTAAATTTATTTTTTTAAATTAACGGAAATACAATTCATTTCAAATTATAATCGAATAAAATCAAAATTGTTAAATCGACAATTAATTTAAGATGGTTTGAAATTAAATCAGAATTGAGTTAGAATTAAACTGACTGAAAATATAATTTAAATTGAATATTCAAAAAGTAAACTCATTAATTAGAATTCAAAAGTAATTTGCTCAAATTAAATTTGATTGAAGAAGGAACAAAAGTAAGAATAATTTTTATTAAACGAAATTGATTTTTGGGTCAAATTATTTAAATTAGGTTTACAATTTGTATTTTTGTATAATTATTCAAATATAGATCAATACTTGAATTTAAATTAAATTTACTTTTTAGAAAGAATAGTAAGTATTTTTTGGACTTAGTTATTGGACTTAGGTTAAAATTGTTTGAGGGTTATGCAAGGTAAAATACTATAGGGTCACCTATTGCGCACTAAGAGTTTGGCTAAAACTTTTAATTTTCGGGATAAAAAAAATTTAATTTCTCGATTGGCGGATTTTATAATATGGAACATCAAACGATTCTAAATTTATGCTATCAGTAATACAATGCAAATTAATTAAAAAAATGTCAGATTGACAAGAAGTTAGGCTTAATTGGAATAGATATGAAATTTCTTGAAAATTCTGGAAACATGCATTTGGATCAGAAATAATTATTGTGTATGTACGTATTGTACATGTACATCTAAGAACTGTTGGTGAGATTTGCGGCAAGACTATAATAGCCGTGTTTCTTGACGTTTGATCTGATCCGGATCAGATCATATATGCTTTCCTTTCATTTGTATAGCTGCGTTTCATGAAATAAACATAAAAAAAATTTGTTTTTTTGTTTTTCTATCTACGTTTTGAACCAAAATGCTAATAGGATCAATATAATAACCTAAAAACAAAAAATAATACAATTTTTGTGTTGATTTCATGAAACGCAGCTATACAAATGAAAGGAAAGCATATATGATCTGATCCGGATCAGATCAAACGTCAAGAAACACGGCTAATATAGCAATATAGCATAACTACGTAAATTTTTTTATCCAACTAAACAGGTCTGTACTGTACTCTAACCAGGTAACCAGGTCTAAACATTTATAGATTAGTTGAGAGTGTCAATTCAAATTACATAGATTATAGGATAGATACTTGATTGTCGTGCGCAAACAAGTAATCAAGCAGTTTTCATATGAAGAAACAAAATAATTTTTTTGATTAAATTCTCATCGTTAGTACTTATTGTTTTCTAATATTTACGAACTCAAAAATTTTTGAGTATGTTTATCGAGTTTTTGGCTGTGCAATCTCAAAATGACAAAAATTCGAAAAAAATTTACTTTGAAATTAATATGTACATGACAAAATGGTTCGAGTAGCCATTGACTTGCAATTTGCGAAGTCTTAGGGGCCAGTGGCAGAGACAGTTAAGTTGCAACAACCTCACCACCGAAGTCAAGCAACACGTATCCTAGAAATGGGTGACCGAATGGGAAAATTATAGGATAAAGGAAGATCAAACAAATAACGAAACCTCCCCTTGGCAGGCCCGTATGCTTTATCCTGCAGCTTTGGAAACTGGCTAGGATTCAATGGAACAAATTAATCCGAAATCATAATGATTACAGAAACGAGCACTAGAAAAATTAACACAAAAACCGGCACACAGATATATCGACCATTAGAATCGGACGAACATTCCACTCAAAAAGGATCTATCTATCCGGTCAAACCTTAACCCACATACAACAGATGGAAAGAACACTTTGATTCAATTATAACGAAACTATCAAAACCCATCCACCAACGGAGCGGGAAGTTAGATTTGCTATCCAGAAGCTAAAGAACAATAAGACCGCTGGCACAGACAACTAGCTGAAAAATTGAAGTGCGACATATCTATAGCAGCAAAAACTCTAACACCACTATTAGCTGACATATGGAATATAGGGAAAATTCTGCAGAAATGGAAAGAAGGTTTGACCATAACTATCCCAAAGAACGGCGACCCGACCTAAGAGAATGCAAAAACTGAAGAGGCATAGCTCCCTCCTCAACAGCACAATAAAAGTATTAGATTCGTATCATCATAACGCAATCAAATGAATGGGGTTCACCACTCTTCGTGGACTTTGAATGAGCATTCGACTAAATCCAACAGAGGCGCTATCTAGAAAGCACTTTGTGAAATAAGCATATACCAAAGAAAATAATATCACTCAATACAAGAAATGTATCGGGAGGCCGGAAACAAGGTTCAACACAAAGGAAAGCAAAGTGACAAATACTTCAACTCACGAGGAGTAAGACTATGCATACTTTCTCCACTACTGTTCCTAATAACACTGGAACGGCTCAGTTCACAAGTGTGAAATAGAACGCAAGTGTATACAAGCAGAAAATACAGAAGCTATCAGACCTAGCACACGAAGTAGGTCTCAAAATCAACATCAATAAAAAAAAAGCCTTGAGAATGAACTGAAAAGAAATCATCAGTTAACGCATAAACAGAGCAACTAATACTTTTAACATGCTCCATAAGATCTGGGATGGGTTCGTCCTGTCAAGGAACATGTGTAAAATTAGTAATGCTGTATGGGTGTGAAATGTGGAAACACACACAGAAGATCACAAATAGACTCCAGGTGTTTGTGAACAAATAACTGATAAAATTCTTCTGGCCGAACACCATCAGCAACATAGAACTTCTGCGGCAAAAAAAGTAAACAAGTAAACATTAGTTTGAGAAAATTAGTCGACAGGTACGCTAATCGTGTACAGTTAGCAATCTAACTGGAATTGTCCATACAATTTGATAGCCATTAATCAATTAGCAATGTGCACCTGGCTTATTAATAATCGATCAGGTTATCGTATCCACTTTACTTCTATGGAAAACTCGACAATCAGGCCAGCTACTTGGCAGTTGGTCTGTCGGATAAAGTAGAATATTTTTTATCGTGTTAAGCCGAATATGATTAATTCTTACAATCGCAAACATTTGGATGGACTGCCATAACAAACCGGGCATCGTAAGATTCATCAAGTAATTTAAAATAATTTCTGAAATACATTAAAATTCACAAGGATATGTTATTTTCTTCATAATCTAATCTTAAGGCAAACATTTTCTAAATGATAAAAATTACTGTATTATGCCCAAAAAATTTAGTGTGGGCTGTGGGTAATTTTGCAACTGCTTTGGCCAATCAACTTTCCACAACCACGCAAAACTATAATAGTACAAAATATTTTTAACATGTGTATCTATTTTTAAAACCAATTTCAGCGATATTTTCGCAAATTTGTGTGGTTTGTGAATATACTTATAGATAAATTTGATTGCCATGCGCCTAACTGCATCTTCTCTAAAAACCCCTCGACACACACCAATCAGCATATTCTCATGAGATATGAATAAGAAACATAAAAAATCCTGCTGTGTAAGTTAAACCTTGAAAATTATATTCTGCTATAATACATATCTTCCTTGCTCACACACATGCACATATATTGATACAATTTATTTTGAAGAAAGGATAAATAATTTCGTATTACTAGGAAAGTACAATATTTTCAATTCCGGGAAATATTTTTCCTTAAAAAATTTCTGATGAGTTTCAGATTTTAGTCGTAGCAGGTGTAGGTAGAATTTGAATTCCCTCAAAATCAAACAACAATAAAGTTATGTAATAAATTTTCGTTTTTTTAAATAATAATCGATTTCCAGTCGAAATTGGACATTTTTATTTGTATATACTCATATCATCGATTTTTAATGTTGACAAATTAAATTTTTTGTTGTTCAAATCAATCATCGATTAACAATTTGTAAGGTTCAAAAATTTTTCTTAGATGTTCTATTTTAGGCGATACAATACGAGTAAAATACAGTGTTGCGCAAAACTTAAGCAACTTGTGCTCCATTATCATTTAAAATACTTTAATTCTGTTTTACTGTTTTTTATATATTTTTATAAAACATTAGTTTACAGTTATTTATTCCTTTATATATAATGCTCACAAATATAACCTAAAAAATTAAGTAACAGTTAATTTTCATTATAAAAAAAAAAAAAAAATTGAAATATTCATTATAATTGGTTGTGCAAAACCAAAGCAACTTATTAATATTTAGTGTAATAACCTTTATTTCGTATTACTGCCGCACATCTGCGGGACATTGATTCAATGAGGTTTGAAACTATAGTCATTGGTATATTTTCCCACCTTTCGCTTGAAGTTATCATAAGCTCTGCCTTGTTGCGATGGCGTTTACTACCTACTCTTCGTTTTAGAATCCCGAAGAAGTTTTCAATGGGATTCAAGAGTGGTGATTGCGCCGGCCAATCCAGGACATGAATCCCATTAGCTGAAATCCACTCTTTAACCAGTTTCGATGTGTGTTTCGGGTCGTTATCGTGTTGAAACACCCATCGAAGGGGCATTTCCCATTCCGCATAAGGTAACACCTGTGTTTTCAAAATACTTTTATAAATGAATCGATCCATTTTTACGATGAAATCGTAAACTGAGCTGAGACCTTGAGCCGAAAAACACGTCCACACCATTGCATTGCCGCCTGCGTGCTTAACTGTACCTTTACAGTAGCAAGGATTCAGGCGTTGTTCTTTCATTCGCCTAACATGACACTTCCCATCCGAATTTAATAAGTTAAACTTAGACTCATCGCTGAACAATACTGTTTTCCATTTATTTATTGTCCAATTAAGGCGGATTATAACTTAAACTTTGCTAGAACCCAAGATAAATTAAAAATGTGTTACAATGGAGTCAAATGTCTACAAACCGTTTAAGGACGTGCCTCTTGGTAAGAACTGGTTTCTTGCAAGGAGAAAAACTCTTCAAATTGTTTTCTATTGTGATATTATAATTATTTTCAATGGTGTGGACGTGTTTTTCGGCCCAAGGTATCGGCCCATTTTACGAGATAACTGAAAAAACGGATCGATTCGTTTATAAAAAAATTTTAGAAACACAGGTGGTACCTTATGCAGAATGGGAAATGCCCCTTCGAGGGCTGTTTCAACACGATAACGACCCGAAACACACATCGAAACTGGTTAAAGAGTGGATTTCAGCTAATGGGATTCATGTCCTGGATTGGCCGGCGCAATCACCACTCTTGAATCCCATTGAAAACTTCTTCGGGATTCTAAAACGAAGAGTAGGTAGTAAACGCCATCGCAACAAGGCAGAGCTTATGATAACTTCAAGCGAAAGGTGGGAAAATATACCAATGACTATAGTTTCAAACCTCATTGAATCAATGTCCCGCAGATGTGCGGCAGTAATACGAAATAAAGGTTATTACACTAAATATTAATAAGTTGCTTTGGTTTTGCACAACCAATTATAATGAATATTTCAATTTTTTTTTTTTTTTTTTAATGAAAATTAACTGTTACTTAATTTTTTAGGTTATATTTGTGAGCATTATATATAAAGGAATAAATAACTGTAAACTAATGTTTTATAAAAATATATAAAAAACAGTAAAACAGAATTAAAGTATTTTAAATGATAATGGAGCACAAGTTGCTTAAGTTTTGCGCAACACTGTATGCATTAAATATTTTGATCAACATTTTAGATTACCAAAACGCTTTCTGTTTTACATAATACAAAAGCACAAAAAGTTTTTAAAAGTGATTTGCTCAAATTAAGTTTGATCTAAGAAGAAAAAATAGTTAAGAATAATTTTTTATTAAACTGAAAATGATTTTTGGGTCTAAGATCAGATCCAAATTATTTAAATTAGGTTTAAAATTTATATGTTTGTGTATATGGACTACAAGCTTACATGGCTTAACCTAAACTTATATGCAATAATTGTTGGACTTAGGTTAAAATTGATTGAGCAAATAAAATCAAGTGGATTTTGCAAGGTAAAAGACTAAAATGGAAGAACTAAGGATTTGAACTAGAAGTATTATATTAGTATATTTTAAATAACCGAATTTAGATTAATTCGCTCAATAAATTCATATTCTTAGTGTCTTGGGAGTGACTGTTGTAAAATTGTCCATACAATTCGATAGCCAAATCATTTAGCAATGTACACCTGGCTTATTAATAATCGATTAGGGTATCGTATCCACTTTACTTCTATGGAAAACTCGACAATCAGGCCAGCTACTTGGCAGTTGGTCTGTCGGATAAAGTAGAATCATTTTAATTGTGTTAAGCCGAATGATTAATTCTAACAATCACAAACATTTGGATGGACTGCCATAACAAACCGGGCATCGTAGAGATTCATCAAGTAATTTAAGATAATTTATGAAATACATTAAAATTTACAAGGATATGATATTTTCTCCATAAAGCAAACATTTTCTAAATGATAAAAATTACTGTATTATGCCCAAAAAATTTAGTGTGGGCTGTGGGTAATTTTGCAACTGCTTTGGCCAATCAACTTTCCACAACCACGCAAAACTATATAATAGCACAAAATAATTTTAACATGTGTATCTATTTTTAAACCCAATTTCAGCGAGATTTTCGCAAATTGCTTATTTGTGAATATATAGATAAATTTGATTGCCATGCGCCTAACTGCATCTTTTATTAAAAACACCTCCGCACACACCAATCAGCATATTCTCATGGGATATGAATAAGAAACATTAAAAATCCTACTGTGTAAGTCAAACCTTGAAAATTATATTTTGCCATAATATCTTCCTCGCTCACACGCACACACATACACATATTGATAAAATTTATTTTGAAGAAAGGATAAATAATTTCGTATTACTAGGAAAGTACAAAATTTTCAATTCGCGGAAATATTTTTCCATCAAAAATTTCTGGTGAGTTTCAGATTTTAGTCGTAGCAGGTATAGGTGAGAAGGTGAAAATCCGTCAAAATCAAACAACAATAAATTTATGTAATAAATTTTCTGATTTTTTCAAACAATAATCGATTTCCAGTCAAAATGGACAATTTTATTTGTACTCATAATCAATTTTTAGTGTTGATAAACAAAATTTTTTTGGGTAAATCGATCATCGATTTTGACAACAACAAATTTCTCTTGGTGGTTCTATTTTAGACGATACACTACATCATTGCAGTACGAGTATGATATGCATAAAATATTTTGATCAAAATTCTAAATAGAATTATTTCAGTAAAAATTTTGAGTAAAGCTCATTTTGAAATATATAGAAGAAAAGTTGTTTTTCATGAAAAAAAATGTATATATATTTTTCCTAGTATTAAGTAATTATATTTTCCTCTTATTCTTCTGTTTTGGATTTTCATTCATTGCGTCTCTTAATATAAGTACATATACGAGATATTATGATGTTCGAAAATATCCACGCGCTACCTCCCGCAACGATCAACAAGAGCTTAAAGGGAGGAAGGGGGTAATACGTGATGTTTATACTTCTCCTCCATCGCCTTCATTTGTCATTAACCGCAATATTATATCGAACTCAATGTCTATTTTTATAGTAACTCATTAAAATAATATAGCGTCTTAGGTGAACAATTCAGATTTACACACATGCCGATTTATAGATCTGCAAGAGAAATTCTATTTGATATGTACGTATGTAGATGTGTTAAAATCTCATTTTTTAATCAAATTATATATTTTTTATTCTAATACTGTGACATATACACTAAGTAACATCTTTATTCTTCAGCCTTTTAACTTATTTAACTTCATGAAACGTAGATAGTTTTCTCCAACGAAACCTTACTTATTGACACTGCATAGGTAAACCCAATGTGCAAAACTCATGGGCCGAGCCACTCTCTATTTTTAGTATTACAGGCAGGCAATGTACAGTAGTTAATATAAATCATTGAAAGGACGAAATAAAAAAAACGGGAGTAGCTTAAATTCTGATTAAAATTATAATTTAGAAATTGCTAGTCTAATAAATGTGTTTGATGTTTAATCAACTTTATCCATTTAGGATAATTTCGATAAATTTGATAATTTCAAATTCTGAATGATTAAATTTTAATTATTTGTCCAACGAAAAATTTCGATAAACCCAAATTTTAAATTACAATTCATAATTTTGAGTTTGCAAATAATTTAAGTGAAATCCTATTAACAAAACTAAATGAATCAAATTGGATCGCCAATCATTATTTGAAACAACAAACCAAACAAAAACTAGAGTAGGCGCTTGAACGAATGTCTAAAACATAGAAATATTTCTTCAAAGTCTTGATGATCCGCGATTTCAGACCCGAAGTCGGTATTGGCAGTGTCATAAAAAAAAGAGTAAAGAACCCAAATGTATGAAAATGTATTGAGGAAAGGTTAACCAAACTTTGTTGCAAACAGTTTAACACAAAGTTCGAAATTTCGAGATCAATGAAAACATCGAACTGATTCCTCTGTACGTCATGGGTAGGCACAAAAGATGAAGGTCAACTTGATTTTCCATCCCGAAACTGAAACTTAATCACAAAAATCTAACATTTTCGTATAATTTTAAAAAGACTAAAAATTGATTGAAAGCTAATACGCGTTACATTTTATCAGCGTAAATCTAGCGAATTTTGACCACGACTCTATTTGAATACTTCCACCACCATTTTGGAAACTACATTTACTTGTATATATTCATATATAAATATTGTTATTACTCTCTCCCCTAAACCGAATGGCTGGTCTCACCCTGTCTCAAGGTGCAACCAAACCAGGCAATATACTTCGGGAATATCGAACACCTTTCGATTGTATGCTGATTTGGCTGAACTTCCAAAAACCGTTCTGTGTGATTTTGCCCGACCGAAGCACAATGGAGTTTTATAAAAAGACAAGATAATATGAAAGAGGGTCAACAGTATGGCGCATAGACGGTTTACGGGCATGGAATTGCCCTGTCGAAGTAACTATAAATGGGTTGAATAAATGTTAGTGTGAATGTGAGTATTGCACCGTGGCCCCATCAGTGCCATTGAGTGCTGGAGTAAAATCCGCCCATTTTAATTTTTTAGTACACCATGTTATGTGGTGTACTAGGCGAAAACACGTCGCTAAACAACTTCGCCGAGTTAGGTCAAAACCAAAGGGCAAAGGCACAAATCCTGGCCCGCAAGTATCGTACTACCAGACCGGAAAGAGAGCCTCGCACATGATCTCCAAGATCAACAACATTCCGTTGGGGCAGAGAACGAATAGATACAAGGATACGCTTGCGTGGGCAAGACGAATAACGGAGCCAAAGCAAGAGGGTTCAACCGAGATCTCACATCCGAAAAAGCAGAGATCTGAAGATGAATCGCCTACGGAGGCAAAAAAGAAAAGGTTTCTGGACACTGCCCTTCAACGAGGTACTAAAGGAGCACCTGATTGTGGCAGTCATTGACAGTTGTCAAGAAGATGGGAGTGTTACGGCCCTTAAGTGGCAGATAAGGCCTTCTAAGAGCACGAGTCTGAATCACTGCGGAACCAAGTAACACGAAGGAGAACTTGGAAATGCTGCAAATAGGCAATCCGGATTTGCCAATAACCACTTGGAGGATTGCTAAGTTAGAGGAGGTGAAAGTGTAAGCAGACCACAGATCGGCCGTTATCATCCTCAACAGAGACTCCCTATCAGCTACTAATTTGGAGCGATTACGCTCAAGGTTTACAAACGTGATTAAGCCGACAGATCTGGGGCATCTCCAGCAGATGTGTTTATCACTTCTGGAGGCCCGCCTGGTGTTGGTGACCCAGAAGTCCAGATAATCCCGGAAGACGCTCAGGAGACATTATTGGTTGACTCGGAGATGTCGAGATCTTTGGGGCTGCATTGCGCGCTCTGAATGGACGAATCGCTGTCAGAGGCAGAGTCTGACTCAACAGTGGTGAAGGTTAGCACTATCTAATGCTTAAGACCCTTCAAATCAACCTCCATCACTGTAAAGCTGCCGCGGCGGCCGTTCTTCTCAGGGGACTTTAGCAACGTCAAACCGGAGGCAATCACTGACGGGTCAGTCAGAGGCTGGATAGATCAAATGCTTAGATGCAGGATCGTGACAGCTCATCTGGCTGGGACGTCTGCCGGCAGATACATTAGCAGAGGAACACCACAAGGTGGGATTTTATCCCCCCCCTTCTTTGGAACTTGGTCATTAATGACCTGTTACTAAACCTGCAAGGGCAAGGCTTCAAGGTGGTTGCCTAAGCGAATCCTTTTGCCATCTGTTGAGGTGAGATTATAAACTGAGTTTCCCACAAGAGAGGACTAGGTAAATCAGACGGCTATGGACAATGAGGCGATAATCTTCTTCACGGATGGCTCAAAAAGGGATAGAGGGGTTGGCTGCGGGGTATTCTGTGAGAGAAGGGGTCAACCTCTCTTTTCGTCTTCTTAACTTATCGCGACAATGGAAGTCATGGATTGCTTGAAGTATAATGTAATATCTATGAGAGACATTCACACTAGGCTGGATATAAAGATACCGCTTGCTTCCTGTAAACTCCTATTTTAGGAAGGAGGCATAAAAGAAACGAACTTCAGATAGTCTACGGCTAGTTCGTGTGTAATAACCAGGAAGATCTGGCCTAGACTTGACCGGTCCAGATCCGGTCAACTGATATTGCTTCGACGGCACCATATTGGTATGGTCGTGCGAACTATTACGGAACATTGTCTCAGCGGGGTACATGCGAGGAGACTGGTTGTCCCCACCCATAACTTCTGCCGTAGCTGCAGTGATGAGGAGGAGGAGGAGGAAACTGTGCTCCATTTGCTTTGCACTTGGCCTAGTCTACCGCACAGCAGAATACAATTTATGGGAACTTCCCATTTGAATGACCTGACGTTCGAGCTACGGACCAATTTTGTGTCTATGCTAGTCCATTAGGACGGCCACCTTACCTAACCTAACCTATTATAAACTTCTATGTAAATATCGAAAAAGCTAAATGTTGAACTTAAATTTTGGAAAATGGAATTGAATCATTGAATTTTGAAAATCTATTGTTTTTATAATTCTTTGACATTTTCAAATACAATATGCAATTTCCAAAATACAAATTGAGTTTTGAGGACTGATGTAAAAATGTTGAATTTTAAAATTAATAAACCTTTTGATATTCCGAATTTCGTATATTTATAATACTGAAGAAATTATGCGGATTTTCGAAATTTTTATTAAATTTCAATATAATCTAAAAATAAGTTTTAAATATTGAATTCGAATTTTTGCAAGTTTTAAGAATTTGGGAAATAAATTGGAAATTGAAAAATTTATCGACTTACGAACTTTTGAAACTGAATTTTATAATTCTGCATTTTAAATCTTAAATTGAATTATCGGAATTTGGATATATTTTGATTTTCTAACATGTATTAAATTTCCCCGTACATAGATTGATAATTTTAAATTCGAAACAATATTTAGAACAAATTTTAAACAAATAAAGATTTTATAGGAAATTTTAAAATGTCAATTTTGGATTTAATCTCCGAGGTATTAAATTTCCATGTAGTTTCATATAATTTTGACGAAATTCGAAAGCTATTTTACAAATTTTAAGAGTTTTTATTTATGAATTTGGCGTAAGCCATTTCTGTCTTACATAATACAAAAGCACAAACTGTTTTGCTAAAATTTATTTTGTCTAATCAAAACCTAAAAAACCCATTTAGTTTCCATCATATGATTGCGTTTATTATTGAATTCGAGAATTTCACTTCATATGCAATGAAAACAAACATGTAATTCTACATTAAAACAGGTTTTATGTATGCAGTGCAACAGCGACTACTCCTGTGGAAATATTGTAAACATTATTTGATTACGAGAAATAAGAAAAATATTGACGTTAAATGAATTCTCTCATTACTATAAGGTAGTAAATTGGATTCCATTGCTCCGAAGAACAGTAGGCGCAGCTGCGTGGAGCCTATTCAACCAAACTGGGTGCCATTAAAAAAAGTGTAAAGTGGGGGTTTGCGGGCCTTTCCATGCAGCTGAAATTTAAACATTAATTAATTTTAAATATTTGTGAATTATGAGAAAAACATCTTAATATACAGTCTAATTTGTTATGTTCCTAAGTAGAGAGATTACTGTATACTGTCGAGCTGTTTTCAAGATAACATCCAGCCATACACAATATATAGCATCGTAATCTTACAGCTCGAAGCTATTATAAACAATTCTTTCTTTTTTAAGAAAGGAAGCCTGATCAAATTTTTTTTTGTCATCATTCGCACAAACTCGAATGTATGTATGTGTAATACATGATAAAATAATAATAAAATTTAAATTATGTGACAGTGACAAAAGGAATTTTATACGAAAAAAAAAATGAAAAATCTAACCTTGGAAAATTTTCCGCCATATTTTCTAATTTTAGTTAGTAGACGTGAAAAAATGGGTACGATTAATTAAAAATTCCACAAATTTATTCTAATATATATATACACGTTGTATGTACATATTTTACAAATAAATTATCCATTGTGTTTGTTATAAACTCATAATGTTTAGTATAGGTCAGTTTGGAATTATTTTAATTCACATCGCCGCCCAAACGTAGTCAATCGATGTTACGTTAAAAAAAAACAAATAATAAAATTCGCCTTAAAATTTCTAATTTTAATTTGGAAAATTAATTTCGATTTTATTTTTAATAATTTTCGATTAATTTAAAAAATGTTTGTTTTTGTATTTATTTAATCACTATTACGTCATTTTGTTGTACGTAAAAAAAAAATTTAATCAATTGCGTACAATCGTTCATAATATGTAAGTCGCACACAAATTATGTTTGTATAGTTTCTCAAGGTTGAATGAATATATATAAGATTTCAATAATCTTGCGTGCGCGCGCTAATGGCCAACGTATTGCCTAGGTCAGGTTGAGGTTATTTATTTGGAAGATGTTTTAGTCATCCCTCTATATTTATAACATTATGATTTTATATTTTTTATTTTGCGATTTTTATGTTATAAGAATATTTTATACGATCTTGGAAAATTTGTTAATGTAGCTAGCTTGTAATATGGGTTCGAATATTAAATTTGTCAGCCTTGTATACAATTAATATAAATTTTAATTATTTTGGCATTGATACCGAGCGCACAGTATCAGATTAGCATATCTATTATTATAGTTTATAGCATAATCGTGTTTGTAAAAAAGAAATGTTTGGAAGTGGCATCTATGAGGAAATAGAAGAAATTCGTACATTTTTGAGTGCAACGAACTCAAAAAGCAAGCTTAAGCATAATTCCTTTCCACAAATTCCCGGAGCGAAGAAGAGCACGTAAACATTTACAAATACCTCAGCAACACCAAATAACTTTATACTTTCATGACCCATGCGCAACATCGGTGCAACTTCATAAATTTAAAAGAAAATTAACCTTTAAGAGGCCATTACTGGCCGCTTACTGTATCAACAGTTGGCAACGGTTTCGATCCTGGGCTTGGTCTTCATACTGTATTAGACAATCTGAAGAAGCCAAGTCGTTCTCTACACCGTGGAGCGATCGTCGCATGCAAAGACCACTCCGCCTACCATATAATGGCTCTTCTTTCAGAGATCGCTGCATAATTCGTTCCGGATTAGCACGCAGAACGTGGCCGAGCCAGCGTACTCCCTGCGATCTCCTGTACAATATCGGGGATCTTCATCAGATCTCTGATCTCAATATTGTACAGAGCTCGATATATACCATCTACTTCACGTTTTCGGCCGTAAATCACTGGCATTATTCTTCTCTCAAATGTAAGGAGCTATCTCTCGTACTCATCCGTCAGCACCCAACTTTCACATCCATACATAACAACGGGCCTGATCAACGCTTTGATCTGAAGTTCAACAGAAACTGAACACTCTACAAGCGGATCAAGTATTTCCTTTACCCCGTTGCTGCATTCCTAGATATTCCAGAGCAGACCACATACTCTCTCGATGGATCGTGTCGTAGGCCTGCCAGAAACACCTAATGTACAGAGATAGATGTCTCGTAATTTTTAGATAGAATCATCCGCAGCGAAAAGACATGATCAGTGACTGATCGATTCGGACTAAAAATTCTAATATTTACTTACATGTTTTGAACATGATGGTATTTTATATAACCGTGTCCTAACTGAGTGCTAGATTCTACTCCTTCGTTATCCATAAAATAGTATTGGATGACCGTCGACTGAAAGTGCACAAGCTAGTAGACATGGTAAGCATTACAAGAAGCGCTGTACATCATATATTGATAGAGGGGTGCTATTTGATAGCCTCCACGTGGCGCACCCTGCGTAATGTACATGTAGATCGAACGGTTGTGGCATCCAATCCCAGCGTAGTAGAGAAACAGTATAGCAGATAGTCATCAAAAAGATGAAATGTCGGGTATAAACAAAAATATACTCCAGGTGGGTCAGAACTTAGATTCTAAATCCCACCCCGATTTATCGGGCTGCTCCATTGATTCTGGAGGGAGCAACACGACATTGCAAAGAAAATCGTCGGTAGGCAACCAGGCTGATCCTTATTGTACTACTGGAAGCAAGGAACAAGCGATACATGAATGGCCCTTTGGTGGAAGAAGTACAGCACTCCAAAGAACACCACCATCAACCCCACCGCCAGGGAACACCACACTGCTGTGTGAACTAAACAATGAGGAGGAAAATACCTCTTCATACCGGAAAGTAATATCGCTCAGCAATAATATTTGGAAAATAAATACAACAGAGCCTGAAGATTATAAAGCCCTAGGTAACAAACTAAATGCTGATGGTCACCAGTGGTATACCTACGAGGACAAAAATGAATGATCAATTAAAGTAATGGCAAGAGGTCTCCATCCAACTTGCTCAAAAGATGAAATTATTGAGGACCTGCAAAACAAAGGCCTGAAAATAATCGATGCAGTCAACATCATCAGAAAAGAGAGAAGAGAAAACAGGGACGGAAATGTTGAAATCATGACAAGAGGTCTCCCACTTTTTATGCTAACCTTCGACAACCAAGAAAAAATCGAAAATATTTATAATATTAAGGCTATCCTCAACCTTAGAGTTAAAATAGAAACACCGAGAAAGGTCACTCGACTAATACCAAAATGTAAAAAGTGCCAAGATTATAATCATACACAAAAGTACTTCCACCGTGAAGCAAGATGTGTTAAATGTGCAGGAAAACACGCAGGAAATGACTGCACAGTCCCCCGAGATACAACACTGAAGTGTATCAACTGAAATGGCCAGCATCCAGCCAACTACAGAGGATGTGAAGTTGCAGTAGAACTACAAAAAATGAGAGATAAATCACGCAAACCAGGTACATCAATAAATGTACAAACTATAAAAAGAACCACGGAGCCTAAATCGTCAACTGCTAATCATAACATACAAAGCCAGAGAGTAAACGAAAACGTTACTTATGCACAAATAGTTCAGCAAACAGAGGAGAAACAGTTAAAAGTGGATCTCGTTCTACAGGACATACTGAGAAATCTAGAGAACCTTAACAAAAGACTTATTTCGCAGGAAATGAGTCTGCAGAAAACACTAGCAGAAATGAAATCACAAACTAGTTTCAATAAAAGAGTAGAAGAAAACCTTGGTCGAGTGTATCAAAATATAAATTATATAAAATCGAATTATAAACAAAAGAAATGAATAAAACATTACGAATTGTAACCTGGAATGCAAATGGGCTATTGCAACACATTCAAGAACTAGATATATTTTTAAACATGCATAATATAGATATATGTCTTATATCAGAAACCCATTTCACCGAAACTTCGTTCTGTAAAATAAAAGGATATAATTGCTACTATGCACTACATCCTGAGAACAAAGCCAGAGGTGGATCAGCTATCCTCATAAAAGAGTATATAAAACATAACGAAGATCCAAAAGTTGAGAACCTTTCCATGCAAGTCACAACAATCAAAATACAATTAAGCAATATTAAAACATGCAGTATCTCAGCAATATATTGCCCTCCAAGATACAATCTCAAACAAGTAGATTATACTAATCTTCTGAAAACGCTAGGAAGTGTCTTTTTAGTTGGAGGTGACTATAATGCAAAGAATACATATTGGAGATCTCGGTTAACGACCGCTAAAGGAAAAGAACTGTTCGCAGCAGGCAAACAACTAAAATGCGAGTTTCACTCAGGCGGTACACCAACCTATTGGCCTACGGATACCAGTAAGACTCCAGACCTTATAGACTTCTTTATTACAAAAGGGATTTCAGATAATTATGTCCATATAGAGAACAGTGAAAGTCTATCATCAGATCATTCACCAGTTATTATGATACTTAGCCAAACAATTATTTTGAAAGAGAGCAACCCGAAATTAACGAGCTTCAAAACCAATTGGGATCTCTTCCAAACACAGTTAACAGAAAGAATTAGTCTGCAGAACCCAATTCAGGGACCAAACCAAATAGAAAACGAATTAGATAAGCTCATCCATAATATCCAATATGCTGCGTGGCAAAGCATTCCAAATAATAGGCAGGAAATGAAGCGCAATGCTAGCTATCCAGAGGAAGTGAGAGAACTTCTTAAAAATAAAAGAAAAGCACGGAAGAATTGGCAAAAACATCGAAATCCTGAAAATAAAAGAGTATTTAACCATTTGTGTAACAAATTAAAATACCTTATAAAAGACATTAAAAATCAATCAGTTAATAAATACCTCAGCACTCTAACTGGGCAAAAAGATACTGATTATTCATTATGGAAAGCAACTAGGAATATTAAAAGACCTAAACTTCAGATTCCTCCAATTAAAAATAATGAAAATTGGGCTCGAAATGCTAAACAAAAAGCAGATTTGTTTGCAAATCACCTTGAAGAAACATTCCAACCTTACCCAAAACAAACGGAAGAGGAAAATATTACACCAATAAATAAACAGGATGAAGTAAATATTACACCTGTAACATTGAAAGAACTACAATGGGAAATCAAGAATAATCTGAATGCGTATAAGGCTCCAGGTTATGATCTTATAACGGGTCAGATAATAAAACTGTTACCGGAGAAAGCGTTGAAGAAACTAGTGCATATAATTAATGCAGCATTTCGACTAAGATATGTACCAAGACAATGGAAAGTTGCAGAAGTAATTATGATACTTAAACCGAACAAACCTCCGCATGATAAAGCTTCATATAGGCCAATTTCTCTGCTACCAACATTATCGAAACTATTTGAAAAAGTTCTTCTTAAAAGACTAAAACCAATTATCGAAGAAAGGAATCTTATCCCTACACATCAGTCTGGATTTAGGGAAAAACATTCTACGATAGAACAAGTACATCGAATTACTGATGTAATCGAGAAATCACTAGAAAGCAAATAAATATGCTCAACTATATTCCTTGATATAGCGCAAGCATTTGACAAATTATGGCACTAGGGGCTAGAATTCAAACTTCATCGAGATCTTCCGGAGCAATTTTTTCAAATTTTAAAATCATACATATAAGAGAGGCACTTCCGAGTAAAGTATGAGAATGAGTACTCCAAACTAAAAAGAATAACAGCCGGAGTACCACAAGGGAGTGTTCTTGGACCAATCCTATATCTCCTATATACTAGAGATATACCAATTACAGAAGAAACAATGGCGACTTTTGCCGATGACACGGCAATACTTGCAACAGCAAAGAACATCAATGACTCCACTAGTAAATTACAGAGGGCTACTAACCTAATATGTAATTGGACAAAGAAATGGCGAATTAAAATAAATGAAGCAAAATCAATCCAAGTGAACTTTACAAATCAAAAAGTTAACCATATACCAATAATGATAAACTCAATAGTAGTACCCCATGCAAACACTGCCAAATATCTTGGTATGACTTTAGATGCTAAGCTTAGATGGAAGGAACACATAAAAAAGAAGAGAGAAGAACTAAACATAAAATTTAGAACAATCTGAACTAGCGATCTATAACAAACTGCTGTTATACAAACAAATTCTGAAGCCTGTATGGACATATGGTAGCCAACTCTGGGGATGTGCCAAGAAGACAAATATCAAAATCATACAAACAGTTCAAAATAAAATCCTACGGTGTATTGTTAATGCACCGTGGTACATTCGAAACGACAACGTCCATCGAGATCTCAAGATTGAGCTTGTCGCGGATAAAATTAAGCATCATGCAACAAAACACCTACAACGTCTGCACCAGCATCAAAATCTGGACATACGCTGTATGCTGACTACATCTCCAACAAGAAGACTGCAAACAACCAAACCACTGGACTTATCGCGACCAGGAGGTCAGTAGACTTACTGTGGCGCAAAATCTGAGGGAGGAGTTACACTAAACTGGGGATAATCACTTGATTACGCCGACTATTCAAAATACTGTATTATGCAATGTAAATTTCTAAATGGGTACAAGACTCCGTCGTAATATAAATAAACAAAAAAAAAAAAAAAAAAAAAGAAATATATTGATAGAAAATTTAGACATGAGAAGGCTTTGCTCACAATGGAACAAAACATAGAATGTTTCAATCGAGTGTTCGGCAGCAATAAAGCCGAATTTTGCGTTGATTTATAACCATGGATGGAAGAAACATGGGTCCATTATTACCACACCTGAAACGACGGAATAGTCAAAATAATGAAATGAAAGGACAATCAGCTCCAAAGGCATTAGTTGTTTGGAATGCGCGTCGAATAACTTTTCTTTATTAAGTCTTTTGAAGAAAACAAATAACGGCGAGTATTATACGAACTTATTGCAACGTTTAAGTGATGAAATCAAGAAAAAAGGCCGCATTTGGCAAAAAAGAAACTGCCAAAATCGAAATGCTTTCTCATGCACCCTATTCGCCAAATTCAGCCCTCGGATTATTTACTCTTACCGACTGCGAATCTATCGATCATTGATCAGGTCTTTTCGTTGCGGATGATTCTATTGACTTATCCGAATCGATCGATCATTGATAAGGTCTTTTCGTTGCAGATGATTCTATCTAAATATTATGAGACGTTCATTCCCGTATACATCAGGTTTTCCTGGATTTCCGGCAGGCCTACGACTCGATCAATCGAGAGGGTTTGGGGTCTGCCCTGGAATAACTAGGAATGCCAACAAAATTGGTACGAATATGTAAAATGTCTCTGTTCCCGATACTCTATAATCTTATGTTGAAGTACATGAAGAAGTGAAGGAAATACTTGATCCGCTTGTAAGCTTTTAGCTTCTGTTGAACTCCAGATCAATGTAGTGGTCACTACACGTTTGAGGGAGTGAGGAGGTTCAAATATTTAGCTCTCTTATCACTCACGATAACAGTGTGGTTGAGGATATTAAAAGAGGCTGGCAGTCATGCTTTGTAACTTCTAAGGCCACTGCTGACGGATGAGTACGAGATATGGCTCCTTACATTTGAAAGAAGAATCATGAGTGCAATTTACGGCTGAAGACGCGAAGTAGATGGTACATACCGAGCTCAGTATAATGTCGAGATCAGAGATCAGATGAAGATTCCCGTCATTGAAGTAAGATATCTGCTAGACTGGCTCGGTCACTTTCCGAGGGCAGCTATCTCTGAAAGGAGAGCCACTATATGGAAGGCGCATAGATTGCTGTAGGCGACGATGGCTCCACAGTGGAGAGAACGATTAGGATGATCCCGATTGTCTAGGACAGTATGAAGGCCAATCAAGGCTTGTAGTATATATCTGCCCCTTACTCTGAGAAAAAATATGTTCGGTTAAAATCATACTTAATCAAAAATGAAATTCCTTATGATGATTAGCAGCACAATAATCATGTTCTGGTGATGAAATTTTAGGTATAGCTATTGTGGTTTCATTTCTAAACATTGATTTAATTTTAAGACAAATTAATTTTATACAAAATTTTAAAATCACATTCGTGGGATTAAATTAAAAGGATCAGAAAAACACATATCTATATCGAACTTGTTCACAATTTTCAAATTAAGCAAGGATAGTAAAATAAGTATATGATTGATGATGTCAACGATCACTGAAAGGAAAACTCAACATTTATTTGTGGCAAACATTTACAACATGATTGACATTGCTGGTCTATCTGAGGATACAACATCTATTCCGAGAGCTTATCAAAAATAACATGCGAAAACGATTATCAGTCTTTTGAATGAAGAGGAGAACAAATCTCAGCTGCGTCAAACAATTTTCGACCAAAACTGGAGTGGAAGCATAATTAGAAAAATATTATTTTCCTCAGATACTTTTACATCAGTAAACGGATGATTAAATTTTCCCTTTTTCACATTTATTGATTTTTGACAGGGTAAATCCACTAGAGCATAAATTGGAAGATACCGATGTGCAAAATATGTGGTTTCGACAAAACTTGCTATACAACAAGAGAAACCAAACTTTTTTTAGTTCCAAGCCTCTAAATGTAAATAAAAATTGGGATTTGAATTTAAGTACCCACAATGGATTTAAATTTTTCATTTAACATTTTACGTCCACATTTAACAAATTAAAAATTATGTCTTCTAAAACCACTAATCCACTATAAGAGGATGTCAGCGCTCTATTTGCTGACCCTGGTCTACTGATTACTAACCTAGAGATATTCCTTAAAAGAGTACAGCTAGCAAGTTGAAAAAGACAAACAATATCAAACAATATGATATTTGTAGACTTGATATCGTCCATCTATGTATTTTATGGCATACTAATCTCCTCTGATATCGTTTCCAAGTGAGCTTATTATGATATGCAGGATATTCGACATTCATCTAAGCTTTTAGAAGATTACATTTTAAAAGTCGAATAGTTAATAAAAATTTAGATTTTACCATTTCAGATAAAATATCAATACAAACCATACAAAATTTTTAATAATATGTCTGCTGTTATTAAGATTAGAACAAGCAACCCAAATATTTTATTTGATCAAGCCTAAGTTATATAAAACATATGTTTTATATAACTTAAACACACACAATACAAACCAATTTGGCATAAAACACTAGAAAACAAACCAGAAAACATCTGTACTATTGTTAGTTCTTAATATTGATAAACTAAATTAATAAGAACATACAATATCACTATTTGGAATTTCGTCAAAAAAATAAAAATGGCGATGTATTATATTATTCGGCACGTAAACAAGTTTCTCAGTTTGTATACCTGTATGTACATAAAATATATCTAGATGAAGTTGATTGTCCAATTTCCTCGGAAAAATTAATTTAATAAGTTTTTCCTGGAATTCCCGGTGCAAAATAAATAGAAAATTCAATTTAGGATAAAAGCTCAATTTGGACAATTAAGGTTCTACGAAATTGAAATAAGTTCTACTATGTAATATCAAAATCGTAACATCAGCGGTACAGACTCATACAGGGGCCAAAACTTGATCCAATTATTATTAAACTAACAAAATGAAATTTTTGACACCCTTCCTTTGATTAAGGAAGTTGAACATTCGATACACCTTATGGATATATAGAACTAATTTACAGTGTACTTCGATGAATAATCTAAAGTGTGATTGAAATCGATTATATGTATATATTAAGTTAGAAAATCTGCTCAGCCAAGTTTATTATTCTATTGTTACTACGACAACATATTCTAAATTTCTATCCAATACAAAATGGTTACAATTAGCTCAGAAAAATTGTATACCTACAGTGGTTCGTCCAAATATGTAAATATTCTTTAACATCGAATATGACTATTCAAATTGCTAATCTATCTTAAACTGTATCACAATTTACAAAGTCACACAATGAATTATGTAATTACACTTACTCATTCATACATACATATGACAACAAATTATGCCGCCACAGGCATATTATTAGAAATTCAAATAACATCATAATTGAATAATTATATTTCTAAGACTTACATTGGTGGTAAACAAGTATTAGCAACAGTTACATATATGTACATATTTTGGTGTCGTAGTCGTAACGACTACGATACTACTTAATTTAATAAATCCATTATTTTCTGCCAAACAAACAAAAGTATGCCTCATTTCCTCAGATAAAAGAACTCTTATGTGTATAGCGATTATGTATCATTAATATTCATAATTATGCTGAATATTAGTGGAAACCCAAATTATGAATGTGCAAAACCTTTTTATTATTAATTGAATGGAATTAGAAAAACTAAGCAGCGAATTTTTCATAAATTTCATATTGAAATAAAATCAGAGGAATGATTCAGTTCACAATACAAAAATATTTCTCAAATCCATTATTTTTTTTAATTTGGAATGAATCTTCAATGTGATTTATAACACTAACATTTATGATCCATACTTGTAGGTACTCACTTTTTCGAATTCTGGCAAAGTGGCCATTATATCTATCACGAATCACGATCATAAAGTACTGAAAATTTTATTTATATTTTTGTGTTATTAATTTAAAAGATTGGTTGTGCTTCGGAATTTGTTTTGAATTTATATTAATACTTAGTTATCGTGTGATAAATACTATCAAAAGAAACTGACAAAATTATCGGTACTTGGAAATACGAAAATTGACGTATTTTATCGGTTGATCGATAAATCGACCACCGTTGTAATCGCTAATCATAAAATTTAATTACAAATTTGACAAATATTTTTATTTTATGGCGTATTCCTTAATTCTCAATTATCATAATTGTATGTATAACACCTAACACATTAAACAAATAGTTTCCTAAACTTTCAAATTGTTAAATTCGAAAGGCTAGTTGTCATTACTGTCAACTGAGTAAAACTTTGAATGTTCCTGACCACGAACATTCTTTCAGATTCGTTTAATTTACCTGTAACAGAAATTAGACAATTTCTCTGCCACATACCAATTAAATTTGAAATAACGACATAATTCAGCAGTCCAGATTTTTTTTTCACTTGAATATCACCTTCCCAATCAACAAATTGAACAACAGGACTCAGTAAGTACCGAATTAAGGTGCTATCAGGTTTCAGACTTGAATGACCATTGTTCTAGAGCAAATAAATAATGATAAAATATCAGTGACGCTTTAGATATTCTGATATACCACAAAATAGAACTAATAGAACTAATATATCACAAAATAGAAGAATCAATAAATCGCATCCAGCGATCAAGAGTATGACAATTGCTGAAATATGAACGCAATAGGGGGCCAAACTCAATCATGTATATGTCAATCATTGAAGATGTTGCAATGTTAGTTACAATGCACATTCTGTGAATGTAACCATTTAAAGCGTTACACTTTCGATAATTATCAATAGAATCATACGATCATTTGTATGGTCAAAATTGAATTCAAAGAATGCGAATCAGTTTTCGTTTCAACATGATGGTGCCATATTTCATCGCCACAAAAGATCATGCAATTTAATTTCTTTCATTTCCTTTCTAAGACTTCAAAGAATCCCGCTTTGAATCTAACGTATGGGACTGCTATAACGAAGTCCTCAAAACCTACAAGTACGATCTAAGAGCAGCCAAAGCAAGGGCCTGGAGGCTCTACTGTGGTAATATACTGGGATCCTCGGAGGCGACCAGGCTATGGAAAGTACTATGTTCTAGGCCTTCCATCCCGAGTTATCTACAACGACCGGATGGTTCATGGACTACGTGTAGTGAGGAATCCCTAGAGCTACTACTAGAAACACATTTCCCGGAATGCTCGTAAGTCGTATAGAATTACTATAGGCGGAATATCCAATGGGCAATAAACAGTTTTAAGCCATCTAAGTCGGTAGGACCTGATGGCATTATCCCTGGTGATATCCAGCGAACTATTGACTTAACCCTACCCTGGCTGGAAGTTATCTTCAAAGGCAGCTTAGAACTCTGTCACATTCCTAGAAAATGGACTGAAATGGATATTTAAACCTAAGGCGGGAAAAAGCTCTCAATGCTATCCCAAAGACTTTAGGTCTATAAAAAGGTCCTCTTTTCTATTAAAATCACTGGAAAGTCAATCAAGCCGGGCGAACTATCAAGATCTAAACACGCATACTGTGGGACGATCGATGAAAACAGCTTCCTGATCGGCACGATTGCGAAATCACTTGAATATAAGGAATGTTCAATGGTAACTTTCTTGGATATAGAGGCGGCCTTTGGCAACGTCAGACCAGGGGCAATCACTAGAGCCCTTGCGTGCCTGGGAGTAATGCTTAGAGGCAAGATTGTGTCAGGTCATCTGGCTGGGACGTCTGCCGGCAGATACGTGAACACTGCCCGGTGGGGTTTTATCCTAGACCTGTTACTAAACCTGGAAGGGCAAGGCTTCAAGGTGGTTGCCTACGCGGATGATATTGCTATTGCGGTCCTCGGTAAATATCCTTGTACGCTGAGTGAGCGCATACAGTGCGCACTCGACTACCTTTCTGAGTGGGCACGCAGTTGTGGACTGAACGCAAACTCAGAGAAAACGGTGCTGGTCCGCTTTACTAGGAAGCACAAACTACCTCAGTGTGACCCGCCAATATTAAATGGTACTCACTTGATCTTGGACTACTTTTGGACACCAAGCTAAGCTGGAAACCAAACATCTTAGAGAGATTAAAGAAAGCTACTATAGCGCTCAACTCCTGTAAAAATACCATTGGAAAGAGATGGGGTATGGAGCCCCACGTAGTACACTCGCTCTACGTCTCAGTGGTCAAACCAATACTGCTGTATGGGGTTGTCGTTTGGTGGCCAGCGTTAAAAATTATGGCCAACCTTAAACTATTGATGAAAGTCCAAAGAACGACCTGCAGGAGCCTCCAGGAGCACACCTACTCAAGCTCTGGAGATTCTCTTCCATCTCACTCCCTTGGATATTGCGGCCGAGGAGGTTGATCTTGCACAGCCATTCGGCTCAAATCCATATCTATGTGGACCTGTAACAATATAGGGCACTAATCCATCCTATGCAACAAGCGTATTCCTGAGACTACAGACTACGCTATCCCTTCGCCATCTGTTGAGGTGAGATTCCAAACTGAGTTTCCCACCAGAGAGGACCGGGTAGTTTCCTCACGTATGGGTCAAAAGAAGATAGGAGGGAAAGGCTGCGGGGTATTTTGTGAGGCACTAGGGGTCAACCTCTCTTTCAGTCTTCCCGACTTTTGCAGTGTTTATCAAGCTTATCGCGATAATGGAAGTCATGCACTGGTTGTAGTATAATGTAATATCTACGAGAGATATTCGCATTTTTACGGACAGCCAGGCTGCTATTAAAACGCTACAATCATACTTCCTGACATAGAAGTTACCCCAGAGCTGTCTGGCACCTTCAAATGAGATGGCTGATCAGTTCAATATCCATTTGACATGGGTGTCTAACGCTAGTTCGTGTGTAATAATCAGGCAGATCCATACAGCTGTGGTAATGAGGAGGAGGAGGAAACTGTGCCTCATCTGTTCTGCACCTGTCTTAGTCTAGGGTACAGCAGAACAATATTTATGGGAACTTCCCAATTGGACGACCTGACAGATCTTAATAAGATCGACGTCAGGGACTTTCAACGCTTCTTGGTAAGCTCAGGATGGTTCAACGAGTGAAGTGGAGGTAGGTCGAATGTGGTACAGCTACGGACCAATTTAGTGTCTACGGACCAATGTAGTGTTCTTTAGGACGGCCAATCTTACCTAACCCTACATATTAGCGACCCAGAGAAAAAATTACAATAACGCGTCATACTACCGATTAAAAAACGATTTTGTTCAACCAATTTTCTATTTTCAACAGACCAAGTGGCTTACCCTATTTTTTGATAAGTAAATAAATTTACTACAAATTAAAATAAAAATCGACTTTACCCGAGTGTTATTATAAATGGTTTGTGCCTTGGCTAAATGGCTCCTATACTCCTGGTTTTATAGACTGGTAAATAAATTCTGATAAAACTTAAATTGTTATTCTGAGTATCTAGACCTAAACGTAATGATTCCTCTCGTGCTACCGAAATCGTTTGACCGAACAATTTCACCTTGACACCAACCACATACAAAATGCTGACCTAATGTAAATCTGTTAATGCCACTTTTAGATTTAGTCTAAAATGTGCAGATCGATTTAAAGAAAAAGAAAACCGGATATCCTAATATCGAATTCAAACTCTTTTATACCTTAACAAAATATTGCAGACTATAATTATCGCATTCGATAAAATCAAAAAGAATACTTGCGGTTGAAAAGACAAAAATAAAAATAAAAAAAATTGAGAAAAATGGGAAGGGTCGATATGGAAAAGTATACGAACCGAAGTGAAATGAAAATATAACAGACAAAATAATTTCAAACTGACCTACGCAATACTAAAAGACTTATATTTTTTTTAGTGAAATGAAATCACACGCATCTAACCTTGAACAACTATACAGCTCGATACTGGTGCGATTCTTGTATATATGCGAACAAATTTTGTATGTGGATATGAAACTCGTCGTCTTCGTCGTCGTAATACAAATACGCAATTGATTAATCTGAGCTCTATGAGACTATAAGACTACCAAATACAATTCCAAAAAGTTATAAATAACAAAATAAAATAGACAAAACTTTTCATTTTCATTTCATTTTTATAATAATTAATATCTTTAATTGTTTGTGTGTTTTCCTAACCTAAAATTAGATTTTTTTTGTTGGTTCGTTTTTCCAACCACACACATATTCCATTTAATTTTCAAGGTTAACCCAGGAGAAATTCCTTTTCACACCGGCAAATTATAACAATTATTACAAAGTATTCCATTGGAATGAGTGTAAACAACAAAATAATTAACAAAACACAAATTATTTACTTTTGGTCTTATCTTATCGAATTCATGAATAAAATAATAATAATAATAATAATTCGTTGGCTCAATCTTTGGAGTAGATCTTTCTCGTGGAGCGATGAGTTGACTTCTAATAAACAAGAAACTGTAATACACATAGACAAACACAAAAACTAGCATTGAAAATATAATAGTTTATTTTATTGCAAACACACAATTTTATAATAATATAAATTATTATATTATTTCATGAATATCTAAAACTATTGTGTTCAAAAAAAGGACATTTAAAAAAAAAAACAAATCAAATTGACAGTGCACACATTTATTGACAACAACAAAACATACTTTTTTGTTTTTCCCGAAAAAAAAGTTACGCAACAAAATTTATTTGTTTTCGATTTATAAAAACTTCCGATTATCATTAAGGTATGTAATTAGATAAATTACAATCATTGGGACGATCACTTAATTATATAAAACCATGAAATTTAATAGGATTTGTATAAAAATTCATATGGTTTTTGTTTACCTTTAAAAGACAAGACAAAAAAAAAAACAACAACAAAAATTTCTATGTGACAGGGCATATTATTATTTTCATTCTTGTATTTTTGACTTTTTTATTTATTTTTTTTTCGTTCGCTCTTCTCACTCACAAAATTGAATTTTCACTTTTTTCTTTTTTTATATCTTTTTCAATATTCGTAATTATAGCACAACATTATTTATTTATATATATTTGATTTATATCAATAATTTTTCTATAACTTTATAATGAACTAAACTATTTTTATTAATAAACTTGGTTGTGATTTAAATTTAAAAAAAATATGAAACACTCGAGCACTCGTTCAAATGTCAACACAATCGCCATTTTATGGAATATTAAACATTTGTGTTGTTGTTGTTTTATTTCTCTCGTCTCGTCGTCGCTTTTTTGATCAATAAACTGATGTGAGTGACATCTACAATAATTTTTACGAACTATATATAATTCTAGCTGGTGATAGGTGACGGTAGTTGAGACTAAGATGTTTGTATTAATTTAATTAGGAATACTATATAAATTTAGTAATTTATATTTAAATTATTTATTTGTGTTAATGATTTTTGGGTTAACTTCTAATATAAATTAAAATAAAGTTGTAAGATAATTATTTTGAATGCAATGTAAAAAATTCTAATTGGAAAGGTATCTGAATTATAAACGCGCCTGCAGATATGTAATAACATAGTGGTGAATAAAGTATATCTGAGTGGTGAATATAAATATTTTTTGTTTATTTTTGTGCCAAAATGTATGCCAATTTTATATCGAGCTACCTATTTTGTTCAACAGATGCATGCGTGCGTGTCTGTAGTCATTGGAATTTAGTTACCAAATGATATTTTAAATCATTTTAAAAGATTATACAACATTTGTGTTCTCCGTAACATTTATAATACAACCTTTACGGTATACGGTGCTGTTTGATTATGTTTATGACGCTGCATGTGAATGCTGACAACAACAACTATGTAAACAAAATATGATTCTAATTGGAAGTGCTTGATCCGTTACAGACGAAGTCCGGATATCTATTTGGAATTGCGACAGTGAAGAAGACATCGGGAAACTTGGAGCTGGATTTCTTGTTGGGCCGCAGTTAAAGTAGGCTGTTTTGGATTTCTAAGCAGTCAATAACCGATTGAGTAAGCTTCGCTTGTGCATGAAGTTAGCCAACCTCTCGATAATTTGTGTACATGCGCCAACAGAAGTCATTTGTGTACATGCTGACGCCAGCCCCAAAAAAAAAACTCATTTTACAATGACTTGGATGATCTGATGGGATCTATAGCCGAACACGATGTTAGAATGGTAATTGGGGACCTGCTAGAGCATGGCAGAAATCAGGCCGACTTGTGTAACAACATATGTCGGGAGCGACACGAAACTGCGACCGATAATGGGGAGAGAATGATGTACTTTGATATTTCTCACGATCTTAGAGTAGCAAGCACGTTCTTCCCTCACAAACAGATACACACATCCCCGCAGCCAAATTGACCCCGTGTTAATCTTAAAAGGGCGGGCTCGGGCTCGGTCTACTGGATAGAATTTATCAGTCGGCAGCCAAATACGTAGGCAGCACTCATCATTTGGTCGCTGTAAACGTATGATGGAAGTTTTCGTACAAGCCGGCATAGAACGTTTCGACGGTGAATGTCTGATAAATAAAGATCAAAAGAAACGATATCAGGAATTGTGAAAGATACCATTGAGGGAGCTAATTGCCAGTCTAACTGTGTGACCCTGTTTGGAAGTTACTGAAAACTTCGATTGTAAGTGCTGCTCAACAGGCTTTAAAAAAAAATTGGGTGCTGACCGATGAGTATGAGAGATAGATCCTTATAGAGAAGAACTATGCGTGTGATTTACGGCCCAAAACGCGAAATAGATGCTACATACCGAGTTCGGTACAATAGCGAGATCAGATGGGTCGGTCACGTTCTGCGGGCTAATTCGGAACGAATTGTACAGCAATCTCTAAAAGGACAGCCACCATATGGTCTGCGCAAAGGTCGTTGCAGGCGACGATGGCTCCACGGTGTAGAGAACGACTTGGCCTCTTCAGATTGTCTTAGACAGTATGAAGACCATGCTCAGGATCGAAACCGTTGGTGCTAAATAGTTGACTCAATAAGGGGCCAGTATAATGGCCTTTAAAAACTGTTTATTATTATCGGGATGCTGGAAATCGAGTTCAATTCAAAGGCAAATAAAGTGAAATATACTAAAACACTCGAGGAGTGAGACGGGGATGCGTGCTATCGCCAACGATAGTATTAGGCAGTGTCATGCGGAAATTAGATAACACGTCCCCCAATGGCATCCAATGGGGATTAACAGGTAAACTCAATGATCTAGACTTTGCAGATGACATATGCCTGCTCACGCACAAACATTCCGGCATGCAACATAACGTACAACGGCTATCAGATCTAGCTAACAAAATAAACATCAGGAAAATGAAGAGAATGAGACTCAACATAAATATAACCACACCGATGCACATCAATCATGAACAAACCGAAGATGTAAACAAATTCGTATACGTTGGTTGCACAGTAACAAAAACAGCTGGAATAGTAGTAGACATAAGCAAAGGCAAAACAAAGCCAGATGTACATTCAACATGCTACATACTGAGATGTATCCTGCCAAACACTATAACCAACACAGAACTACTCAGGCAAACAAGTTGGAAATCGATATCGAAATAAGAAGGCGAAAGTGGAGATGGATGGAACATACATTAAGGAAACCAGCGAACGATGTAACCAGAATGTCACTGGACTGGAACCTGTAAGTGAAAAGGAAAGTAGGAAGACCAGCAATAACAAGAAAGAGAACTAGGCTAACCGAGGCGCAATTTCCAAGTAAATCATGTGAGGAAATTTAAGGAGTAGCCCCCTTACAGAGTAAGATGGTCCAGCTTAGTAAACGCCCTATGCTCCAAAATTGGAGATGAAGCAAAACAATTAAGAAAATGTCACTACAAGCAACGTTACGAAACTAAAATGGTTGCCTAGTGCCGGTAGTGCCCAGTGGCGAGGTGAATTAGAATTATATTTTAATTTTAAAATAAATTTGGTATTTGAGTTACACGTATCGAATTGTTTCGTGCACTGACAGACTAATAAAGTATATACCATATGACACAACCGTTAAGACTGCGTTTCTTATGAAACCTGCATAAACGTTTATAAAGATTAAAATGTACGTTGCAGCTGGCACGTGATAAGATTAATTTTAGAAATTGTCTGGAGAAATCGAAAAAAATCTATTTGAAATATAATTCCATCTCTCTGAGACTACACACTGCACCAATGTTTATTGTTTAAAAAGTACACGTATTGTCATTACGAGATCTGAAATAAATAAGACGACCAATTAACATTCCAGTAATTTTAATTTGTAACCGCTAAGAATAAAATAGAAGTGCTTTGAACTAAACTGACAATAATAATAAAACAGTGTTTAAAGGCCATTGCCGGCCCCTAACTGTGTCAACCATCTGGCTCCAATGGTTTTAAATGGTTTAAATCACACGCATGACTCTTCTCTCATATATATGTAAGGAGACATCTCTCGTACTCATCCGTCAGCGCCCAACTTTCACATCCAAACATAACAACGGGCTTGATCAACGCTTTGTAAAGCTTCAGCTTTACAGCACTTGATATAGGTGTTTAGATTTTAAAAGTGGCTTTAGAGGATACAAAGCACGACTGCCAACTGCCAGCTGCCAGCCGCACTTTAATATCCTCACTCACACTGTTATCGTGATTGATAAGAGAACCCAAATATTTGAACTTTCTCACTACCTCAAACGTCCCTATAACCAGAGATTGCATGTATTTCGTTTTGGTCTCGTTGATCTGGAGACCAACAGAAGCTGAAAACTCTACAAGCGGATCAAGTATTTCCTTCACACCGTTGCTATTCAGTCCAATCACGCATATGTCATCTGCATATGCAAGCACCTGATTGGACTGGCAACATGTTATGCGCTGAGATGTTTCAGTTTTACGAAAGATGTACTCCAACATGAGATTAAAAGGGGATGGTAATAATATTTAGATAGAATCATCCACAGCAAAAAGACCTGATCAGTGACTGATCGACTCGGACGAAATCTTCCTTGATAGTCATCAACCGGGCCCTCCGCTATACGGGTGATTCTATCCAGTATAATGAGAATCAGAACAGTAACTTGTATGTTGTGCAAAGTATAGAGCAATACCTGGGTAATTCTTGCACTTCAAGCAGTCTCCCTTCTTTAGCAGTGCCCTATCACATCGTGGTCACTGTCCATTCGTCAGGCATTCCTTCGGTTCGCCATATACTACTCGAATAAGGTCAAAAAGACAGTTCAACAAAGTATTCCCTCCGAATATCAGGAGCTCCGAATTAATGCAGTCTAGTCCAGTTGAGCGGTTCCGTTTTAGGCCCTAGTGAATTCCAAATGGGATGGATCCTCAATGCAAGTCTCCGCAGTCTGTATTTGAAGTGACTCAACTACAGTCTGTGATGCATGTTGAAGACCAAGCAGGTCGGTAAAGCGTCCATTTCATGCGTTGAGCACTGCGTCGATGTTGACACAGAGGTTTCCACCCCGGTCTCGATGCACTCCAGTAATTCCTTTAAAAAAATTACGTGAACTACGCTCTAAGATCGTGAGCAATTACAAAACTGACAATACTATACGTACATCCAAATGAAATTTAACTATCATACGCAATAAAAGATTATTAAGCTCCAAATAAATTTCATTACGTTGTAAGTTTTTTTTAGTTTAAAATTAAAACACAAAATAAAAACAATTGAACGAACTATTGACATTCCAAAAAAGTTCATCGTTATAGTAGAATTCTAGTTTTGCTTTAACCTTGAACTTGTTCGAATCCGCCTATAATGTACAAGTTAATTTGGGAAGGCTTGTATGTATACATTTTAAGAACTCAAAAGCAATCCACATCATCAAAAATCGCTAAAACTAATTAATTTTAAGATTAAGTGAAGCAAATTAATTAAAGTATAACATACTTTTTGTATTTAATTACAAAAAACTAAGAACTTTAATCTTGACGAACAAAACAATACAACCATTTAAAATTGCAGCAGTTCATGTCTAGACACATCTGATAAAATCTTTTATAAATTCAAAACACGCAAATTTAAAGAATGATTCATAAATAATTTCGGTGTCGCTAATTAATGTGCATCGATTAATATAAAATAACGAAAGACTGTGCAAATTGTCGGGTCGTTCACTTTTTACGAAAATCATCGTCAAAAATAAGTTGCACTAGCAGCAGCCAGTATAGTATGTGACATGACTTTAATTGCTTCAACTATACCACATGCAACAAACTAAAAATAACATGAATTCGAATAACATCAATTTTAAAATATTAATTAATGATAGAATATATAATATATATACAATGTAATCACACAAACTACTCTAATTATTTATATAATGTGGAATTTATTATTTATTTTTTTATACATAATTATATAATTTTTTTTATTAATGACAGAATCAAATAAACGTAAGTACAAAGTTGCTTGAACACAATAATTTTTTATATAACCAAGGTTGCTATAAATATTTAAGGTATGATCATCATTTCATCGGTTTTTTCAAAAACTATTCCGTTGGTTATTTATTTTGTGGTTTATTTAATTAATTACAGATCTAATCAAACGTGTGTGTGTGTGTAACCTTACTATAGTAAAAATTCCAATGCAAAATTTATTTCCTTATATTTATGCTTGCGAAAATATTACATATCACGTGGTCGCGCATTTTCGGTTAACAAATAAATCAGATTACAAAGTCATATGAAGCCAATTTAAGTTAGCCTATTTTATGTATATACAATATGTACTCTTATTATAAATGATTAATGTATCATAAAACACTAGTTGTAACTACTAATTAATTACACATGAAAAAATTATTAATTAACCAATGATCGAGCTCATTAAATCGGTGTGTTATAAGGAATTCGCTTGCTCCGCACAAAAAATTTACATAACCGGATACATTTTTATGACATGAATGATCATTATTAATCTTTGTTTCAATTATATAAACAGGTGGTTTTGTTAATTGTTTATTGTAATTTATATCGCAAACTATATTGGTATTTTTACTTCATATATATACCTACATTCTACATACATATACAAAATACATAGTTTTAACATGTACGAGATAGTATAACAGAGAGCATTGCTGACCACGTGAATGTCACATGCAACGCAAACTATTTTTCAATTATGTATTATGTAAATTAAAGGAGAAAAAAACGATTTTATTAAAAGCTCATATACATATTTCTTAATTATTTATTTTGACCAGCACTTTGGTGTGGCTTTTATCGAAAAAAGTAATAGGCCGAAGGATAGTCCCTTAATTTATGGAGGTAAATTTAAACTCGTCATAATATTCGTATCTATGTACATACTATACATATATAGTTTATGAATACTAGTTTTTATAAGGTGTGGTCACCAGCTGTATTTTGATTTTAGAATAAGTATAGCTATATATGAATCAACTTTGTGTGGTGTATTCTATTTCAATGGGCTATAAAAGTTTTATGATTTGGTAAAATTTAAAAGTGCAGAATATGCAAATAGTGTAATGACGGTCTTTAAATATGTATAGTAATAAAATTTCCAAGGATTTTATAAATAATGCTAAGACAAACTTCAAATTCAAATTTACTTCCTGACACTTTCGAAAAATAATATTTAGTGAAGTACATACAGAAGAGATTCTGAGTTTTAGTAAATGCTGAATAAACTATTTTGTTCAAGACACGGTCCACTTATACATACTCCTTTCCTTCTCTATATGAAATACAAACTATACAAAAGCTGTCGCAACAACGCGGGAACCAAACGCGGTGGTTTACTCTAACTAAATATTTAATTTTGTGGTGCGGCTTTCAGTGAGCTTTCTTAATTCAATATAAGAAGAGCATCGTGACTGAGCCAGGAAAATATTATATCTTTCAAAAATAAGTGGACACAATGTTAATTGTGAGTCACTAATATTAATCAAATAGTAGGAGAACATAAATACCTAGGGTTGGTGGTCTGGTTAGAAGCTGTCTGGGGGAATCAAGTTGGTACTTGTTGCCAGCTCCGTATCTTGCAGCTTTTACAAGTGTGCGTGTTACCTCCCCGTGGTGACCACCGGGCAACTAGTACACCATGTGGTGAACTAGGCGAAAACACGGCGCTAAACAACTGGGCCGGGTTAAGGTGTTAACCGTACCGTGCTGATAACCAGCCAGGCTGGGGGCCCAGTCTCTAAACTAGCCCAGTCTCTAACGATGTATCCGGATACTTGGCGCCCTCCGGATCATGTAGCCTTACCTGTGCATTGCGGATCTCTGCACTGGTGGACCTCCTTTCTTCGCTACTCGTGGGTACTATTATGGAAAATCAAAATAGTGAACAAAAAGAGACCAGTGCTCTTAAAAAAACGGAATCTAATACTGCGGAGACATCGGCCTTGAGGCCCGCTCACCAAAGTGCAATTAGGGGCATAAGACCAAATGAGGCTGGCCCCTCGAAACCAAAGGGCAAAGGCACGAACGCTGGCCCTACATCAGTTTCAAACTATCAGACCAGGAAGAGAGCCTGGCGCATGATCTCTAAGATCTGCAACATTCCGTTGGAGCAGAGAACGGATATAGAGACAAGGATACGCTTGCGTGGGCAAGACGTATCACTGAGCCAAAGCAAGAGGGTTCCCTTGTGATCTCACAGTTGAAAAGGCAGAGATCTGATGATGAACCGCCTACGGAGGCTAAAAAGAAGCGGGTTCGGGACAATGTTACCAGGCCCTTCAACGAGGTGCTAAAGGATCACCTGATCATGGCGGTCGTTGATAGGGCTCAAGAAGATGGAAGCATTACGGCCCTTAACTGGAGGAAGGTGGAGAAGACAATAGTCGCCGCCATCTTCCTAAAAATCATGAGGGAGAACCCAGGACCTGCCTAGTCCTGTCGAGACGGAGAGTGGTATCGGGGTCATGTTAAACTGACTGCCTGTGCCAATTAAAAAAAAAAATGTTTACTAGTGATGCGTATTAGAATCACTGCCCATGATGACTCCTACTTTTCGTTTTTGAGCCTCCATTATTGTACTGCCCAACCTACCTGGTGGTATATTTTCCTCCTCATACGGTAGGTAGGCCGATATAAGCCAGAGATTTTGCCCATCTATCTCGATGCTAGCCACCACTACATCAGCGTTGCTGTATTTAAGTAGTATAAAAATATTCAGATTATTTCTATAGCGAGAATGCAGCAACGTATCTTACCTTCATTCTTCGCATGTAGTATTTTATATTTTGAAGTTGTGAGGCCCAGCACCCGGTGACCATTGACCCAAGGTTCCTGGACCAGAACCACATCAATGGACTCAGATTCCATTTTTAGCAGAAGGGCCGCCGAGGCGGCTTTAGAGTGATGGAGTATGATCTGAAGGATCTTAAGCATTAGATATTGCTTACCTCCACCACTGTTGAGTCAGATTCCTCTGACGTTGATTCGTCCGTTAGATGCGCACAGCGTAGTCCCAATGATCTCGATACCACCGAGTCCAGGGATAGTGTCTCCTGTGCGTCTTCCGGGATGCTTTAAGCATCTGGGTCACCAACAACAGGCGGGACACCACTAGTGGGTTCTCCACCGTCTGCAGATGCCCCAGGTCTGTCGGCCTCATCGCACTTATAAATTTTGAGCGTAATCGCTCCAAATCCATAGCTGACCAGGCCTCCAGATTTTGCCAAAGCACCCACGGATTCTCTGTCGATGATAATGACGGCCGATCTGTGATCTTCTTCCGCCTTTATCTCTTCTAACCTGGAAATCTTCCAGGTGGCCGTTGGCAGATCCGGATTGCTGATTTTCAACATTTCCCAGATCTCCCTAGGATCACTTGGCTCCGCAGGGAACCAGGCTCGCGCCCTTGGCCTGCAGGGAATTTTTTCCCTCGGCACCACTTCCAGTTTGGTCCCCGGCCAGACTTCACCCAGGCTGCCGACCGCCTTTTTGTAGAGGGTCACAGACCTCAATCTGGGGAAGTACAAATATCAACAGGCAAGGTGAGTTACTCCTTACTTTTATTTTAAGTAATAACCTAAATATATGTAATATAGGGTGTAACAGTAGGACCTTGGGTAAATCTCGGCTACCCTGGTGGTCGAGAGAACTCCAAGGTACTCGTATGAAATGCATTAGACTGTTCAAGAAAGCGAGGAACACAAATGCTGCAGCAGATTGGGACTGTTACAAGGAAATCCTCAAAACCTATAAGTACGAGCTGAGAGCAGCCAAAACGAGGGCATGGAGACTCTACTGTGGCAATATACAGAAGTCCTCGGAGGCGGCCAGGCTACGCAAAGTACTATGTTCTAGTCCTTCCATCCCGAGTTATCTACAACGACCGGATGGTTCATGGACTACATGTAGTCAGGAATCTCTGGAGCTGTTACTAGAAACGCTTTTCCCGGAGTGCTCGGTACTAGCTACGGAGAGACCCATGATAAATAGGGGTGTAGACTTCGTAAGTCATATAGTAAAAAGTCGAAATATCATATGGGCAATAAACAGCTTTAAGCCATACAAGTCGGCAGGACCTGATGGCATTGTCTCTTTGGATATCCAGCGAACTATTGACTTAACCCTACCCTTGCTGGAAGTTATCTTCAAAGGCAGCCTAGAACTCTGTCACATTCCTAGAAAGTGGACTGAAGTAAAAGTAATATTTATACCTAAGGCGGGAAAAAGCTCTCACTGCTATCCCAAAGACTTTAGGCGTTTAAGCTTATCTTCTTTTCTGTTGAAAGCACTGGAAAGACAAATAGACGCTTACTATGGATATATGAACTACTCCACAGATATTATGGACTACATCCATATATTTAAAAAAATGGATTTGGTTGTTGATGAACATGTCTTGCGGTGCTTGAGGTGGCGTTTTCTGAGTCAGAGTTTTGTGACTGTGTAGTATGACCTGTCCCTGCTCGTTGCTCCACGTTGCTCGAACCGTTTCAATCATGTCAGGGAGGCGAAATGTTATGCCCAGTAGAGAGGCGTATTCATGAAGAATATTAAAATATGGCCAATTTAATGCAACAACCCCATCATCCTCGGTATCCATCAATAATAGACTGTTTTAATGAAAAGAACTGCTGCGGGAATCAAAAATTGTCCTGAAAAGCCAACTCATGGTTAGACTTTTCAACCGCCTCCAAGTGGGTAATAGCGAAATGTACGGTTGAAACGAAAGGACGGAGGCACACAGCTTAAGACTTTGAAGAACTAAGCCTAACTTTAATATTAAACGACTACAAAATAAAAATCGAGTTTCAGGACTTATATTTATTTGGTTAGTTATTCTCACAAATGGTAGTTATCTCAAATCACAATGACACAACATATACGTGAAATAAAAATTTATTTATAATTTGTTAATTATTTGACATAATGAGACTGAATGAGATAATTAATATTTCAGGCCGGTAAACTTATATTTACCGTACCCTAGTTCTAAACGGTTTAGTAATTATTAATCGTTTGTAAGAAGCTATGAAATGCTTACAGGTTCGATTTTTGTTTCGGTAACGAATCAATCCAAAAAAATGATTTAAGTGACCCTGCCAAAATTTATAAATAGTAAATTATACAAAAATTATAATTTTGACGGTGGACTAATGTTAAATATTTTATCGGTTTTGTTCAAATATATGGTGCATTAGGTATACGCTGAACACTTTGCTTCGCAAATTTGTATAATATTTCGCCGTCGAAGTTATTTCGTATTATCAGATTCCTGTTTTCAAAGTCATTTATGTACATATATAACTCGCTGTGCGCTATAATTGTCGCGGGTTAAGCCGTGAGTCACACGAATCCTTCAATATCTAATTTTGACTCCCATGACAAAACCACATTTTGTACCTAAAGCATCATCTTGATATTAGTCTTATAAAAGATCCCCACGGTTTTTTGGTAAATTTTTGAAGAAAATTCTTTTTATTGAAAATAAATTTTAATCAACCACTTCTGGGTTCTTCGTTCACTCACAGCATTCTCACATAGCGTATTTCTTCAGACATTTCAATCATTTTCACAATCATGCGGAATTATGGAATGTCACCTTTTAAGCACATGTACATTTGAGACCATCTTGTGAGTGTTGCCCGATATATGTAGGCATCAACACCATCTAGTAGCAAAAACCACGGAGACTTTTTATATGATCTTATAAATAAGAAAGCCTAGATTGAATGAAGCGGAAGATTGCATTTGATAAGTCAGATAAATCAAATAATTATTCCACTCTATATTGTTTAAGCACATTACTCACTTACGTATCCCGGACATTATTAATAATTCAATTACTTTGTACAAAATACAAATATATACGATACAAAAGATATTATATTTGATCTAATCATGATCTAAATATTCATGGTTTTTTTTGTTGTTGCTATCCTACATATACATACATACATACATACAATATAACTCGACAATTGATCGTTACGATCGACTCAATGAAAAAACGTCAACTTAATGTGGTTTTAAATCAAACGCCGCGTTATTGTAATTTAATTAAATTCTTCAATATATGTCAAAGTTAGTATACACTTGTTACTTAATTAAATTATTCATCTTAACTTCGATCATATAATATTGTTGTTGTACTAAATCGGAACTAAAATTAATTATATGTAATATTTATTTTAAGAATTTAATATGTTTTATTGTTGTTGTTATTATAATTGACAGATTAGGTCATTAGGAATGTTTAAAAAAAAAAAAAAAATACTTAATCGTGATCGAAGTAAAATTAATAAATAATAAATCTTGAAGAAAAAAAAGTTAATTTATACATAAGTATATCCATGTCTGTTGCTGTTATACGTATTTATTGTTGTATCATATATTTGCAAATTAGCTTAATCATTATTAATTAAATGGATAATATACAATTTTATAAGTTAGGCGATTTAGATAAAATTGATTTACATATATGCACGGTATACACACGTACTATACTTTCGATTACATTTTTCTAATCTTCACCATCGATCAAGAAAATTTACTTTGGAGGTTATTCTCGTGTCTGAAACCGTTGAAACCGTGATTCTATATTAATCGCAAATTTAATTAAGCAATCAACGATCGAACAGAATCAAAAATTATAATTTTCAATTGTGCATAAATTCGATTAAATTAAATGACACTGAATTTATATGGTGCGGTTAGCAAGGTCTTTCCTGCCTATTTTTTTTTATATACATACACATATTTTCCATTTCATTTCTTTAAGATTATTATTTTATACATATATCTGAACTGGATTTAACCGAAATTATAAATAAAAGAAAATTAATAACAAAAGAATTAAAATAAAATCGGTAATAATTACATTCATTTTCTGTCAGATTAAGAGGTTTTTGTTGTTGGTTTGTTCTTGTTATTTTATTGGTGTGTTGATGCTATCAACCTTGAATTTCTTCCGATTTCCGAATAGGATTTATATATGTAGTGTATTGTAGTATTATTAATAGTTTTTTATTTGTATATATGTATAGCTTTAGCTATAAAACTATAAAACAGGTGCGAAACAAATCGATTCCAATAATAAGTTCGTTACAGTATTAATTATAATCTCTGTTAGGGTTAAATTAGGAAATTACGTTATGGATGGCTAAGGACCATAGCTGATTCATTTCAAACTTCATATTAATTCGATATAATATAAAAAAGAAATGCCGATTTGTTCCGATTTGCCATTTCCATCAACATATAATTAGTATAAAATGTATCCGTATTCATTTTTAGTTATAGATTACACAACTTTACACTATTTAGTTAAGGCTCTACTTTACCTAGAACAAAATTCAAAATTGATGTCGATATTTAAATGCCAAGACATGCGTCTAAAATAAAATTTGAAAAATCGTGTAAATCTCCGCTATGGAAAATTACAATATATTCCATGAAAAAATTGTTTTTTTGCCACTTATGACATCTAATTAAAAAGGGATGGACTAAAAAATACACGATATTTAGTTGATTCCTAAACCATTTTTACATCGAAGATACATTTTTTTCAATAAATTGATTTGTCAGCTGATCGATATAAAATAGTTTTCAATTTAATTTTCAATTTTCTCGCTTATTAGAACGAATTTTTATAAAAACGTGTGTTAATCGCTAGATAATATCTTCCTGAACGTACTCATATATAATACTTTTACAGATTATTGGAAAAATATTGATAAATTTGGTTTGTGAGTGAATGGCTTTTGTCAAAAATTCATCAATTTTGAAACGCAATTACGAGAAAACAATAGCGAATTTAAAAAGAAGCGTGTGTTACTCGCTTGCAAATATATTTAGCTTTGCTATAAAAAACATATTAAGTCAATGCCTAATGTGGCCATAAAACGATTTGTAAGATACACATGTTTTCGCAAATTGAGTAAAGTAGAGCCTTAAGTGTAAGTTAAACATCGATTGTATATCGATAGTATCGATTGTAAATGACTATCGATTGTTTACTCGGCAACATCTTTTTAGCCGGGGAACCACAGAAAATGGAGATTGTGTTAAGCAGATGATGTTATATTTATTATGGTATTATGACACTGGCTTTTTTTCCCGACATTTCTAGCGGGTAGAAAAGACAAACTGAGCGAGAAAAAAACATGTATTCAAAATATACACATGTGTGAGTGAATACGACATAGTACGTAAAAAAATCGTTATATGTCAAAAATACGCAGCTCAAATATGCTAGCAAAAAAAGTGGGCAATTCTAGCAGAAAAGAATTACATTTTGATTCTTATTTTTGACATACTCACTTTTTATTTGACATTTCGACATTTTAAATAGCGACATTTTAAAAATAAAATCTAAAATTAAATTTAAAATCAATTATCTTTAAATAGGCACATGATAAGTTTTATTTTGTTCATGTTTACGTTTTGTGATACTGACGCACGTGGCGTCCATGATAATGGTGTTGTCTCCTGTTCCTTTCTCTTTCTTACTAAAATTGGTTTACAGCACTTTATCGCACTTCAAAACTAGCCAGTGTCATAGCACCATTACTACTGAAAAATAAATTCGCATGAGTATTTCATTTTCTTTCTATCGATATTCTATCTTCTGTTTAATCGGGAAACCACAAAAAAAGAAAATTCTGTCAAGTAGGATATTTTATTATTAATTCATTTATTTCATTTTTGTGACTTTGTGGTTCGTAGTCGTGTTTGTATCAACTGCTAGTCGAATGGTAAAGTTTTGTAACGTTTTGTAAATCAAAAATTTGAGTAAGTCACGCGGGTGGAATTATTTTAAGAAGGTAAATAATGAAAAATTTGTCAAGTGTACTTTATGTCAGCATGAGTATAAATTCAGTGGAAATAATACAAATTTAATCAATCACTTGAAAATAAAACAAGATCAGTTATGGTCTGCGCCTACTGATGGAACAGTTACTGAAGACAGTTGCGAACAGGATGCTCCAAGACCAAAAGTGAGAAAAACCTTAAAAAATTATTTTGATAGAAGTAGTGTTTATAAGGATGGATCTAAAATTAAACAACATTTAGATAAAATGTATTTGCGTATGATTTCGATCGATATGAAACAACAGGTACAAAATTCCCCATACGTCTACGTTGAAAAGCAAACTATTACCAGAATATTATGATCAGATGAAACAGAAACTTTTGCTAGCACCAGCTGAGACAGAACATGTTAGTGTGACCACTGATATGTAGACATCCATATCAAATGAAGGAATCCTGACAGTGACATGCCATTTCTTTTACAAAGACAATTTGATTCCATCTTTGTTGGAAGCTACAACGCTGAAAACATAGCAAGTGTAAGTATCTTGATTAGTACTATTAGCAAATTAAAATATAATTCATAGTTTAACCAATAATTTAATTTAAATAAATTTATATTTCTTTAGATATTGGATTCTATTCTCACCAAATGGGGTATCCGAAGAAAATGTGTAGCAATAACTACTGACAATGCGCGGTCGATGATCAACGCTGTGAACAAATTAGATATTCGCCATATACCCTGCTTTGCGCATAACCTTAATCTGACAGTCACTGATTCATTTACGGTTAACTGTTTTAATCAAATATTAACAAAATGTAGAGCTATTGTAACCTTTTACAATATGAGTACACTAACCAGTAATAAATTACGTGCCACACAACGGCTGTTAAATAAAACTGAACTTAAACTAATCAAAGAAGTTCCTACCCGCTGGAATAGCGCATACCACATGCTTAAGCGAATCTGCATTGTGAAAACCGAATTAGCCATTGCACTTAATGAATGTGAACGAGCTCCACCTGGATTCAATGCTGATCAGTATGTAATAATCCAAGAAATATTGCAGCTGTTGGAGCCATTACTACTACAAAAATCTCTGGAGAAACGACAAAAAGAAAAGCTAATATTATTACGTCTCAAGGAATCCATTAACAACAGACTTAAACCCTATGAAACAAGAACACCAATGGTACTCGCTACCATCCTTGATCCTCGTTTTAAGAAGAGAAGGTTTAAAACGATTGACGAAGAAAAACCAGCAACCCAATGGTTGGAGCGGGCTGGGGCCCATTTGGCCGCCAACCCGACTGAGTTATGTGCAGTAATTGATGCAGAACCATCAACATCTAAAGGAATCCAAAATAAGAAAGCGGATGACTTATTAGGCTTCTTAGATGTACCGGAAATATCGACGCCGATGAGAAATTGTATTATTGACATCAGGCAATATTTAGAGAAACCAGTCATTGACAAAAATGAATGTCCCTTCATATTCTGGAAGCGATCGTTTAGCCGACTCAAAAAAATTGCAGAAATACATCTTTGCATTTCAGCAACATTTCCGTTCCTTCAGAGAGATTGTTCTCAAAGCCGGTCAAGTTTTAATAGAACGCCGAAATAGGATTAAAGAAAAACGATTAAGGCTCTACTTTACTCAATTAGCGAAAACATGTGTATCTTACAAATCGTTTTATGGCCACATAAACTTAGGCATTGACTTAATTTGTTTTTTATAGCAAAGCTAAATATATTTGCAAGCGAGTAACACACGCTTTTTTTAAATTCGCTATAGTTTTCTCGTAATTGTCTTTCAAAATTGATGAATTTTTGACAAAAAACATTCACTCACAAACCAAATTTATCAATATTTTTCCACTTATCTGTAAAAGTATTATATATGGGTATGTTCAGGAAGATATTATCTAGCGATTAACACACGTTTTTATAAAAATTCGTTCTAATAAGCGAGAAAATTGAAAATTAAATTGAAAACTATGTTATATCGATCAGCTGACAAATCAATTTATTGAAAAAAATGTATTTTCGATGTAAAAATGGTTTAGGAATCAACTAAATATCGTGTATTTTTTAGTTCATCCCTTTTTAATTAGATGTCATAAGTGGCAAAAAAACAATTTTTTCATGGAATATATTGTAATTTTCCATAGCGGAGATTTACACTATTTCAAATTTTATTTTAGACGCATGTCTTGGCATTTAAATATCGACATCAATTTTGATTTTTGTTCTAGGTAAAGTAGAGCCTTAAATGAATTATTATTTGTAATGCAAAATGAATTTTATTTTAAATAAAACCTAATTTCTCATATGTAAACGAATAATGGTACTAATGTTGATTTGTATGAAATATAAATTGTGCCATAATACGGTGTTTTATTTATTTAATTTATCCTCCCTAGAAATTTTAAAATTCTCGATAATATCGATAGTTTCTCGGAAAATAATCGATACTATCGAAAAGCGAAACTATCGATGTTTAACGTACACTACATTTTAGTATTTAGTATTTATCACGTTTTCTAAACGAAATAATTTTGTTTTGTGAAGGGCCATGTCTGTGAAGTTAGCACGAAGATTTAGCACGAAAAATACACGGGAACTCTAGTGGTTTATGTGTCATGGATATTATGCATCCTGTACTAAAGTTACCACGAAAAATAGATTTGACTTGACCTATCAAAGATTTAGGCCAAATTGAGCTTTTATGCGTCCTAGAAAATTTCTAATCACAGGCATGGAAAACGTTAAAGGGTTATTCTTCAAACTGGATTCAAAACGGGACTTGACTTATTAAAGATTAAGGCGAAATTGAACTTTTAGTACTTTCACAATATGCTCCATTGTAAATTTTTCAATTTAATGTAATTTTGAATAATTTCGTACTTGAAAATGTATCATAGAAAAATTCTAATCACAGGCATGGAAAACGTCAAAGGGTTGTTCTTCAACCTGGAATCAAAACGAGAAATAGATGGTACATACCGAGCTCTGTATGTACCATGTCGAAATCGCAGATCTGATGAAGATCCCCGATATTGAACATGAAGTAAGAGCTCAGCGAGTACGATGCGTGCTGATCCGGAACGAATTGTGCAGCGATCTCTGAAAGGGGAGCCACCATATGGTAGGCGCAGCGGTCGTTGCAGGCGACGATGGCTCCACGGTATAGAGAACGACTTGGCTTTTTCAGGTTGTCTGAAGACCGATAATAATTATTGAAGATGATAATTACTGTATATATTGTACAAAAGTTCTTGGCTCTTCTGAAAACACGCCTTCGCTATATTTACTTTCTAATGTTGAGCAATTACTTTGCAAAATCAATTCACAATCATAACAAACTTTATATAAATCTTTTAGTAAAACTGCAATTACAATTTCGCTTGTGACTGTATGATTTTAGTTTATGATTTGTATTTGTTTCCACAAAGAATGTTGTTACAATCATTTGTACTTTGTTCATTCGGATCATATTTGTCTTGAGCAAAATCATTTTATTATTTAAGAAATTAAAATATATTCCACAAACCTTGAACTTTATATGTCTTTATATATACATAGCTATACAGGTAGGTATGAAACCGATCTATGTACTTACACTATATATTTTATAGATATATAAGTGTGTTACGAAATTGTAAAAATATTTATTGTGAATAACCCATTGTTAACATGGTTTATATTAGCTCTTTTATGCCAATTATTAATTTATTAAAATTCTAACTATTCTGTATTCCGATGGTATTGATAATAAAATGTAAAACAATCAAATTACATATCGTGATTATACTTAAGTGCACATTTTAATGTATACATATATACATATTGTGAATGAATAATTAGTAATTTTCATTTTATTAAAAATGCACTATTATATAAGTTATATAATACAAATATATAAATAGATGCAAATTACATAAATGCAATAATTATAAAACTATTTTATGTATAATTGTAATTCGATCGATTTGATAATTTTTTTAAACAAACCAAAGTCTTCTGGTAATTGTCATTGCGCTAAAGTTGAACAAAATACTATCAACATACATATAGTTGAACATGTGTGTTGGGATTAATATTTTAATAAGACATTACGTTTGTTTGAGTCGTACACACACACACACACACACAATATTATATTATATGCGTATGCGCTAGTCTAATTGTATATATCTGCTCGTATACAGTAAGAAAGAAGGTGTGTTTTAAAGTATGTACACAAAACGACAAAAGATCAATTCAGGTACAAAATAATAATAAACAGAACAAGATTTTAAATGAAAAAATAAATAAATATGCGGAATAATAATAAGAACAATAATAAGAAAATATTATATATTTTTTTTATATTAAGATCGTTGAACTGGAGTTTCCCAATACAATTTATTTTTTTCTTTGTTTTGAGAGATGATGTCTCTGGAATAAGTCTGGTTGATTTTAATAATAATTAATTGATTTTGTCGTATCGGAAATGGACAGAAACTTTTGGATTTTGTAAGACGACATTACTTGAAGCCAATAAAATTTGGGTTTATTTTTTTAAACCTATAACTTCTTGCGTGAAGGCAATAATTTCCATGCAATTTCTATGGCGCTGATATTCATTTTATTTATTTATCTTCTATTTTTTGATTTATTACATACAGGATTAAAACTAAGATATAAGGAGTATTTAAATATTTTAAAATAAAAATTAAACAATATAACAAGCTTATGATTTAAATACAAATATTATGACATGTTGTATTGGAATCATCTGATCAGTTTCTTATCCGGTAAAACTTATATTTCTATATGCTTAAAAAATTAAACAGAATTAGGAATTATCTGAAAATGTATTTAGAATAATTCAGTTTTGAATTTCAATCAATAAAATTATAACTAAAAACGTAAAATGGAATTTGGTTTCATTTCAAAGTGTGAAAGAGAGTTTCAATATCATTTACTTCCATTAGCCATGATTTAACACCCTTCAAAAAGATCAAATAAACAGTAATTCGTTTTAAACTATCTGATAGCTGATTATAAATTTTAGGTGCCACAGAGCTAAAAAAATGTTTAAAATGCTCCTTTTTCGGTGGTGGGAAATTAACGTTAGTTACTTTTAAATTCCTTTGACCACTACGTAAAAAGAAATTTTTTAAAACTTTATAGACGTATAAATGTCTTAACGGAAGTATGTTTAAATTTCAAAATAAAGGTAGGGTGGAAGTTAATCGTGGTTTGCAACATATCGTTCTCATTATAAAATTTTGTGCAACTATTAGGGCCTTCAAATTGGAATAGTAAATTTCACCCCAACAAGTTAAGCCATACTGAAGTTTTGACTGCACAATACCAAAATACACTGATCTAAGTACGGGTTTAGGACAAATATCACGTAGAAGGTACAATTTTCTATTACATGCTAACAAATTATTTTGTAACGACTTATCGATCGTGACTGCTAAGTATTTAAACGACTCAACTACATCTAAAACTTTAGATGTAGTCTGAACATGTAACACTATTATTTAAACAGTCTGAGGAATGATATACAACATCAGTTGGATTAGACACGACTCCAGATAATTTAATATATAGAATATTCGTTTTAGAACTGAGAACCATGTAGTGTAGGTCAAACCAGCGTCTCAGAATTCGAAGATCGTTATTAATCTTCTGAACATTAGTATCACTATCCCTGAATGCCCATCTAACTTTAGATCGAAAAAAGAATTAATATAGATCAAGAATAAGATAGGTCCTAAGACTGATCCCTGTGGCACTCCACACTTAATTTTTCTAAATTCGCCAATACAATTCCCTATTTTTACCGCCTGCTGTCTGTCAGAAAGGTAAGACAAAAACCATTCGTTTGCAATGCCGCGTATCCCTGCTTTCACTAGCTTCAATAATAATAAATTGTGATCAACAGTGTCAAACGCTTTTGTAACATCTATAAAATTTATTGCAGCAGATTCATCGTTATTTAAAGAAAATATAATTTTGTTTGTGAGCTCTAGCAGAGCATCTTCAGTACTTTTACCAACTCTGAAACCAAATTGGCTATTTGCAAAAAAAAATTGAATTTTGCCAAAAAGGAAAGTAATCTTTTCTTAATTATATTTTCAAATAGTTTAGAGAAAACGGAAAGCCGAGAAATTGGTCGATAGTTACCCAAACTAAGTGTATCTCCCTTTTTATGTAGTGGTACGACCACAGCTTTCTTTAAGACATCAGGAAAAACACTGGTTGACATACTAAGATTAAAAATATAACTAAGAACAGATGAAATAAGCGGTCCAACATATTTGATCAAAGAGTTACTTATTTTATCATATCCGCATGCTAATGAATTATTTAACGAATTAATGGTATCAAGTACCTCACAGCTGTCAGTTGGATTAAAGAAAAAAGTTTTCTCTTGTGTCTTTTTGAATAAATACTGGGATTCTTCTAATGCCACTTGATTTGCACACGGAATAGTATCTTTAAGATCTTCAGCAATGTTGGAAAAAAAATGTATTAAAGTCATTTGCAATATTTACTTCATCATTTAGAATATTATTATTCTGAGATCTGATGGTTTCAATAATAGCTTTCTCACTATTTCCATTTAAAAGTTTATTTACAAGTCGCCATTGAGATTTCACATCGTTTTTCCAGTTATTATAACGTTGGTAATAATAAAGTTCTTTTTCTATAGGAATTGCTTCACTTATTTTACTCTCTAACTTCTTTATTCTATCAATTAATTTAATATCTCTGGGATGTTTACGTAGAGTTTTTAAGAGTTTATTTTTCAAATTAATCGTTTTCGAAGGGCGAATTATTTTATTTTTTTGCTTGTGAACTATAGATATAGAACAGTGTGTGATGTGAGTTGACAAAATATGAAGAAAACTGTTGTACGCTTCATTTGGATTTTTTTGCATAAAAACATGAGACCAATTTTCCCTACTCAAAACCTCATTTAACTTAGACTGATCACTTGCCTAGAATGGATATTAGTTTGTCTATTCGATTTTTTAAGGTTATTTTTAGTGATTTCAAGCGACAACATACAATGGTCAGATAATTTATAATCTAAAACCTCCGCATTTGTAACCAGATTGGAGTTAACATTAGTTCTACAAAAAATGTGATCAATAGTGGTTGAAGTAGTATCAGTAACTCTAGTGAACTCTTGGACTAGCGAAGTAAACCCAAAGGAAGACATCATTTGAAGATATACACTAACATTAGGATTCGTAAGATTACACTCTGAAATATCAATATTTAAATCACCCATAATAATAAGATTTTTATTTCTGATACCATTAAGAGAAGTCGAAAATTCATCAACAAACTCCAAGATTGAACAGAAGTGAAAACGATATACGCAAACCACACAAAAACTCTCAGAGTCGATTAAAATATTTAACCTCAAAACGTCAGCAGTTTTAAAAGTTTTAGTAACAAAATTGAAATTTAGACCAGATTTCACATAGCCAATTATACTTCCGGATGAGGAAGAATTGTTACAGCAATCAACCAAATTAAAATTAAGAATCTTATAACTAGAAACCTCATTACTTCCAATCCATATCTATGAGAAAAATATAATATCCGGCAGGTTGGGATATGAATATTCTAGATGCTCCATTGTATCGATTTTTTGCTGCATAACCTTCACTTGGTATATTGGCTTCTGCCTCAAATAAAAAGCCAAATTTATTGTTCACTGGTGTAATCAAAACTTATGTATATATATTTCACTAGTTCTTATTATTGATATTATATGTACATATGTATATAATGAAGCAACTAAGATTACAATTCAGGTTAGTATTTTTTTTGAACACAAAGAATATTATTATCACTTTTCACCAGCTTGATATGTATATAAGAGAATATTAAGACTATATATTTTGATGATAATTTATCCGTGTATATCCGTCAAAATATCGTAAGTTAATAATATAAAAACAGAACCGTTAAATAGAAAATACGACGATGACTCTTTTGATGGTAGATGGTAGAACATGGCTACCACCATATCTATATTCTACCATTCTGCGTTCGTTTACCATTGTTGGTTTGTTCATTGTTGGAGCTACTCGTTGAAGGATGGCGCCGCAGATTGTTACTGATATAAATTAGTGTTGATCTGTGATGTACACAGTTGATCAACTTATGTGCGCGCGGATTAGTCTGTTGGAGTGTAGAGAATGTTATAGTTGAACATTCGAGTCGCTACAGGTATTTCAATTTGGCGTTTTCCTCGGTTAAGTTTTTAACAATAATTTCAAATTTATTGTTTAAGGCTTTATAGTTTTCAGCAGATTCCTTTCTAAGCTGATTTAATTCTTCATACATCATATCCATGCCATTTGATTGACTGGGCAATGTTGAAGACTGCTGTTTAGGTGAAGCTGCGCAGGTGATCAATCCGGTTTAACTTTTTTTTTCTCGCATTCAGAGCAATTCCACTTGGATTTTGTTCTGATTAAATATGCTATATCTATTTCATTCAAAGATACGCAAGTGCGATGAAATAAAAAATTGCAACTACTACAACTGATAACAGTATCTGAATCCCTGCTGGCTTTTAAATTACACGTGTAGCATTTAGACAGGTTTTTATTTTTTAAACTCTTTATATACGAGTAGTTCACAAAATTTCAAACCAAAGTAGCATAAATCGTTCAAAACAATTGTTTATATTATTATAGCTAATTGTTCAAAAACCTAAAAACCAATTCACTTTGTTGAGGACAAACACCATGATAGAACTATATTAGATAGAGTCATTACGAGAAAACGAAACACGTTGATGCGCCTATTATATTTTATTTTTGCTTTATTTCTTTGTTAATTCTCTTTCTTCTCGTACTCTCTCGTTTTACCTGATCATCTGATGATCTTTATAGTGTTTTTGTTTTTTTCTATGTGTACTACCCATTTGTTTTTTTAATTATAATGAAAATGGTTCAACACGTGCATTGGGAAAGATCGGATTTTTTAGTTGATCGAGATAATTTTTAGTTTATAAATATTTTTGATAGATTTATTAAATATGTAAAATCATAAATTATATCGTTTTGTAGAAATTCTGTTGTGATTATCATACAAAGTACATTTTTTTGGGGGATTTCACGCGCAGCATATCCTACTCTGATGGAATTTAAATCATGACTAAAATTTATTATGATTTTGTTTTGTTTTCTCTCTGCTAGTACTATTTTTTAAGAAGAAAAAAAAGTTGGCGCACCAAAGAAAAAGTACTTTTATGTTATCATGTACGAGTATATATGTATCTTGGACAAACACATTATTCACACAAAAACTGTTTATTTTGTAATTTTTACTTTAGAGATCAAATTTAATTTTAGTTACTATGTTATTAAACTCTTTTACAGTTCAAAAATATTATTAGCATTAGCACAAAAACTGTTTATTTTGTGAATTTTTTTACAAAACATAAAAAATAAAATATTTTAATTGATTTTATTTTTTAAATTATTGTTTAGATGTTGCTTTCCCCACTTCACAACATTGAGTGAAAATGCGGGAAAGAAATATTCTGATCACAGGAATGGAAAACGTCAAAGGGTTGTTCTTCAACCTGAAATCAAAACTAAACTTTACTAATTGAAGATTAAGGCTTGATTACTAATTAAAGATTGAGCTTTTAGTACTTTCAGATTATGTCCCATAGTACATTTTCAATTTGATGTAAATTTGAATAATTCCGTACTCGAAAATGCGATCAAGAAAAATTCTGATCACAGGCATGGAAAACGTCAAAGGGTTATTCTTCAACCTGAAATCAAAACTAAACTTTACTAATTAAAGATTAAGGCCAAATTGAGCTTTTAGTACTTTCAGATTATGTCCCATAGTAAATATTTCAATTTGATGTAAATTTAAATAATTCCGTACGCGAAAATATCAAAGGGTTCTTCTTCAACCTGGACTCAAAACTAGACTTAAATTATTAAAGATTAAGCCGAATTGAGGTTTTAGTACTTTCACGCAATATTCAGTAAAAATGTATTGGCTCATAGCTTACAGCTCACAACAATCTGCTGCTATATCGGCAAATACTAAAGCCGATATGAACCTACGGTGTCCAACTCTGGGGATGTATCGTGGTACATAAGAAATGAAGACATTCACAGGGACCTAAGGATGGAATACATCAAAGATGAAATAAAAATGCATGGCGCCAATCACAAAGTAAGGCTCCGGAACATGGAAACCCCTATATTCGCAATATGATAGATGATTCGCCATAACCCTGTCGTTGAAAGAAGACTCCAAAGAACGAGGCCATGTTTTTCACATGGCCAATTGTATGTCGCCTGTTCCCGTATCAACCCTATTTATTTACGGGCCAGGAAACAAAACTATAAAAGTTGTGTATCAAAAATCATTCTGCATTACAATAAATACTATGTTTTTGAAATAACTTTTTTTACATAAAGTTCGAATTGAATATTCAAATGTAAGATAGGACCACGTCTTAATTAATATATTTTATTGATTTAATTACCAAATTTTAAGCCAAACAGATGTTCAAATGAAGAACGATACATTAATTTTATACGAATTCTCATTTCACATAAAATATTTATTAAATTTTTAAATAATTTTTAAATAATACTCTTCCGTTAGGTAATGCTATAGGTTAAAGATCTTTCCAATCCCGACCGTGAGCATTTCATTAAAAACTTTGTCCAGCCTAGTTTCATTCATAAAGTAGCTTGCTCTTCTATTGTATACTTGCTTTTTCAGCCTTATACTTCCTCTAGTTCCAAGATCCCATCTACCTTAGGTTGTCGTTTTAGCATTTTCTCCTTGAACCTTTCCCAGACTCTGCTGACTGCTCTATTCTGTGAACACTTTTAAAATTCGATCTTAAAATTTTCTAGGTTATTGATCAACCTATATTTCAAATTTTGTTGGGGCCTGCAATCAAGTTTATAACAAAAAATGATATAATACAGCATTATATAGATTGGTATACTATTTATAAATATCATGTAAAGCTGCTTCGAGACGCGTGTACCGCTTAAAACGTATTATTATTTTGTGGAGACAGCGATTCATAGCAGTTATCCTTGATGCCAAAACTTCCTGAGGTTTCCTAAGGCTATTTAATCGGCGATCCGCATAAATATGGTTATTTATTATTTCACACGCATTATATCATAAAATACTAATAAAATAGTATCGATGCCTGTTTGATTTATATGCGGTATACGTTTAAATGTCGAGGATACAACCACTAAAAATTGATTTATCATATAATTGTACCATGTACAATGATGACAGAATTGTAAATGCTAATTTTTTTTTATCCAAAATCACTCTATTTAAGCGTGATAGACAAGTTATGGTTATTACAAATCATGTGTATATAGAGTATATATACTTGCTAACTGGTTTGTTTTAAAAAAAATGTATTTACATTAAAACCGATGATTAAAATGAGTTTATATTAGTTCTCATAACATATAAATTGTATGCCATTGATTAATAAATGATTTTTTAATGACCCCAAAAGTGTACACTAGCACAATCTTTTCAATAAAAATACCAGATTAATTCGGATTTATATAACAAATCTTGATATATCTGGATATCTTACAGATAATACTATGTACGTACATATATGGTGCATTTAGCTTAGACACACCCGCATTTTTCCGAGACACTACAATACACAATTTTGTGATTTATAACCATTTCCGGTTAGTAAATATTATACGGACGTATAGTACGGCAAAGAACACAATGATTTATAAAGGTAGTGGCATACACTAAAACTTAGAATTTAGAAAGCATTATGACATAGTATACTTAATTAAAAGTGCAACAATAATATAAATAAACTCGGTGTGTGTTTACTTAACAGTTTATACTCATATGTACTTACTTGCGTGTGCAAACCGCAAGAAATATATCCATTCAACTTAAAATTGCGCTATTAAACACGATTGTTTACTTTCATTTTTTTGTGAAGTATATTTTTTCAGTCATTGTCATTGTCAGAGAAACAGGTCTAAATCGGTTTTTATTCTGTTTATAATATGTACATTTATAAAATCGATATGTTGCAATGAATGAATATCATATACAAAATATGATTTATCTGATCGATATTGATGTAACACGTCTATACAATTGAAGTGGATTGAAAAATATATTTAAATATTAAACAGAAAATCCAAATTTGAATATTCAAATATATTTTAATTCATATAATTTTACGTTTTCGTACAAGTCTGGGAACACAGCGAAACGCATAGAACGTTTCGACTGTGAAGGTCTGATAAATGAAGATCAAAAGAAACGATATCAGGATCTTGTCAGCGACAGCATTAAGGAAGCTAATTACCAGTCTGACTTTATGGACCCTGTCTGGGAGGTACTGAAAACTTCGGTTGTCAGTGCTGCTCAACAGATTTTAGTTATAGTGAAAGTCAGAACTAAGAATGATTGGTTTGATGATGAGTGTCGTCTTGCAGTCGAGCAACGAAATATAGCCCATAGTGAAGTACAAGTCAACTCAAATGGGTATGACTTTTTAAAGCTTATTCCGACTTAACAGATTATGTATGCTGAACGTCAGATCTCAACCTGGATTAATGGCAAATATCTACCTAAATCATCAATCATAATTTGTGTGGCGATGCTGAATAAATTAGATAAATGCATTATAAAAGAATTTCTTTCGATTAAGAGTGCTAAACTAAGCAATTTCTACATGAAATCTATAAACACTGGTGATTATTGATTACAAATCAAGCCAAAATACCTTAACGTCTTACTTACAACATCGTAAAGAAGAATCTTTTACCATCACTTTGGATAGTATCTGTTCAGTTAATCAATTAAAAGTGGGTTTAAATTATATCACAAACCGTCCATGTCGTAACATCAAATGGATCATAAATATTCCATTCAATATGGCACCGCAATACGAAAGGTTTCTATCCTCACGTTGGATAACTGGCAAACCTTCCAAATTTTTAAAATCTAATCTTAAAATCTAAATTTTTTAATGCTGAATACTACTACAAAAACTCAATAATTGAAATAATGTTAAAGGTAACTACAAAACGATTGCTTCTTTTCTGATAAATGGTTGTTTCGAGTATGAAACGGTATTCATTGATGAGTACATGATGGTACATGCTGGTTATTTTAAGCAAATGTACAAAGGTTTTCCTTCTGGGTGATAAAAATCAGATACCGTACATTGACAGATTACACCATGTCAATATGCAGTTTTCCGATGCAAATTCATTTTTAGCAAACGTAGAACCGTTAAATGTAACATATAGATGTCCTGCAGATGTTATGTTTGATCTAAAGGAATTTTATCCTAATATCAGCACTAAAAATTCCGTGGAAACCTCGGTTGAATTTCTTAATTTGCCATCAACATTATCGATGCTACCTGTCTTAGATAATACATATTATCTAACTTTCACCAAGGCGGATAAACAATTAGTTTCTCAACTCACCATACCATCAACTAGTAATAAAGTCATTACGATCCATGAAGCGCAAGGTTTAACATCACCTAATGGAATATGTGTAAGAACAAATGCGAACCCTCATGAATTATTTGACAGTGTGCCTCATGCTATAGTTGCTATATCAAGACACACATGTTCTTTTAAATATTTTTCACCAGTTAAGAATGACAGACTACACTCACTTGTGGCGAAAGCTCGATCTTTCGATCTTACACAATTATTATAAATCAACACCAGCCTTTAATTTCCATGCCGTCGGAAATTTATCACAAACAATCAGCTAAATCAGTAAAACATTAGAAATCCGAAAAATTTACGATATACTTCCAGAACGTGAGCAAGATGGCATCTAAAGCTTTAAAATTTTACAATTTTGTTTTAAAAACCAATTATTTAATTTATGTAATTGGTGAAAGCTCATTGAATCCTAACATTAACAGTAAGGAATACTTTGGAAATGATTACGCTGTTTTTAGATGTGATCGTTCATCATCAACAAGTGAAAAAAAATCAGGTGGCGGTGTACTTATCGCAGTGCATTCAATGGTTTCCAGTATTGCTATAAATTTAACTCCATCATCTATCGAGCACGTGTGCGTAAAAATCAAAATAAATCAGACGAATCTGTTTATTTATACAGCCTACATTCCACCGAGTTCGTGTAGTGAAATATACGGCAGATGCAGTGATTAATTAATCTCACAAAATCAAATGACTTAGTCTTAGTACTAGGTGACTTTAATCTTCCAAATGTAATGTGGAATTATGATCAAGATATGGATTCCTTTCTGCCATGCAATATCACATCAGAATCGAAATATGTCTTTCTTGATGCTATGTTTGGTTTTAAACTAAAGCAAATCAACAACATAGTCAATGCCCTTGAGAGAATATTAGATTTATTCTTCACAAATGATGCAGAAATATTTAAAGTGTCAGAATCACTCAATCCATTTGTTGTTAATGATGTTAACCACACATCTATGGAAATAGTTTTTGATTCAAATGTAATTAAGTCAACAACATCCGGGCATCATATGCATACCACCTATAATTTAAAAAAAAATCAACCACACTGCACATCTGCAGTACTTATAGAAGCTATTCAATGGGACGCTGATTTAAACACTAATAATGTAAACCAAGATTTTACCAAATTTGATTACAAGGTTTTGAAACCCACATTCCATTGTGCCGGAAAAAATTTAATATTCATCCTCCTTGGTTTGACGACCATCTGATTAATCTGAAGAATCGTAAATCTAAAGCCTATGTCAAGATGATTAAAAGTGGTTTAGAATCGGATAGGACTGCGTTTCTCCAATCTAATGAAGAATTTGATACATACTTCAAGGAAAAGCACCTCTCACATATTGCAGATGTACAACGAAGCCAACAACCAACCCTAAACAATTCTGGAAATACTTTAGATCCAAACTAGTAATTGATGACTATCCAACTAATATGTATTTGAACGATATTAAAACATCAGATCCCAAAAAACTTGCTGACATGTTTGCGGATTTTTTTCAACATGTATACAAACCTAAAAACAGTAATTGGTTTACAACTCAATCAAACTTAAATAATAATGAACTTATCAATTTACCGGTTATTAGTGATGAGGATATTTTATATGCACTTAATCAGTTTGGTGACGGATGTGGGCCGGATAATATTCTAACGTTTATATTTAAAAAAAAATGCTAATATTTTAGTAAAACCATTACGGAATATATACTCTCGTTAACATCCGGAATATTCCATGATACATGGAAAATATCTAAAGTTACACCTATATTTAAATCGGGTAAAAGAGAAGACATCACTTGTTATAGAGGGATATCAACCACTTCAACCATAGCAAAATTATTCGAACAGGTTGTATGCAACAGCTTTAAAGGAATCCTAGGTCAACATATATCACTCAGTCAGCATGGGTTTATGCCTAGAAGATGGTTGAATTTACCAACAAAGTTATTAATGAAATTGAAAACCGCAACCAAGCGGACGTAGTGTTTACTGATTTTAGTAAAGCATTTGACTCAATCTGCCATCACAAGGCTCTAGAAAGTCTTTACAACTTTGGCTTTGCATCCAACTTCATTAAATGGTTCAACTCATATTTGTCTAGTCGCGTACAATATGCGTCAATTGGAAGCGAAAAATCTAAAATAATCAAAGTAACGTCAGGAGTTACTCTGGGTTCCCATATTGGACCATGGATTTTTCTCGTTTTCATAAATGGTATAACTGAGGTCATAAAATACTCTAATCTTCACATATTCGCAGATGATATAAAAATTTATCATACAATCAAAGATATACATGACACTAAAACATTACAAGAAGACATCGAGAGATTCAGTGAATGGTGCCACAAAATTCTTTGCTGTTGAATATTGACAAATGCAAAGTAATGTCTTTTCATCGCAAGAGAAAACCGATTAACTTTGCTTACAACTTTAATAATACGGAACTGCAAAGAGTTAAAGAAATAATCGATCTATCTCCTATAGATACATTCGCTGACACAGATTCACATTCGCTGAAAATATGAGTTTTAACAACCACATTGACAAATACATTGCTAAAGCAAATTCTATGTTTGGTTTTGTTAAGCGTTGGACTGGAGAATTTACAAATTTGTCAAATTTATTCTCACTATATTTTGCGTATATAAGATCCCAAGTTGAATACGCATCAGTAATTTGGAGCCCGTATTATGCTAACCACATCAAAAGGATTGAAAGCATTCAAAAGAAATTTATGATCTTTATTTTAAAGAAAACTGACTGGGACTATGACCATAGCTTACCATTTCATGAGAATATAGCCCGCCTACCACCATACACGACAAGGTGTTTAGAGTGTAAAATTTGTACTCTGGAAAATAGACGCTTATTTTTAGACTCAGCTTTCATCGGCAACATCCTGCTTGGCCATATTGATTCACCTTACATATTGGAAAATACAGCTATCCATGTTCCAATCAAATCGCTGCGAAACCATCGATTTTTGGAGATAGTACGCCACTCAACTAACTATGGTGACAATTGCCCAATTAATAGACTTTCATCTCACAAAGGACTGCTTCAAAAGAACCTTGAAGAACTATTTTAAAAATTTTAAAACATAGTTTCAGTTTATTTTTTGTAAAAAATATCCTTTCAAATCTATTTTTTTTTTGAGAACTTCTAATCTGAAGTACTTAACTTTTAATTTTTAAAATTGTAAAATTTAAATTTTTTAATGTATGTAATAATCAAAATTGAATTGATTATTTGTTTTGCATATGAAATCATACTTGTAATGACTAAATCGATTTCTTTAATATAAATAAAAAATTTAAAAAAAAAAAAAATTTAATAACCGCGAGGAAAAACAAAACTGCTCTTGCTCGGAGGGCGAGGTTCTGAAAGAGAAAGAGAGAGAGAGAGAGAGATTTTTTTGCTAAAAAGTGATGACCACCCGATTGAAGATAGCTCAAGTTCCTGATGGCTTGGTGTTGGTACGGAATGATAACTGCAATATATTATATTTAAGTATTATTATGTTTTATTTTCTTAATTTCAATTTTAGCTTACCATTTTATAGTGATTATTTTTGTTTACACTTATTTTTGACACTTAAATTTTTTATTGTCAAACTCAGTAATACGAGGGTTGAACAGTTTTTTATAGTACATTTTTTTTATTTTAGCGTTAATTTGGACTTGTTGAAGGATTCGCATACAAAAGATGATTATTTATTATTATTTTCTTCGTTTGGGCTAGAGTCCCTTCTTAACAGCGTAACTAGACCATGTGCATATACCTGCGTTGATCATGTATTTTCTGAAACCTTTTGTAAACAATTTTCTATTGAACTTAAAAATTTGAATTTATTTGTGACTGATCATACTACTATTCATTTAACTTTAAAGTTAGGAAATAAATCTAAAAGAGGTCGTAGGTACGAACCGGTGCATTAAACAAAGATAATGGCCTTTCTGAGGCTTTGTGCTCTAGTGATTGGAGTGAAGTTTTTTCTTCGTTTGATCCCAATATCGCGTATTAAATTTTTATTGATAAATTTATTTTTAATCTTAATAACTTTAAAATTGTTAATATTAAAAGGAGTCACTTTAAGCTCAAGCCTATAGGATGAGCGGCTCTTTATTAAAACTGATAAATCATCGAAATCGTTTATTTAAAAAATTATTAAAAATTCGAAATAATGTTGTCCTCAAGAAAAAAATTGAAAAGCTGAATTCTAAGATTAAAATATTGGTTCCACTGAGAAAAGCAGGTTATTTTTAAAGTAAAAATAAGAAAAACTGACGCAAAAGAAATTGCGTCCGTATTTAATGACCATTTTATTAATATATACCTAATGTGATTATAAATAAAAATCATGAAAATATTATTATTGAAGATGTTGTTAGAAATAACATGGTTTTGTCTCGATACAGTAATCTAAATTTTTTCTTTTTTTCCAATTAGTGAATCAGAGATACTGTCAGCAGTAAATGAATTGAAATATTTTAATTCTTGTAGAGTTGGTAGGGTCTCAAATTCACTGGTAAAATATCTTATTTTCAGCATTACCCATATTTTAGAATTTATTTTTAATTTATGTTTTGAAAAGGGTGTGTTTCTTGATAAATTAAAAATTGGCATTGTTAAACCATTATATAAATAACGTATTGATCTTAACAATTATCGCCCAATTACGTTACTGAATACATTTTCGAAGATTTTTGAAAAAATTCTTAAATTTAGGTTGCTCAATTATTTTGAAAGAATACAATTTTTGGATAAGAGGCAGTTTGGTTTTATAAAACAATCAACGACCGAAAAAACACTTATTTCATTTCTTACTCCTATATATCATCATTTAAATGACAATCTAAAAGTGTCCTCACTATTTATTGATATTACAAAAGGTTTTGATACTGTCAACCATGCAATAATGTTAGATAAGTTATCACATATAGGTATCAGAGGCGCGGCACTTTCTCTTTTTCAGTCCTTTAAAAAGTTATTAATGTTGGGGTTCCCCAAGGCTCTGTCTTAGGGCCATTACTTTTTTTGATCTATTGTAATTCGATCTTTGATCTTAAACTGCGCATGGTAGTCTTGTTGCGTTTGCGGATGATATGGCGTTTCTATACTCCAGCTCAGATATGAATTCATTAAAATGTGCCATTAAAGATGACATGAGTTTGCTAAAGAAATGGTTCTACGTACATGATATGGTTCTTAGCTGCAAATTCAAAATTATGTATTTCAATGTGAGTTGTGCCATTCAAGATCCTAATCCAATATTTTTTCATTCACTGGCTTGCAATGAGTCTAATTGTAATACTCTTTGTGTCCTTATTGAAAACGTAAAATCATTCAAATATTTAGGTGTGAGCTTGGATTCCCAACTAAATTTTAAAGATCATATTGCCAACTTAAAAATAAAACTTAGACAAACATTAAGAACGTTTTTTTATTTGAGAAATATATGTAGTTCGAAATTTTTAAGATGCCTCTATTATGCATTGTTTGATTCGCATCTTCAGTATGGTATAATGTGTTGGGGTGGTATTTACTTGTCAAATATCAAACTCTTGATGACTATCCAAAAACGAGTTTTAAAAATTATGAATTATTTACCAAGGACCACGCCATCTTTGCCTTTGTTCGTGCATTTAAAAGTCTTACCTCTGCGCTACCTGTACGTTTTCAAGGTACTAAAAACTTCCCCGTGTGGACAGCTGTCAAAATTCCCCATCCAATTCCCTTAGTATTTCCCTATGCATATTCCACAAGCAACCAAAAGCCGTATTCTTGAAACATTCGAAACATAATTTTTTATTCTCCATTGTTAAATATTAAATTCACGACTTTTAAATTGTGACTAACTTCATAATATAGTAAATTTATTGTAGAGAAATTTCTATGTTATAATTGTCAAACTGACAATTCTAATTGTCAAACTGACAATTCTAATTGTCAAACTGACAATTCTAATTGTCAAACTGTCAATTTTAATTGTCAAACTGACAATTCTAAGCTAATTCTTACTTCTAACGCTTTGTTGTTTAAAATAAATACAGCTAGCTGTCACAATTCCCTGTGGGAATTTTTTTCCACATACATATACCCATTCGGAAATTTTCTCTTTTCAAGAATATACTAGATTTAAAATATCACATATTTTTTTTGAATTTTGACAGATATAAACACGAGGAATTTGATGTGGCATTCAAGAATACGGGCCCTGAACCGTATATGTTCCGGAACAAAAACAGAATTAAAAGTCCGCATCCAAATAAAGAACATTTTAAGTAATTTTTGCATACACTGCTCCGAAAATATAGCCAAGTACCGACCAACATTGTGAACGCAAATATATAATTACTAAATTTAGTCGATTATTAAAACATTGGTTATTTACAATTAGCAACATTGAAATTTTATTTGAAACATTAATTTAATTTATTTTAAGTTCATCGTGTATGTATAAAACTGTATTGTATGATGTGTCGCTATTTATTACGCAAATTAATCGTTTTGTGAATTTAAAAAAAATATTTTATTTTTTTATTTTATTGTATTTTAAACTATGCTCGTATGAACATTAGATTTTATTTATTAATTAAGTAACATAGCAGTGTGATGCTATGTCCCCGATACTTTTTAATCTTATGTTGGAGTACACTTTTCGTTAATCTGAAACACCTCAGCGCAACATCTAATATCGCCAGTCCAATCATGTGCTTACATATGCAGATGACATATGCGTGATTGGACTGAATCAGCAACTGAGTGATGGAAATACTTGATCCGCTTGTAGGGTTTTCAGTTTCTGTTGGACTCCAGTTCAATAAGTCCAAAACAAAATATATGATCTCTGGATATAGGGACAATGGCACACCAGATTTTAGTAGTGGCCCTCTTATCACTCACGATAACAGTGTGGATGAGGATATTAAAGTGCGGCTCGCAGCTGGCAGCCGCGCTTTGTATCTTCTAAGGCCACTGCTAAAATCTAAACACTTATAAAGTGCCGTGAAGCTGAAGCATTACAAAGCGTTGATCCGGCCCGTGGTAATTTTTGGATATGAAAGTGGGGCGCAGACGGATGAGTGCGAGAGATGGCTCCTTGCAATTGAGAGCAAAGTCATGCGGGTGATTTACGGCCAAACACGCGAAATAGATGGCACATTCCGAGCTCTATACAATTTCGAGATCAGAGATCTGATGAAGATCCCCGATATTGTACATGAAATAAGGTCCCAGCGAGTACGCTGGCTCGGTCACGTTCTGTCAATTTTACGTCTATATACGATTTAATAAATCCTATAAGGCTACTATTATAGTTTAAGTAATTACTCAGTATAGAAAGTAATGGTTAGTTAAATTCGCGATCGTGCATCTTAATTTATTTGTTTTTAGGTATAAACTCATATAGTGTTTACAATAAATGCAATTAAATGTATGTAGCGGCATGAGTCACTACATTACAAATACTCTTAGCAATAAAATTCAGATAAAAATGCAATAAAATTTTGTAAAATAATTAACAATTTAATTAGACTATATTTATTGATGTCGCAATTAATTTTTTTTTAATAAAGTGTTATGTAATCACATGTGATTTTGAGTCACAATATAACTTTCTATATAATTTCTAGATATGTTCTATGGCGAGATCCCTCCGTTGGTATGAAAAATGTTGGTTACGAATATCCACAAAGATTTTATTTCGCACCCAACTAAAATATTAATTTTACAAACCGCAAAAAAATCACGCCTCAACTGGTTAAACGAAATTCGATGAATAATAAAATTTAACACATAATAATTACAATATTATGATTGATCGTAAGCTTATGAAGTGTGAAGGTACAATGGTAAATAGACCATTACATTTTAGTGTTAGACATTGTGTCGCTATATAGTTTATAAAATAAATACACTTGTTATTACTGTGTTCGTTGTATATATGTATATGCATGAGTATGTAGTTTTATAAACTAATTCTATATATTGTTCTAAGTAAAATTGATTTATGCAATGCAAGGTTTATTTCAATTTACTGGTTTTTAATTTAATTTCAAAGTTAATTCTGTATTACTCGATAAACTAGATACATTGTGTAATTATTTGTCGTATTCATAATATTTATAAATTTGAGAAGGTCGAAAATTTTAGTTAACCAGTTTTGTATTTTTAATTAATGATAGCATACGAGTATATACATATTTGTTTCTTTTTGTCTAACATGTGGTTATATATATAGCTCGCTAATGCAATGTAAAAAGTAAAATGTAGACATAACCATCGTAAATGTATAAGTTAATTACTCTATAAGTTTATAGCTTAAAATAGAATTACGGCTAAATACGAGTAAATATGCTAATCAGCTTGTAATAAATTACAAATAAATATCTTAATTAAATATTTATGGAATTTATTTATGTTGTTTAAAATAAGTTTTTAATAACTACTTTACACATACAATACTAGCTACTTATATTAAGTATTGGGAAGCTTAAGAATTTTGTTTTTGCTTTTCTTAGCACACCTCCAGTTTGCTTTATTATATTATATTACAGCGTGTTTTATTTTAATTCGTAAACAAAATTAAAATCACGGCCGCATGCATATAGCAGGTATACTATATACTCGTATTAATGTAATAAAACTGATAATAAATTGTAATTGCTTTATTTTATATATATATATATATATATATAAATTATATAAACGTTTTCAATTTACCTGTAATTAAAATCTAATAAAATAATTTGATTATGGGTTAGAATTAGCAGGTGTTTCGGAAAATTCCATTTGGTTCACTATGGCTTTTATTATATTATGGAGTTAATTATCGGGAATGTAATTTTCATAATAATTCTGACGATGCATCATTATTATGTATATCCTTTTTTTAAAGCCAGTCATAAAATTTTTCAATTGTAAAAAGACATGATTCAATTAGTGATGAAGCATAAATTAAAAATATATATGTATATATTTTGAAAGTCACTTTTTTTCCAGAACTCGTTAATATACCAACTACCAATGAAGCTTTACTCTATTTAATTTAAAGCATTAATTCTTAAATTTTTTGTGTAAATATCCCTTTACAAAAACAACAATTAACATACCAATGCATTAGAAAAAGTACTTACATCTCTTTGCGCTTCTGCATCAGTACATAGCTATATTAGCCTTGTTTACTCTTCACAAGATGTTAGCCTTCCAACTAAGCTTACTGTCCAAGATTACGCCCAGAAATCCTATGCCGTTTAAGGTAGATGGGTCTACTACCGGGATTTTATATTTCCTGGTAGAGAGTACCAGTTCAGTTTTGGACGAGGTGATTACCAGTCCACATCTGATGCCCCACCTCGTTATCGCTACGTCATCTGCATAAGCTATCACTCTAATCCCTTCTCTCTCCAGCTCCAACAGCAACCCATTAATTGTTGTGCCAGAGAAGATGGGACAGTACCTCCCTGCGGGGTTCCCTTAACGAGGATTACGTATGGTGGATTCCCTCAGCTCACAGTTAACCATCCTGCCCTGCAGCATATGATTCACTAACCCACTTGTAGGGTAGACCACCCCAGGGAGCGACAATCCCTCCAGAAATGCCTCCGTCTTTATATTGTTACAGAGACTGTGCTTCGCCTCAAGGCTTTATGCTTGATCGAATATAAACATCTATCAGCCTTTACAAGGTTTTCAACAGAAAGAATGATAGAGTTAAACTTGATTTACATTTGACGACTTTCGACATCTACAAAAAGCCTGAGATACAATAATTAAAATTGATTAAAGCGAGAATGAGAAAAATATATCATCTGAAAAAAACAAAATCATACCGAAAAGATCCCAATAAACCAAAAAAAATAAAAAACAGATGAAAACGCAAAAAACATGTCGCGCTTCATCTGCTACTATAAACGTTCCTATTGACGTTTCCATTTTTATTTTATTATTTTACAACTTTATTTTACTAATTTTAAATTATGATCTGCTTAAATCGTCCAATGTAAAGCAAACTTTATGGGTTTTAAGACCTTTGGGTAGCCAAGTGAGCTTTTTCCCGCTTTCGGAATAAAGATCACTCTGACTGTCCATCTCCTCGAAATACAGACCATTTTCAAACACCCTTTGAAAATTATTTCCAGCCAAGAGACAATAATCGACGAGTTGTTTTAAATTTCCGCTGGTATAATTCGGTCAGGACCAGCCGATTTATTTCAAATTAAATGTATAATATTTTTATATAAAATGATATTATTAAACTAATTTTAATCGATTTAATTGTTGTCGAAGTTTTGTTTAATAATGGTGAAATACTGTATGTATGTGAAGTTAGCCCGAAAAACCATCCCGAAAAAGATGCAGTATAAGATAGCAGAAAATGTTCAGCAGAAAAAATGTATTTTTTCTACTCACCACCAAGAGCAGCACTATAGATAAAGAGAATTTTTTCTGCTGTAATTTTATTAACTAGCAGAAAAATTATAAATTTGTGCGTTATTTTAGAAGAATTTTTGTAACAACTAATTAAACGTTAGCAGAAAATTTGTAAACTTTTAATAAATTATTTGTACCAAACAAAATATTTTATATTTTGAACTACATGCCAATTATTTTATTAATAATTTCTCATAAAAAAACCAATATGTAACCAATATGTCGTGCTGATTTTCTGGTAGCTGAGATCATGACACATCTACAAGGGTAGTTTAAGAAAAATCGTTCGAGTCAGAAGAGCTCCATAATTTTTTGAAATCTCGGCCATATGAAATTTTTCAGTTTTTTGACCATAATGTATGGAAATACCCCGTGTAACCAGTATGCCATGCTGTTTTTCTGGTAGCTGGGATCAAAACACACCTGCAGGAGCAGTTTAAGAAAAATCGTTTGAGTCAGAAGAGCTCCAGAATTTGCATTTTTTTCATGCGGTTTTTCTGGTAGCTGGGATCAAAACACACCTACAGGAGCAGTTTAAGAAAAATCGATGGAGTCAGAAGAGCTACAGAATTTTTTGAAATCTCGGCCATATGAAATTTTTCAGTTTTTTGACCATAATGTATAGAAATACCCCCCTGTAACCAGTGTGTCATGCTGTTTTTCTGGTAGCTGGGATCAAAACACACCTACAGAAGCAGTTTAAGAAAAATCGTTTGAGTCAGAAGAGCTCCAGAATTTTTTGAAATCTCGGCCATATGAAATTTTTCAGTTTTTTGACCATAATGTATGGAAATACCCCATGTTACCAGTGTGCCATGCTGTTTTCTGGTAGCTGGGATCAAAACAAACCTACAGGAGCAGTTTAAGAAAAATCGTTTGACTCAGAAGAGCTCCAGAATTTTTTGAAATCTCGGCCATATGAAATTTTTCAGTTTTTTGACCATAATGTATGGAAATACCCCCCTGTAACCAGTGTGCCATGCTGTTTTTCTGGTAGCTGGGATCAAAACACACCTACAGGAGCAGTTTAAGAAAAATCGATGGAGTCAGAAGAGCTCCAGAATTTTTTGAAATCTCGGCCATATGAAATTTTTCAGTTTTCTGACCATAATGTATGGAAATACCCCCCTGTAACCAGTGTGCCATGCTGTTTTTCTGGTAGCTGGGATCAAAACACACCTACAGGAGCAGTTTAAGTAAAATCGTTCGAGTCAGAAGAGCTACAGAATTTTTTGAAATCTTGGCCATATGAAATTTTTCAGTTTTCTGACCATAATGTATGGAAATACCCCCTGTAACCAGTGTGCCATGCTGTTTTTCTGGTAGCTGGGATCAAAACACATCTACAGGAGCAGTTTAAGAAAAATCGTTTGAGTCAGAAGAGCTCCAGAATTTTTTGAAATCTCGGTCGTATAAAATTTTTCAGTTTTTTGACCATAATGTATGGAAATATTTGCCTGTAACCAATGTGTCATGCTGTTTTTCTGGTAGCTGGGATCAAAACACACCTACAGGAGCACTTTAAGAAATTCGTTTGAGTCAGAAGAGCTCCAGAATTTTTTGAAATCTCGGCCATATGAAATTTTTCAGTTTTTTGACCATAATGTATGGAAATACCCCATGTAACCAGTGTGCCATGCTGTTTTTCTGGTAGCTGGGATCAAAACACACCTACAGGAGCAGTTTAAAAAAAATCGTTCGAGTCAGAAGAGCTCCAGAATTTTTTGAAATCTCGGCCATATGAAATTTTTCAGTTTTCTGACCATAATGTATGGAAATACCCCCCTGTAACCAGTGTGCCATGCTGTTTTTCTGGTAGTTGGGATCAAAACACACCTACAGGAGCAGTTTAAGAAAAATCGATGGAGTCAGAAGAGCTCCAGAATTTTTTGAAATCTCGGCCATATGAAATTTTTCAGTTTTTTGACCATAATGTATGGAAATACCCCCTGTAACCAGTGTGCCATGCTGTTTTTCTGGTAGCTGGGATCAAAACACACCTACAGGAGCAGTTTAAGAAAAATCGTTTGAGTCAGAAGAGCTCCAGAATTTTTTGAAATCTCGGTCGTATAAAATTTTTCAGTTTTTTGACCATAATGTATGGAAATATTTGCCTGTAACCAATGTGTCATGCTGTTTTTCTGGTAGCTGGGATCAAAACACACCTACAGGAGCACTTTAAGAAAAATCGTTCGAGTCAGAAGAGCTCCAGAATTTTTTGAAATCTCGGCCATATGAAATTTTTCAGTTTTTTGACCATAATGTATGGAAATACCCCATGTAACCAGTGTGCCATGCTCTTTTTCTGGTAGCTGGGATCAAAACACACCTACAGGAGCAGTTTAAGAAAAATCGTTCTAGTCAGAAGAGCTACAGAATTTTTTGAAATCTCGGCCATATGAAATTTTTCAGTTTTCTGACCATAATGTATGGAATTACCCCCCTGTAACCAGTGTGCCATGCTGTTTTTCTGGTAGCTGGGATCAAAACACACCTACAGGAGCAGTTTAAGAAAAATCGTTTGAGTCAGAAGAGCTCCAGAATTTTTTGAAATCTCGGTCGTATAAAATTTTCCAGTTTTTTGACCATAATGTATGGAAATATTTGCCTGTAACCAATGTGTCATGCTGTTTTTCTGGTAGCTGGGATCAAAACACACCTACAGGAGCAGTTTAAGAAAAATCGTTTGAGTCAGAAGAGCTACAGAATTTTTTGAAATCTTGGCCATATGAAATTTTTCAGTTTTCTGACCATAATGTATGGAAATACCCCCCTGTAACCAGTGTGCCATGTTGTTTTTCTGGTAGCTGGGATCAAAACACACCTACAGGAGCAGTTTAAGAAAAATCGTTTGAGTCAGAAGAGCTCCAGAATTTTTTGAAATCTCGGTCGTATAAAATTTTTCAGTTTTTTGACCATAAGGTATGGAAATACCCCCCTGTAACCAGTGTGCCATGCTGTTTTTCTGGTAGCTGGGATTAAAACACATCTACAGAAGAGCTCCAGAATTTTTTGAAATCTCGGCCATATGAAATTTTTCAGTTTTCTGACCATAATGTATGGAAATACCCCCCTGTAACCAGTGTGCCATGCTGTTTTTCTGGTAGCTGGGATCAAAACACACCTACAGGAGCAGTTTAAGAAAAATCGTTTGAGTCAGAAGAGCTCCAGAATTTTTTGAAATCTCGGTCGTATAAAATTTTTCAGTTTTTTGACCATAATGTATGTAAATATTTGCTTGTAACCAGTGTGTCATGCTGTTTTTCTGGTAGCTAGTATCAAAACACACCTACAGGAGCCAAGAAAGTTATAAAGAACTACGCTTTGAAAGATCTAAGACTATAGTGGCTTGCTACATTCAGTTGTCGTTTGGCGAAGAACTTCATTAGCGAGCGTAATTTGGAATGAACTAATAATGCTCTTTCTTTGAAAAAGGACCAAGTAAGAATTTTGTACGTTTCATGGTTGATTTAACGGGCATCTCCATCGAATGGGTTTATCTCACGGTGTTATTTGTGAGGACTGTCTTGAGGAATATGATGACTACTTGCACTTTGTGTGCAGTTGTGCAACTTTAAATATTCTTCGGCTTCAGGTTTTCAGCTGTAGATCTATTAATGTAGATCAGTTGTCCTCCATACCTTGGTTCAAACTTGTACAGTTTGCTAAGGCTGCAGTGCGCTTCTGCGAACTATGATAGAATGCTGGGTTTGCACCATGGGCCGTCCCGGCATTGAGTGCGGAATCCGTATGGGTTTCAACCAATTAAAAAATAAAAATAAAAACTATTAGAATGAAGGAGATGGTCGATATATTTAGTTAGGTGAAGCCAAAAATGTAGAAAAGCTACTGCACATTCGAATATCGATTGGTAAATTATTAAAAATTATTGGATATTGAAAGTTGTTTCAAGACGGGTCCCATCAAATCATTTAATTGCCGTTAAGATCGATACTCACACTGCATTTATTTAACATAAACCGTAGCGAATTTCGTTGCAAAAATGCTCGAACGATCAGATACTTGTGTCAGATATTTTTATAGCTTTATAATGTGTCAGATATTTTTATAGCTTCCTTAAGAAATAGACACAAGTGAATGCGAAAGGAGTGCAGATAAAATCATTGACAAACATCTACAAATGTAGTATATTGATAACAAATAAATTTTTATATATCAATGAATCTCTTTTTTACAAGTTCGAGTTCATTGGGTTTAATCTCTTTGTGTTTTCACGTAAGGTTTAACTCTCTATTCAGAGTTCTTTTCAACTTTCCCTCACGGTACTTTTTCGCTATCAGTCTCATGGTTATATTATGTCGTAGATGGAGTTTACCACCAACTTGGTGCTTAACACAACTCTCTAGAGATATCTTCTAATACAAGTTTATATTTACTACGGGTCTGACACTCTCTGTGGGTAAATGGCCCCATTTAAGATGGACTTGAATCTATAATCAAAATGCATAATATGACAGACATTCCTTTACATTGAATTTCCATTCTACCAATAATCAGTAAAAGGATTTAATGCTGAGGAAATTCCAAGGGTCACAAAATTATCAAAGCTCGCGTTATCGTTGCTAACAGGATCCTTAACTTAATCACAAAGAGAAATTAACCATCCTTTTAACGACTTTCCCTGAAAAAAAAAAGTCTGGGATGTATAAATGTAAAAACATTCTGGGCTGAACCCACTGTACAAATTAAATAATTTTAAAAATTCTGGGATGGATTTTTTACGCACATGTTGTCAGAGGAATTTTTAAAAAATCCCGATGAAATCCTGCGATTTCTTCAAGGGGGTCCCATAACGCAAAGTAGATGGTACATATCGGGCTCTGTACAATTTCGAGATCAGTGACCTGATGAAGATCCCCGATATTGTACATGAAATAATCTCTTCTCATGAAAGAAGAGCCACAATGTAGAAAACGACTTGGTTTCTTCAGATTGTCTAAGACAATATGAAGACCAAGCTTAGGATCGAAACCGTTGGAGCCAAATTGTTGACACAGTAAGGAGCCAGTAATGGCAACAAACTATTATTTTTAATATTGATAAAATAAATATGTACATACATATATGTACTCGTATATGTATGTATTTTAATAAATTTATATGTGCATTTCACTCAGTAACCTAATTTTCCATTTAAAACAATTTAAATACCTTTATGCTGCATAGGAAGAGATCATCATATTATTCGTCTTTTTAATACTTCACGTAAAAGCAAATGAAAAAAATTAATCATTCTTGCGCATCCCTACAAATATGAACTTGAATGTTCTATTCCTACATAGAACACAAAACTTTTAATAGCAAACCAAATTTTGTCTCCTCATTTCAATTACAGTTTTATTATCATGATCATTAAAAGAAAAAATAGTATACATATGTACAAAATAAATGGTCGAAATGTTTCTTATTCGCTTAAAGGGCATGTTCGTTATTATTTTTTAATTATATTATGATATGATCCCGTATAAAAGTTATCGGATATAGAAAGATAAACGAAAATATGAATAAGAAAAATAAGTATATAAAATTTCAATTATTAGTTCATTCCAAATTACGCTCGCTAATGAAGTTCTTCGCCAAACGACAACTGAATGTAGCAAGCCACTATAGTCTTAGATCTTTCAAAGCGTAGTTCTTTATAACTTTCTTGGCTCCTGTAGGTGTGTGTTTGAATACCAGCTACCCGAAAAACAGCATGGCACACTGGTTACAGGGGGGTATTTCTATACATTATGGTCAAAAAACTGAAAAATTTCATATAGCCGAGGTTTCAAAAAATTCTGGAGCTCTTCTGACTCAAACGATTTTTCTTAAACTGCTCCTGTAGATGTGTTTTGATCCCAGCTACCAGAAAAACAGCATGGCACACTGGTTACAGGGGGGTATTTCCATACATTATGGTCAGAAAACTGAAAAATTTCATATGGCCGAGATTTCAAAAAATTCTGGAGCTCTTCTGACTCGAACGATTTTTCTTAAACTGCTCCTGTAGATGTGTTTTGATCCCAGCTCCAGAAAAACAGCATGGCACACTGGTTACAGTGGGGTATTTCCATACATTATGGTCAAAAAACTGAAAAATTTCATATGGCCGAGATTTCAAAAAATTCTGGAGCTCTTCTGACTAGAACGATTTTTCTTAAACTGCTCCTATAGATGTGTTTTGATCCCAGCTACCAAAAAAACAACATGGCACACTGGCTACAGGGGCGTATTTCCATACATTATGGTCAAAAAACTGAAAAATTTCATATGGCCGAGATTTCAAAAAATTCTGGAGCTCTTCTGACTTCATCGATTTTTCTTAAACTGCTCCTATAGATGTGTTTTGATCCCAGCTACCAGAAAAACAGCATGGCACACTGGTTACAGGGGGTATTTCTATACATTATGGTCAAAAAACTGAAAAATTTCATATGGCCGAGGTTTCAAAAAACTCTGGAGCTCTTCTGACTCAAACGATTTTTCTTAAACTGCTCCTGTAGATGTGTTTTGATCTCAGCTACCAGAAAAACAGCATGGCACACTGGTTACAGGGGGGTATTTCCATACATTATGGTCAGAAAACTGAAAAATTTCATATGGCCGAGATTTCAAAAAATTCTGGAGCTCTTCTGACTCAAACGATTTTTCTTAAACTGCTCCTGTAGATGTGTTTTGATCCCAGCTCCAGAAAAACAGCATGGCACACTAATTACATGGGGTATTTCTATACATTATGGTCAGAAAACTGAAAAATTTCATATGGCCGAGATTTCAAAAAATTCTGGAGCTCTTCTGACTCAAACGATTTTTCTTAAACTGCTCCTGTAGATACGTTTTGATTCCAGCTACCAGAAAAACAACATGGCACACAGGCTACAGGGGGGTATTTCCATACATTATGGTCAAAAAACTGAAAAATTTCATATGGCCGAGATTTCAAAAAATTCTGTAGCTCTTCTGACTCGAACGATTTTTCTTAAACTGCTCCTGTAGATGTGTTTTAATCCAAGCTACCAGAAAAACAGCATGGCACACTGGTTACAGGGGGGTATTTCCATACATTATGGTCAAAAAACTGAAAAATTTCATATGGCCGAGATTTCAAAAAATTCTGTAGCTCTTCTGACTCGAACGATTTTTATTAAACTGCTCCTGTAGATGTGTTTTGATCCCAGCTACCAGAAAAACAGCATGGCACACTGGTTACAGGGGGGTATTTCCATACATTATGGTCAAAAAACTAAAAAAATTCATATGGCCGAGATTTCAAAAATTTCTGGAGCTCTTCTGACTCAAACGATTTTTCTTAAACTGCTCCTGTAGGTGTGTTTTGATCCCAGCTACCAGAAAAACAGCATGGCACACTGGTTACAGGGGGGTATTTCCATACATTATGGTAAAAAAACTGAAAAATTTCATATGTCCGAGATTTCAAAAAATTCTGGAGCTCTTCTGACTCCATCGATTTTTCTGAAACTGCTCCTGTAGATGTGTTTTGATCCCAGCTACCAGAAAAACAGCATGGCACACTGGTTACAGGGGGGTATTTCCATACATTATGGTCAAAAAATTTAAAAAAATTCATATGGCCGAGATTTCAAAAAATTCTGGAGCTCTTCTGACTCCATCGATTTTTCTGAAACTGCTCCTGTAGATGTGTTTTGATCCCAGCTACCAGAAAAACAGCATGGCACACTGGTTAAAGGGGGGTATTTCTATACATTACGGTCAAAAAACTGAAAAATTTCATATGGCCGAGATTTCAAAAAATTCTGGAGCTCTTCTGACTCGAACGATTTTTCTTAAACTGCTCCTGTAGATGTGTTTTGATCCCAGCTACCAGAAAAACAGCATGACACACTGGTTACAGTGGGGTATTTCCATACATTATGGTCAAAAAACTGAAAAATTTCATATGGCCGAGATTTCAAAAAATTCTGGAGCTCTTCTGACTCGAACGATTTTTCTTAAACTGCTCCTGTAGATGTGTTTTGATCCCAGCTACCAGAAAAACAGCATGGCACACTGGTTACAGGGGGGTATTTCCATACATTATGGTCAAAAAACTGAAAAATTTCATATGGCCGAGATTTCAAAAAACTCTGTAGCTCTTCTGACTAGAACGATTTTTCTTAAACTGCTCCTGTAGATGTGTTTTGATCCCAGCTACCAGAAAAACAGCATGGCACACTGGTTACAGGTGGGTATTTTCATACATTATGGTCAAAAAACTGAAAAATTTCATATGGCCGAGATTTCAAAAAATTCTGGAGCTCTTCTGACTCAAACGATTTTTCTTAAACTGCTCCTGTAGATGTGTTTTGATCCCAGCTACCAGAAAAACAGCATGGCACACTGGTTGCAGGGGGGTATTTAAATACATTATGGTCAAAAAACTGAAAAATTTCATATGGCCGAGATTTCAAAAAATTCTGGAGCTCTTCTGACTCAAAAGATTTTTCTTAAACTGCTCCTGTAGATGTGTTTTGATCCCAGCTACCAGTACAGGGGGGTATTTCTATACATTATGCTAGGTTATTTAATTTACTAAAAGTTTACAAATTTTCTGCTAACGTTTTATTAGTTGTTACAAAAATTCTTCTAAAATAACGCACAAATTTATAATTTTTCTGCTAGTTAATAAAATTACAGCAGAAAAAATTCTCTTTATCTATAGTGCTGCTCTTGGTGGTGAGTAGAAAAAATACATTTTTTCTGCTGAAAATTTTCTGCTATCTTATACTGCATCCGAAAAAGGCCTTTTCAATTTTGGTATGTGTCTATGCTTAATTTTACACTAGTCCGAAAAAATATATGAAAAAATGTAAGAAAAATGCATAGCATCCCAAATTTTAAATTGGTGAACATTTTTAAGTAAAAAGTTAAACAGATAAATGAGCCGGGTAAATTATCGACATTTTTAGAACCATTGATGCATTTTTATCGTTTCAGTATTAATAAACAAAATACGAATCAATACCAAAATGTATAATTTTTTTGCCCAATCCAAAAAATAATTCCTGGGCTATGGTCTATTTCTTTATAATTTTTGGGCAAAATCCTAAAGATAACCCCATTTGGGTTATGGTCATCTCAAAATAGGTACATTCATCCCACAAACAATGACATATAGCCAATTTTCGTATCATGGAGCTAAAGATTTTGTCTAGGGTCGTAATAATAGTTTCAAAAGTATTTTTATACGAATTTTATGAAATCTTTTTAATTTTTGGGGAATAATCCTAGAGATAACCCCTCTGGGTTATGGTCTTTAAAAATAGGTACATTCATCCCACAAGTAATGACATATAGCGTTTCTTCGTACCATGGAGCTAAAGTTTTCGTCTAGGGTCATTTGTACTAATAGATTCGACAGAACGTATACGAATTATATGAAATCTTTAAAAGTTTTGGGGGAAAATCCTAGAAATAACGCGAGCATCACGCCAGAAATCCCATTTTAGAAAATGTAAATATATTATATTTTTTATACTTGGAATTGATTGTGCCAATTTGTACCTTTCGCTAAAAAATTTGTGGATTACTTTAAGAAATACGAAATGTCTATTGACGAGATTATCACACCACAAAACCAATATTTTCCCTCAATATATTACTTACATTTTTAAATAATTTACGGTTGTCCCACATTGGGCATCACTAAATTATTTTGCCACACAATCTATAATTACTAGAAAAGGCCAAAATCGGCCAACTGTGAAGTCAATATCTCAATATAAATATTTTATGATCAAGTCATAGAAACGGGACTGATTGAAACAGATTATAATACTTATTTTGGCAAAATTTCGCGTTTGTGCATACTCTACATTAGCTAGAATCGGCCATAGAGTATCCAGAAAATACCAAATTTACGGTTTTCTGGAACAATTGTATAGATGATTTCTGGACAACCCAACTTTTATCACGGGACTAATTGAAACAAACTATAATACACAGTTTGGTCCAGTATCGCAATTGTATATACTTTATTTTGGCTAGAATCGGCCATAGAGTATCTAGTAAATACCAAATTTACGGTTTTCTGGAACAGTTGTATGGATGATTTCTGAAAAAATTGATAAAAAAAGATATAAAGATTTCATATAGATCGTATACGTACTGTCGAATCTATTAGTACAAATGACCCTAGACGAAACCTTTAGCTCCATGATACGAAGATAGCCTATATGTCATTTTTTGTAAGATCAATATACCTATTTTTAGACACCGTAACCCAGAGGGGGTTATCTCTAGGATATTCCCCAAAAAATTATAAAGATTTCATAAAATTCGTATAAAAATACTTTTGAAACTATTATTACAAACGACCCTAGACGAAACTTTTAGCTACATGATACGAATATAGGCTATATGCCATTTTTGTAGGATGAAATAAGATAATTCTTATGCAAACACAAAATAGTATTTTAGTAGCATAACTAATTGCTGATCATGTTAAAGATATAGCCATTGCAAGTGACTCTCCCCTGTGTGAGTGCCCATTTCATTATATTTCAGTTGGTCAACCATTAATCCGTCCGACGGTTTAAGCACTAACTACACATTAGATCTCCATATCACATTATACCTTTGTATGTTCAATTCAATATAGCAAAGTAATTTTAACACTTATTTCTTCGACTACTTTGAAAAATTTGCAAAATGTTTTATAATTGTTTATCACTGGTCTACATACGACTTCATACGTTTGATGTTTTTGTTTTTATCTCCTATCGGTCACGCCATTCCGATAAACACTCAAAGTTTAAAATCCTCCTATACTGTTTTGTTGTACATATTTTATTTTGATCAGAGCCAGTTCTATCCATAATTAAATCAATTAAGTAGTTAGAATTCTCCAACTCCATTTTCGGACAAACACTTTCTCTGATGAATATGTATAGTATATGGCAAACTTGGTCTCTGAATTTACTTATCTTGTCAGCTTGATATTATTCTGATATGAAAAGTCCAAATACCTCCGTCCTCTTTCCCATATTTCGTGTGTTTCGTTGTAAACCCAAGATGCTGGTTACTAAAAATTTATACACATATTTGTCTCGTATAGTTAGGGTGACCAAAGAAAATATCTCTACCATTGAAGATATACTCATGGTTTTGAAGGAGTATTATTGTTTTAACAATTAAAAGTAGATTTAACTATAGTTTATGAGGTTCCAATCTGAACTAGGTGTGGTGGTTTGTAGGTTAGCTAGAAATACAGTGTGCTGTGCTGTACTAAAGCATTTGTAGCTAAATGGGTTCAAACGAATTTAAGAGTGGTAAATCCAGTAGAAACTGCGATAACATCAGCTTTCGCTGAAGAATTTATCAGAGCACATTTCAGATTTGTTAGTTACCTATTTCTAAATCGGCATTAAAAATTTAAAAATAAAGGCAAAATTTGCTGAGTCTTCATACTGTCTAAGACAATCTGAAGAGGCCAAGTCGTTCTCTACATCGTGGAGCCATCGTCGCCTGCAACGACCGCTGCGACTACCATATGGTGGCTCTCCTTTCAGAGATCGCTGCACAATTCGTTCCGAATCAGCACGCAGAACGTGACCGAGCCAGCGTACTCGCTGAGATCTTACTTCATGTACAATATCGGGGATCTTCATCAGAGCTCTGATCTCGAAATTGTACAGAGCTCCGTATGTACCATCTCTCAAATGTAAGGAGTCATCTCGTACTCATCCGTCAGCGCCAACTTTCATATCCAAACATAACAACGGGCCTGATCAACGCTTTGTAAAGCTTCAGCTTCACGGCCCTTGATAAGTGTTAAGATTTTAGCAGTGGCCTTAGAGGACTTCTTATATAAAAAATCAAAATGGATACAAAAATCAAAATGAATTTAAAATTTGAAGCCAATTTCAAAATTCGAGAGTTCGATGTAGTTAGGACTCGTAAATACCCGATAATATTAGTTAAATATTTTATTAGATAAATATTTTTTAAATAAATAAAAATGGTTTTTAATGTTTCTTTTGTTTTAAAGCAAATAATTATTTGTAATTTATTTATTTCAATATAATCATAATTTCAACAAAAGAGTTGTGTTCCTTAATTAAATCCGTAGATCAAGTTGATCTGTAGTCCATTCAATATCACATCAGGCAAATGGCCTCCACAGCTTTTCTGACACATACGCACTTTTTTATCGAAATTCTCGATGACCTTTTTGCATTAATGTGGCTGAATTTCGTTGATGCAGCGTTTAATTTCCTCCTGTAATGCACGGGTGGTTGTGGGTTTGTTGAACTAGACCTTTGACTAATGGTCTCATGCAGTAATTGAATTCTTCCACGGGATGTATGGCATGTCGCGATAGCGAGCACCAGTAACAGTTACTGCTTGACCAGCCTCATTTTCAAAAAAGTATGGTCCAATGATGCCTCCAGCCCAAAATCCGCACCAAACAGTGACACGCTGTGGATGCATTTGTTTTTCGACAATCACATGTGGGTTGTCCGTACCCCAAATGCAGCAATTTTGGCGATTAACAAAGCCACTAAGGTGAAAATGTGCTTCATCGCTTAGGATGATTTTGCTAGAAAAGTCAGCATCCACTTGTTGATGCTCAATAATCCATTCAACGAACTCTCTTCGCTGTGCATGGTCATTAGGCTTCAGTTGTTGTGTTAATTGAATTTTGTAAGTATAAAGACGCAGATCTTTAGTGAGTATACGCTGCAGAGAGCTTCTTGAAATTTACAATTCTTGTCCACGACGCCGAATTGATGTTCCTGGATTTTCACCAACACTCTCACGCACTTTTCTCACAGTCTCCTTGAATTTTTCAATTAATCTTTTAACAGTTGACGAAGTTAAAACACTATTCCGATCATATTTTGTATGAAATTTTGGAACTGCGGCTGCCAAACTTTCATTATTTTTAAGATATTCTTCAATAATGAAAATACATTGTTCTATCGTGTAACGACACATTTTTACTAACCCTAACCTCTCATCTGTCAATTTTTTTGATGTTGCCAACACTGCACAAATGGCGGCAAATTCAAATCTTGCGTTAATTTTGGGACACCCTTTATGGATGAAATCGCGGAGAAATTACCATATAGCATGGGCGTTTAACATTACGGTTAAACTAAAATCTGTCTGAGAAATTCATGTACTTCAAAGTTTTACAAATCGAAATGTTCAATCCAAATCAACAACTAACGAACAGCCAACAAACTGCCTTTATCAGCGCTAAAAACACCTGTTCGCTGGCTGTTGATGTGGAGCACCTATAAATGGTCTAAAATTGGATTTGGCTTATCACTATTATTTATAAGTGCAAAAATTATTTGTTGCTTGGTTGGAACGTCTTCAAATATTTATATTTTGTAAAACATACTCTTTTTATAACCAATTATAACTATTGGATTGAAATTTGCATAAAACTCTCCAATTTATAAATATTTGTAACAAAATTGCATATTTTGAGGTTTTATAAACGTATACGAAATTCGTCCAATTTAAGGTTACTCAAATATGTAGAAATACTCTGGAGGTCCTATTCTTTTACAGGAATTAAACTTGAATTCAAACCATAGATAATTTTTAAACATATAAACAAACTGCTTGTAATTCTTATTAAAATGAATCGTAAAGTTAAATTAATTTCCTTCTTTCACGCAAAAACATATTATAGACAAAAATACTAATTTTCTAAATCAAATAATACGTGAAATTAGATTAGATCATTTTATTTTCAATATCAACACCAAAATTAAACGGTTTATTAATTCAATATATTTATGTATACGGGTATGTACCAAATATTAGTAGATCTATTTAGAAAATATAATTTTATCGACATAAAAATAGAAAATCGATTATTTGTTTTGTATGATTCATTGAACAAGGTTTAATAACTAAAATAGCTCTATAGCTAAATACCATTTCATGTGTATGTTTGAGCGCGTGAACAAGATATATACGATAAAAATGTATCATTTGCATATGAAGGTCTTGAAATTATCTCAAGTGTAGAAATTAAATTCAATAGTGCGAGCTATTCAAAAGTTATATGGAATGAAAATATTTACCTTGAACAATGTCAAATCTTATGGTTTTAGTGCGAAACCTTCGATTTATAATTCGTTACGAATCCAATAAAAAAATATTAAAGAAATGCTGTTTTATGGTTTTTATGCAAATATTTCATATTTGTTCAACACGTTTTATTCAATTTTTTGCCGAATTGTGAAAGAAAGTTTTGTTTTATATTTTTTTTCTATATATTAGCCTGGTTTGGTTCAAATTGAATATGAACAATACAATAGGAAATGAATAAAATGTTTTTATTGTCTTTGGAAAATTCTATTACGAACTGCGTAACTCAAGTTGAGAAATTTATTTGATTTTATCACGTAAATATTTTCTGAAAATGATTTGCATTAGACTTCAACCAATCCCAATAATACACCGATCACATATATGTAATTCATTTCTTTATCTGCATTCCTTCTTAGTTACCAAATTCTATTAAAAATATACGAGAAAAGACCGCTTACCCAAGGAGGCAAACGTATTAAAATGTTATACGATCCTATTTAAAATAATTTGTACAACTCAAATTTCATTACAACGTAACACCAAACTTTGTTATAAATGTCCACCACAAAGCAATGGAAATTTCTTTGGAATTTGTTTACTAATAAAATTGACGTGGAAACTCGCTTAAACAAGAAGAATGCTAAAGTAACTGAGTTCGAATTGTCTTCAAATGACCTTAACAAGGATACCATATATTGTAAAGGGCAGTATATATATAGTTGACACTATATATACAAATTTCAGTAAGCTTTCGAATCGATCGATCCATATCAAAGTAATTCAAAATTCTGGACTTTCGTAGAGCTCCTTTTCATGGATATCATATTTGGACATCATTATTATGACAACAATCTACCATATTATGCCAATATTTCTCTTCCATTGAAATAACGGAAGAACACAACTGGGTGCTTCAATGATTAGAGGAAATGTGCTGCTGCGACACATTGGCTCACCGTATATCCTGGAATACATCTGCCTTCTTGTTCCAACCAAGATTACTCGTCAGATTAATTTAATTTAATTGAGCCAACATCGTTCTGTGTATGGTGAAAATGAACCCATCAACCGAATGGCCAAACAGTTGAAAGAGCTTTTGACTTCGCATTTTCTAATGACACCTTAAAGTATCATTTACATTGTATTTGTGGATAATATCCATGTTTTGTGCAATTATATCACTAATATTGGTGTTATTCAAATTTATAAAATTAAACGAGAATTTTCTTTTGTATTGGCCTAGTTCAGAACTTTATCCAAAAACTTTATAATTCCATTTCCACTCAACTTGTCAAGTTTCATGGTAATCGGTCAATAATTGGATGTTCCAGATGGCCATATCCTAGAATTGTATCCAAAAATCATTTTACAATCACATGAACATTCAATTTGTCTAGTTCCATGATAAACGGGTAAAGAATTGGCTTCCGTTCCATAGACGGCCATATTCCAGAAGACGGCCATTTTACAATCCCATTTCCATTCAACTTGTCAAATTTCATGATAATCGGTCAATGATTGGCCTAGTTTCGTTCCATATGGCTGTATTCCAGAACTTTATCCAAAAATCATTTAACAATCCCATTTCCATCAAATAATTCGAATTCATTATAATCCGTATAGTCGTAGTGTAGTTTCCACTAGTGTAGTTAGTGATTGTAGAGAATTTTAAGCTGCCTTTGTGTGCCATCAAATAATAATAAAATGTCAATATTTAATGAGATTTTGTAATGTATTCTTTTCTTCATTAAAAATGTGTTGTTTTTCGAGGTCATTAATGAATATTTCTGCTGATGTACCAGATAAGGGATTTCCCATTGGAAGGCCATCAAGTTGTTTGAAATATTTACCATTATGTTGAAAATAACTTTGGTTTGTTATTATTTGCAGTAGGTCGATCAGCTGCTCTACTTCTGTTTTATCCATGTCGTTTTTTATTAGCAGTTTTTTAATATTTCATTTACTGGAATAATACGATGCATGTTGGTGATGTCGAATGAAGCACATTTTCCATTTGTTATTATTTGCAGTAGGTCGATCAGCTGCTCTACTTCTGTTTTATCCATGTCGTTTTTTATTAGCAGTTTTTTAATATTTCATTTACTGGAATAATACGATGCATGTTGGTGATGTCGAATAAAGCACATTTTCCATTTTTTGGTATATTTTACTTTTAAGCTGTATATTGTTTTTAATTGAAAATGTTTGTTCTGTTTTTAATTTATCACAAGTACTTATTTAAATGATTTGAAAGTTTATATAATGGGGCTGTTGTGCAATTTATCAGTAGTCTAATTGGAGTTCCTTCTTTATGTATTTTTGGTAAACCTTTTAACAGTGGTACTTATGGTTTTATCAATTTTAACCGATATCTGTCTTTTGTATCAATAACTTTGTTGCATTTGTTTATAAAACTGTCTACTTCTAATTTGTATAATGCCGTAGGATCATATTGTTCTATGTTGTTGCTGTAAATGTACTGCTCTACTTTTGCATTATATTCAGTGATTGGCATTATTACTACAGAATTTCCTTTGCCTGCTTTTGTGAATATTGCTAGGTTCTAAAATATTTTCGTGTTCATCTTTTCCATTGTTTTATTTTCTTCAGTGTGATTGGTATCAGTGTGATTATTGGTTCGAATTGGTGTGTGGTTTATGAGTTGTTGAACGATAGTTCTTGGTGGGTTATCCCGGTGTTGTACTTGTGTTTTTACAGTTGCATACCCAATTTGTAGAAGTTACATTTGTTCTTCGTTTTTATTTTGTATTGGAGTATATTTGAGATCTTTATTTAATAAAGTTGTTTCTTTTTCGGTGAACATGATGTTTGTATTATTTTGGATTCTCCGGTAAAATTTGTGTGTTGGCTATGTGTTGTTTGTGATGTTTTGTATTTTCTGAAAACGTAACGTAACCTTCCCATTTAAATGTTAATTGTTCTCCTTTTATTTTCATATTAATATCCGTTTGATGTTGTATTTTATATATTATGCTGATTTTTTCAGCTTCTATTGGACTCCAGATCAATAAGTCCAAAACGAAACACATGATTTCTAGTTATAGGGACAATGGTACACCAGATTTTAGTAGTGGCCACTACACGTTTGAGGGAGAGAGGAGGTTCAAATATTTGGGTTCTCTTATCACTCACGATAACAGTGTGGGATATTAAAGTGTGGCTGGCAGAGGACAGTCGTGCTTTGTATCCTCTAAGGCCACTGCTAAAATCTTAACACTTATCAAGTGCCGCGAAGCTGAAGCTTTACAAAGCGTTGATCAGGCCCGTTGTTAGGTTTGGATGTGAATGTTTGAGAGAAGAATCATGCGTATGATTTACGGCCCAAAACGCGAAATAGATGGCACATACCGAGCTCTGTACAATATTGAAATCAGAGATCTGATGATTCCTGATATTGTACATGAAATAAGATCGCAGCGAGTACGCTGGCTCGGTCACGTTCTGCTTGCTGATCCGGAACGAATTGTCAGAGATCTTTGAGAGGAGAACCACCATATGGTAGGCGCAAAGGTCGTTGCAGGCGACGATGGCTCTACGATGTAGAGAACGACTTGGCTTCTTCAAATTGTCTTAGACAGTATGAAGACCATGCTCAGGATCGAAACCGTTGGAGCCGAATAGTTAACTTAGTAAGGGGCAAGTAATGGCCTTTATATAAACTGATTATTATTATTATTTACAGGGACTGTTTAAGTAAATTTTTAATTTTATTCAAGTGTGAGCGTGTATTATTCACTCATTTTGTATTGGCTAGTGTGTTTATTTCAAAAGATTTTATTTAGTCCTGGATGTTTTTTACGTTGTTGTTGGATCGATTTTCACAACTCTAATAGCAATTAGTGCGTCTTTTCTGACAGATGTTGCTCGATTTGGGCCTCTTCCATCGACATTTTGTATTGTTCCATGAATTTTATTTTTTATTAAGTAAACAAAAACAACGACTTCTTTAGTCAAAATTCCATTCCAGAATAAAATTTAAATAACGAATATAACAATTTTGAATAACATTTTTGTATAAATTAACTGTATTTGTTCCTACAAATAAAATTCAATTTTTTTTTAGAATTAGAATGTAAAGCTGAATAGTTATGTTAATTAAATTAAAATTATTATTCAAAGTTTATTTTATTTATATAGTTTTTAAACTGACGGATGTTACGTTGTATGTATATGATCAATAAATTACAACAATTTTTTGATAAAATTCCGTAAATGTTCGCAAATCCCTCCCGAATCAAATTTGGCCACACTATATTGTGAATTAGAAAATCTAAATAAAAATGTGCACCAAAAAATAAACGTCTGTAACTTCTTAACTAGAGTTTAAGGTCAATAGCACATTCATCTTTAATTTTTAAGCAACGCACATGTGTATATGCATATTAAATTCAAGTATACAAATGAGAACAATGATGATCATTCTAAAATTCCACTTGGCGATATTACTATACAAAGATATTCATCATCATTAATATTGTTAAGATGTCCAATCAGAAAAATAATATTTTTAGCAGCCGCTACTATCTATATTTTGTTTCTATAGTGATCAAATTTGCAGTCGATACTATATTTTATGTGCACTCATCGTATCTTTTTCTAGTTTCACAAAAACAAGTCGCAATTAATATAAAATAAAAATCCACACGACCCGCGAAGAACATTTTAAAACAAATGTTCAAAACTATTAAAAGATACGTCTATACTTTCTCGTGCAAATTTGCGCAGGAACCCTCTAATGTTAATATTTACATAATTTAATTTCTAATTTTAATTAATTGTTGGTATAGAGTAAATATTTTTTATTGGATGTTAACTGTCAGTATTTTTTGTTTGCCATAAAACGATTATTGATTATGTGCGTTGCTGAATAATTGTATAAATTTTATATACAATTTGCGTCAATCTTGCGTTGATCGTGATCGTGATATTAGAAAAGACATAATCAATTATATGTATAGTATCTATATATAGGGCTTTAATTTTTATATGTTTCTAATACCTTAATACAAGTCATTGGTCTTTGTACAAAGTACATCCAGATTATTTTAAAATGTACACGATCTATAAACATAAATATCTTGTATGTACATGATATTAAAAAAGATCACGAGACCAGATATTTCTCTTAAAACGATTAATATTCAACCGCAAGATATATTCGACGAATTTAATTCCATTCTTTCCACACAATTCGATGACTCATGTCAGAAAGACTTTTTAAGTCTGCAAACAAACAAGTTTTTCGTGCGTAAAGTTTCTTTATACACATATACATCAATAGTAGTTAAACCTATTATAGACCACAAAACTATAACAATTTTCTTGTGATATATAAATTAAATTCTTTCCTCGGAAAATACGCCGCACTGTTATGTTGGGAAATTTTTTTAACATCGTAACACAAAAATATTTTGGTATATCCCCTTTAACAAGTTTTGAAGTTAAAACTGATTTCTTTTTTATTATATTATATGTACATACATCTCTTGACATCAAATAACGCAATTACATATTTTATTTATAATTAATGTATATAGTATAGCAAAGTGTAGCAACTATATAGTATGTATATAACAGTTATCGATTATATGATGGTAATTTTTCATTTTTGTATTCCATCATCCTGTTTAATTGAATTTTCTGAAGTTGAACGTTATCACACAGTAATACCTCGTATAATGTACTTTTAAAGATTGCCCGTTTTTAGTGAAAATTATAAATTAATTTGGCGAGCGGCACTTAATACCAGCTTACTTGGAATGAGTCAATTAAGGAAATAAACCGTGAACATTAACATACATATATAACTTTCAAGCAGTTGGGAGAAGAGAAATGCTTAAACACAAATTAAACTTTTAAAACATTACATTTCTAATTCATATTAGATTTAATTGGGGTTTCACTAGCATTCGGCTCTTAGACTGCTCATTCAATTTTTATATAATTTTGTTCAAGTTACTTGTAGAAGAGATTGTCTATAATATTTATAATATTCAAACGAATTTTACGTAAAAACAAAAATCTGTTTAAAATTGCAGTTGAATACTAAAACTAAAATTTAAAATTTCTGATCAAATTTTATACAATAGAGCTGGTTAGACTTTATTATTTCATGCAGATTATATTTAAATCCTATAGTAAAATTAAAAACTATCTCAATATTCTACAGATCAATGAAACTTCAACAATTTAGTGTACAATTTTTTTAACCTCACCTCACCCTTAATTAAACTTGAGGAGCTGTTTTAATTTTCATCTCCTTTTTATTTTTTTGAGATAATCCCATTTAAACTAATTGCTCAACTTTAGCTTTCAGTCAGCCACCTATAAATGAATATAATTAATATTAGAATTTTAAACTATGCAATCCACTTTATATTTATATGATATGAATTAATTCCACCTTATAAATAATTTCATCAATAATAATAATAATAATCAGTTTCTAAAGGCCATTACCGGCCAATACTGTGCCAACAATCTTGCTCCAACGGTTTCGATCCTGAGTTTGGTATTCATACTATCTTAGACAATCTGAAGAGGCCAAGTCGTTCTCTACACCGAGGAGTCATCGTCGCCTGCAACCACCTCTGTGTGACTGTCCTTTCAGAGATCGCTGCTCAATTCATTCCAGATCAGCAGGCAGAACGTGACCGAGCCAGAGTACTCGCTTAGTACTTAATTCATGTACAATAATTGAGCTCAGCATATACCATCTACTTCCGTAATCACCACACGCATAATTCTTCTCTCATATGTAAGGAGCGATATCTCGTACTCTTACGTCAGCGCCCAACCTTTTCATCCAAAAATAACAACAGGCCTGATCAACGATTTATAGAACTTCTACGTCGCGGCAATTGATAGGCGTTTAGATTTTAGCAGTGACCTTAGAGGATACAAAGCACGACTGCCTGCTGCCAGCCGCACTTTAATATCCCCACCCACACTGTTAGCGTGAGTGATAAGGGAGCCCAAATATTTGAACCTCCTCACTACCTCAAACGTGTAGTGGCCACTACTAAAATCTGGTGTGTCATTGTCCCTATATAACCAGAGATATGTATTTGGTTTTGAACTCATTGATCTGGAGTCCAACCGAAGCTGAAAACTGTACAAGCATGTCTAGTATTTCCTTCACTCCGATGATATTCAGTCCAATCACGCATTTGTCATCTGCAACCACCTCTGTGTGACTCTCCTTTCAGAGATCGCTTCTCAATTCATTCCAGATCAGCAGGCAGAACGTGACCGAACCACTACATGCATATGCAAGCACCTGATTGGAATGGCGATATAAAATATTGCGCTGAGGTGTTTCAGTTTTACGAAAGATGTACACCAACATGAAGAGTATAGACAGATATCATTGAAGAGTATCGGGGACAGAGCATTTTTCTGCCGAACACCAGAGTTAACTGCAAAAATTCTTGATAGCCTGTTCTCAACTTCAACACAGCATTGAGACTGTGCCACTACCAATTTTGTTGGCATTCCTATAGGTATTCCAGGGCATACCACAAACTTTCTCGATTAATCGAGTCATAGGCCACGCATGGAATTCCAGGAACACCTGATGTACGGGGATGGACGTCTCATAATATTTCGATAAATCATCTGCAGTGAAAAGACCTTATGAGTGACTGAATAAGACGCTCCGGTATAGGGCTGACTATCCAATATAATTTAGGGCAGTAACTTGTATGCTGTGCAAAGGAGAGCTATACCGCGATAATTCATCCGAATATCTAGAGCTCCGAATTAATGTGGTCCACCTCAGGTGAGCGGTTTCCTTTCAATATATGCATGGCTTTAGTGAATTCCTCATGCGATGGAGCCTCAGTGCAATTATCCGCAGTCTGTATTAGCGAAGGCCCAATAACAGCCTGTGACTCATGATGATCACCAAGCAGGTCGGTAAAGTGTCCATTCCAAGAGTCGAGTAATACGTCGATGTTGACACAAAGGTTTCCATCCCGGTCCAGAATTCCTCAAAATTAGTTACACGAACTGCGCTCATTAACGAGTGTGTTTTGCAGCGACCAAATGATGATCCGCAAGCGAGCTTACACAATCGTTTATTGACCGCTTGGAAATCCAAAACAGCATTCTTTTCCTACGGCCCAAGAAGAAATCCAGCTTCCAGATTTCCGAGGTCATCTCCACTGTAGAGCAACGTATAGCCGTGGGACACATGGTCTGCACTTTTAGGCCAGCGAGTTTCTTTAAGAGCAACGACTTCAAGGCAATACTCCGTAATGCACGTGAATGGGCCTGTTTAGACGATGTGTCTCCTCGTTTTTTACCTCTTTGCCTATAAACTAATTTTAGAGTGGGGATATTTGTGTTTTTCCTCAAAAATTATAATTGCGGCACGATTTGTTACACACTAATACAATGAAAAAGCAATAAAAAATTTGTTTGGGTCGGATTTCTTCTCAAAGCATCATACTGAAATGAAAATAATTATACACATACAAAGATAAATCAAATCACAATTGGTGTCGACAGTTTGAAATTTTACGTCTTAACACGAATGTGTGTAATGTCATGATGTAGTGTATACTCGTCTAAATAGGCCCAATATGCTCTCCAAACCTCCTGGGGCCGAACCTAAATCTCGTGTCTGAATACTTGAGCGAGAGTCTGGTGTTTTTTTGACGATATCCATTTTTGTTTTTGTCAACCTTGTAAACAGGTTATTTTTTTACGGATGCGGGTCGTTAGCCCAGCGATTCAATCGTTTAGTCGCCTCCTTCGATAAGCAAAGGATACCGTGGTGGTATTCTTCGAAAACATGTTCGTGCAATTAAGCTTTACGAGACATGTGAAAGCCCCTCGACCACAGGGGCTACGGGAGATATATGTTGATACCTAAAAGAAAATACATTTTATCAATTTTCACGTACTTTAAACCAAAAATGTAAAGGAAAAATCAGATTTAGATTTCATGATATCTGAATTAATCCACCATAATGAATGAAAATCACCTAATTCGTCTTAATAAATAATTTCACAACACAATTAAAGCTACGTACATAACATCGAGAATAATCCCTATGTTATGTTTTCCGATCTCTCTACCCATCAATATCCACAAATGGTGCGGCCTTCTTGTTTCATACTAATGAACTGTAATTAGACCCATATAGGGATAGGGTAATATACAATTGCTTAAATTCTTTGCTGTTTTTAATTTGACAACTCCAAAACTGTTTACTTTCCGTAGTGTTAAGGTAGGGATGCGGTGAATTAAATTATTTAAGATTTAGACCAGAATTGGTTTTGATTTATAGATCAAAATAATCGATGGAGTGCGAAAGGAAGGAAAGGAGTTTCTGTGACAGCTAGCACCATAACTAATTTGTTTGTACATTAAAACAAATTGATATTGACAGCCACACGCAATTTAAAAATTTCAAAAATAAAATATGACCATACTTAGAAATTTTTTTCCGATGTCATTCTTTATGATATAAAGCAATATTAGCACAGTGTTACCAGAGATAACTTCGAATTATAATTTAACATTCAAACCAAAATGTTATAGCATAGATAATCATAATTCTAGTTTTCTCTTTCCAAAAAATATTTTAAAAACTGCTGATCATTAATATTTTCCTCAGTCATTATAAATCAAGATTTCAAGCGATCTAAAGGTATTCACTAATTATAATTTGCAATTTTATAAAAATAAATATTATTCAATAAAAGACAAAACGTGTTTAAATCCTTTTATTTGAATAATATCTCTCAAGGAAATTAGCAAGATCATCGATTGATTTCATCAAACCAAATCAACATCAATTTCATCCATATATATATTGCTAACCAGCCATTTCCTGCAACCCAATACTAATCACATGGTAAAAAATGTGTTTGTTGGAGCAAAGTTCCAATGAAACTTTCCATTATTATCCTGATACGTTAACACAAACACTAGATCTACACACCGATTTCAGAAGATGAACCTCTACCACTTGTAAACGACGTCGGCTATTTATGTATAGTTTAACCCTAATATTTATTGAGATTAAATTGCTTGTATAATAAATATCGATTATATAGATAATAGGTGGCAGAAGAAACCGCTACATCTTTATCAATTTTAATTTATTTTGTTCGGTATACTTATGTCTTAAAACATTCAAGTTTTCAAATGCTGTTCACGCGCTTCATTCAGCATTCGTTTGACTTACTTAACCGATTTGATAATTTCACAATTTTGAGTATCGATCACTCTTATTTTCCTCACTGATATTTCATAGCAATGGTAATCCATATTTTCGAACAAAATATATTTACATTTTCTAAAACTATTTTAAAGTTAAAAATAAAATGTCTCGGCTTTTTTACCATACCATTAACTAGAATTTGTTTTAACCAATAGATTTCCACGGTTCCACGCACGCGTGAAATTAATTTTTTCAATACCAAAAAAAAGATACAACATTATTTTAACTACGATCGATGTCGACTACAAGCAAGAACCAAATTCTATAGGCATCACATCTTAAATATATATATATATATATATATGTTATGTTAAGAGTTAGCAAATGTATAGCAGGACGATTCTTGAGTTGAAATACAATTAACTGTCAAGAGGGACATTTTAAATAAAATTGAAATTGTTGCTTAAGGTGTGCCTGTGTCGTAAACAAAACACGAACCGAGACATTAATTACTTATTAGAAAAGAAAAATGTGGGTGTTTCTGAAAATCAAGAAACTATTTAATATAGCCGTTGGTCAGGTAAAATTGATATTAAATTTTAAACCGATATATTTACACAACAAAAATACGTAATTTTAAAATAATTAATGCATACTTAATGTGAGATTGAGCTGTATATGAAATATTTTAATTACATAGTAAGTAGATTTCAGAAATTATACACTCATGTATATTTTCTTAATAAATAATTATAGGTATATTAATTAAATAAACTAAACTATTTTTTTTACCTATATGATCTTATTGACCGCGCCAAATCATCTAATAAACTAATAATAATACCATAAATCCATAAAATAAACGTACCTATACTTTTTTTGTGCTGGCGTTAGAAAATAAATAGTTTGCTAATCGGTCTCTCGATAAATCTAAAACTAAATCTAATAATTTTTAATAATTTCAAATGAAATTGTCAATTTTTATTGGTTTAACCTCAGCTTTTCATATATTATTTTTTCGAATCTACCACATATTTTCAAGATATAATTATTAAATTCATCGCCTGTATTTACGAGTTAAATTATTATTATTTTTTATTCATAAATAATTCATATATTCGCACATTGATTTTCATTATAAAACTATTAAAGTTAATATATTCTTTTGCCATTATTTAGTATAACTGCTTACCAGCATTCGCATACTGTCATTAAATCCAAATTTATTCATTTTTTCCCACATACATAATAAACACAATAATTTTTATTTTTATTTTCTGACACGTTCTACGGTTAGCGTTCGGTTATTATTAAATTGTCTGATAATAAATGTTTTAATTAATTACAAGCATTTTTATGAATATTAATTCATAAAATTTAATAATTTTTAGCATCAAGTAATTTATTCCTTTTCTAATGTACAGAATTATTAATAGGCTTCAGTCTATACGAGTAACGAAAGCTAATTGCTAATCTGTATTTGTTTAATCACATTAATTAAATGCTTATTTAATGTAGCTTAAGTGTGGCTATAGAAGAATTGTAATTACATATAGTCAGGTTGTTACTCTATACGGATTTAGATAGCGAGTAATTGAATAGTTCACACCGGCAATTACAAATTTTTTTTTATCAGAGTTGAATAAATAATCATGTAGGTTAATGCTGCTGTAAGTTGCTAAATGCTAACCAGCGAATCAGTAAAAAATAATAACAAGCCAACCACATCTGTGATATGTATGTTAAATGGTATTACTGACCACCGAAATGTTTAAGAATTTTTCGATAAAGTTTCGTTAAATTGAATTGCCACTTTAACAAAACTCAAAATCACTAAAAACGCGCATTTAATTTATAGCAGAATTTATTTGACAAGTCGCGTTACGCTGTAAAAATTCTGTAAAATTTCTTACTGATTTGTTACAGACTCGCTAATTAGACTTATATTTAGTTTACTCGATTGTGGCACTCAGCAAAAATAAACAGTATGCGCTATTCTTTCAGTTTTGGTGTCTTAAATTCGCTGCGGGACAAATTTAAATATTTATTTAAATGTAAGATTATAAAAGCTGAATTCGGCTACTTGGTACTTCTTATCTTCGAATAAACATGAAGAAAGTATGTTTACGATACATTAAAATTCTTTTTTAAATTGACATTTTTCATTGTCAAATTGATTGGAGATATTAAACTGAAATAAAATGTAAATTAACACACTTTTGTACGTTGAAAGAAGATTAGATTTTCTTATAGTTGGTTATTGATTTCAAACTTATTAAAATTTAATTCATAACGTATATGTAGTTCTGCCTGTATCAATTTTAGTATTGATCGCACCATTATCTTATGGATTGAATCCATTCTCAAGTCTGGCACTGTGGAGGCGGAGCTGAATGGGGTGTTACTTTCTGTTAAGGTTACCAAAGGCTGTCCTCAAGGAGGTGTGCACTCACCTCTGCTGTGGCTTTTGGTCATTGACGAGTTACTTGTAAAGCTGCAGCAATCTGTCTACATTGCACAAATAGAGTTACGCTGATGATCTTGTTTTGACAGTCTCTGGCAAACATCTCAGTGACTTATCCGACCTAACTCATCATGCCTTAACTATTGTGAAGGCATGGTGTGTTGAGAAGGGCCTTCACGTCAACCCTTCTAAAACTGATTTAATTGTCTTTACAAGGGAGAGGAATACTCTTGAACTATCTGTTCCTTCTCTTTATGGCAGAACGATCACTAATAACTAATAACCTTCAAAAAGCAACTGCTTCTATTTTGGTAATGTAAAAGAGCTTTTGGGAAATCCTGCGTTTAAAGCCCCTTTCATTAATTTATAAATCACTGGTCCTGCTGCTACTATCGTACGCTTCTATTGTGTGGTGGCCAGTGGTTAACATACAAACTTCTGTTGCCAAGCTTAATGGTCTACAAATTCTTGCTTGCAGAGCCATAACATGAACCTATGTCAATCAACTTCTCGCTATGGAATCCATTCTTTCCTTGCCTAGTTACGCAACTTATTTGAGTCATAATTTTTAAAAATTATTCTTCATGTTTACCAGAAATCGATGTGGTTAATGACCGACTACTAGTCGATCGCTTAAATTTTTTCTCGGTGGATTTTCCTTCGAGAGATTTATGGAGTTCGCAGAAGTTCCTCAACAAATTAGATGAGTCCATAGTCTTTTTTTCTGATGGTTCTCGTTCTAATCTCAGTGCAGGTTTTGGAATCTACTATCCTTGGGAGGATCTGAGACTTTTCGGTACTCTTGGTTCGCATTGTACTGTTTTTCAGTTGGAACTAATAGCGCTGACACTTAGTGTTATTGAGGCTTTGAATTTTGCTGTTAAAAACAAAAGTATTCTACTGTGTACAGATAGTAAGGCTGTACTTAACTGTTTAAGAAATCCTTTGACTGTTTCTAAACTCGTCAAGGAAAGCAAGCATTTCATAAACCTTCTTTGTTCTAACAATAAAGTTACAGTCATGTGGGTACCGGCTCATTATGACTGACATCGTAGGTAATGAGATCCGAATTGTTTAGCCAAAGCTGGTTCCCAATTAACTTTAATTGGCCCTTTATCTTTCAACTACGGGAAGAAAGCTATAAAGGATTACGCTTTGAAAGACCTAAGGTTTCAGTGGCTTGAGCCTTTTAGTTGTCCTAACTCGAAGTACTTCTACTTAAAGAGCCCAATTTGAGGTCAACGAAGTATGCTTTATCTTTTAAAAAGAGCCAATTAAGCATCTTGGTAGCGATTCTTACGAGCCATGGCCGTTTTAAAGATCATCTACATCGTATGTGCTTAGCTCATGATGTTATTTGCGAGAACTGCCTTTAGAGAGATGATGACTACCGTCACTTCGTGAGCATTTGTCCAGCTTTTAGTTCTATATTCGGCTTCATGTATTCAACTTTAGGTCTTTAAATTTAGATCAGTTTTTCTCTCTGCCTTGGTGTAAACTTATTCAGTTTACGAAGGCAGCAGTGCGCGTTTACAAATTGGGATAGCATCTTGGGATTGCACCATGGGCTTTGTGGCATTGAGTGAGGAATTCTCTTGGGTTACAAACAATTTTAATAATAATGTAATAGTTCTGAATTCTGAAATTCAGTATTTCGAATTATTTAAATCCAAATTTTTCTGTTGCATTTTCAAAATTCTAGATAAAATATATAAAATTTCTAGTTTCAGATTTTATAATTAAAGGAATCAAACTACTAAACTCAAAATTCTATGACACTTGGCTTTAAATATGAATTTTAAATTTCATCTAAAATTGCCCAAATTTCAGTTAAGAAATGTGCATAATTTAATTCAAAGAATTTAAAAATTCTGAAATATTGGAGTTGTACAATACGACCGTTACTTCGGAAAGAAATGTCCAAGTGTGTGACAAGTTTATATAGAAATCATATCAGAATTTCTCGCCTCGACTGAGACAAATCGGTATTACGGTAGAAAAGTAAATATAATTTATTTTCATACAATTCCATGCAAATTTGGTTCTGTTACGAAAACAAAAGTATTAAAAAATTATGTAATTTAGATTCAAATTTATGTTAATATAACACAAAAAAACACCGAACATACGCATTTTTTAAAACTTTAATTTTGTTTATAAGAAAATATTTGTTACTTTATTATTGATTCAATTTACGTATTTCATATTATCTAGGTCCTACCCTAGGTGATCTCCCGACGATGTTTGAGAATATGATGTCACGTTCATAAAAATTTGATCGAGATTAACAAAAACGATTCAAAAACAAATTTTTTACGATTGACCATCGTAGTTAGAGAGAGATTTGATTGTATTGAAAATAGAACATAATTCATAATAATTAATTATTGAAGAAAATAAAAGTTAAGTAAAAAAAAAAGTTCAATTATATGCTTACAAAACTATATTTGTAAATAAGTGTACATTGCAATGAAATTATCCAAATCAAACTGGTTTGAGAGGTATATAAATAGGTATATGTTCTGTGCCGCGTTTGTCATCCCTGAACTATACAAAAGTAGTTTTAAATTTAAACCAGTTATATAAATTGATCATATAACATGTTCTATTGAAGGACATTACGATACATACCTCCGAGCCGATCCTACCAATAATATAAATATTTCAACTCAGCATAAGCGATTGGATGCGGATCATCTAATTTATACTATCATCAACTGCCCGAGTGTAACAAAACAAAAAAAAAAATGTAAATACAATTTTCACGTGGAAACCTTGATATTATATAAAAGAAATCGAATTGAATCTTAAAGTGGTTTATATAATAATTCTATATTTATATATGTGATATTTTAATTATTTCAAACAAATTATAACAAATTCGAGACTTCATTGTTTTAAATAAATAAAACCAATTATAAATAAATTATAGTAATTTATAATTTATGTAAATTTCTGTTTCTGCGGTTTGTAAAGATAGATTCATTGAAGGTATTTTGTAGGCTTGCCTTATCATTCAATACACATAGAAAATTAATTGTTTACGGTATAAACCATATCAAAAGTATCAGATATGATCTGGTTCAAACTGGTTTCGCTAGAGGTTTATAACTTAATTAGCTGCATATAAAAAAAAAATTACGTGTATAATAAATCAAAATTATGTTATTTAGAGGATGCGTTAATTTTATATAAAGCCATGAATAATTATGAAAACATTATGCTCTTGAACTATTGAGCGTGCAATTTAAACGAATAAAATTTGATTGGTTTGAGAAAGAATATCAGCCTTATATTTTACTTATATCATACCTATAGAGTTTATAATATGTGTTTACAAATCTGCTTAGTACAGTACCGAAAGTTGAAAGAATTGGTTCTTCAAAGTTTTGATCTTCCAATAAGTACAAATTTCGATTATATATTTTTTATTTCACAATTGGCAGTATATAACAAAGGTCAATGTCTTATATACATATAAATGTATAATTCAAAATATATTTTTTATGAAATTAATACTTCTTTCAAAATTCGGATATAAATTTATGTCGGTTTATCTCATTTTAATTAATTTAAATTTGTATTTATGATTATTTTGTAAAATAAAACTTTTATAAACTTTCAAAAACCTATAAGAAAAGCACACCCAAGGTTGTACATGTTAGTTGTTTGAACATATGCTTATATTATGCTTCGATTTGCAATAAAATAGAAAATATTATTGGTGTTTGTGTATAGCTATATAGAGAGATTAATTTTGAGCGCAAATTACGAAAGAGGAATTATAAATTAGAACGGCTAAACTTGGATTTAATATAAATTAAATAATAGCTTACCTTTATAATGGAGTAACACGTATATGTATACATACCTTTATAAATGCAAGGAGATAATTGACCTCAACCGAGTTTTGTTGAATATTTTCTATTATTACTAAAGTGCTTACGATATTTATGCAGATTTGTATCACTATACATTGGAATGAAATCGATAAAAATGAATCAGATATTGTATTAGTTACTGCTGTGCTGCGACTTTTGAAAACATAATATGCAAGTGTAAATTAAAAAAAAAAGACTTTGCCACATAAATTATAACTTTGACACTACGAATGATGTATGTTTTAATACAGAATGCAAAGCCATAAATAATTAACCTTATAAACGTTATATTTGTTTTGAACTTCACCTTTATAAATTCAAGGTGCTTGCCATATGTTTATAGAATCTATAATAAATAATACATACCAAACGTTCAAGTTTTCTCGGATTTGACCCGGCTTAAAAAGCCTCTTATATTTTAATTATTTTACAAAAATGTAAATATCCAAATAAAAAAAAAAATAAACAGTATATAAATGCCATTACTAGCCCCTTATACTGAGTCAACAATCCAGACCCAACGGTTTCGATTCGGCGCTTGGGCTTCATAATGTCATAGACAATCTGTAGAAGTCAGTCCTTCTCTACATCGTGAAACCATCGTCGCCTACCACAACCTCTGCGCCTACCATATGGTGGCGCTCAATTCAGATCTCTAGTCTCGACATTGTACAGAGCTCGGTATGCACCAACTTCGCGTTTTGGGTCGTAAATCACCCGCATGATTCTTCTCTCAAATGTAAAGAGCCGCATCTCCGGAACTCATCCGTCAACCGTCAACGCCCACCTTTCACATCCAAACATAACAACGGGCCTGATCAACGCTTTATAAAGCTTCAGCTTCACGACATTTGACACATATTTAGCTTTTAGCAGTGGCCTTAGAGGAAACTAAGCATGAATGCCAGCTGCCAGCCACACTTTAATATCCTCACCTACACTGTTATCGTGAGTGATAAGAGAGCCCAAATATTTGAACCTACTCAATCTTTCAAACGTGTAGTGGCCACTATTAAAATCTGGTGTTCCATTATACCCATATCCAGAGATCATGTATTTTGTTTTGGACTCATTGATCTGGAGTCCAACAGAAGTTGAAAACTCTACAAGCGTATCAAGTATTTCCTTCACTCCGTTGCTATACACTTATATAACGTTTTAAATTCAAAATTTGCATCCAGTATACAAATAAAATATGAACAATTGTTTTAGAAATACGTTCAGAAATGTTATCAAACAATTCACAATTTTAGAAATACAAATTCCTGATATTGAAGCACTTTATTTAACCAACTATATCTTATCTCAGCAAATTTTATCAATACAAATGTTTATATTTTTGGACATAAAAACAATTTAAACTTTTGACAGTGACAACTTTTGAAAATCAAATTTTAAAATAAAATTCTAAATTTTAAAAAACTAGGAATATTGCTTTAATTTAAATTCTTTAATGAATTTAAAATTTTACATCAGTGATAACACATTCTAAATGAATCAATATAGATTCGCGATGAAGTCGATGAATTGTTTACATCTAACATAAGTATCCGCCTTACAATTCCACTTTTGCAAACTACAAATTAAATTTATTTTGAATTGTATGCAAACTATCCACCACATTTTCAAAGTGAACCTAATATTTAGTAGATATATTTGGTATTTTAAGACTTGTTCCGGTTTGCTATCTAGAATTATGGTTACTCTGAAGCTATTATATATTCAGTGTTTCAAAATAACAAAATATATTCTAAAATTTAACTAGTAGCGACAATCTGTCTAGCAATCTTTTTAATATACGTCATTTAACGTTCCCTTTTTTAAAAATCACACGTCGACACAAAACATATTTGGCAACTAATCAATTTTGATAATAACAAAACCAAACAAAAAATAGTTTTGCACGATTTGGCTGGAAATGATCGAGCGACATAATTAATTATAGTTTTTGTCTGAAATCAATTAATTTTTTTTTTGTGTTCATTAAAAATGGTTAAATGGTTAAATTAAATAGTTTATTAAATACAGTATATGTCTCTTGTCTTAATTTATGTCTTGTATATGAACATAGATTTATTTACATTTTGAAAGTTTCAACTTGAGTCACAAAGAGTGAATGTTTAGATCAGACGATTAATTATTATACTTATTCCTTTATTAAATCAGTTGTGAACTGATTTTATTTTTTTGAAGTAAGGTCAAGTTTAAATTAAGATCGTTTTATTGTATGTATGTACTAGAAAAATTTGATATTGTTTGAAAAATACATTTTATTTTTATCGGCCTCATTAATATAAAACAATTTTCAATTTTCAATTTAGAATAAGGTTTTTAGCTTTCTATAGCGAATTGTGTCAAAATACTGTGCAATGTCAAAGTAAATACAAATATATCACATGAAGCCAAGGTTAAGTTCATGCGCACGCAAATTTAAGAAAACGTAAAACTTGCGGTTTATAATTATAACTTTAAAACTCTTGCGGTTTATAGTCATATGTATATGTATTTAAATCACTTTCTCTTAAAATAAACTATATACTATATATATTATGATTATTCAAGATCAAAGCTTTTAAAATATACACACAAATATAAGAGATTTATTGTCTACTTGTTTTGGAAAATATTATGAACTTCTAAATACATATATGTATCAACAAATCAATATAAGCTAGCAGATGTTTCAATGGTCAATTTGTTTGTGTTTTACGGCTTACTAGAAAACGTTTTTCAATCACACGACTAAAATGAAAGTTCATCGTAATTTTAATATTTTATCCTTCTGCAGATGGTAAGATTTTTTATATTTGAATTAATTTTAATGTTGTAGCGATTAGTCAAGGCTCTGTATAAATGAAAAGATGAGTATAGTTTTGTCAAAGAGAAAGTGAAACGTTTTCATTCAAAGTTTTGATTATTGAATCAATACAGCAAATCAAGACAGCAAAGTGCTATTAATATACTATTGCAATCTTTGCATTTTCTTAAACATATGTTTCATGTACACAAATTTTTCACATGAAATATGTGTAGCTTTTAATTTTTTTTGGCCACGAGCATCAGATCAATGAATGACGTGAAAACAAAATGCGTCTTTAACGATAAAATATAACCATTGTAATCTGATAAATTCAAAATATTATACTTTATCAAGCCATCGTGAGTTCAACCACTTCTATAGCCAAACAACATGGTAAACAAAAAACCGGACCAAGTACGCTTTAGGTAATTTATGTATGCTGTAGTCATTATTATAATTTTAAGAAATCGGCAAACTAGTAAATACTATAATAACTACGTTTTTTCTAATAAATTTGGTAAAAGACTAGTTATGCCTCTTTAGGCACTCCTTAGACATTTTACCGCAAACTAATTTTAAAAAATGTATACAATTTAATTTATTCTCTTATGGTCGACCATTATGGAAGTGCCACTCACTTTTAGAGCTCGACCCAAAAGATGACGTAATTCTATGTACTCGTAATTTATTCAAACAATGTCGTGCAAACCAATTGGGTCTGAAACTTGATTCTGAATAATTTATCTGTTTTGAAATTTCCATTAGGCTTCAATAATGTTTATTTTTTGTTATTTGAATCTATGTAGCTATTTTTCAAATGTTTTGAAATCTACAAAAAATGGAGACAACACTGATAAAGAAAATGGAGAAAATGAAAAATTATTTACCTATATATACAGGAGTTACTCAAACCGCTTACATTAAAAGTATAATATACAGTAACACGTTTAAATTAATTATAAATATTTTCCACTTAAAATTATATTTAATTGAATAAAATAATTTCAAAATCACATTAAAAACTCACAAAAAAAAAGAAATGAGTACAACTAAAAACAAAATGTACTGATAAAAATGTCAAATTTCAAAAATGTGGAGGGATTCTAATGTTTTTTTTATATCGCATTTAGAGCAAATATTTTGAGCAAGATCTAGATTTGTACCGTGTACTCTGGCGGAAAATAATGTAAAGTTAACAAATGCAGGTTTGTTCGTAATTGACGATTGGATCACGGATTCCACATAGCGGAATTTTTCTAAAATAAAATTAGCTATCCATTGTCGTTTAAAATAAAAAAAACTAGACATTTAAAATAAAACTATCTATCCATTGACGTTTAAAAACACACAGCCACTTAATTTCGAATATAAAAACAACAACATAATATACCGGGTGTTTTTTTTAAACTGAGACGATCAAATATCTCGAAAAATAGCCACTCTACGGAAAAAATGTCCATAATCAAAATTTAATCATACCGCGGGGGAAATACATTAGTGCAAAAAAAAAAGTCCCCCCACCCCCGCTTTGTAGGTGGGGCGGGGGTAACTTTTAAACTAAGATAGGAAGCCATATTTTTTATTGCAGATACGGATTCTACGACTAAAAGTACGTATGATTTGAATAAAATATTTTGTTCGGTTCATGATAGATGGCGTTGCAATCGACGAAATTCAATTTTTTCAATTTCTCCTTCTTAGAACACACGCATTCGATTCTGCAATACGTTTGAAATAAAAAACATCACGTTTTCATTGGAAATACTCGAAATTCGTCATCAAAACAATTTATTCAGTTTTGTAAATCTAAATAAGTGTTCAAAATGATGGCCTGAATTTTGTATTTTTGAAATTTAATAATAAAACTTGAAATTAAGATATTTGATCGTCTCAGTTTAAAAAAAACACCCGGTATATCATGCTTCAAATGGATCGTTTTAAATAAACATTTTTTCTGCGAGAGGAGCTTTGCCTACTTTTACAATCGTCAATTGCTACGTGAACGTTTCGGAAAATGGAAAAGTCGAAAAATTCTTAACAGGTGACGCTGTAGCCGCACATTTTGTGTTTTTCAGTTCAATTTAATCGTTTGACAGCTCAGCATATTGTTTGTTCTTTCTGATTGGATAATTTGAGCTGTGCGGTCACGGTTAAATAACTTCGATATTTTTATCATTTTTCATTGATTTTTGGAGTCATTTCGATCACAAAAAATTGAGTTCATTGCATTTGTTTGTTGGCGAAAACCTAACCCCATTTCCATTGGAATAGATCTAATTTTTTTGTTTTTCAGTTGATTTCAAATATTTAAATTGAATCTTTTTCGTTCGTTTGCTTCCTTTATTTTGTCTATTTCAAAGGTAAATTATTGATTAGTGAAAACTTTATGTGCAATTTATACAAAGTGATGGTAATTTACAGTCACGATACGGGATACGTACAAAGATGATATCGCAGAAGACATTTTACATCGCCTTCGAGTCGTAACAAGGAATTTCGAATTGCAAATGAACGATGATATCACAAATTAAGCGTTAGTGCTGATTAAAGATTAGTGTTTGCTTATGAGTGGCAAACTATTGACTGAAATTCCTATGCCAGCGCTAAATCGTCAAACTAAAGATGTATTGAATCGTGAATTGGAACGCGAGCGTGCTTACGACACGACAACTTTGCAACAACAAATACAAAGAAATGTTCCACTGTTGAATGAACAGCAAAAGAGTGATGAATGTGCCGTTCTTCTACCTTCCAATAGTGTTGCAGCAATTCCGGTAGATGCGAGAGCTAACGCAATGCCACTTGGAGCACGTATTGCTGCTAATATCAATGATATCAGGAACCTTTTCCCAGTTCCGCCAGGCGCATCAAGGAAAAATAGTCCACGGTTTCCATCATCGACAGCCTTCATCAGTTAATCATACGCACTGAAGCTTCCGTTAAACCTGCAAATTAACAAAAATCCTGTTTGCCACATCATTTCAAAGCAATCAGCAATGGCACACAAACGATCATTAGAAGCGCTGGATTGAAAATTGAAAGTTTTGCGCAACAATAATCGTCGCTTTGGTGGCGTGATGATAATGTTGGCGGGGACTTTCGACAAACACTTCCCGCGTGATTCCGAAATCAACAGCGAAATTAAACGCATGTCTCAAGTCATCGTATTTGTGGCGTTACACGAAAACCATTCCATTCAGTATGAATATTCGAGTGTTCCTGCAACAGGATAGAACTGCAGAAGTTTTCTCCAAAGAACTGCTGAGAATCGGAAATAAGTAAGATTATACAAATACCACTAAAGACGTTTCCAACTTGTTAAATTGGCGACTGGTAAAGTAAGTTTTGCCCTTTACATTGGAATATTTTGAAAAGCTTTAGGTACAATAAAACTCGATCGCCCGCTCTCTGCGCTAAACTGCTAAAACTGGTCAAGCGGAAATTTTAAAACACTCGCTATAGGTAATAACAATAATAAGCTTCATAGAGTTTTCACATCTTCGGATAATAACCTATCTGATGTGTGAATCAAATAAAAGTATATTCGTCCAGAGAAACACTGAAAAAAGGTTTATATTGGACTATTTACATAGTTAAACCATTTATCAATAGATGGCAGTTTATTGAATATAGATATTGTTACGATTGTGGCGACATCTCATTTGAGTAGAGACACTATCATAAATGCTAAATAATAATTAAATGAAGACTATTCAGAGATAGTATATTTGATAAAAATACGAGATACAATTTTAAGAGAAAATTAGTTAGTTGTGTTTAACCGTGATAGTCCTAGTAGTAATAAGAAGGAAGCAGTGAAAATTAAGAGGTTATAAACTGAAATACAGTGTTATTAAAGTGTAATAAAGTAATTATTGTGAAGTTAAATAAGTGAATTAATTAAATTAGTGTTTAGAATAATTATTGGGAAATAAATAAATTTAGTGTAATCTAGAATTAAGTTGATGGTTTTATTCATATCCAGTGATCGAACTTTGGGTAAAACGTAACAATATTGCTCTATTTACATAGTTAAGCTTTTTATCAATAGATGGCAGTTTATTGAATAAAGATGTCGAACTTGTCTATAACGAACCTTTTGACCAGTAATTTGTTCGTTATAAGGAAGAATCGTTATATCGAGAGTTGGATATATAGGTCTTAAAATCTGAAGTATGGATTATGTTATGGTACTTTCCCGGTTTTATGTAACTATAGATTTCTTTGCTGTGATTCGAATTTTGCTTTGTGTATATTCTATTTCTCTCTTAAACTACCGTTTTTGATTTCGACGTTCGCTATAAAGAAGTTAAATTAAGAATAATGTAAGAGACTATTTTACCTAGATTTTTAGTTCGATTGTATTAAAATTTAGATGACGAATTTTCTCAATTGTTTTCTGTGATGTGTATATGGACATATTTAAAACAAATTTTCTGAGTTAAATAAATATCTACTAAAATATGTAAAAGCCAATAAATCTAGATTGATGTGAGAGCTCACATAATGTAAAGAATCAATATCTCTATTATTAACCTTTACAGTTGCATGTTGAATTATGAATCTCGCAAACTTATAGGATCAACCTCAAATTCTTGTATGTCATTGATAAATACCTCAATTTCACAGTCAAAGGTGAAATCGTGGGTGCAAGCTAAGCCTTCAAGAATTGTAAACAAATCATTAACTCTCAAGTTTACAAATACATATTTATACATGGTTGATCATATCTCAAGGGCTATAAACATGCTCCAAATAAACACTTAACGATTAAGGCTACCGCAATACGTGCTAAACACCATTCCCATTTTAAGATTAAACAGTATCCATTGTCATGTAAACAAATTTATAATTCATGTAATATATTAAAGACAAGTACAAATTGTTTAGATCATAACAAGCTCATTTGACAATTTGTATATATAGATATCTCAATATAAAAATCGTATATACATAGAATATTCGATCCAAGGCTATAGATAATGTCCATAAGAAGTATAAATAACTTATGCCTAACAATATAAATTTATATTATAATAGATTTCATAGTATGATTCTGTGTTGTACTTATGTTCACTAAATATTCGCAACCACTTTCTAAACAAGAACCTGCAGCATTTTGCTCCACTTTTGACTTCCGTATATTTATATAGTTTTTTGTTTTTCATTCATATTTATTGTAGTTCCTTTCACAAAATCGAGAATTGCATAATATGTATCACACACGTCATATGGTCCGAGTTCTGTTTAAATAAAATATATTTTGCAGAACTCATAAGCCGTTTCGCGTATAAATCGTATATTGCAAAGAGATGAAACACACAGCAGAACGTATGATAAGATCAATTCATAAATTATGTTTCTATTTTGCAATAATCATTGTTTTGTAAAAATTATATTTGAATAATAATAAATTATTCATATTTCATTTAATGGTGAAAATTATTAATTATTTGTGTTGTTGTAAAAAATTTAACTAATTGTTAATAAACTGTGTTAAAAAGAAAATCATTATTATTGTTGCACTTAAAGATTTTATAATTCTTTTTTTTTTTATAATTACCATAATAAATTAATAATCCAGATTTTACTAGTTTATATAAAAAAAAATGAAATATAACAACTAAAAAAAATTAATCATGTATGTCAAGGTGAATTTTATTGTTTTGTTACAAAAAATAATGTATTTTAGTTTTATTTAATTATGCAATTACATATTGTATTGTTAACCCTAGAAAATAGCACTGATGATGATTTATTTTCTATAGGCGGAATAATTGTTGATTTATATACGTAAAAACAGCTTGAAAATACGACAACATTCAAACAAAGTCCAAAACTTAATTTGATATAAATTCTAGTTGGGATATGTCGTATTACCAATATGAATGAAGTAATTCTATTAGCTACATGGAATCGATCGTTAAAGAATTTTATTTAATTTTTTATCAAAATTGTTAGATGACAGATGCTGGTGGTTGGAATAGAACCCAGGATTATACCACAGGTATAAGTTTAGACCAAGGCAGTGAGGACAACTGACCTACATTTAAAGTCATCATCCTCCTCAAGGCATTCCTCGCATATAACTTCTTGAGCTGAGTCCAAATGATGTAGATGACCTGTAAAAACACTATGTACTGTAATAATTGCTACCACGATTTTTAACTGGTCATTTTTCAAAGATAACTATTATGCTTTACGGCAGCTATAGACGCCGCAAACCACTAAAACCTTAGGCCTATCAAAGCATACTCCTTCATAATAGTCTTCCCGTATAGTTCAAATATAAAGGATCCACTGATTCAAGACCAATAAAAGTTAACTGAGAACCGGTTTTAGCTTAACACCTATCATTGTCTATACAATGTTACAATGAGCCGGTACCCACATACCTTTATATTTGGAACAAAGAAGTTTATACTTCCGAATAGTCTCAGATCAGATTAAAGATAGTAGATTCCACGATAGAACCGAGAACATTCCACGCCCCATGCTCCTCAGGCGAAATGCTCATAACAGGCTGTGCCTATAATAAAGGTGTGCAACTGAAACAAGGAAAGAATTGATACCACGGCAAGAAGTAGAGTCCACAGGCCACCACATAGTATACAAGCGTACGAAAATATCGGTAGGGCCAGCGATTTTTAAAAGAAACCCAACATCTTGGGGCATAAACCGCAGGATTTCCCAAAAGCGCTTCTGAATTGCCAAAATAGGGCATTTACTTTTTGAAGCATATAGTCCAGGTGATTTTACCAGGCAAGTCTAGTATTCAACGCAACACTAAGGTGCTTGACATGGTCACATTTAGTGAACGTTCTCCCAAGAATAGAGGGAACAGATAGGTCAAGAGTATTCGTACGCCTATAGTATAGACAATTGAATCTGAAGCTAAAAGCTACATCAGAGGTGAGAGTACATCTCCTTGGAGGCAGGCTTTGGCAACCTTCACAACCTTCCGCTTGCGTAATGCGAGGCTTGAGCATGGATTCGAACTATAGTATAAGATAGTGGTTAAGATCAATACCAAAATTGGTCTTGACACCAGTGAATATAGCAAACAAAGTGCTACTGAAAGCTCTCACCAGGAAAGTGCCTACAAGAAACTCCTTATTATTAAGAGATTTGTATTCTTGTTACGAGTTTATGTAGGGCGGTTTCATAATTCGTGTGAACTTTATCATATACTATCCTTAATAAAGTTATTAGGAATTTTTAGGAAAAACTTCCCGCGTTTGTACAAACATGTGCGGTTTATCCTTAATCCTAAATATCTTTAAATGTTTACGTTATTATAATATACTTTATTCAGATTAACCGATAAAAAAAAATATTTAGCTATTTACAAGGAATTAGGACCTAAATTAAGGCAAATTTTATTACAAATTTCACGCGAATGTTTAAAATGATGAAGTTGGTCCTAATAGTAAATAAATTTGTTTGTTTGTGTTAGTGACAAAAATAAACAAAATTCGGATAAACCAACCAATTGTTAAAAGCTATTTGTCTTATTAGCAAACCTAGAAAAATGACCAAACCTCAAAGACAAGAAACCTAAATACAATAATATTCAACTACGAAGCATATTCCAATATAGGGTGCATATAAATTTTTGGGTAGCTGAGGACTACATCTATAACTAAAAAATATAACAGCGTTCTTAAATCTAGATGATAAGCGTCTTAGGACAGGAGTGGTTTACCACGTATGTTAGTACAAAATTAAAATTTAAAACAAATTCTCGTGCTGAACTCAGGATTGTTGTAGGGATAGGGATATAAATTTCAATTTTGTACCAGCATACAACGTGATAAAACACCTTTGTCCTAAGTTACGTATCTTCTAGATTTAGAAAAGCTTTAATATGTTTAAGTTAGATTTAGAGCTCAGGTACCTAAAAATGTATATCGCTATCTGGGTATGATCCTTGGTTCAACAGGAGATTTTATTTTAAATTTTGTACTAACATACAACATGGTAAAACATACCCCTGTTCTAAGATACTGATTTTCTAGATTTAAGAAAGCTTTAATATTTCTTGGTTAAATATAGTCCTTGGCTACCCAAACATATATATCGTTATCTAGGTACGATCCTGGGTTCAGCAGGAGAATTTTTTTTTAAAGTTCAATTTTTTACTAACATACAACGTGGTAAAGCACCCCTGTCCTTAGTAACTTGTCTGCTAGATTTAAGAAAGCTGTAATATTTTTTAGTTAGATAAAATGTATATCGCTATTTGGGTACAATTTTTGGTTCAGCAGGGCGATTATTTTTTAAATTTTGAATTTGTACTGAAATAAATACAAGGTTGTAAATAAACGCTTGCCCTTTGTCACTTAACTTTAAGGTGTTGAATTTCTACTCAATTTTTGTCAGTGTAGACTTACGGGTTTTTTCAGTTCGGCAATATTACATTTTCAATTATTCTTCTTAAAAAATGAATACTAGTTTGGGGAAAATTCAAAACAATTCATAATTAGGACAATTTTAGGACAAACTTTAATAACCCGTGGAAAATAATAATACAAATATAATAATTCAAAATAGCACCAGGAATGGATCAAAGAACCTGTTATTATTATACCACTATCGATTTTGTTCTGATAATTTTGGCAAACATATTAGAATAATTGAGACACAATCGCACTGTATCACAACACACACATCCCATGTTAAAATGTTAAAATTTTATATGAAGCGAAGTTTTTAAATTTTTCCGATACTCAGAAATACGGTCATCAAAAACTAAAAGTATTTTTGAGTTGCTACGAACCTAGACTTATAGAAAAACACCACCATTTCAAAAGTTATAGGGGCTGAGGGTTTTTTTAATGCAAATTTCGATGATATATGTTAATGAAATTCCTACATTTTTTACGATGCTCAAAATTGCGGTGGCCAAAAACTAAAATACGCAATTACTAAAAATGGTACGATACACGCTTCAACAACGCATTGAAATTGTTAAAATTCACTACAAAAATGGTGAACATTTTGCAGTCACAGTTCCCAAAACTAAAACACCTTTTGGTCGTCGTGAAGCACCTTCTCGGCCGGCAATAGTGAAACTGGTGGAAAAATTTGAGCTGGAACAAGTTAGTGATGTGAAGAATCGAAACCGTGTGCGTCGCTCAAGAACAACTGAGAATATTGCTGCTGTAGCCCGTAGTGTTGAAGAAAACCCAGGTTTGTCGATTCCTCGTCGGTTTTTGGAATTAGATATTCCACAAACGACATTACAACGTATTTTGCATTTTAAGGCTTTTAAAGTTCAGTTAACACAAGAACTAAAGCCGGTGATTGGGTCCATCAAATGCATCAAAATGATCCGTATTTTTATCGAAAAATTATCTTCAGTGATGAGGCCCATTTTCACATCGGACTCTACGTTAATAACCAGAATTGTCATATTTGGGGCTCAGAAAATCCAAAAGTGATTGTTGAAAAGCCTCTTCATCCTCAACGTGTCGCTGTTTGGTGCGGTTTTTGGGCTGGCGGTGTGATTAGACCTTACTTTTTCGAAAATGAGGCTGATTTTTTATGGCCGGAATTGGAAGATATTGACGTGGACAACGTTTATTTTCAGCAAGACGGCGCCACGTGCCTCGAAAGCAACGAAACAATCTCAATTTTGCAAGAAAAGTTTCCTGACCTTGTTATTTCTCGAAGAGGTGATCACAATTGGCCACCGAGATCTTGTGATTTAACACCTTTAGATTTTTTTCTTTGGGGCCACGTGAAAGATAAGGTATATGCCAATGCTCTACAATCGATTCAAGAAGTTATCGAGGACAGGTAGCCGCAAATGTGCGAATTGGTTATGGAAATTTTCATGAAAAGGATATGGTGCTGCCAGCATAGCCGTGGCGGCCCCTTACATTAAATAAAACGATAATATTAAATTAGTCATGAAATTTAATCCATTTATAAGTGATTTTATTGGATAAATCAATCGTGGAATTAGCACTAATATTTTATTAATTAACGAAGTTGCAATGAAACCTACCGGTGTGCAGCTTTTTAATAATAAATGTATTTTATATTATAGAAATATTAATAATACAACAGCTAATATAACTATAAATATAGCTCTATAAAAATCACTTCATTGTCACACACTAATTACTTCAATTGTTATGTATGATTTGTTATGTCTTTAAGATTAGCATCCTGATTGTCATCGCGCTTTGTTGCTTACCTTTGATTTATTATATGCATTAAAACCAAAATTTACCGAATTTAAAATGTCACATTCAATTTGAATAGTAAATAGTTTAACCAACCAAATAATAAAAAAATTATTAGAGTGTATAATAATAATAAGCTTACAAGATCCTGTATTATGTAATCGCGCTTTTTTTTACTATTCTACATAATATTATAATAAAGGAAGTCGTTATTTATTTAATTTTAGTTTCATTCAAGGTTAAACGCGATAATTATAACTTTTTTTTTTAATTTGATTGATTTGTAATTTATAAACAATTATTTAAGTACGGTTTTTATTATTAATAATATAAAAGGGAAAATTATTAGTCACTTTCTAATTATGTTAATGAAAATACGAGCGGCTATTCTATATAACCTATTCAGTAATGTATATGAGTGTAGAAACACCTTTAATTGCCGCACACGCGCGCACGTGCAGCAAGATTATGTTAAGATTTCAAAATTTTGCTATAAAATGTAATTCTGCAGAACGACATCGTATTTGTGGGAATGTTAATAAGTTTAACACCTATGAAGTCATATTGTATAACGACACCTGTTTTGTTATGTGAATAATTATAGAGGACCTTGAAGTGCTGATTGAGCGAATATACAGATATATATTCGTATATGCACATATTTACAAATGTTTCCATAGTTCGCCAGAATCAAGGCATTTAGAATTAATATTTATTTATTTATTTGATACCTTTTATTTTTTCATTACTACAGATAACTAATTCTTAAAATATAATAAATATAAAGGGTGATTCATCTAGAGGTATTTTTCCAATTGTTTCACTTTGACAGATGACGCATGGGTAGTGTCAAACTATCATGGTATTTTTTTGTAGTATTGTTTTTTATTTCATCATGGACAGATTGAGCCTGGCACAGCGTCTACAAATTTTTCAGCTTTATGAAAATGAAGTGATCTCAACGACATTTGATTTCAACAAAACTGCGATACTTTCCATCAAGGATGGGTGAGCGCTCCCTGGTATTTCATAGGTTATTTATTATTGAATGTACATCTAATATAAATGAAAGTATATAAATTAAAATGGTGAAGTTCTTTAGCAAATGTAAATAGCCGAAGAGTTAAACTTAACCTTTAAAACCAAAACATCCAAGAAATTTAAACATTATAAATTTATTCAAAAGATAGTGCGCTATGTTTGAACTGTCGGGAGAAAGAACCCAAAGCTAGGAAAGACTATAAAGTGTTCGTTTCGACAGAAAATTGTTATTTTTATAAAGCAGCTAACACGGACGTGTTTTGCAAGGCACTTATGAAAAATGAATCGCAATTAATGAGGAATTATACCTAGAAACAGTGATTAGTTAAAATTCCAATTGCATTTCCTATTATTCAACTAGATCTCGATTGACAAGATAGAATCCATTTCTCGGTTTGCTAAAAATCTCTTTACATATTATCAAAATTAAACTTAGACTTTACATTCAGTTTTATGAAACTTCAAAAAGGATGAAACTAACAAAAACAGATTTAAAAAAAATTTTCTTTGCAAAATAACAGCAAAGTTTGCGGTCGAAACCTATACTAAAGCTTTATTAACAATAAAGCCAACATCGAGTAAATCTGCACTAAACAAGAATGCGTTTGGGGGATGACTTAATAAACGCCAAAGTCTTCTTAAGCAATATTTTCAGCAATTTATATAAAATTAGATTATTTATTTGTTGTTATTATAAATTTTTAATTAATTTATAATAATTTTGTTTAAAAAAAAAATCTGAATTTCAACATTTTCCGGGTTTTGCTATAAGTCTATTATATACCAGTCAAAACATTACTGCTGAATAGTGTCAACGAACTAGTGGTAAACTACGTTTCTGCGTAGTCATTCTTTTAAGTATACATTCGGTATACGGTATTGTGGAGGTTTTGATAAAACCTGCTCTTGAGTTCACAACAGCCAATCGCTTGCCAAATCAAAATTAGTTTTATTAATTTATCTAAAAAATATTTAAAGTTGGCTGGATCACCCCAGCACTTAATGCCACAAACGGGCTCACGGTGCAATACTCGGATAAACACATATACTTACACATTAAAAACCAACACACAACCATGATTTTTGATCACCATTGGGAATCGAATTCGGGACCCTCGAATACCACAGCAAGCATGCTACGAACTGTGCCAATGAGGCCGAAAATTTATATAAAATAATTTATAACTTGAAGTATATTTAGCGGCATTTTCGACAAGATACAATTTTGGACCTGGTATGCATATAACTTCACGTAGGTTTTGTCATCATTCTAGATTAAAATACATTGAAGGAAACTGTATAAAATTATCATCAGTCCATAAAGAAATTTGGTCATAATTTGGTAACATAGAATTAATTTACAAAATCACTCTAGGTATTGTCTACACTATCGACATTGTGAGTTACTGAGAAATAAATACTATGTAGTGAATTTTTCTACATCAGAATTTTTATTTTTTGTATCATGCACACACCATCAGGAACATCATATTCAACATGTTTACTCAAAACTCCATATACTCTATATAGTTATTTGAGTCCTATCTTCCAAATAAGATCTAAACCAACTATAAAATACGTATTCCCCGAATCCCGATTGACACAACTTATTAATTAATAACTTGTGATCTACCATATCAATGCGTGCTTAATATAAATAAATATAAACAAATTGCATTAATGTGTTCTCAATACTCAGGCCTTCTCGAAATCCATATTGGTGTTTTGAAATAAATTCGGATATATCTAACAAGGACAAAGTGCGCATCTAAATTATAAAGAGTAATATCTTTACTTCCAATACAAACTTCACTCAAACAGATTATATGCGGTTTAGTACCGGTTTAGAGAAATTCGATATACGAGTATTATTAAGATCTTGAAAAGATTTGTAAGGGAATTTAAAATGCATAAAAAATAATATAAAAATAACTATTTTAAACCTATTAATAGTTTTATACTCATCTGCAATCCTTTCCAGAACATTTGCACAATTAATAATACATTTTGACAACTCCAGAGGAATTTAAACTTCAGACGAAGTTTGTGATTTTTGCCTCTATTCCGCTAATCTTCGTTTTCAGCGATCAAGTTCTCGAACTTATCTACTGACACTGAAAAAATGGTATTTATCTATGCACGACTGCTGAAATTGACAAAGGGCGAAACCGATCAATCTATTCGTAATCATCTCAAAAAAAATTGTCCGAAATTTTATGAAAAACATAGGAGTTGACAATTGCGGCATTGGCGGGCTTTACTCTTCACTGATAATTTGTGATTTAAGCACCAGCACTAAGTATATAATTGAAGGACGATTTAATGATTGTTGTATCCAAGAAACTAGTTGTTTCGGTGGAGGTTTAATAATGGTGGCGGGTGGTATCAGTTTGGGAGGACAACAGAGTTCGTTGTGATTGATGGAGAATCAATTAAGGGTAAAAATACGTTAACTCGATTCTCAGATCCCACATTACAGTCTTTGCGTGAAATGACCAGCGAATAGTCCAGACCAAAATCTCAATGAGCAAGTGTGAGACATTTTAAAAACAGTAAGGTAGTAACCCTTCATTAACCATACCTACCGTTAATGTTGTTAAGCTTGAATGTAGTAAAATAACCCAAACGTCCATCAAAAGACTGATAAGAAGCATGAACCGGTGGTGTTTCGAGTGTGTTAGAGCCAGAGGAGGTCATCGAAGATATTGAATCCAGTTGTATGCAATTGTACAGAAAATACAAATTTTAATTTTTAAAAATATTACACGTTTCCACTTCATTTTTACTATTGTTTTACGGTAATCGGTAAGGTCTTCTGCGATTTACAGTTAAGAGATACTTACCTAATCTTCTTTTAGGTGAGAACACTTAGACAATAGATTAGTGCTAAATATGACATCATTAGTTTTGGTTAATTAGAAAAAATGTTCTAAGCCTAACATTATACATGGCAAATTTTAAAACTAAAATAAACAAATAATTATAAATAAAATCACACATCTTTTTACTTATTATTCAATATTTACTACATAAATTATTTTAGGATTTCCACCATTTAGTTATATTTCATTTTAGGAACACTATTGCCATCTGCCAAATAATAAAGGAACTGTCGACATAAATTGCCCTCTGAGCAATAATTATTTACTAGAATCAAAAACAGTGATGCGCAGTGTTTTTTTACATATTGCTGGTCAAATACTCATCTTGTTGTATATTTCACTGAAAATTATAAAATTCCATAGTTCAGGGAATTTAATAAAACGACGTAAGAGTATATAATTTATGTAGTTTACTCTAATCCGAAAAAAAAACAAATGATTTTGGAGGATATTTTTTTGCCCGATATAAGTACTTGTAAATAGCACGGATTCACATAAACCGCATGGCAAATATAGTTTAGCAGCGCATACATATATTTTGTTTCGATTCTGACACCCTGGCACATCATTTTCGATTCGTTTCGTTTATGTTTATTGTTTGACAGATCAAAGTAGCTATTTTGTGTTAAAACTTTCAGTACCGTTCAGAAAGATTTATGAAAATCATTTGTTGTAAATGTCAAAATGAATATAATTAGGTTATGTTTTAAATTTCATAAATGGTCACTCTTATTAAGCTTAATTAATTTGTTTCGCAATATGAAAATCGCATTTACGTATATATATGTACGCGCTACTACTAAATAAAATCACCAAACTCTCTAAACATGTTTCTTTCGTATACGCACGACTATATCATGAACTCAATATTTTCTAAAAAAAAAAAATGATCACGCGACAATATTTACAACGTCTTATATACGATTTGAATTCATAATGGTACGTCATTAGCGTAGATGTTAAATAAATAATAAAAAGACATTGGATTAAGGTGTATTTGTTGTATATACTCTTGCAAAATTGTTATCATTATTTTCTTTAGCTTTTTATTAATTTGTCTTACTTACGTTTGGGAATCCCGACGTAAACGACTTTATACCTTACATACATACATATATGCCGTAAATTCTTGTAATATGTTTGATTTGCGTATTTTTTATAACAACGTTGAATGTAATAAAAAAAAAGTTGTACGTCAGTCATTAGTTGAAGTATAGTTTTACGTTTTCAGTTTGTACAAATTTTCAAATATAATAAAAAATTGCGCTCGTCATTTGTGTATATTACCTCAGGTGATTCATTCATTTAGGGTCGTTATGACACTAATTCATTTATTTTATTTTATTTTTTGACAGGGAATTCCGCGGTTTTTATTATTGATGCTTTTAAATTGTTTTTATAAATTAAGCGTTATTATACATAACGTGTTAATAGAAAATATTTATTTACATAGTTTATTTACTTCGTACGCAGTTTAATGTGAGTAAACTATAATATGCATTTTTGTGTGGTTTTATTGAATTCTCTGAATTTTGGAATTTTATACATATTCAGTGAGACATTCAACAAGATGGTAATTTAAACAATAATGTAACCTTAGATTAATGAATTCCGGGAATTTTCATCCAATATAGTTTTATTGGTCTGGGCTTTGATGTTGGTACTTTACCGATGCGAAAAATATTATCTTATTTGTGTAATATAATAATTATTGTTCTCTTCAAACACGACCACAGATAAAATCTTTCAATTTTCCGCATATACAAACAATTCCAAAAATGTAAACATACTACATCAATGGTAGTTAATCTAAGTTTGGCAAATTACGTCTGTTCAACTAATATTTTTTTGGTATTCTATAAATGTTTATCAAAAATCATTCAATGGAATCGTGAGACATACCTACATAATTAATTTGAATTGAAATATTGAAAAACGAGTGTAGAATTTCATAAATTCAAAGCAGCGCTCAAAACACCCCAGATGACAATTAGACACAAGAAACATGATCATGCCATAAATAGAAATATAATGTATCTCAATTATAATAATTTATTTATTTTATTCTCAACTACCTCGTTTAATTTCTTTATGTATACATAGTTATTTTCTAAATAAAGTTAAGAAAGCAATTAATTAACCTTGATTTACATAATCACTATAAAACAATAAACCTAGACAACAAAACTATTTTGAAAATGAATTTTGATTTATACTCTGCTATATATATAATATATATATTACTATAAAAATACATTTTACAGTAGGTCAATAATCTGTATACGAGTATACATGACACGAAAAAATACCAAAATTAACACTTTTATTACGTACCTGTAAAACCAGTAAAGCTACAATTTATTGCGAAAATTTTTCTAAACTATATTTTACCCCTTGCGCGCATTTTATTTCATGTAGGCATCAACATATTAAATTCTTGGCATTATTATTGGTTACAATTACAACACAATACATTAGTTTTTGTAGTTTTAGTAAACCTTCAAGATCACAAAAATTCCCAAACAATTATAATTATCTATATATATATATATAGATATAAACTATTCGGTAAGTTGTAAAGTGTAGAGTGTAATTAATTTTCATTGCATATATAATGGCAAAGTAATATATAAAATTTGATTATGTATTAGCTTTTTTTTTTACAGCAGATAAAACATTTGGTGTCTATGCTTTTTAAGAATGCGGAAACCAGACTTCGCCCTATCAATACTCACTACTATGAATGCTCAAATGATGGTGTAGTTCTTGGAAATACTTACGCATAAAATTAACGGCAGAGGGATTTTAGTTTAAAAAATTCCAATAGATCACTTTTTACAAATTTTGAATGTGAAATGTTCAAACAAATTACAAATTTTTGTTTATTTTATATGACTCTTGAATCGACAATTTTTAAATTATAAATATATTTTAATTCTTGTATAAAACTATTACATTTATATTTTAAAAGAATGGAAGAAAGTGGTTCGAACCACATGATAAAGAGTCAAAAATCATTGATATCCACTGTGGGAAGCCTGGGTCGTTTTTCGAAAGCCCAAATATGGGATTTATCACCAACTGCATAGTAGCTGCTTATGTTATGCACAATATTTGCATTTCCGAAAATGACTATCTAGACGACTATATGATGTTACTTTATTGGATAACATATAATCTGATCAAGCCAATAGTTACGGTGCTCGATACATGCATAATGAAGGCCTATTAAATTAATAATAAAATTAAAGTTACATTCAAGTTCAAATTCAATTATATTTGATATGATTATTAATTAAAATTAATTAAATAATCTTATGTATATTTAAAAAAAATATATTTTACTCACAGCCCCTATTTCAAAATATAATTTAACAACTAACCATTTGTTTATTAGCTGTAAAATTAATTGCTTCCTTTCATCCCGGTCTTCATCATTTTTCTGCAAATATTTTCCCAGCAATTCTGGCTTCTTTTTCCTTTCCATCAGCTTTTCCTCATAGTATTTTCGTTTAATTTCAATCACACTTTCGTTCCCAGAATCTTTAACCTGTCTCCTGTAAATTTTTTTTGGAGCCACTTTAACCTGTCTCCTGTAACTTTTTTTTGGAGCCACTTGATGAAGAAGATTCATCTGTGTCTAGGCCGCTAACCTTTTCCGCTAACCTCCTTTGATCGTTCCATATGAGCTAAATCTACTGGCTTATTTAAAATCGCAACAGAAACTGAATGGGGCCAACTTATGCTGGGATTATTTTGGAAAATATCCTCCATCTGGTCCATATATAAACATTTGGTAGCAATCTATCTTTTGGGATTTCGTATAGGCTTGTTGAAGGCTGCGCCATTTCACTTCGACGTTTTCAGCGCTTGTTGGTGAGATCTATAATAAAATACATATGAATATTATAAAATACGCGTACATTGATGAATTATATGTTTCAGATTAATATTCACAAAAATTAAGTTACCAGAACATTTAGTGCCTCGAAATCAGTCAAAAGGTCTTCCCAGAAATGTTTCTTGTTTCTGGTCTTAAAATATTTTTCTTTCCTATTGGCATATACACTGATCAATGCTTTGCCTTCGTCATACGACCAATTTTTTGGTCATTTTAAAAATTAAAATGATTTTAGAATAAATCTCAAAAAATAACAATTATTGTATTATAATTAGGGTTATGCTTTACTGCTGTCTTTTTTGTTGTTGTAAAAATCGGTCGGATCATTGTTTTGCTCATGTGGCGTGTCTTATCATATTTTCTACCGAATCGGTCGGAAAGACAACTGCATGTGGCATCGCCTTAAACGTCGATTTTCAAACTATGTATTCCAACTTTTCAATTTCTTATGATTCCGTGCACGGTGAAAAAATAAAAATAAATATTAATTAATTAATATTTTACAATAAACCGTTTATTATGATTAATCTCGAACTATTACAGTAGCTTATTAAAACTTTCATCAGAATGCAATTTCAAATTTGGTAATCGGATAAACACAAAAAAATACTAGATTAAATATTTGTTGGAAGAACGAACGTACGAAAAATAAGTATGTACTTGAATCCATCTACCTATTTAAAATATGACATTTGTCAGTAAAATATAATTTTTTTGTAAAAATCTCGTGCTTTATATTTTTATGAATTAAATCTTAAATTTTGTAGAATTAATTAAATTCGTTAAGTGAAAAATATTTAAGGTAATTGTAAATTGTCGTTTATGTACAAATTTGTGTACCTACTATTGAAATTTAATTTATAGTAAAGCAGACATTACATTTGGAACTTTTTTAGCAAACAAAAATATGAGTACTTGGCAAGCATAAATGAAACAATTATGAAGTTATATACCTCGAGATTCGTAGAATTTATCTTTGTTGATTTTATTAAATCAATAAGATTTTATTACATCGAGATTCGTAGAATTTTTCATAAGATGTAATGATGTATGTATATGTAAGCGTGGCATTTTATCGATTTTATTGCTTAGTACTGGAGATTACAATCAGGCATATATTATCGGTAATTGAAAAAATATTTTCTCATTATTGGTGAACGTTTATTAAACGTTATTTAAATAACATGGCTTTCAACTGTGATAGTAGCAATAAACTAGACATTTAGAAGAATTAGAAATTCAATTAAAATTTATTTAATTAATTCGAAGTTATTATAGTTCTAAGTTATCGCATATATCACATACAGATTTTTGTCTAATCCACCAATCGTACCTCATTAATAGTGCGGTTTCTGGTTTAAATTCTTAGTATGGCAGGATTTTTCTAAAGTTCACCGTCCTTAAAACCAGAGCGTGCATTTATATTTCAAATGATATTGATGCCGCTCTTATTAATGAGTAGCACGGCTGATCTTGCGGCGGTGCTAATCACTCTCATGTATGCTGTCCCATGTTTTAAACTTGTCATTGCGTCAGCCTATTTACCCTATGATTCCACCTCGCCCTGTACTTCAGAGTATATCAAGTTTTATATAAAATTTAAAATCTTTATTAATTATGATAAACCAATTAAGGATTCTTAATTAATACTGAAAGTCTAACATTCTTGGTATACTAATTTAATATTGAACGAGAAATTAGAATATTTACTCCTTATATATATATACATATATATATATATATATATATATATATATATATATATATATATATATATATATATATATATATATATATATATATATAAACATATATATATATATATATATATATATATATATATATATATATATATATATATATATATATATATATATATATATATATATATATATATATATATATATATATATGTACATATATATATATACATATATATATATATATATATATATATATATATATATATATATATATATATATATATATATATACATATATATATATATATATATATATATATATATATATATATATATATAAATAAATAAATAAATAATTAATTATGCACACTTATATATAAATTTAAGTTGAGATTTAAGGCCGGTGACAAACACTCGACCCAATCAATGTAGCAAGTTGTATTTTACATTATATTATTATAAAATTAATTACTTTCCAGTACTAATTAGCAATTCAAAGTATTCAAAGTCAACAAAAAAGTAGAATTGCCATATAATAAATTGCTTGTTATGCACTGTACCATGTGATTATTGCAACATAAGAAAAAAATATTCTATAATGAGTGTTAAGTATGGTTATAAAATACAAATAAAATGAATGTTAACTACGCCGCGTAGATTTTTCTTAATTAATATTTGTATGTATCAAAATAATTTTTATATTATTATGGTTTAAAGTCACTTTTCTTCTACTTGAATTTATTATGTAAATGTATAAATAGGCTTGCAAATGTATACAATCCATACATACGAGATAAAAATCTAAACAAATTAAAAATTAATTAATTAAATTTATTTATGTAGCTAGTAAGGTACGTAAATATAAAGAAACTAACCTTGTTAATTTCTTTTATAAACATATTTATGTATATATTAATTACGGCAAATTTTGATAAAAATCATTTTCTTTATGTTTTGATTTATGAACCTCGCGTATTTTTCGCAAAAAGATACTGTGTAATCTATCCAAGTGAATCAATTTACAATCTAATAACCTGTTCGCTCTCCATACAGCGAGTCTGCTCAATATATGTACATACAACATAAATATAATTAATATGCTATATTAGTGCCATGGATATAACGCAATTATGATAATCGCGTGACTCCCAACTAATTTTAATATTTGACTTAAATTTATTTTTCATTTGATTTTATTTTGTTTTTTTTACATATGTTTGCTTTTTGTCATAATTATTTATTACAGTCTAAAATTGCATAAGAATGATATATTAATGTATGTACATACTCATATATAAGTATATATATACATATATATATATATTTATATATATATATATATATATATATATATATATATATATATATATATATATATATATATATATATATATATATATATATATATATATATATATATATATATATATATATATATATAATGTGATATTGTAATTGAAAAAATTACACTATACGTTTAATTAACATTTAATTACTACTAATTATTATGTGTTATGGATCCTTTAATTGATTAAAATCAAATTGTCTGGTTTATCGTGGAATCTATACATTTTTCACAAAGAAATTGGTTACCTTGTGCCAAATTTTATTCACATGACCTGGAAAATAAATTTGATAAGAAAATTGACTTATTTTCTAATTAAATTGTCCACGTGTTGATAATATGAAAATATGATATGAATCTTTCTTTATACGAAACTAACAAGAAGTGGGCAAAGCTTACAATCTAAAAAATATATTATCTAAGTCCTTAATCTATGTTAACTATGTACTTATTATTAGTATCCATGTGAGCTAGCTTAAATATGTAGTTAAATTAAATTTATCAATACATTAGATCTAGTGGATCTACTCTGCGAAGCCGTCTATATTTCCGTTGCCTTAATAGTTGCCTTTCTAATTCATTGGGGTGAGTTTCCAGTTTCGAAAGGTATTTCAAACTGTGTGCTTGTATCATATCTTTTTGACCGTTTTAATCCCAAGGTCTATATGGATATTAATAATTAGATATAAGATTATTTTTTAAATACTTCTTTATTCACAACAAATTAAAATGAACACATTAAAAACTTATTATAAAATAAAAACGTAAACTAACAATAAATCAAATCAAAATTTCATTTTTGTGATAATTAAATTAAATTAATAATGGAAGACCGGTTTCGGATAGTTCATCCTTCATCAGTTCCTAATTGACTATTGACTTAATGTTATAATTATTCCCGCATAATATATGCGTTCGTTAACCATACAGTTTGTTTATCTACTGTAATATACTGTCATATAGCTTATGTGCTTTCGTTGAAATTTTTTCGTTCAAAATTAATGTGTTATGCCTCTGCTTGTATATTTCAAGTTCTTCTAACCTGTCCAACATGTCACTTTTAGCTAAGTGGTGTAATATTTGTAGATTTGTGTTTGCATCGGTGTATGAATGATTTTCAGAATGCAGATGGTGCGCGTAATTCGATTTAAAAATGGTTCTTGTGTGTACATGGTTTAATTCCTGTGTGTGTTCTTTAAATCTTATGTCGAACGTTCTTCCAGTTTGCCCTATATAAAATTTGGGGCAATCATTGCATGTCAATTTGTAAACACCGCTGTCAACCTTCTTGTCATGTTTTGGTTTTAATTTATGTTGTATTTTATTACTGGTTTTGTGTGCAACGGTGTAATTGTATTTCTTAAAGATCTTCTTTATTATGTTGCTTGTGTGTCTGTTGTACTCAAGTGTTATAAACTTTGTGACGTCGTCTTCAGCGTTGAACATGGTGGTTAAATGTTTTAATCTGATTTTGTTGACGATTTTATTGTTTAGTTTGTCAATTGTACTTTTTCTGAATCCATTCTGTTGTGCTATGTGTATGATTATCTGAAATTCATCTGTGTACTCATTGTTGTCCATCAGAATGGTGTTGAGTCTATTTAGCATGTGGTTATATGCGGCAAATTTATGTTGTGGAGGGTGATTAGAAGAATTGTGAATTGTGTGATCCGTTTGTGTTGGTTTCCGGTATATTTTAAATTTGTGTGTTTGGTTGAGATTTATAATGGTCAGATCGAGGAAATTGATGGATTTCTCAGTTTCCACTTCCAGTGTAAATTTTATGTTGGTATGTATGCTATTGATGTATTTATGTAAATTTCCAAGTTGCCTTTGCGATCCTTTGAAGAGCATTAAAATGTCGTCTACATACCGATGCCAATATATGATGCTGTTTTTATATTTGTTGTGATACGAATGTATGTATGTATTTTCAAAGTAATTTAGGTATATATTTGCTAACGTGCCTGACAACGGGCTGCCCATTGGTAATCCATCTTTTTGAACATAATATTTGTTTTCATGTTGGAAATAGTTTTGCTGTGTTATGGCCCTTAATAAACGAATTACATCCGATATTGTGTTTGTATCAATTTGGTTACGTGTCAGCAAATCCTGTGTTATGCAAATTGTCGTTTCGACAGGTATGTTTGTATACATATTTGATACATCAAATGACGCAAATTTTGCACCTGATGGAATGTTGACTGATCTGATTTTATCCACTAATTCGATATTGTTCCTAACAGATGTATCATTTTGTAATTTTATATTTTTAGTTAGCCAAATGTTGAGAAACTTTGCAATTTTATATGTTGGAGCGGTGGTGTAGTTTATTAAAGGACGGATGGGTGTATTGGGTTTATGAATTTTTGGCAATCCGGTAATGGTTGGTGCTGTGGGCTTCACCATTTTGTTGAAATAAATTTGATGTTTGTTGAGAATGTGGGTTGATTGATTTATGATCTGGTTTATTGATTTTAGATTTGTTTCGGTGGGGTTAGTTTTAATTTGCTTAATGCTATTGCAGGTAATATATTCGTCGATTTTTTGTGTGTATTCTGATTTATAAATAATAACGGTGGTATTTCCTTTGTCAGCTTTTGTAACCAGTGCATTGTTCTCAGATAGTTTTTTATGTATATTCGATATAGCTTTATTGTCAGGATTTTTATGCTGTTTTGTAGCTTTGAGTACAGGTGTCTTTAAAATTTCATTGCATACAAGTGTTCTGATATCGTCTTGGTGATCTTTCGCTGTTCTTAGGATGGCATTTTCAATCTCTAATAGATGTTTCTGTTGTTGGTTTTTATTGTTTGTTATTTCCATGTTATATTTTAAACCTTTTCTTAGGAGGCATTCTTCAATCTCATTAAAGTTGATGTTGGTCATGTTTTCTATGCGTTTATAGAATTGATGTTTTATACGGTGTTCGTCTATATGGATGTTGCAATTTCGGATATACCACGGTGCATTTGTAATACAGGGAACTATTCTCGCTTGTAGAGCCCCATAGCTAAACCCCATATGTCAATTTAGGAATTGGGATGTTTTGATTTTCTTCCAATCAACCAGTACATTTTCGAAAATTTTATTTTTTTTGGTTGTGCTTTGATTCAATGTGTTTTCTCCATCTCAATCTTCTATCAAGATGAAAACCCAAGTATTTGACATTTGCTTGTTGAGGGGGATGGTGACATTGTTTAATTTCACCGCTGGACATATACTCGTAAGCTTATGGCTGATTTACATTCAACGAAATTTAGCAGATGAAGCCGTTTTGTAAAAAAATGAGAAACAACATTGAAAAATCATTCAAGAAAACACGAGACAGAACTTCATATTTTTGAAAATCAACAGATGAAACCAGTACAGGGATTTTTGTCGTGTCATGAGGCTAGTCTCACACGAAACTCGTATACGTACAAAGTATAATGTACACAATTTTATAGTTGTGTATAGCTATTTGTTTTCTTTGTATTAGTATGTTTTTTGCTATGGTAAGCACCAAATTTATATGAATCGGTACAAATCGGTACAAATCGGTTCATTTTCTTGGTGCTTACTTTTATTTTTATGATACTTCTCCCATGTCATTTACTAGTGGAATTGTCATAAGTTATGTTTGGTGTTTTGATTTATTTAAAAAGTTTTATAGTAGATTTGTACTTAAGGCTCTGTGTGAAACGATTAAAAGTTGTTTAAAAAAATTAGTTATAACTTTGGTGAAATAGAAAATTTTTATGGTGAAATATTTTTAACGTGGTGATTATGTTTGCTGTGTGAATCAGTTAAAGTTTAGAGTCAAAAATTAAAATGAATCGCGTCGTGAAAAAATATTTTTATCTTTTTTTATAATTTTAATAACGGAAATACCGCAGGAAACTTAGGGAAGTATGCAATTTATAAATGAAATTTATTTAATACTATAAATATAATATGTAATATCGTCATAAAGAATCTTACATATGGCATATGGTTTATCTATAATTCTTTTTGTGTTTTTTGATTTCACCGATTCCATTTTTTTCGTCAAATTATTCATAACGTTTAATTTATCGCCTGCTCATTTAAACACGTTCGTATCTAAATTATTTATCCAATAAAAATATTAGGTTATGTTTTTTTAACACATTTGTCAAAATTTGTATACGGTTCCGACCGTGATAATTTTTTTTTGTTTTTTGTGGTGAATAAATTTAATTTTGCTGTCAAAATTTTAATTTTTATCACTTTTTAACAACTTTTAATCGTTTCACACAGAGCCTAATTGACATAATTTTATTTACTTTTGTTATGTCCATGGCAACCATAGTAAATAAATAACAACAATAGAAAAGCACACTTGATGGACTGAAATCAATACACGCACATTTACCAATACCATTATTTTTGTCTCTCACAGTCTCATGAAACGATCAAAATCCCTGTACAGAGAAACAAACACAAAATTATGGTGTCTTTTATAGAACAAGACAAACTTTTTACGAAAAAAAGACTAAAATACGTCATTACTTCGCTATAAAAATATAAATACTGACATTCAAAAGTAGTAGCCTACGTTATCTGATTTTTTCTATGTGGAGGATCTGGGATGTGGTCGCTTGAACTCAAAAACTATTCGATGGCTGAAACTATTCAATCTAAAGAAATTACTGAAGATACATGAAACCTTCCTTAATCACATAGTAAACTTCGCTTATCTGGTCAGCGAATAGTTTCTGAGTTCTAGGTACTATATCTCAGATTCTCCACATAGAAAAAATCTAAAAATAATTCTAAAGATACCTGAAAGCTTTTTGAATCACATGGTAAACTCTGCTCATCCGGCCAGCGAATAGTTTCTGAGTTCAAGCGACTATATCTCAGATCCTCCATATAGAAAAAATCTAAAAATAATTCTAAACATGAAACCTTTTTGAATCACATGGTTAACTCCGCTTATTTCACTTTTATTTTTAGTTGTGCAAAACTGCTTGTAACATTCTCCAGGTCATTTTGTGTGGTTGAGTGTGCATCCGCTTGTTGGGCAATTGTACTTTTTGAAGTCATATTTCTTTAATTGTAACGTGGCTTAAGCATTCGTTCCTTAGATTGCAACTTTGGATTGGTCTTACGCTTCTACTGGGCACTCCATAATGCTGTGTGATTTTCACCACAATTACTACACCGTTTTACTGATATATCATTTCTCGTCTTATCGCAATTTTTTTGAATCATGAAGTTCGCCACAAATAATGCAAACTTCACTCAACATGCAATAAGCTTCTGTGTGTCCGTATCATTGACACTTGATGCATTGTACTGGTTCGGTCCACTTTTTGGGATCCTCTACAGTGATTTTGCGATGCAGTAAATATCTCAAGTTATATATACTGGGGTTTCCTTTGTTTTTCTCATCTGGCTCTAATTCTATGCGAAACATCGGTTGAGGAACCCTCTCCCGATTTAAAATGTTTGCAACCGATTTGGCATGGAAGCCTTGAGCGACGAGAGCCGCATGAATGTCGATCACCTCTACGCTGCTCTCCTTTTCTTTTAAATCAACAATCAACACCTTTTGACTTTTCAGCTGGTAAGTGTAATATTGCTTTCCGGTTTGATCGAAATGGTTTCATTGTAAAATGGTTTACGAAATGGGCAATGGTTGCCCCTTTTAAGCGGGGCAATATCAAGTTTCGAGTCAGTTAACTTGTCGATTATATTGACGAGTTCATTATTTGACACCTCTCTTAAATAAAATGGTGGCGGTTGAGAGAAAGAGACCGAAACTCTTTAGTTGTTTTGCCATCGGCGCCATCCACATCCAAACTAGAAAATCTATTGCCGAGAGGTATTTGATCAGCACCACCATGTTCTACTCTAGACGCTTTAGTTTTACTACGTAATTGCGCTGATTTCGGGCTTCTTTTTCGTTCGGTCTAAACAGTTATATATCTGTCCATTCCGGTTTGCACCAAATTTTCCTTATTTAAGTGACCTATCTCACTAATTAAATATTGTTATTCACGCTGATTGCACTGGGTTCATTTGCTGTTGAAGCATTTATTTTTTCACTTTTATTTTTATTTATATTAAAAGGTGGTATCACTAAATTGACTAAATCTGATGTCGAAGCACTTTTTTCTTTTTTGCATAATATTTATTTTGGAGCTATGCTGGTATTGGCAGTGTTCGTTTGTTTTTTTGGGGAAAACAGGCCCCTTAATATTTTAGCACTAATTATTATTTGGAATGTTTATGCACATATAATAACACAAAAAATAAACTTAAAAATAATTAAAAAGAACTGACAATGCGCACTTTTTATTTTAATGATATTACGCGCACATTGATTTTACGTCCAAACTGCACGACGATAAAAATCAATTATGGAATAATTATCATAGTCCAAATGAACTTAGATTTGAAACCAATAAAGTGTTGGTAAACAATTGTTCCAACTCATTAAAAAAGTTAAACTTGTTATTAGCGTGTAATCTGTGAATTTGAAAATTTTCTTGAGTATCCTTTATACTAACTAATCAGGTCGGGAGTGTTATTCGTTTTTGGTTGCATTTGCCGGGTATTAAGCTTCATGTGGTTGTAAATATTTTCTATTGAATATAAATCTCGTTGGTGACCAACAACCCATGGTCTGACCCGAATGCAAAAGAAAATAATTGGAGAACATACTATAAGGTGCTGTAAGGATCACACGAGTTCGAATTTTGCTGGTATTCGGATGCTTTTTTTGCAAAATATTAAGAATTTAAATATCTTAACTGAACATTTCTGGATTGTAAATTTTTCGGCACAGGATTTTCGGGCGTAGCTAAGTTTTTTGAAAAATGAGGATATTTTCCACATTTTTTTTGCTCCAGTGACAATTAAGTTTCTATTTTAACTTTAATGTACATGAAGTATAGTTCTCAAACAAATTTTTATTTTTTGAAATTTCTAAAAGATGAATTTCTTTTTTAACATTTTTAAAAGATTTAAAAGAGATAAGAATTTTAATGAAGTGTGCTGACTTGAATATGTAAACTGATAACTGTTTGGAGATTATATATTGGGTTTTTATAGTTCCAATTTTAATGTTAATAGATTAAAATTTGTATAGTTGAACTGAAATTAGAAAGATATCAATACGAGTATGAAGTTTTTTAGATACGGGTATAGTTTACAATTTTAGTCACACACATTAAGGAGACGCTGTACACTATGCGACGAATAAATAAATAAATTTTGTTGAAATATACAAAATTGATTAAAAAATGTCGGCTTACAATCTAAGGTCACCAACTATATGACGCCTAACTTTGGCGCAAAAATACAGCCTTGTCGCGTGCATATATAAAATCATCAAGCCTCCATTAAAAAACTGCTAAATTGTTCGTTAAAAAATTACATAGTCATACTCGTGTATAACGTGAATTAAGTTTCCGGATCATTTATACTATAAATTATATAGACGCAGATAACGACAAAACTATAATTTAAATATTATATTTATTAATATAATATGAATATAATCAACCTTGATAATCAATTTATATTTTAAATAATCTCATTTGTAAGTCAAATCTATAAAAAAATAATATTTAAATCAACTGAAAACTAATAATAAATTATCGCGAAAAATAAATAGTATTAGTAGTAAACTAGTAATGAGTGATACATTATCAAGCCCCACACCCGATTTGACCCATTATTTTATATCCAATCGTATAACAGCATGCACGTCACATTGTCGTGCCTTGGTTAATTTCACGCTTCTTATTTAGTTTTTGTTACCGAATTTTTTGACTTTTATAAATGTTTTGGTCTTCCTTGAGAATTTCCTGCTATATATATACATACATATATATATATATATATGTGTATAAGCATGTATTGTATACAAGAAAATTTAAATTTCGAGTTTTCGAAATTAAATTAAATTTTATCACTTTTCGAATTGATAAATTTAATTTTTTTTTTCGTGTGTATATATAATTTGCATAATTTTGGTGATTAAGAGTATATAGATCAACGCGCTCGACTTATAATTCAATGTAAGTTAGAAAATAATATTAACGTTTTCAAAATTAATTAATTATTCAAAAATTTTTAATTTGTTTTATGGAATAATTATTGAGAGAATTGTAAATTAAAATTATCTAAACTGGTTTCGATCAGTAATGAATTGTTTTTCATTTGAAATTAATTCAATTGCACAATACAAATTCTCCGCAGCATAATTTTTTATATATTATGCTGTTGAGTAATTCGATCAATGTGCATAATTGAACACATCAATGGGAAGATTATCGAACGAATCAAACATATATCCATATATATATACATATTTAAATAACGATAATTACCATTTAAATATTCAAAACTAACCTAAATCATTGTATTGAGCTTTTATATATACGTATATAGAAATGTTTGAAGATCAATTTTTCTTTAATAATATGAAATCGCGATCTCAAGTTGATTTAATACACGAAATAACTGCAAACACGGGAATCCACTTTGAATATGCATGTAATGTAAACAATGACTATTACGATACCTTGAATAATAACAATAAAAACAAAACAAAACTCAGCTGATCCATTCATAGTCATTTACATTAATTATATATACGAAGAATTAAAACTTACTATATCTACCGGGTGTTTCATTTAAACTGAGACGATCAAATATCTCGAAAAATAGCCACTCTACGGAAAAAATGTCCATAATCAAAATTTAATCGTACCGCGGGGGAAATACATTAGTTCAAAAAAAATAGTCCCCCACCCCCGCTTTGTAGATGGGGCGAGGGTAACTTTTAAACTAAGATAGGAAGTCATATTTTTTATTGCAGATACGGATTCTACCACTAAAAGTACGAATGATTTGAATGAAATATTTTGTTCGGTTCATGATAGATGGCGTTGTAATCGACGAAATTCAATTTTTTCAATTTCTCCTTAGAACACACGCATTCGATTCTGCAATACGTTTGAAATAAAAAACATCACGTTTTCATTGGAAATACTCGAAATTCGTCATCAAAACAATTTATTCAGTTTTGTAAATCACATTTAACGTTTGTGTTATTTCTTATCTTCATGTTTTTCGTAATTGCAAAATAAACGACAAAATACTTTAGAATGGAGCGTTTAACTGTGCCAGAGAAAATTGAAATGGTTCTGGTTTATGGAGAAACTGGCAGAAATCTTGAAAATGCTGTTGCTATTTACGCTCAACGTTTTCCGGATAGGATTCGTTCACGTGCTTCATTTGGCCGTACTATCAAACAATTTATTACTGATGGAAATGTTCAACCGAAAAAGAGGACCCGTAGAGCAACAGTCACTGGAGAAAATAATGAAATTGCTGTATTGGCAGCAGTGGCTCATAATCATCATATTAGTACACGAGAAATACTTCGCGATTCCGGATTGCCCCTCACCAGTGTTTGGAGAATTTTAAAACGGCACAAGTATCATCCATATCATGTGTCTTTACACCAAGATCTTCATGGCGTTGATTTCCAAAATCGGGTAACTTTTTGTCAATGGACACTTGAACAAATACAACAAAACCCCAATTTTTTTCGTTGCGTAATGTTCTCCGACGAATCGTCTTTTACAAACCATGGAACGGTTAATCGACACAACATGCATTATTGGAGTGTTACAAATCCGCACTGGCTTCGTCAAGTTGAACATCAGCGTCCTTGGACTGTCAACGTGTGGTGTGGAATAATTGGCAACAAACTCATAGGCCCCCATATTATTGAAGGCAACTTGAATGGTCAAATGTACCGAAACATTTTGGAAAATGAACTGCCAATATTACTTGAAAATTTGAGCTTAGAAGTGAGACGGAACATGTGGTTTCAACATGATGGTTGTTCTGCACACTATTCGTTGATGGCACGTGAAATACTTGATCGTGATTTCAATGGTCGCTGGATCGGTAGAGCTGGTCCGATAAATTGGCCCGCCAGATCACCAGATCTTACTGCGCCAGATTTTTTTTTGTGGGGCTACCTCAAAAACAAAGTTTACACAGAAAAACCAACAACACGTGAGAACATGATTGCGCGAATCAGAAATGCGTGTGCTGAAATTCAACCAGACACACTTCTCAGTTGTGTACAATCATTTGAAATGTGGATTAATAAGTGCATTGAAGTCGCAGGCCATCATTTTGAACACTTATTTTAGATTTACAAAACTGAATAAATTGTTTTGATGACGAATTTCGAGTATTTCCAATGAAAACGTGATGTTTTTTATTTCAAACGTATTGCAGAATCGAATGCGTGTGTTCTAAGAAGGAGTAATTGAAAAAATTGAATTTCGTCGATTACAACGCCATCTATCATGAACCGAACAAAATATTTCATTCAAATCATACGTACTTTTAGTCGTAGAATCCGTATCTGCAATAAAAAATATGGCTTCCTATCTTAGTTTAAAAGTTACCCTCGCCCCACCTACAAAGCGGGGGTGGGGCACTAATGTATTTCCCCCGCGGTACGATTAAATTTTGATTATGGACATTTTTTCCGTAGAGTGGCTATTTTTCGAGATATTTGATCGTCTCAGTTTAAAAGAAACACCCGGTATATATGTATATATATGTATATATATATATATATATATATATATATATATATATATATATATATATATATATATATATATATATATATATATATATATATATATATATAATATCTTATGTTCATACATATCCTCGGGTATAAGGTTCGAGTGCGTATTTTACACTCGTCCTAACATCAATATTACACCACTTTTATTACTTGCATATCTTATGTCTACGTGTATATATATATATATATATATATATATATATATATATATATATAAATATAATATATATATATATATATATATATATATATATATATATATATATATATATATATATATATATATATATATATATATATATATATATATATATATATATATATATATATATATATATATATATATATATATATATATGTATATATATATATATAATATATATATATATATATATATATATATATATATATATATACATACACGTAGACATAAGATATGCAAGTAATAAAAGTGGTGTAATATTGATGTTAGGACGAGTGTAAAATACGCAGATCTCGAACCTTATACCCGAGGATATGTATGAACGAATAATTAAAAACTGCATGCCCGTAAATTATTCCCTATTAGAGGGTGTGTCCTTTTAATAAATTATGAAGTTAAACAATGCTAAATCTGCAGTTTAATTGACAAATAGTTATATGTTGATAGCAATAAAAATGTGCAACTCGAAACTAATCGGGAAAATAATCTAAATTTTTGTTTACTTACATATTGCTGAACAAGTCTGGATCGTATATAGTCAACCACAGATTAAATTTTATTCAAAATTATATCATAAACAAGGTAATACATATATTTGTGTTCTAATCTCCTTGGAGATTATAATATTCCGAAACTCACATCAAATTGGTGGCGTTCGATTTTTATTCGACAATGTTATCGAGTCAATCGATCGATTTGACTCATCTACCGGGTTCGGTTGTATTCTTTTCGTATGTTTTTGCGACATATTTTTGCGCCAAACGAGTTCAAAAACAGAGTTATGTATTATGCCGATCAATATGTTGCAAAATTAGTTGGCTGAATTTAATATGTGGCTTCATGAGGAAAAAAAGAAGAAAAGCAAAGAATTTGATAACACGGAGAAAGAAGCGGAACAAACCGGTGAACAAAAACAGGTCTGTGATAAAATACATATACGGGATTTAATGATCTGTGACGAAGGTCATCGTCTTAAAAAATCGCATGCCAGTATTTTGGTTGCTCTGAAGCAGATACGAACTAAGCGGCATATCGTATTAACGGGATATCCACTTCAAAATAATCTACAGGAGGATTGTTGCATGGTGGACTTTGTGAAACCTAATTATTTAGCCACTAAATTGCAATTTGCCAACATGTTTAAGCGGCCCATTTTAAACAGGCAATGTATTATGATTCAACACCACAAGATATAACGTTAATGAGATATCGAGCTCACTTTCTATAACAATCATCTCTGCTCCAAAAGGAAGAGTATGTACTACTTGTTCGTATGACCACATTCCAGAAGAAACTCTATGATGTGTTTAAGAACGAAGTGGATCGTAAAAAAGCAGTGCCTAATTCCCTAAAGTCGTTCGCAGTATGTTGCAAAATCTGGAACCATCCAGACGTCTGATACAATTTTCTTAAAAAACGCGATGCCGATTTAAACTTGGCACTGGAAGAGAGTGAAGTTGTGGCCTGCTGGAAAAAGGAAAAATAAAAGTTTACTTAAGAAGTCGTAAGCAGGTCGTAAATGAAAATTTTTTTACAGTGCCGAAAAGAATAATAAACCAGCAGCTACGATATCACTGAGTACTGGGGTGGCTGGTGTCAACACAGTGAAAGAGATAGTTTATACATTCAGAAGGAGCGCCCCACGCTTGTATTTTTAGTCATATTAATTTTAAATTTCTACTTGTTATAAATATACCTTGATAGGAGTAAGGAAGAAAAATTGTATTTTCTACTTTTCAAAGCCTTTTCAAAACAAATATAAGCGTGGTTTTTAAAAAAAATTTTTTAAATATTTTATTTTCTACTTTTTAGTCATCGAAATTTGCAATCAATTTTTCGACCATGTTAACATTTGTCAGGAAGTTGCAAAAACATAGATGGTATATCTATCTTTGGACCTTACCTTTTAGAGTGCGATCCGAGAGCACTATGTCATATGATTTATTTATTACAATACAAGATTCTAACATTTTTTCGGCCTAAAAGGCTTTGAAAAGCCTAAAAGGATTAGAATCTTGTATTGTCATGGGAGTGGAGCCTGCTTGCAAAATTTCAGCTCAATTGGACTATCGCAAGTGGTTGAAAAATTGATTACAAAATTTAACGATACAAACAGACACACAGAGTGAGCTAATAAGAGCGTGGTAATAATAATAATAATAATAAAATGGAACAATAGAAGAAACGCCGCCGCCTAAAATAGAAAATTTAAATACATCGGGCGATTTCATAAAACAAGAATCTATGACCGATGTCAGTATGAAAAACAGCAATGCATCGGATACAAGTATGTCTTCATCACCATATCCATCGTCGGTTTACTCATCGGGATACGGGTTCCAAGGAAGCTACAAAAGTTATAAATATTCGACCCAAAATTTGTACAATAATCCTATGTATGGCAACTGTGGAAACAATTCAAATACGCCCCAAAATAATTACAACTACGTCAATTATGGAGGCTATAATCAAAATAATCAAAACTACAACCAAAACTATAATCAACATTATGAGGTATCAACCGAATTACCATGATCAACAGAATTGGAATAAAAATCAACCGAAAATATATCAACCGCAACAACAGCAGCAGCACCCGCAAACACGCAACAACAGAAATCCCAAACTCCGCCCGAATCAAAATCCCAAGTAATTGTCGATGAAAGACGCTACCATACACGAATAAATAAACAATTTAAAATTGGATGAATTAAAATCGGACGAACATGATAAAGATTTGCTCACCAAATTGATTACAATAGTTCAACAAAAGGCGATGGAATACGATATGACTCGGCCGTCGAACTAATGTAAGGCTATATTCAAGATTTAATAGAAAATTCTCCAAAAATGGAACTATTTTTATGTATCCTTGACGAAAGCTTACGACTGGGCGATCGTGTGCTTGTGTTCAGTCAAAGTTTGGTAACGCTCAAATTATTAATTGTTTTGGATTAAAAACGTAAATTACTATTGTAAGTTTGACGCTCTTTGTGAGTTGGTAAGCGTAAATTTTAATTTTTAATAATAAACTCGACGGTTCTACCCCCGCAATCGAACGAGAAAAATTGATAAACGAATTCAATTTAAATCCAAATATACATTTATTTTTAGTATACCAACACCCGGATACCAACGCCGGATCACTGGCCATTAATTTGGTTGGAGCCAATCGAGTAATTGTGTTTGATGCGAGTTGGAGTCCGTGTCATGATACACCAGCTGTTTGTCGAGTATATAGGTAAGTGTTGTTTTAATTCTTGTTGAATGGTGTGGTTTTATTTTTTGGGTTAGTTAGACGTTTTGTAGTGTTGGCAGATTATTATACCGAATAATTTATTCTACATGGGGAGCAGAAAAATACTATACGACACTATTCTAATAACCTAGCCAGATTGCAATTTAGTAATATCAGTCAATTGGAAATATGATTTGACAAATTGTTACCAATTTTTTAGTTGATTTGTTGCTGCACTGATATCGTTAAAGGTCATTGTACGACGAATTTGGGATTTTATTATGTAACTCGACTGGATACAGCACTCAAATCGATTATATAATTCAATCGAGTAGATAATTCGGATTATTTATGTAAAGAAGGAATTGGATTTTACTCAATTATGAGTTAAAATGCAATTGAATCGAGATATGTTTCGTCGATCGAATTATGAAACTCAAAGTTTTTATAAAGAAATAATATTGATTTTCTCGGGCCCAGAGATCTATTCATTATAAATTAAATTTTATTTAGGCTATTTATTCCCATAAATTAATTAAAAATTATTTCAAACACTTTCTATAGGCTTAATCACAAATTTCTAGTTAAACTTTCATCTTTTTGCTTATATGTAAGTCGAATAATTTCAGCCTAAAATTATTTATGTAAGTTACACTTAATTAAAATGATGTTGCTTAAGCAGAATTAATTCCGATATAAATCAAATGAGAATACGGTATTTAACATAACTCACGCCAATATTTTCTTCCAAATCGTCAACTTTTCTAAATTTTTGATTAGTTTACTATTGGTTTTCGAAAAAATTGGCGTGGGGCACACATTTGAGAGCTATTTGAAATTTAAGTATGTGCAAAGTAAGCTAAAATTAAAAGCCAAAATAATGAGAGTTAGATACAATTTAGGTAACCAATCCAATTTTATATTTCCGTTAAATTTATTTTTCAGATACGGTCAAAAGAATCCTTGCTTTGTATGTCGTCTCGTAATGGACAATTGCCTTGAGAAACTAATTTATGATCGCCAAGTTAACAAACAAGGTATTTCCGATGGGCGACGTAGAAGAAACCGAAATTAAAGATTTCAATGATTCAAAAGACAAATACATTGATATTGTTATGCAGAAAGTGCTTGAATTACATTCAAAGGGCTTGTCCAAAGAGTCCTTCCAACACGAGAGCTTAATCTTTCCAAATTCCAATAAATATTTGGATTTGTTCTTGTGCAACTGACAAATAAGTGATATTTTTCATCACATTTTATGGCTGACTGACCACTACTTCTGGATATGTTGGGTGAAGTTTCATAGCTATATAAAGTAATGCTAATGGAAAACTCTGTACGAACCATCTATATAGTGAATGATTAATACATTACGCTGTTCCATCGCACAGTATAGCCCTCAACACAAAAACATGAAATAATTCACAATTATAAAAATACCTCCAATTAAAATAGACCAAAAACAATGAAATAGCTGAGAAAATCCCCAATTTTTGAAATTTTTATTCATAATGTAAACAATAATTTATATTGAAAAGCATATTATCAACACCCGTACCATAATATGTTAAACAAAAATTAGCATAGTCTTCTGATTTCTCCTCTGCAGTACATGGACAACGAATATAGAAAATCCATGATAAGTTGTTCATGTACTGGATCTGAAATTTGTGGTATCGATTTGTTTTTGAATTGTTAATACCATATAACTGAAATCTAAGAAACATCTTTCAGACTAAGAAACATCTTTCAATTTTGCCCAATTTCGATTTAGTCGTATTTAGTCGAATTAGTAGTTTACTAATTCCACCCAACTACAGAATTAAACTTATTAATTTGGATTGTTCGATTCTGACTTAAATTTTTGTGAATCTGTGCTTGGTCTTCCTCACATTTTAGTATGATCTTTAGCTTTAATTTATACGTATATATATATATATATATATATATATATATATATATATATATATATATATATATATATATATATATATATATATATATATTTATATATATATATATATATATATATATATATATATATATATATATATATATATATATATGAGTTTGCCTTGACAGTGTGGTCGCAGTTCTTCAAGTCTCCGCGGTCATCGGCCAGATGTTATTTGTCTTTTTAACCACAAAATTCAATAAACACAAAAATGTTTTGATGAAGCTAAACAGTAAACACGCAATATAGATAAATATTTGTTTACTAATATCTTTGTTTTTGGGATTACCCGAAATCTTAATATAATAAAACTAATATGACATTTATGTACAAACATACATTATATGTAGCTAAAAATAGAACTGGAGGTCAATTATGTAAGATATTTCCAGTTCTCGTGTTGCAAAGAAGTATTTTTTATATTGTTGTACGTCAAAATGTAAAAACAAAAAATTATATCCACAAAAAATTTTCTTGCTTATTTTCAAATGGGAAATAAATAAATCCACAATAATTCCTCTTTAATTTTAATGCAACTAAACATACACATGTACATATGTTTTTGTAAACAAAGTATAACAACAATATATTATGTTCTCATTATCGCTTATATGTAAATCGTATTTCATCACAATTGCGTGTATAGTATACGGATTTTCGAAATTCGAGACGAGAGATACATATTACATAATTGATCTCCTGTATATAGTACCCCAAAGATTCAGATACGCCATTAATCCGATTTTATTTATAAAATCGCAAACATCGCGCTCAAAAAACGGTGACTAAATGTACTAATCAAAATACACAATAATACAAACATAAAAATAATGAGGAAACCCCGGCTATTGCCTACACCTTCCCAGACGATAAATGACTCACCGTACAAAACTGCGATATTTCAAAAATAAAACTTTTTTTTTTTTGCTACAGCTACCGTTATAAACTAATAAAGTAAACAAGTTGAAGTAAAGCAAAAAAAAAATATTAAAATCATTTCTATACTCACAAAACGCTGGTTAATGCTATCTTAAAAACTCTAAAAACTTTTTTTCTAAAATATAAAACTTACCAAAGGATTTGTATCATTGAATTGTGTACGTCGCGGCAAAACATTAAATTGTGTTTCGTTAAGCGAAATACCTCTTAATATGATATAGTGTCGCAGCCCCAAATTAGCACAATGATTTAAGATCAAGGTAATAAATTTATTGTCTACGTGACTTTTATAACGTATGTTTCGAATATTTTTGCCAAAACAAGCATTTTTTATTTTGTTTAATGCGCGCGCGCTCTAAATATCCATATTGTTTGAACAAACTTTCCAGATGCTTATCGCAAGCGAATCGTTGGATCGATATATACATACATACATATATACATATCACGGATTGAACTGTCATTATAGACCAGGCGATCGCGCAGATCAATCTTATGGTACATATTTTTTTTTTCTTTTGTTCAGCACTGATGCCGTACCATGTATTAGATAAGTGTTCAGAAATAAATATATGTATAGTTTTACATCGAAAAACCTAATTAAAAAAAATAAAATAACAAGTAAAAACATTAAAAACAATCATGCAATTTGATTTCAAGGATATTTGTATAAAAAAACTAACCAAATCGACCAATCAACAACTAGCAACTATTAAAGAAAAACAAAAAGCAAAAAAACCAAACCGATTTTAGAATGCGAACGTCAAGCCAAAGTATTAAAAAAAATAACAAAGTATACGATTTTTTTCTTATAGAATTTTATATGAGAAAAAATTTTTTTAGTATACAAGAATTTAAACTTAGAATTAAAGCCTAAGCCTTGGAAACAGTCTATGTCAGACATATAAGCAAAGAAACAGGTCTTGAGTAATATAAAAAAAAATGTTTATATCGTTTTTATATCACGACTCTTCCCATACCAACTTATTAATAAACGCGCTTTAAGCTTTTCGTTTGAATATCGGAGCTTTTTCGTTTATGGGTAGATTGGAGGTCGTAGTTTTAGTTTAGCAAAATGTATAAAAAAATATCTTTTGTATTTTTCTTACTATACAAACTAACCGGATAGATGAATATATTTTTATTTTATTATTAAGTTTTGTTGTTGTTGTTTTTTTTTTCTTAAATAGAAAACAAGTTTACGTTAGTTTTACTTGTTGTTGTAAAATGATTGTGCCAAATTATAATATTATTATATATTTATTTATTATATCTATACTTATATATAGAGACCATAAATTAACAATAAATATATATCTACATAAGATTAGTAAATTATTTATTTGATTTACATACTTACACCGGTAAAAAAAAATTTTTTTTATCGGTTTGGTTTTTTTTTTCATAAAAATTAAGTAATTTTTTAAAATATAAATTTATATAAAGATTGACATGTCGATTTATTATTTTGGCGAAATAGATACAATCTTAAGAATATTCCTATTATGAAATAAATTTTAGAATATGTGCCTATATATACATATACATACCTACATCAAGAACAAAAATATTTAGAATTCTATGAAGATAAATGAACATTGAAAATATTGAGTATGATTGATTTGATGTAAGAGGTTGTGTGGAATTTTTTCCGTTTCTTATATATAAAATCCTACACGATTTTTTTTTATAATTTTTTTTTTTTATTGACACGATCCCCAACAAAGTTGGTCTAATACTCGTAATTGGCCTAATAAATACATAAAATAATTATTTTCATCCATGTTGTAGGCGAAGAAATAAATACTCGTGCTGGAATATCCCATTACGTATTGGTTATAAAAACCGCCAAAGTTCTAACTGAATTTTTTTTTCCAAACTTAAATTTACAGTTGCATGAAAAAAAATAAATTCAATTTTTATTTTTTTTCAAAACAGTCAGGAAATTGGGCTCGTTGAATACGATATCATATACAATAGGTTAGGTTAGGTTAGGTAAGGGTGGCCGTCCTAAAGGACTAGCATCGACACAAAATTGGTCCGTAGCTGTACCACATTCGAGTTTCCTCCTCTTCACTCGCTAAACCATCCTGAGCTTACCAAGAAGCGTTTAAAGTCCAGGATCCCGATCTTACTAAGATCCGTGAGGTCGTTGAAAGGGGAAGTTCCCATAAATTTTGTTCTGCTGTACGCTAGACTATAGGACAGATGCAGAGCAGATGGAAAACATTTGCCGTCTCCTCCTCATCACCACAGCTGCGGCAGAAATCGTGGGCTGGGCCATGACACACATCATATACAATAACTTAAGTGCATAAAGCCATTAGAAATTATAAACTATTCACGTAAAATATTCAGGCAAATAGTTGGTTGCTTCATACATTTGTTCTGTATATGTTCCTACTCCAATTTTCGTTCTATAAAAAGTGTTTCAGTAATTGAGGGAGGAATAAACTTTGTACTATCCGGTTAATGCTGAATTTTGTTAATTCACTAAGTGGAATTTCATTATCTTCTTGGTATACATCAGATTAGGTGTCAGGATCACTGTCTTAAAATAATCCGGCATGTCTAAAGCTACTGTTTGACTACTAACCCGATTCCATGCTGTAGCAGCCATTTCAACCGCATCTATCAATGCTACGACTGTATTTTAACCGCTATTTAAATTTCTGATCAATTTTAATAAGATATTACATCTGCAAGGACCTATAAGACTCCAATGACCTTTATGACACCTTGATTCATAGGCTGTAAAACGGATGATGTGTTTGGTGGTAAAAATGCTAACTTAATTGCTTTTAAATTGTTAATATGAAGGTGTGACGAACTAGTAATAAAATCGGCTCGGCGTCCCATTTCCGTAAATAGCCCTTGTAAATTTCGGACTCCATCCAAGCCTTTTTATTACCTGTATATTCGACAAGTAAAGATTTAATGCTTTTAAAGCACCTGGGTGATTTACTTCTTGCTACAACAAGTAAATTTTTTTGTCACTACATGTTAGCTCCTACCAACCAGTTATTCTCTTCTTAGACATTTTGCCGCCTTTCACCTATGAACTTAAAAGTTTTTTCTGGTGTCATTTTATAAAATAAACCCGTTTCGTAGATATTGTAAATTTCACTTCCGTGTACACAGATGCTATATCCACTCATCAAGTGCATCTACTGACTCACCAGAAATTTTGCCGAAAACAATATTGTATCGCTGTCGTAACCGATAAACCCAATTTTCTGTACATTTGAATTCCTTATTCAATCTTCCTATTTCTTCTGCTGTGGTTATTATGATTGGACCAGATATTGGTACATTTTTAGTTCTCTGTTGTAAAGGGTTTTCCAATAAGAATGATACAATTTAAAAAAAACATAAATGATTCAGTGAGACCAAAATTTTTTTTTATTTTAAAGGTTACATTATGCCATTATGTATGGAAAATAACATCATTCAAATGACCACCTCCGTACGTACTGCATTCTGTGAGCCCAATTTATCACTTTTTCACATAAATTTGGCTGTATTTCATAAATTCGCTCAATGGTGATTTTTAATTGCTCAATTGTTGTTAAATTGTCGGCATAAACTTGGGACTTAACATATCCCCAAAGAAACAAATCACAAGGTGTTAAATAACACAACATGGCAGGATAATTAACTGGACCAAATCTTGAAATAATTTCGTCACCAAATTTTGTTTTCAATAAATCGATTGTTAAGGTGGCTGTGTGGCAGGGGGCACACCGTCTTGTTGAAACCACATATCTTCCAGATTATTCTCAACAACAGCAGGAAACAAAAATTATTTAACATTGTTCTGTATCGTTCTCCATTGACTGTTACTCTTCGACCATTTTCTTCAAAGAAATATGAACCAATCACTCCACCAGCATGAATTGCACACCACACAGTGACTTTATCTGGATGTAATGGTGTCTGAACAGTTTCGTGTGGATTTTCATCACTCCAAATTCTGCAGTTCTGTTTGTTTACATAATCATTTAACCAAAAATGAGCAAAAATAAAAATATTGTTGCTACTCGACAATATTCCTGCATTCACATGCTAAAAATTTAAAATGAATCAAACTTGTATTTTTTACCGTCAAACACCTCATCAATTTTACAACCAATGGACCAGGGTGTAATTAAAAGGCCACCATAGACGAAATATGCTTTAAAGATTGTGGGAAAAACACCAACACAAATACGATTATTACTTTGTTGGATTCAATTGATATGATTACTACAGCGTTGAATCGTGTTAGCCCACAAACCATTTCAAATTGCTTTCGACATGCTTTTCGATGAAGACAATGATATTCCGCTCATAAATTTGGTAAGGCACACTGTCAATTTCAAAACTAGCGCAGATTGGGACGAATTTGTTACGGTCGGCAATCTAGTTTTGACCGCTGAACAGTTGACTTTGCAACATATAGTGGATGACGTGACCGAATCATCTAAAAATGAAAGAACTGACACTGATGCTGAGATACTGAATCAGTGAAGCATTTGATGCACTTTTAACTATTAAAAGAATTGAAGATGAGGATGTCCAGTTCAACAAGTGGTTAAAGGAACTAACGGAAAATGTCCTTTGTGTTGAACGTATAATAGAACAAGAATATATTAAGAGAAGATGTGTTAAACAAACAGTTTAAACAGAGCCTCAAAAATTGATGTTTACGCAAAGTCTCGCTTGGAATATTAATAATATATGTAGGATGAATCAATGTGGTCGAGAAGGACGTTTCCGATAAAAGCTTCATCCAGAAGAAGGCGTCTATTTTCCACGGGGCACATTTGATATTATGTGGACCTTGAAGAATAAGGAAGTAAGTGAGCCACATTTTCATAAAATGGTATGTTATGATCATAATTCCAGCCAGTTTTGTTCAACAAGTATATTAGAAATTTATTTTGTATGCTTTCCATTCTATTGATGTGCACAGCATATAGAGGTTTCAAATGATTACAGCATATTCCACTTTAGGTCTTACAAAAGCGTAATATTCTTCGGTCCACCGCTTGATAAAGCCAAACATGGAGTTAGCTGTAGCAATACAATTATCGATATGACGCGGTTGAAACTAACGTTCTCGACAAATGTAACTCTTAGATCAATAATCTCGCATACTCTAGGAATTTTTCTGTGTAATTTATTTTATATGCCAACACTATTGGGTTTCTTTTCGATGAAACGACATAATTTTACATTTCTTAATTATATTTAAGTCCATTGAATTATGAACAACACCACTGACTAAATCTATTCAGCATCAAGTTCATGTTTAATAGTTTGAACAATTTTTACGTCATCGCCAAATATTATAATATGAGTATTTAATATCTTGACTATTCCATCGATGAAACCAATAAAGATCCATGCACCGAATACATGTAGGCTTTGGAGTGCCTTATGATTACAGATAGAACCAAATGCCTTACTAAAATCTGTGTAAGCTATGTCAACTTTATGATGTTTTTCTATCTCATTTAATACTGTACTGGTAAATTCGACCATATTGGTATAGATGCAGACCTTCCAGGCATAAACCCGTGTTGGTATATAGATAGAAATGTGACGCATCAATGTTGATTTAAAAGCGCAATGCATATACAAACAGCTCAAATGTGGCTATTCCCCGATAATATGAGAGATCGTTCCTCAATCCTGATTTAAAGATAGGTGTGATCTTTGAAGTTTTCCATTTTTCGGGAAACTGAGTAATTAATGTATTGTTGTTGCTTATTTCATCCGAATATCCAGTATTATCATTTGGTCTATATAGACTGATTGAAAAAATGTTGCAAACGTGTTTGCTATCTCTTTAGCGTTCGAAGTGCAGGTTTTATTATAAACCATGATGGAGGGATATCCTTTGATTTCACGTTTAGATCGAAAGTACTTCCAACATTTTCTTTAAATTTACATTCGATACTTGCAATGTAAGACCTGTACTTAATATTGAAATAAACATAAAATTCCTCGATGCGTCGTAAATAGGACAGCTTGTCTATTTCCAATCGTGAATTCATCATTTTTGTATATGCCTTACATCTACATCTAAAATTTTACTTCAATTTACCGATTCTAAATAAAGTTTAAAACAAACCGGCGTAATTAGTCTTCTTAAAGTTGTATTTCATTTGTTTCGATCCTGAGCAAGGTCTTTATACTGTTTTAGATAATCTGAAGAAGCCAAGTCATTCTCTACACTGTGGAGCCATCGTTGCCTGCGGCGGCTTCTGCCCCTACCAAATGATGGCTCTCCTTTAAAAGATCGCTGCAAAATTCGTTCCGGATCAGCACGCATAACGTGATCGAGCCACCGTACTCGCTGAGATCTTATTTCATGTACAATATCGCGAATCATCATCAGATCTCTGATTTCGATATTGTACAGAGCTCGGTATGTAATTCTTCTTTCAAATGTAAAGAGCCATCTCTCGTACTCATATACGTCAGTACCCAATTGTCACATTCATATATAACAACGGGCCTGACCAACGCTTTGTGATGCTTCAGCTTCACGGCACTTGATAAGTGTTTAGATTTTAGCAGTGGCCTTAGAGGATACAAAGCACGACTGTCAGCTGCCAGCCGCACTTTAATATCCTCACCCACACTGTTTTCGTGAGTGATAAGAGAGCCAACATATTTCAAACTACTCAATACCCAAAACGAGTAGTGGCCACTACTTGAATCTGGTGTGCATTTATCCCTATATAACCAGATATCATGTATTTCGTTTCAGGCTCATTGATCTAGACTCCAACAGAAACTGTAAACAATACAAGGGGATCAAGTATTTCCTTCACTCCGCTGCTATTCAGTCCAATCACGCATATGTCATCTGCATATGCAAGAACCTGGCGATTGGACTGGCGATATAAGATGTGGTGCTGCGGTGTCTTTTTACGAGTTTTTACCAGTTTTACGAAAGACATACTTCAACATGGTATTAAAGAGTATCAGGGACAGAGCATCTCCATGCCGAACACCCGCGTTAAATGCAAAAACTCTCGATAGCTTGTTCTCAACTTTCACACAGAGGCTGTGTCACTGTCATTCTACAACCGTACCAATTTAGTTGGCATTCTTAGGTATTCTAGGGCAGACCACAAACTCTCTTGATTGATCGAGTCATGTCGGAAATCCAAAATACCTGATGTACAGGGATGGACGTCTCATATAGTATTAAGGTCCGCATCGAAAATACTTGATCAGTAACTGATCGATTCGGACGAAATCTTCCCTGATAGTCACCAAACAGACAGTCAGCTAGAAAGATGACTCTATCCAATATAATGTATAGGACAGTAATTTGTATGCTGTGCATATACATATAAGGAAGGCTATACCGCGATAACTCTCACACTTCAAACGGTTTCCGTTCTTGAAGATAGGGCATATAGTGGCCACTTTCCATTCGTCAGACATAACTTCGGTTTAGCATACTATCCGAATAAAGTCGGTTATTATTTACAAATTTGAAATCAAAAATCCAGAATATCTGCTTCAAAACAGTTTGGCTTCAATGTGGACTCATGATTGATACATATTTCGATATACTGATCTTTTTCATTCATTGGTAACTGGAAATTTGGAAATTTGGATTATTCATTAAACGCATTTTGAACCCAATCAAACATTTTCTGGCTGAGCAGGAAAATAATTCAAAACATTTTTTTGCAACTAGAAGTGGAGAATTTATTGCCATAAATTTTGAGAGAAGTTATGGTAGAATTCAATTTTAACGGCTAAATCACTTTGTATTTATATTTTATACCTATTTATACAAGAAGAAACCGGGTGTGTTGTGAATTACTTTGGTTCGTCGTCGATGTTTATTTTTTAAAATCCGTCAATCGAGGGACACAATATAAATAGTTTTGGTAGGTTTCCGATTTCAAGCCAATACAACATTTTTAAGCAGTTAGAGTTTATTAATTCACGCGTATATATATATATATATATATATATATATATATATATATATATATATATATATATATACATATATATATATATATATATATATATATATATATATATATATATATATATATATATATATATATATATATATACATATATATACTTATCTAAATAAATACAATATTACACATATAGACTTTATTCTTTTTCGAATTTTCAACAGAACCATTAGCTGAGTTATTCATCATCAAAACAATATTTACAATAACATCGCCGGCATTATACGCTTTATTATTATTGACGGTTCCACGTCATTAAAGATTTTTAGAATAATAACATTTCCAAAAAGAACACTTGTAAAATTCACAATGGATTACCGCGAATAAGCTTCTAACAACGATGATTCATTTTGAAGATTCATTGAATTTATAATATTCTAAAAACAACAACATAACTGGGGTGTTGATTTTGGTAATTTATAATAATTGCTCCCTAATTTATGGACTATACTTATCGAATAACAAATGACTGTATTCTGTAGTTACTTCAACCAAGAAAATTGTAATAAATTATATAAATTACGATAATTGGTGGAGTATATGTTCACCTGGTTCGGAATACTTCTATTATCGATTGATCAAACAAATTTCAAATACTTCTAATGTCTGGTGGAAAAACTGGCCACATTTGGTTTTAAATTGGAAGTTCCATCAGGACTCTCCTCCAGTGCACTGTACTAAAATGATTATTAAATTGTGACAAATAAAGTTTAAATTTTGTTAGGTTAGAGATGTGGACTTAAAATTAATGGGAAACTATATAACCGTAGAGAGATGGAGGGGCGATCAGAAATGGGCCCGAGATCAATTTTTTTTTTGCTTAATAAGTTTCTCTAACATAATTTTTATTTTTTTTACCAAATGAAATAGGCAAAGGAACAAAAATTTGTTATATGGGAATATATAGTGTGTTTTATTAAAATTGTAATTATTAGAAAATCTATAGTTTATTCACAAACGCGGATCTAGCCATCAAGTTTGGGAGAGTAATACATTTATGCTTAATTATTTATAGGCAGTACGTATAGGTCGTGCATAATGACTCTGAAAAAGTTGTAATATTGTTTTCTTGTTCTTTCATACAGTTTTTGTATTTTAATTTGTTGTATTTACTGTTAAGAGATAGACCAGCCAGTGCTAAATTTTTGGATGGATACTTATACGAGTACGTACGTATATTTCACTAAATTACCACAAAATGGTGAAAGTTTAAAATGGGTTATGGTGAACATTTTCCAAATCCTTTCAGATTATTGAATGTATGGCAGGAACCTGGAAACTGCCTGTAGAAAAAATTAAAACAATTTCTAAAAATCAGAATAATCCTTGAAAACGGATACGATTTTCATTCCCTTTCTTTTTGATGATTCCACGTGCAAACGGGAATATTTTACTGCGAATTTTAAAAGAAAAGTTTTCTATGTCTCTCGCTGATTTACAGGTGAACTGCCATTTTGTATTTCACTCATATTAATATAAATATTACTATTCCAAAATTTCTCAAATACCCATTTACTATAATCAAACATCGGTTGCATTTACAAATGAATTATGAATCATTATGCCAAATGTTGTCACAAATACCATTTAAACAAAAAATGTAATTACTATATTTTCGCAAAGTACATTGATGTTGCTTTAAAAATTTTGCTAAACCAAAATATTCCAACACGTTTGAAAATTTAGTTCATCAAGGTTATACCAATCATATAGGTCAGTCACCTTACATACTTTCCGGATAAACAAAATTACTAATTCGACCTGGATCGAATCATAATGATTTTTTGGTTTCAGTCAGTAAAATGTAGTCGAAAAGATTACTGCTAAGCATATAACTCGAATAAACGTTGATCTTATAAATGTTAAAACAATATAAATTGTTCAGTCAGGTGGAGCTGGGTATTCACCTCTTTACGTCTCCCCCCCCCCCCCCCCCCCTTGTATTTGGACATGTATTCAACATATAGTCCTAGATATCCATCGATGACAGTGATTTACATGACCTACACAAAACATGTTGAATATTTAGTCTCGATTACAAACATTTATACACCACGTAATTTGGAAATTTCATTCACTAAGTATTTGAATCATAAATAAATTATTTATCTATTTCACATTTCATTTGTTTATATTACCTAGAATCGGAAAAATGAAAATGAAATCTATTTCATTAATCACCGGGGATGACATGATTTTTAAAAATTTTCAATTTAGGTCGTTTGAAATAACGAACAGTGAATGATTATCTATAATTTTGAGACTTACATCCGTGTCTCAAGCTGGAAAGCACGTTGGTCTACTATTTACCTATAGGATGAGTGAACCACAGCCGATGGTTTCGCCAAACGTAAAAGTAAAATTATACACAAAAAATTTATCAAGGAGAAATTTTCCAATTTTCCACATCGCTTCGTTCCAATCCATCAAATAAAGATGGTGTATAAGATAGCAGAAAATTCGAAGCAGAAAAAATGTAATTTTTCTACTCACCACCAGGAGCAGCAGTATATATAAAGAGAATTTTTTCTGCTGTAATTTTATTAACTAGCAGAAAATTATAAATTTTATGGTTGTTTTTCTGGTAGCTGGGATCATAACACACCTACAGGAGCATTTTAACATGGAAGAAAACAAGATGGCATACTGGTTATAGGGGGTCATGTTGAATGAATGTTAGTGTGAATGTGGGTATTGCACCGTGGGCCCATTAGTGGCATTGAGTGCTGCAGTAAAATCCGCCCAATTTTAATTTTTTTTTTTACTGAGGGGTATTTCCATACATTATGGACAAAAAACTGAAAAATATCATATGGCCGAGATTTCAAAAAATTCTGGAGCCCTTCTGATCCGATCGATTTTTCTTAAACTGCTCCTGTAGGTGTCTTATGGTCCCAGCTACCAGAAAAACAACATGGCATACTGGTTACAGGGAGTATTTCCATACATAATTGTCAAAAACTGAAAAATTTCATATGGCCGAGATTTCAAAAAATTCTGGAACTCTTCTAACCCGATCAATTTTTCTTAAACTGCTCCTGTAGGTGTGTTATGATCCGAGCTTTCAGAAAAAAAATGACTACTGGTTACAGAGAGGTATTCCTATACATTATGGTCAAAAAATTTCATATGGTCGAGAATTCAACTAAATCTGGAGCCCGTTGAACCGATTGAATTTTCTTAAACTGCTTCTGTATAGGTGTGTTATGATCTCAGCTATCAGAAAAAGGAAATGGCATACTGGTTACAGGTGGTATTTTCATACATTTTGGTAAAAAAACTGAAAAATTTCATTTGGCGGAGTTAAAAAAATTCTGGAGCTCTTCTGTCCCGATCGATTTTTCTTAAACCTCCTGTAGGTGTGTTATTATCTCAGCTACCAGCAGCACGATATATTGGTTACATAGTGGTCTTTTTATGAGAAATTATTAAATATAAAATATTTTGTTTGGTACGGATACTTTATTAAAAGTAATTGGTTGTTACAAAAATTCTTATAAAAAATGCACAAATTCATAATTTTTCGGCAAGTTAATAAAGTTACAGCAGACAAATTCTCTTTATCTAGAGTGGTTCTCCTGGTGGTGAGTAGAAACAATTCATTTTTTCTGCTGAGAATTTTCTGCTATCTTATAGCTATATAAACAGTACAAGGTTGACCATTAAGTCAAATAAATTAAATTTCGCTTCAAAATCGTATTAAAATAATTAAAATTCATTATGAAAATGGTGCATTTGTAAAAGCAACATTTCGTTATTTTTGGTAGACAAAATCGCCCAACTGAGTCCGTAATAAAACTTTTGTTCAAAAATTTGAGTCCGTTGGTTCAATAGCAAATATAGAGACTGCACCACATGCTCGTTTATGTCGTTCAACCGAAAATATTGTTATAGTGAGAGGAAGTGTTGCAACGAACTTACGTTTATCGACTCCACGACGTTCTCACTTGTCTATAACGTGAATTTTACGTTGTAAAGATTTATCTTTACATATCCTTATAAGGTCTAATTGGTCCAAGAATTAAAGCCGCAAGATCATTCTCATCGTCGAGAATTTGCAGATTGTACCATCGAACAAGGTGATGGTTTTTCAAAATAATTTTTTTTTTTAATGTAGCTCATTTTTATTTGTCTGGTTTCGTAAAAAAACAAAATGGTCGCACTTGTGCTTCTGAAATTCTAAGGGCAGTTGCTGAGCAGCAATTGCATTCTTTCTGTGTGACTGTATGGTGCTCTCTATGGGCTGGAGGCATCATTGGTCCGCCATATTTCTAACATGAAGCTGGTAACGGTGTTACTGTCAATGTTGTTCGCTACAAAAACATAATAACAAATTTTTCATGGCCAATATTTAATGGTATAAATATTAACAATTTGTGGGCGCTACATGTTATACAGCCAAAGAATGAAACAATCGGTTTATGTAGATTTGATAGACGATTCATTTCGTGAAGAGGTGATGTTAGCCACCATGAACGTGTGATCTAGCAACATAAGATTAATATTAATATAATATGTTTATGGTCTCACGAATCACATCTCTTATAGTTTAGTGTTTTCATTAATGGAGGGGCCGTAGCCTATACTGCTTAATTTCCCAATCCTTAACCATTTAACTATTTTTGATGGGGCACCCTAAAAAATACAGCATGAAACTTTGAAAAATATTTTAATTTAAAAGCTTCCAATGGGTATGTACGTGTTGGGCTTCTATTTTCTATAAAAATGTTAGTATTTTTAAAAATTCAAGTAATTAATTCTATTACCAAAATGTATTCGATATATTACTCCGGTCGATTTCATATGATTTATATTTAAATTTCACCTTGAATTGTGAGAAGTTGAAAATAATAAATCATAAAATAAGTTGTTAAAGTATTGTTGTGACAGATGTCATCGTTAAGCGCGGAATAATGTGAGATTTTATAGCAATATATTTTAGAACTATCACAATGTATCAACCTCAATGATTCATCTGACCCATAACATTTAGCAAAACAGAATTGTGTTAAAGATTGGTAATCGCACATAATATAATTAGTCATTATTTAGTAACTAAAGTGTGATTTACCGAGACCACGCGTAATAATACAGGAAATTAGTAGCGCATATAAAATTACCATCGTATTAGATCATCTAAGAAAACCCAAATCAAAAATTACAGTAATTAGAGTAAATTATAGGTGTGTGTAATGTGTGGTAGCTACCGAACTGGAAATAACTATATGTATGTAGTTTCAAAAATATGCGTTAATTTTACAGATGCATATAATCTGGTAATTAGCATATAGTTTATCTTAATTTGATACGTAATTGATTAAAAATATATTTATTTTTGTTTTCGAATAAATACATGGTTCTAGTCACGTAAGCAATACGATAATTAGATAAATTGTTTGTTAAATTTTATTACTTATACACTTTATGTACCGAATTTAATGGATAATAATAATTGAAGGTAAGAAGCACACGCAACATATATTCACAAACTTTTATAAATATATCACTCACCATATTTATACTTCCTGACTTTATATATGTAGTTTGGGGGGTTTTCAAATATGCAAATGAACCATGATATAATTAGTAATAGAACAAGATAATTGCGTCAACATCGCCATTTCATAAACATTTTAATTCAAATTTGTATGTACATGATTAATGACCGTATAATAAGAGCTAAAACAATCTAAACAATGTGATTTAGAATTAATTTTACTAGTACATATTATAGAAACTCGCCCTAATAGTGTACACTATACCAAACTGCACTGCAACTGTGTAGTCCTGGAAAGAAAAATGATAACTTTCCTCAAGCACTTTAAAATACAATTTCTTGAACCTTCCCCTAGATCTAACCATTGAACGTTAGATGGTAGTTTATTCTAAAAACACATAATAATAAAAAACAGTGTTTAAAGGCCATTACTTGCTCCTTACTGTGTCAACATCTGGCTCAAACGGTTTCGATCCTGGGCTTGGTCTTCATACTATCTTAGACAACCTGGAGGAGCAAGGTCGTTTTTTACACCATGGAGCCATCGTCGCTTGCAACGACCTCTGTGCCTACCAGGTGGTGGCTCTCCTTTCAGAGATTGTTGCACAATTTGTTCCGGATCAGCACGCAGACCGTGACCGAGCCAGCGTACTCGGTGAGATCGTTTTTCATGTACAGTATCGGGGATTTGGGCTGTAAATCACACGCATGACTATTCTCTTATGACATCGCGCCTGATGAACGCTTTATAAAGCTTCAGCTTCATAGCACTTATAGGTGTTTAGTTTTATAGATGCCTGCTGCCAGCCGCACTTTAATATCCTCACCCACCCTGTTATCGTGAGTGATAAGAGAGCCCAAATATTTGAACCTCCTCACTCCCTCAAACGTGTAGTGGCCACTACTAAAATCTGATAAAATCTGACTTTAAGGCAAGTTCTACAACGACTTGCAGAATACGATGTCAAAATAAAGAAATCAAAATGTGTTTTTGGTGTTCCATCACTTGAATTCCTCAGTCACCACATATCTATCAGCGCGTAGAGCCATAAATCAGTTTCCACAACCTACCTCAATTAAAACAATTCAGAAATTCGTCGGGATGGTGAATAATTATCACCGCTTTTTCCCTCATTTAGCAACCATCTCATGCGCAATTGGCAACGTTAACAAAACGACCCAAAACAGCTAAGAACTTCTCTTGGCCTGATGAATGCAATAACGCATTTATCACAGTTAAGCGCACACTTGCTGATGCAAATTATTGGCACACCCCTTAGAAAATACTATGTATAATATTACATCTGAACCATTAGCGTTCTTTTCCAAGAAACTGTGACAAATTGAAATGAAGTACTCCGCATTTGACAGAGAACTGTTGGCTCGGAAGTGTTTAAGGGCTAGATAAATGCCGTAAACACTTCCGATATTTTGGAGCAAAAATTTCTATAAATAGAAAAACTTCTCTCATTTTCGACACTTGTGGGTGGTATAGTGAGGAGAAAATCGTAGATCGATTGAAGGATAGTTAACCTCACATCTGAATCCTCGTAAAATTCCAGTTCCATTTTCACTTTGGCCATCAGAGTTGTAGGATTTTTCGGAACGATTGTATTCACTAAAAGTTTACTGGAAATTTGCTTCTGTTGCATCGGTATGCTTCGGTATCGTCCAGTTCAACTCCACTATTATCACTATCAATATTGTCATCGTCATTAATATCAGTGTATTGCGAAACTCTTCTGGCCAAATTGACTATCAATTTAATTATTGCGGGATTTGACGATTTAACAAAAGTCGAATGAAATGGGTTGGTTCCAACATTACATAAAAACGTTAATAGTCCAGACAGATCCGTTTATTGGCGTTGATTGATTCTTGAAATTAATTGTATTTTTACATTTTGTCCGAATTCATCTTTTCCAATTTTTACCAACATAAAAGAGACTGCCGTGTTAATAAATTGGCGTCACGCTAACACAAATGTTTTACAGTTAGTTTAACTGGTGATAGATAAAAAAAGCGTTGTCATTTTTAGATCGACTAAGGCCCTTTGGATGCTATCTTTCAACATATAAACCCTTTCCAATTTGTTTATCGGGGTCGTCGGAAAATTTTAATCAAAGTTCTAATTTTCTTAATTATTGAACCAATTCCGATAACGTTGTGGTACATCTACGTCAGGTGGATGCTCGAATTCCACGTCGAAACCATCATCCTCAACATCACTATCGCTATCAATGGTTATCTCGCAATCATCCACCAGTTCGACTTCATTTGCAACATTTTTTTTTTAATAGGACGTTTGTCACAGCCGATACTGATGCCGTTGAATCAGCCAATGTTTCTTCAACTTGATCTTTACGTTTAAGTATATATATTTCATGGATAGTACAGAGATGCGTATGAAAGCCACTAGTTGTACCACCGACCATTTTTATTGAGGGTAATTCCTCTTCATCTGTAGAGTAAATTTCTGCCGAAGCTTGTTTTTGCTATTCATTTCTACTTTCAATCTACATAATATTGTTCCTGTGTTAAGATGTAAATTTATTGTTGTAGTTGCCTGATTAATTCACTCATATGAGTGTTTTCATTTTTATTGGTTTGCTGGTTTTAGTTTTGCTAGCTTATTCTCCCTCAGAGCTTGGTTTTTTGTTGTTGTTGAGACCTCTTGTTTACCGGTGCATTTGAGAGCAACAGAGAGTGCCATTTGCAAAATTATTTTTTATTGTATGTACCAAATAGTATCTATAACGATGCTACTACCTACGTTCGAATGGTTTCAACTGTCTTCGACAATCTGAAGAAGCCAAGTCGTTCTTTACACCGTGGAGCCATCGAAGCCTGCAACGACCTCTGCGTCACTTCTATGGTGGCTCCCCCTTATGAGATCGCTGTAAAATTCGTTCTGGATCACCACGCATAATGTGACCCTCAGCGCCCAACTTTCACATTCATACATAACAACGGGCCTGATCAACGCTTTGTAAAGCTTCAACTTCACGGCACTTGATATAGATGTTTAGATTTTAGCGGTGGCCTTAGAGGATACAAAGCTTGACTGCCAGCTGTACGGCGCACAATAATACCCACCTTCACATTGTTATCGTGAATGATAAGAGAGCCCACATATTTGAACCTCCTTACTACCTCAAACTTGTAGTAACCACTACTAAAATTTGGTGTTTTTTTTTTTTCAAAACTTATTTAATTTTGTGAGGATCACACATTTATTGCAATAAAAAGTTTGTCTATTTAAATCCGTTGCCCCGTATACTGATTTCGATCGAAATACGAATAATTTCACAATTTTGTATCTTGAAAATTTTATATAAATTTTTTAAACAAATTTGATTTCAATCAAAACAATTCAAAGTTCAATATTTTTTATTAGAAACTAAAGTTATGTTTTAATAAATTATTCATTTATATGTACACATAGAATCAGGAGCTATTCTGATAATCGAATTAAGAATTACATCACTCGATTATCCAATAAAGGTTATAAATGTATCAATCAATTAACAATGTATGCGTATAGCATTTCGTATAATACTATCTGAACGCGTACTGCTCAAAGTTCAAACTAAACAACTTACCGCGCACAAACAAAAAGCGCCAACTAATATTTCTTTTTCATGTTGACACAAATTAAAATGTTTTTCGATATACACACTTAAAGAAGATTCGATATTGCGATTATCAAAAAAGTCGAAGCACGCGCGAAAAAACAACAAGCTTAAACCAGTTAACGATTTAAAGAAAGACGTTGGCGTTACATATGATTGTAAGCTTTTTCTAAGCGTACTTTTACGTGTGCTATATTCTGAGTCTACCACTTAAGTATTTCTATACCAATTCATAATAACAGACCACTAACGTTACGTCTATTGAACCTAGTCACTGCATTTTCGATCTTAATATTCCAAATTTCTAGACATTCGAAGCGAGTTTGTATAATCCTAATAAGACCAAATTCTAATCCAAAATATATTTTATATCAGGTGATTTTTATCGACATTTTGATATTTTTCTTTGAACTTCAGTAGGTTTTTATTAAAATAAGATGATTTTTACACAAAAGAATTACATTTTATCTTTCGGCGACTTACCAGTGAACTGTATTTAATTTGTAATAAATTCTGGCCCAAGTCCCATCTTGATATCACAATTACATCAAAAGATACAAAGTGTATAGGTTCAATTTGAAGTTACACCGCCCACGGTTTTCTCGCGAACGGCAAGTGTAATAAATGGGCTAGGTTTCGTTGTGGTGGGCTGATTTGGCTGGTGCAGCTTGAAGGCACTTAATAATAAGAATAAATAAATAAATAAAAAAATTAAGGTGAAACAAATTACCAGTTAATAACGTTGTGCAGAACAACAAATAATTAAAATCAAAATAACACATTAAATTAAAGTCATGTTAAAGTGCTTAGATAATTATGTCAAAATTTAGCAAGTTAAGTCAAAAATAAATTACTTATTAGTTTTGTTATAACAAGATTGTAATGATATAATAGAAAAAAAATTTAATTCATACAAAAGTTAGAAAAAACCATAAAGAATAATTTAATTTCTTACCCACTCAACTATATTTCTATGTATGTATATGTATATATTTATACGAACATACTTGAATATTTATTTTATCATTCTTCAACTTTGTCTTTGTACCATTTACCAACCAGGAAGTTAATAATTTCCTTAATTTCCTCTGTATCAAAAACAAAGAAAAGTTTTTAATTTTTATGACATTTTTGAAAATTGTTATGCATCATACATACATTTTTTATACACATCAATTAAACAGCAATTTACGTATATGTACTTCAAAGAAACATATCAAAGTTATAACGCTCATGATGAAAGCGATAATGATCGAAAAATAAGAAACGGGAAGAAAGGCAAGTGATAGTATATGTATGTGCAATCAACAATATAATTCTTATACCATGTACGCATATACGTACTTCATTCATCTGCTCAAATTATGTGTGAACATTTTCTCACTTCGATTGTTCTTTTATTCGGTACACAAATAAAATCTCTTATCTTAGTTAGTGCTATTTTTAGATATGTATATACATATATTCCGTATATGCGAATGATAAATGTGGTGAACGTGTCCACTATAGAGTGACACGACATATTATTATATAAAGGCAACAAATATAAAATTATTAAAACTCTAATCAGGTTCAGACTTTTCATTCAACAAGTATATACGTACTTGTTGTAGAAAAAAAATCATTTATTTTCTGTGGAATAAGTTGAGATTCATCTAACCATAGTAACATCGATTTTCCGTTATAAGACGAAAATCCCAAAACGGAAGAAAAAAATCTGTACAACTTTTTGGTTTTTATTATTTCAATTTTCTTATTTCATTCATAATCTCATCTCTAATGTATTGTTAATAATTCACTTGAGTTTTATGTCGTAATAAATAAAAAGAAGGAACGTGAGAATAATTTTTTTCTTCTTTTTGTTGACATTTATGTATGTACATAAATAGCGTAAATAAGTAGTAAGTAAAGCACTTTGAGTAGTCATTTCGTAAAAATTGATTAGAAATTTTTTTTTTGTGCGGCGTGTAATTATGATCGATTATTTATGTAGTGCGAGCAGAAATATGTCTTTATAGAGTATAGGACGGAAAATGGTCGACCCAAATAGTTTTGATTGAAATTGGAATTGATTTGTGCATATACGAGTATCTATATGTAACTAGGAAGCGATGATTAAGAACAACCTCGAAATAATTAAAATTGTTATCATTGTATAGTACATATTCTGTATGAGGAGCTTACGTGACTGAAATATCATTTGTCGCATAACATAATACTATACAGTACTACATAGTTATCAATCATATAGTTTACATTACCTGGTAAAACACTATGTTCGTGATATTTTATAGGATTAGTTTGTGGCGTAATCTTATTTTTTTATGAATTTAATGAAAATAAATATTTCATAGGAATATTCCATCCATTTGTACATATATATGTAACATTGGAATACCGCTGATCTGATAGCCTTGCATGTAATTGATATACAGTTTTCTAGATCAATGATAAGTCTATAAATTATTTCGAATGCTACATAACTAATATTAAATCTTGGGAATGCAATTGTATAGAATTTAATTATTTTATTTTTAATTTTTTAATTGATTGGAACCCAAACGGATTCCGCACTCAATGCCGGGACGGACCACGGTGCAAACCCAGGATTCTATTCTAATTGGCAGAAACGCACTGCAGCCCTAGCAAACTGTACAATTTTGAATCAAGGTATAGAGGACAACTGATCTACATTAATAGAACTACAGCTGAAAACCTGAAGCCGAATAATATTGAAAGCTGGACAACCGCTCACAAAGTGCAAGCAGTCATAGTTCAAAATAACATTCAGAAATAAACCCATTCGACGGGGATGCCCCTTAAATCGACCATGACCCGTAAGAAGCGCAACCAAGGTTCTTAGCTGGTCTTTTTCAAAGATAGAGCATATTTAGTTGATTTCAAATTGGGCTCGCTAATGAAGTACTTCGCCAAACGACAAATAAAAGTAGCAAGCCACTGTATTCTTAGATCTTTCAAAGCGTAGTTTTTTATAACTTTCTTAGCGTAGTGAAAAGATAATGGAGCCGCGGGTTCAGGTTCAAATATAGTTTTAACAGCAAAGTTCAAAGCTTCCATAACACTATACGTCAGCGCTATGAGTTCCGCTTGGAAAACAGTGCAATGCGAACCAAGACTGCCAAAAGATCTCTGATTGGACCATAGGACAGTAGATTCCAAATCCAGCACTGAGGCTAGAACGAAAACCATCTGAAAATAAAGACTATGGACTCGTCAAATTTTTGGAGAAAATCCTTCGAAAACCACAAATCCCTTGAAGGATAAACCACCTTGAATAAGTTGGAGAAGTTGTATTCAGGTAGTGATCTATCATTAACCATATCGATTTCTGGTAAAAGTGAAGTGTAATATTTAAAGATTTGTCTATGTCCCACGATAGAACCGAGAACATGCCAGGCCCCAATGAACCTCAAGCAAAACGTTGCAGAACAAGCAGTGCTTCAGTTACAGCCCTAAGACATAGCTTCAGTTACAGCCCTACAAGCCGTTTTTTAAAGAGTATTAAGTTTAGCAGTAGAAGCTTTTAGATTAACAACTGGCCACCACACAACAGAAGCGTAAGATAATATCAGTAAGACCAGCGATATATAAATAAAAGACAACATCCTGGGTGTTAGACCTCAGGATTTCCCAAAAGCCCTTCTACATTGCCAAAATATGCCAGTAGCTTTTTGTACTTTGGAATCAATATGAGGTTTCCAGGAAAGTTTGCTATCTAAGATAACACCAAGGCGCTTGACTGGGTTACACCTGGTAATCGGTCTCCCGAATAATATTGAAATCTGGACAACCGCTCACAAAGTGCAAGCATTCATAGTGCAAAATAACATTCCGAGATAAACCCATTCGATGTAGATGCCCCTTAAATCGACCATGACCCGTAAGAATCGCAACCAAGATTCTTAGCTGGTCCTTTTTCAAAGATAGAGCATATTTAGTTGATTTCAAATTGGGCGCGAATGAAGTACTTCACCAAACGACAAATAAAAGTAGCAAGCCATTGTAGTCTTAGATATTTCAAAGCGTAGTTTTTTATAACTTTCTTAGCGTAGTTAAAAGATAATGGAGCCGCGGGTTCAGGTTCAAATATAGTTTTAACAGCAAAGTTCAAAACTTCCATAACACTATACGTCAGCGCTATGATTTCCGCTTGGAAAACAGTACAATGCAAACCAATACTTCCAAAAGATCTCTGATTGGACCATAGGACAGTAGATTCCAAATCCAGCACTGAGGCTAGAACGAAAGCCATCTGAAAATAAAGACTATGGACTCGTCAAATTTTTGGAGAAATTTTTCGAAAACCACAAATCCCTTGAAGGATAAACCACCTTGCATAAGTTGGAGAAGTTGTATTCAGGTATAGTTATCTATCATTAACCATATCGAATTCTGGTAAAAACGAAGTAAAATTTTTAAAGATTTGTCTATGTCCCACGATAAAACCGAGAACGTTTCAGGTCCCAATGCACCTCAAGCGAAACGCTGCAGAACAAGCAGTGCCACGAATATAGGTGTGTAACTGGGGCAAGGAAAGAATGGACTTCATAGCAAGAAATGGACTATTAAGTTTAGCTGCAGTAGAAGCCTTTAGATTTACAACTGGCCACCACACAACAGAAGCGTGAGATTATATCGGTAAGACCAGCGATTTATAAATAAAAAGCAACATCCTGGGTGTTGGACCCCAGGATTTCCCAAACGCCCTTCTACATTGCCAAAATATGGCTTTTTGTACTTTGGAATCAAGATGAGGTTTCCAGGAAGGTTTGCTATCTAAGATAACACCAAGGTGCTTGACTTGGTTACATCTGGTAATCGGTCTCACAAAAAGAGAAGGAACGGATAGACCACTCCTACGCCTAGTAAAGACAATTAAATCTGTCTTAGACGGGTTGACGTGCAGACCCTTGTCAATTCACCATGCCTCCACAATTTCTAAGGCCTGCTGTATTAAGTCGGATAAGATATTCAGGTGTTTGCCTGAAACTGTTAAGACAAGATCATCAGCATAACCAGTAAAGCGTCAATGACCAAAACCCACAACAGGGACGAGAGCACACTCCCCTGGGGACAGCCCTTGGCAACCTTGACAGAGACTGCGACGCCATCCAGTTCAGTCTCTACAGTGCGAGACTAATCCATTTGACAATGGTGTGATTAATACCAAAATTAGTATAGGCATTAGTAATCGAGATAAACAAGGTGCTATCAAAAGCTCCCGCTATATCAAGCAAACTACCTACAAGAAACCCCTTATTATAGAGGGATCTTTCAATCCTAGCTACAAGTTCATGTAGGGCCGTTTCACAGGACTAACCAACTCTGTAAGCATGTTGCTTGTTACTGAGCGGGAAGGTAATTTGGTGCTTTTCTCTAATATATCTGTCGACGATTCTTTCTAAGGCTTTAAGAAAAGTTGAAGTCAGACTAATAGGCCGAAAAGACTTGGGATCCGTATATAATCGGATTTGCCGGCCTTCGGAATAAAAACGACTCTACTCCTGCTCCAGGATTTAGGGACAGCGCAGAAAGCAATACACGCCAAGGTTTATCAGATGGTCCTGAATGATAGGAAATTCGTGCTGTAATTCAGCCGGGAAACAGCTTGTAGGCCATGTCCCAATCAGGAGCCACAGAGGAACCTTAGAGGATACGGTAGTAACATCATCTGAGGTGAAAATGGCACAACCAGGGAAATGTACAGATAGAAGCAGCTCACCAACTTCTCTATGACAGGTGGTAAGCTGACCGTCACGTAGACGAATAGTATCAGGTTTACAAACACCATTCATAGCCATGGCTTTGTTTAGTTTAGCCGTATAGAATTTAAAATTGTAATCAAAATATTACTCTTACCAAAGATGCTCATTTTGATACAAATGTCCTTTATTGGTTTAATCGCGAAATAGGGCATAAGGCTGTAAAAAATTAATCTATAGGTTATATAGCGAGTGCTCTGTACAATTTCAAACTAAATATCTCTATATAAATAAATGAAAGGTGTTGGTTCGTAAGCGATAAACTCAAGAACTATTGCATCGATTTTGATTTATATTCTATGGATCGTGAAGAGTGTTTTTGTAAAGTTTGGTCAAAATCGGTCCACCAGAAGTAGTAGCTTCCAAAAGAGGTTTTCGATCGATTAACTCAAAAACTACTGCACCGATTTTGATAAAAATGTAAATGTATGTTCTATTGGTAGTGAGGGTATAATCTCAAGAAGTACTGTACCTATTTCGATAAAAATACTATTCTGTTAAGTCAAACATTTGATATGGCCGTTTTGGGAATAGCGCCGCAGCAAATAATTTAGATGAAATTCAGCAATATCAAATGAGAAGATTTCCAATCCATGAGAGATATCCCACAGTAGTACTTTTGGCCGCTCATTTGGAAAATGAAGAAAGAGCAGCACAGCCACCAAAGACAACATTACTCTGCTTTTTTTTCTTTGTGTCAGAAAGATGAATTTGCTAAAACATTACTGTATTCCGAAGTTCCACGTTACTACACTTGGAACACCTCCCGAAAACAATTTGAACGTCGCAAAATGGAACAAGTAGTCCTTGAACATCTAAATATTTTTTTCAACATGCTTTCCTTCAAATTCCTTAGCATTGTGGACAAAGTATAAAAATGCGATGACAGAAGACATTTTACGTCAAGCTCGCAGCATAAATACAAATCCTGATTTGCATTACACTGCAGTGGACATTTATAACTAAACATTAATTCACGTAGAGGTTATTTGTTTAGTGATTGTAAATAAAGTCAATCAATTGACTCAATTAGGAATGCCATCACCAAATGGAGCATTTACTGACATATTTGACCGCGAAATACAACGTGAAAAAAACTACAACACTGATGCATTAAATACATTTGTTCAGCATAACATACCAGTCATGAATCAACAGCAAAAATACGTTTACAATACTATTATTCAACCAGTTAATGCAGACAATCGTGGATTATATTTTAAGGATACTCCCGGAGGTACGGGCAAAACCTTTTTAATATCGTTAATTTTAGCTTCATACGAAAAGATAACTTGTATCGACCATTCGACCTCGTCTCGAATTGCAGTCACTTGGTTAGATGGTGGAAGAATGGCACATTCAGCATATATACCTTTAAATATGCAACTAACAGAAACACCAACGTGCAATATATCCAAAACTTCCGGAATGGCAAAGGTACTTCAACAATGCAAGATTGTTGTATGGGATGAGCGTACAATTGCTCACAAAAAATCGTTAAAAGCGATCCGACATTGAAAGATTTACGCAGCAACCAACAACCATTTGGAGGTGCTCTTATATTATTGGCAGGTGATTTCAGTCAAACATTATACCAATCATCAGAAGAGCAACACCAGCAGATGAATTAAATTCGTGTTTGAAAGCATCGCTGAATCCAAAGACAATTTAATTTCCAGCATATATCCCGATATTGCAAACAATTGTACAAATCATGAATGGATCGCGCAATATTAGCCGCCAAAAATAAAGATGTCACTCAAATTAAAAATGACATTCAAAACACAATTACAGGCCAAATAAAAACATACAAATCGATTGATAGCGTTATGGATCCAGAAGAAGTTGTTAATTACCCAATTGAATTTTTGAATTCACTGGACTTGCCTATGGAACTCCACTCCACATTTTACAAATAAAAATTATATTACGCAGTTTAAACCAACCACGCCTTTGTAATGGAACAATATTGGTTGCAATTTAACTACTCAACAATATCATTAGGCCACCATATTAATTGGCAAATACAAAGGTGAAAACATATTAATTCCACGTATACCAATTATACCATCAAATATGCCATTTAAGTTTAAACGCATCCAATTTACTGTACGCCATTTGCTATGTCAATTAATAAATCTCAAGGTCAGTCGAAAAGTGTATGTGGAAAGTATATGGTTTAAATTTGGAAGCGCCATATTTTGCACACGGACAACCCTATGTTGGATGCTCGCATGTAAGAAAACCAACATCATGGGGCCATAAACGCGGACCGAGTTCTGCTAGTAAAATATAAATAAAGTAAGATTATAGTTATGTTAATGGAACTATTACAATGTAAATGCTTTTAAAAATTATAATTGGTCTGAATTTTAAACATATGCGTTTATTGCATAGAAAATAAATACTATATATGCTTTCAATATTAATTAATAAATGTCCATAAAATGTGTATTTTAGTGCTGAAGAAAGTTAATTAAAAATTGTGTGACAATGTCAAATATAAATGGTCGAGTGTAACACCAAACCTGTTGTCACCATTAATTATTATTTTACACTGCCCTCCTATATATATACAACCAATAACAAAAATTTAAATTCGGATTATGCAGATATTGTCCTTTGCACGCAATGTTCAATCACCTTTATGCAGTTTAATTAATTTTTTTTTTTATTTACCGTATAGGTACATAAATTACACTCCCACTTATAGTTTTGCATTAAATAACTATCTAAGTGTTTAAATGAAAATAAAATAAAAAGACTCTGCTAAAGTAAACACGCGGTTAACCTTAAGAATTAAACACATTTTATCTGTTTACACTAAAAACAGGTAGAAAACTAATTACTTAAATTAAAACTATTTTATTATGAATCAAAGTATAAATTAATTTTAATTAACTGAGTTAATAAGCAAACAATAACAAAAACCTGTCAATGGCGCGAAAGAAACTATCTTCCACATCGGAAATGTTTTCGCGCGCGCATTTTTTCCAATGACAATGATTTTATGTTTTTCATGATTTCAAACTGTGATACATACATTAAACGAGGTATTCGTGTATTTATATAGAATATTATATTCTAATTACGATTTTATATTAGCTGACAATATTATCAACCATATATAGATGAATGAGTTGACAGAATTTCAATAAAACTTCCTATAATTTCCTCATTGTCAATGATTTCTGATTTACATCGGCTTCCTAAAATATATAACTACAACGTATAGCTTTACGATCTCTTTTTACGAATTTCTGAAATATGCAAAGTCTCATAATTCCATTATATTGATTCCATTCTATTCCAATTAGAGCTTAGGTTACCCAAATACCGGAGTAATTGCGTCGAGTAATGAATTTTAAAACTATTTATCTAAAGTTACAAATCCGAGTCAAAATAATAAAAAAATGACCGTGGAGAACATAAAATCATCTGATGAGGTGTTTGGAAAAACCACCTGATTTCATATACCACCATTCAAACTTCGAATAAAATTAAAAATTTAAATGTTGACAGAACATTTCAATTTATGAAAACCAAATAATGGTAAGCGAACTGACCAAATTCTATATCCCCCGACGTAGGCAAGGATGTCTTCAGTGATGGAATATAAGTTCCAAAAAATTGGCCCCTGTGGTTGGGGGCACTCACATGTCTCTTAAATCTAAATTGCACGAACATTTTTCCAACAATACCACCACAGTATCCTTTGCTTGTCGTAGAAGGCGACTAAACGGTTGGATCGCTGGGATGACGCGCATCCGTAAAAAATATTACCTGTTTATAAAGTCAACACAAAGAAAATCGGATACCGCCAAAAAAACACCGGACACGTGATTTGGGATCGGCAAGTGGAACGTGCGTCACTTACAAAACCAGGAGCGTTGGCGGGCCTAATCATGTGCATGTAAGGAGTATCGCCTGGAATTTGTTGAACTCGCCGGCCTAAAACTGGAGATCATGTGTTCTAGGGCTATACGTTGCTCAACAGCGCAGATGACCACTGAAATCTTGCAGCTGGATTTCTTCTTGGGCCGCAGGTAAAGAAGTCTGTTTTGGATTTCCAAGCAGTCAATAACCGCTTAATGGGAAGAGACATGGACACATCCTTGCGGAACTATACCAACAGCCAAATTGAGCATGTGTTAGTTTCAAACTCCACGGCATACAAACTGTCCTCCACGGCATACACCAACGAAGTTACAATTTAATAACTTCTTCAATAAACTCGGTCCAAGATTTATTATTGGAGGGGACTACAATATAAAACATACAGCTTGGGGTTCTAGGATAATTTCTCCTGGAAAAGGAAATGCTCTGTTCAATGCCATTCAGGAAAACAAATGTAAATATCTATCTCCAGGAAGGCCAACGTATTGGATGTTTTCGATGGAAGTTTTCGTACAAGTCTGGGAATACAGCGAAACAACGTCTCACATTCGCGAGGAAAAATAAGGCTGCTCTTGCTAGGAGGGCAGCTAAGCGGATTTGTAGACCGAAAAAGCGAGAATGGTGGAAAGCCGAGGTTCTACAACAAGTACAACAACTCAGCAATGAGCGCAGTTTGCGTAATTTCTATAAAGAAATTACTGGATTGCACCATACTTTCAGGTCTGCTTCAATCGCCATTTGGGACCGCGGTGGTAAGCTCTGTGTCAACATCGACACAGTACTCGACGCATGGAGTAGATACTTTAGACCGACCGGCTTGGTGTTCAGCATGCGTCACAAACTGGTGTTGAGCCACCTCAAATACAGGCAGTGGAGATTTGCATTGAGGATGCATCCCATGAGGCATTCACCACGGCAATGCAGAGATTGAAATGAAGCCGCTCACTGGGGTGGACACTACACGTTTGAGAGAGGGAGGAGATTCAAATATTTGGGCTCTCAGCAGTCGTGCTTTGTATCCTCTAAGGCAACTGATAAAATCTAAACAACTATCAAGTGCCGTGAAGCAGAATCTTTATAAAGCGTTTATCAGGCCCGATGTCATGTTTGGCTGTGAAAGTTGAGCGCTGACGGATGAGTCATGCCTCCTTGAATTAGAGAGAAGAGTAATGCGTGTGATTTAGAGCCCAAAGCGCGAGGTAGATGCTACATACCGAGCACATACTGTACATTATCGAGATCAGAGATCTGATGAAGATCCCCGAAATTGTACATGAAATAAAATCTCAGCGAGTACGCTGGCTTGGTCACGTTCTGCGTGCTGATCCAGAACGAATTGTGCAGCGTACTCTGAAAGAGAATGGTGGCTCTATATGGTAGGCGCAGAGGTCAATTATATCGACCATTTATATCGAAATTTAGAGTTTTATACTTTAAACGAGTTGAAGTATAATAATAGAGTGAATAAAGTGTGAATAAAGTGTGATCCAGAATTCTAAATTAATGAACTTTAAATCACAATATCACCTTTCATTTTATCATACCATTCCGATGTGATGTGGATATCGGATTAGTGGAACGTGCAATACTATACGTTAAGAATTTTTTATTTCTAATTCGATTTACAGTGGATCATTCGACACACAAATTGGATCAATTGATACAGATGTCCCGAATATGTTTTTTTATAAACTTTGTGATACACCAATCAATGAAGATTGTTAACCTTAGAAATTTACATATTCAAAAATTTGCAAATATTTAGTAATTTAAAAATTTCGGATGAGATTTTTATTTAAATTTAATCAAAAAAAAAAAAAATTGACTAATTTTTATTTGCGATCGACTTCACTTAAATATTTCCGAGATTATGGCTGATGGACGCGATCGACCTAAATAGCATGTGACTGTCCTATATACATATACGAACTAACAAGTACATTTTACAAATTTAAATGTAACAAATTTGTTTTTAAATTAATTCGGATTTTTAAAAGCTGAGAACAGTTAAACCTCCAAAATCATCACTAATTACATAGTTGATTAGTGAAGGCTTGTACATATATTAATGAAATAGACACACCGTACGATAATAATAATAATAATAATAATAATGATAGTAATAACTAATAACAATAAACAAAAGCTTCGTATATTTTTTGTTGGATTATTCAAAAACTTTAAAGTTTCATCAAAATAAATCAAGTTTTGATAAACTGTAAAGCAACCTATACAGTGTGTGTAACTCGAATTTTATAAATTAATTATGTAATTATCTCAGTTTTATTATGTATGGTTCTTCTTATTCTTATATTCATCTTCATTTTCTTAATCTTATCTTGTTATTGTACACACGCGCGGAATTTACGGAATTTGACGCTACATCATTAAAAGTTAATTTGTAAAGTTTAATGTTTTTACAATGATAGATCAATATTGCTATTTCATATGTGTATACAGAGTTTTTTAATAAATGAAGGGCCGTTATCTCAAGAACGGTGCTAGGTAGAAGAAAAATACGTACAGTAAAACTTGTTAAGGGTCGAAAGGGATTAATGCATTCATTAGTCTTGGATTGTAAGTGTGATAAATAAGATTACAATTATCTCTAAAAAAAAGTTGATATCATATTGTACACTAATGAAGAAGCATTTCAAATGATGATAATCTACGGTGAGTGTGACAATTCAATTATATTATACGCTAACCGACATCTAGAGAGTCGGCATTTTGGAAGAGGTGTATTTAAAAGTTTAGTACTACCGGAAGTATAAATCTCAAACGACCGTGTTTCGTGTTTTGAGAGGAAACAAATTCAATGCCTACCACGTATCACTACTGCAAGAGTTATCAGCAAACGATTTTCGATAAAATTTCAATTTTGTCATTGGGCGAGTCAACAAATTTGAAGAAAATCCAAATTTTTTTCGGTGTGTCGTCCTTTAGACAGACGAGATAACATTTAAGAGTGACGGTAATGTTAATATGCATAATTTACAATACTGGAGTGCTTGGCTGGCGTTCAGTTGGATGGTGCGCCGCCCATTTCGATACAGCTTCCCGACGGCAACTAAATTTAATGTTTCCGAATGGCAAAATTGAAAATTTGGCCAATTCGTTCGGGGAAATGAGGAAGGTGTCGGAACATCATTCGGCAGCTGATTCTCCCACAACAAATACGAGTGGCAAACGTCAAAAAGAGACGGTAACAACACAAAGTCCTGATGATCATAAGCTTCCACTCAAGAAATGTTCTATCTTTTGATAAATGTTGAGAAAGCCGATGACGAGAAAGATCAAAATAATGATGATTACGACCGGCTACATCGATTCACCAAAAAGTTCACCAATCCAGGGCAGAAAAACTTAAACCAATTGTTGAGAATAGAGCAGAATCCGCAAAACTGGTTACATCTGCCAAAGCGGTTACTACAAAGAAGCGTCATCTTCTTGAAACACCTGAACCAATAGCTGGTGAAATTGTAATTCTCCGCGTAATTATTACCCGCGAAAAGCAATCTCGATTCGCAAAGATTCCAACCGTCAAGAAAAACAAAACAAGCGATCAGTCATCAAGTTTATCCCATTCAGTAAAAAATGCTACGAGGAAGATATCAAAAATGATAGCATAACAATGTTGAATGTAAGCGATGTGAGTGAGCGTATTCTAAAAGAGGGTGAAACTGCATAAACGTTTATTGATCAGAATACACTAAAACCTCGGTTATCGGTAGCCAGCTTGAAACGGCTTCAAGGGTAAGTGCAGCCTGATACAGAAGTAGCGATTCTAAATTCCGCAAAAGCCGTAGCCGAAGAGCCGGTTGGACCTGCTAAAACAGCAATTACGAGCAAAACTGAGTAACAATGAAAGAGAACGTGACGTTTCGCATGAGAATGAAAGTAGTAACACCAGTAAAATATCATAATCCGAAATTCCAACTGTCGCTTTAAACGAGAATTTAAATGATCCGAAGAAAATAATAAAACGTAAAGAGAAAGAATCTCATAACATATCATCCGACAATGAACCGCTTATTAATTTTGTAAATAGAAAACCATCAAATTCTAAGGAGTCGTCGAAATTGGCCGCTGGGACAGCCGCCGCAAAAGAAGAAATGAAGGAGAATATCGTGAAAAAGGAAAAAGGAAAAAATAAAATTGCAAATGTCATCGCGACGGCAAAGTTTATCGGCCGGAAAGGATAAAGAAATTATTAAAACGAGTTCCCTGCACCTATTCCTTCGCCCTCAGAATGGTTTTTCAAAGTAAACTGACTAGATCCCTAGTACTATATGAACATAATCCTACTCCTATAGACCCGACCATATTATGTTTATTAACATCTTTTTAAAAAGAAGAACATTTTTGATCTCTAACCTTACACATCTTCTCCACCTCCCGTTTGTACGGCACCCGGATTTTTGTTTTTTTTAACTATATGTCACAATGCAACGGTTGCATAGCGACTGATACAAATTTGTTTGCCAAATTCACCCACCAAATAAGCGATTCGATGCCTTGCCGGGCTGGCAGAAACAAAACATGGATTCGATAATGGATCACCCGATATAACGTGTGGATTTTTGTTTATTGGGAAATGTGAAAAATTTAAAATTTAAAAATTTAGCATATTTCTATTTTTATTTGTTGTTAGAATGCAACACCGTTGAACTTTACGAAAATTCGTTTGCTTTAGTTAATATCAATTTTTGTTCCTATCTCTGAAACTAATTCAGGTGAATTTTGTCCTAAATGTCCTATAAAAAACAAAAAACTACGATTATTTTTAGGATAAAATTCACAATTCTATACGAGTATATAGAAGGATGAAGTTTGTCCTAAATTAAAAAATGTGTAAGTGTGAATATCATATATTATTCGGATAAACCAATAAATCCTATAATTAATTCGATTAAGTGAATTTTTTATAACTCATGTATGCCGAATAAATAATAAAACAGTGTTTAAAGGCCATTGCTCGCCCTTTACTGTGTCAACAATCTGGATCCAACGGTTTCGATCCTGAGCTTGGTCTTCATATACTGACTTAGACAACCTGAATAAGCCAAGTCGTTATCTACATCTCGAAGTCATGGATCAGCACACAGAGCATGACCGAGCCAGCGTACTCGCGATATTAAACAGACCTCGGTATGTGCCATCTATTTCGTGTTTTGGCTCATAAATCGCATGCATGTGTGTTCTCCCAAATGTAAGAAATCAAATTAGACATCTTTCGTACTCATCCGTCAGCGCCCAAATTTCACATTCATACATAACAACGGGCCTGATTAACGCTTTGTAAAGTTTCAACTTCACGGCACTTGATATAGGTGTTGAGATATTAGCTGCCAGCCGCACATTAATATCCTCACCCACCCTGTTATCGTGAGTGATAAGAGAGCCCAAATATTTGAACCTCCTCACTCCTTCCGACGGTAGTGAACACTACTAAAAACTGGTGTGTCCTTGTCCCTGTAATCATAGATCATGTATTTCGTTTTGGACTCATTGATCTGGAGTCCAACAGAAGATGAACACTCTACAACCGGATCCCTTTAACTCCGTTGCTATGCAAGCACCTGATTGGACTGGCGATATAAGATGTTGCGGTGAGGTGTTTCAGTTTTACGAAAGATGTACTCCAACATGAGATCAACATGTATCGGGGACAGATCATCTCCCTGCCGAACACCGGAGTTAACTGCAAAAATTATCGATAGCCAGTTTTCAATTTTAACACACCATTGAGAGTGTGTCACTGTCATTCTACACAATCGTACCAATTTTGTTAGCATACCTAGATATTGCAGCGCAGACCACAAATCCTCTCGATTGATCGAGTCATAGGCCTGCCGGAAATCCAGGAACACCCGATGTAAGGGGATGGACGAATCATAATATTTAGATCGATTCGGACGAAATCCTCTTTGATAGTCACCAACCAAGCCCTCCGCTAAGGGGTGATTCTATCCAATATAATGTAGGACAGTAACTTCTATGCTGTGCAATGGAGAGCTATATCGCGATAATTCTCACACTTCATGTAGTTCGAGAAAGTTCCACAAAGTATTTCCTCCGAATATCAAGTGCTCCGAATCAATGCAGTCCACCGCAGGTGAGCGGTTTCGTTTTAGTCCAGAGTGAGAGGTTTCCATACCGGTCGCGAATGACAGTTTACGCAGGTTTGAAAGTATGGTGCAATCCAGTAATTCCTTTAAAGAAATTACGTGAACTGCGCTCATTGATGAGTTGTTGTACTTTCAGAACCTCGGCTTCCCACCATTTTTCGTCTTCAAATCCGCTTAGCTGCCCTCCTAGTAAGAATAGCCTTCTATGGATTTACCGAATTTTGCTTGAGGAAATCCTAGGAAGCTAACAGCATAATAACATATATTCCAAGATGTCATTACGTCTAAACTGTCCGAAAAGTATTTTAATTTTGGAAAAAGTAGGGGATTAGGGGGTTTAGGACAACCATGTTTGGTATGACTTCATCTCATATACATAGGTCGATTATATGATTTTTACGAATGTTCTTGGGAAAATCGTAGGAGGCTAACACCATAATGACATATATTCCAAGATGTCATTAGGCCATTAATTCGGAAAACTCATATAATCAACATACATGAGGCCAATACCAAACATAGTTCACCTAAACCCCTTAATCCCCTACTTTTTCCAAAATTCAAATATTTTTCAGATAGCTCAGACCCAAATTCATCTTTGTGTATACTTTGTTATGCTGTTATCTTCTTAGAGCTTCTCCAAGAAAATTCGGAAACTAATGTATTCATCTCAGTAAATTTTATATTCTTATAGTGATAAAATTCGTTATATCGAGACAATCTGCTTTGCGCACTAACACATATATGTAAGCTGAAATTGGTTTTGTTGTTTTTTATAGGACAGATTTAGGACAAATTTCACATACGTCTGAAACTATGCACGTTACAATAATTGTTTGTGAGCAAAAAGTGTTTATTTTTAATTGCTTAATAAAATAAAAGCACTCAAAAGTATAGGTTCTAATATAAGAAACCTATAACTTTAGCCTATATCTCCGTCACTAATAATTTTCAAGGTAATTCAAGATCACCACTAGACGTTCCCTTCGACCCTTAACTTCAATATAGGTATTTTTTTCTGTAGCTAGCACCGTTCTCGAAATAAAAGCCCAGCATTTATGAAAAAACTCCAGCGAGCATCACACCAGAAATCCCATTTTAGATCATAAAACATTTATATTGAGTTATATTGCGTATACAGTTGGCCGATTTTGGCCTATTCTAGTCAATATATAGTGTGTGGCAAAATAATTTAGTGATGCACAATGTGGCACAACCGAAATATATTAAGAAATGTAGGTAATATATTAAAGGAATATTATGGGTTTTCTGGTGTGCTAATCACGTCAGAAAACCCTTCGTATTTCTTAAAGTATACTATGCACAAATTTTTTAGCGAGAGGCACAAATTGGGACAATCAAATCCAAGTATAAAAAATATAAAATATTAGGGTTTTCTAAAATGGGATTTCTGGTGTGATGCTCGCAAAACTCCATGTATGTTTCGTTAATTCCCATACAAATTCGGCTAATAAATTTTTGTATAGCTTATTAACTAATGATTTGGACTTTGTATTATGTATGTGTACGTATACGCATGATGTAAACCGGACAATATATAGTACTTCCTTATTGTGAGTTAATGCGGATTAACAGTCAAAATAGCGAATTGATATATATTTTGTGTGTATATAGTTATAAAAAGTTTGCTAATTATTTTAGTATCACGTACATACAGCTGATTTAATTTAGGAAGTATATATTTAAACTAAATTAATGGTGATAATATTATCGCGCTGAGTCACATATAAATTCCAAGCAAGTTTATGATTAAAAAATTAATATGCGCGCAGACATTATATGATAATGCAAACAGTCTATGCGAAATACATATATACGTAATATAAAATTGTCATTGCTGTATAGATGAGTATATGCTGTAGCAAAGTTCATGATCAGCTAAAATTTACAACTAAAAAATAAACTCTTATGTATGTATATCGTAAACTTGAATAATCACAATTCATACATGACCATGAAGAATTGAATGTACTTAAAGTGCATATTACAAAAAGCATATAACGATTATATCATAAAAAATGGCGCGCCTATTTATAGACAATATATGTACATATATCCGACTTGACTACGCGCTTTTTACCAACACCAAAAAATTATACTTCAACCCGCACGGTGCATGAACATAATATGAGCGAATACAAAATAAAATGTCTACCAGAATCAAAAATGATTTCTTTCGAAAGTTAAGAATTTATTTCCTTTAACTACTCGTATATATAACCGTTGAAACAGCTTTTATATTGTTAATAATAATAAAGTCTCTTATATTTTATATCTTATATCAACACAAAACACAAGAGTGGCGAGAAGTATTAAAATAATTGTTACCATTCACTTTTCGTTGTGTTGATTCTTGATTGTAGTTTATATTTTATATTTAAGTATAGTCGTCGACTCTAAAGAATTAAAATTGCTGCTAGAATTATAGTTTTATTCCGGAATATTAATTATATCAAATCACAATTAATTTCTTAGCTCTAACTAAATTATTTTATTCTATGCATCATGGCAATACGGGGAATGTACAAATTATTTCGCAGAAAATATATACGCACCGCAAGAAATTCCTTTCGTTATAAACATTATATATAAAGCATATCGCTTATAAACGTGAGAAAATGTTGTTGTTTTTTTATATACGAGCTTAGTTATATATAGTTTTAAATTCATGTAGGCATCACGTGATATGTCTTTCAAAATACAGCATCAAAAGCGAACTTTGTATAGTGACTTTCTAACATATACATACATCCATAAAGATTGAATAACAAAAGATCGTTATAGACGGTCGTTAAAGCTCAATTATCCAGCACCTATAGGATTTGATAACGAAAACTGATTCCAACACTTATATTGAAAAGTCGCACCAATTATGATATTTCGTAAATATTTCAATTGTTTGTTCAACTGATTAAAATTGAAATTCGAGCAACTTATAGATGATTTCGTGATTTTTATGGTGCACATAATCGTTCATCTGAGCAAGCCATCTATCGGATTGTGGATATATTTCGTACCACATACTCTCTAAATGAAATGATGCATTAACTCCAATACGCAAAAGGAATGTATACGCACTGAAGGAAATATTGCCGCTGTACAGGAAAGTGTGGACGAACATCCAAATTTATCGATTCGTCGTCGGTCGCAGGAATTGGAGCTTTGCCCGTTCACTACGTGTAGAATTTTGCAAATTTTTAGTAAAATTCGTTTGGGATCAGAACGCGGAACGTGACCGAGCCAGCGTACTTGCTGAGATCTTACTTCCTGTATAATATTGGGGATCTTCATCAGATATCTGATCTCGATATTGATCTCAATGTGTACACCATCTACTTCACGTTTTGGGCCATAAATCACTCGCATGATTTTTCTCTCAAATGTAAAGAGCCATCTATCGTACTCATACGTCATCGCCCAACTTTCACATCCATATACATAATAACGGGTCTGATCAACACTTTGTAAAGCTTGAGCTTCGCGGCACTTGATTGGTGTTTAGATTTTAGCAATGACCTTAGAGGATATAAAGCACGACCACCAGCCGCTAGTCGCGCTTTAATATCCTCCGGCCACTACTAAAACCTGGTGTCCCATTGTCCCTATGACCAGAGATCATGTATTTCTCAATAATCTGGAGTCCAACAGAAGCGGAAAACTCCATAAGTTGATCAAGTATTTCATTCACTCCATTATGCTATTCAGTCCAATCACGCATATGGTCCAATATGCATATGGAAGCACCTGATTAGACTGGCGATATAAGATGTTGCGCTGAGATGTTTCAGTTTTACGAAAGATGTACTCTAACATGAGATTAAAGAGTATCGGGGATAAAGCATCTCTCTGCCGAACAACCGAATTAACTGCAAAAATTCTCAATACCCTGTTCTCAACTTTAATACAACATTGGGGCTGCGTCATTATCATTCTACACAATCGTATCAATTTTGTTGTTATTTGTAGATGTACCATAGAGGAGACCACAAACTCTCTCAATTGATCGAGTCATAGGCCTATCGGAAATCCAGAAACACCTGATGTACGGACATAGATGTCTCGTCATATTGAGATATTGAATCATCCGCAGTTAAAAACCTGATCAGTGACTGATCGATTCAGACGCAATCTTGCTTCATATCCAATATAATGTAGGACAGTATGACTTGTATGCTGTGCAAAGGAGAGGTATACTGCGATAATTCTCACACTTCATGCGGTTTCTCTTTTTGAAGACTTTCCATTCATCAGGCATTAATTCGGTTCGCCATACTAATCGAATAAGGTCGAAAAGGCAGTTCCACAAAGTATCCCCTCCGAATATGAAGAGCTCGGAATTCATGGGATGGATCCTCAATGCAAATATCCGCAGCCTGTATCTGAGATGTCTAAGCCTGCGACTCCATTACATTCAGAAAATACACCGTTTGGTGCGGGTAACACATTTTTTGTTTGAAAATATGGTTGACATATTGATCCGGGTGGAAGAGAGATGGTTTCAACTGGATAGTGCTATGTGCCATACGGCGAAAGCAACCATCCACTTATTGAAACAAAATTTGTCGATAAGTTGTTTTGAGAAATTGACCTGTCAATTAGCTTCCAAGGTCGTGCGAATTGACACCTTACGATTATTTCATGTGAGACCAGTTGAATTCAATAGTTTATGCTGATAAACCAGCAATAATTGATATCTTAGAGGAAACGGATAGTTTTTAGAGCCTCTTTTAAATTGGGCTTGCATCCCAAATTGATATATTTGAAGGAGTCCGGAAAAGACGTAAAGTTCTACAAAATTACAAACTTCGCGTTTGTGACTTGTATCCAATGTCCCACATGTAACAAAGAGATCATTAGAAGCACCACTTTGATCTTAGCATGCCTTTCAGATAATCTGATGGATTACGAGTATTATAAGATCGATCAATATCGATGAAATGCATAACATCATAATTATCGGACGTTTCAGAACGAACCTCGCTTACCAGTTGAATGGCACGTGTTTATTGCGGTCTTGCACAAGACTTAATGAAAAGATTCGAATTTTCTTTTTATACTGTTAAATAGTTGTTAGTTTGATACCAGAGATCAATTTCACTAATTAGCCTCAAAGGAAGAAAATCAGGCTCGAAAATCAAGATACATTTCAACACCAGCCACGGTGGCCATATGCCTGAAATCATTTAATGTCGTGTATTAATCTTTCGAATATGATTAAAATTATTTTTGTTTGTGTTGTTTTTTCAATTTTAAGTTCTATTGCACTTTATAAATCACGGGTTATGTATATATGTATGTATGCTAGGATGTTAAATGAAATCTATATTGTCTTATTGGTCCCTTAATTGGATCCGAAAAGTACAAATTCAATAAATTCAATACTCGTGGCCACTGAATACCTAGATGGCCTGTACCTAGATAACTGTATCTCGATACAATGGCTATACCATTTGAAATTGTTCTGCTATAATAACGAACACTTTTTTGTGGCACTAAGCCGACTACATCTATGACCTAACGCTTGCTATTGATCCTCATCCGTTGCTATCCGTTGGATGGCGCGTTTGCTTACAATCGACCAAAAACACACACGTGTGACAACTTCAGAAGCAGGTTTGGCGATGTTCACGCGAAATCTAAAAGAGTTTTTGCGTCGTTTCATATAACTGTGGATGAAACATGGTCTAAACTAAGGCGATTTTATCGGCCAACCAGGTCGTGGCCACAGTTTTTTGGGATGCATGCGGCATAAACTACATCGATTACCTTCAAAAGGGGAGAACGGTCATCGGCGAATATTACTGTAACTTGGACCGGCTCAACGACGTTTTGAAAGAAAAACAACCGCATTTGGCGAAGAAAAAAGTTCTCTTCCATCAAAACAATGCACTGGTGCATACGTGTGTAGTTGCCATGGCCCAAATCCATGAATTACGCTTCGAATGGCTTCTACATCCGGCATATTCTCCAGACTTAGCCTCCTGAGACTATTTCCTGTTTCCGAACTTGATGAATAATGGCTCGGTGGAAAAACATTTGGCTCTAATGAAATCATCGATGCAACAAACGCCTATTTTGAAGGGTTGGAAAAATCGTACGTTGCAAAATGATTTTTTTTTTTGGCCGAACATATTATTCCTTGTTTCATTTTTACCAAACTTCTCACTCCGCCCTCTTACATGCAAAATGTTCCATCGTAATGAATAATTGCTCACAAGTCTTGAGTCTGTGACAGAATAGACAGATTGTCACATGCTCATACGCGTTCCATAACCCGTAGCATTACTTTAAAATTTTAATGACGAGTGTATACTTGGATTGAATTCGAATTGCAAAAAAAAAATCCATAATATTCACATATTCAATGAGTGATTGACTTCACGAAAGTAATGCCGAAAAAATAAATTCACACACGTTACCAGCAAATAATGTAGCACAGTGGTTAAAGCTGTAACGATTGCGTCGGGAGGTACTGGGGTCGATTACGTACGATGATTAAATCGAAAACATATAAACTCTCTACTAGATTGTACAGAACTCTGTCATGAAGCTATGCATTGTGCGGATGGCCAATTAAAAAAGACTAACCTATCTCCGTGTTATAAAAGAAGAGCTCTCGTTCAGCTTTCAAAGGACAATAAATCTATTAGTTCATTTTAAAATAAAATTCTAGTGTCGGCCCAAAAAAAGGTATCTATCACGAAACCAGCCTAAAAAACACAATCATGATAGTAAATACTATCACGACATATGTAATACATATTGGGGGGAGTGAATAAAAACTGAGTGTGAGGACCTTCACTCAATATTTTCAAGTGAACACTCACTTTCATGTGAGTCACTCAATTTTGATGTGAATAAAAATAATATATTTTAAGGTTTTACTTGTTAAAATGGATCAATCGATTTATTTGCTTCAGTATTTATTGAAAATCTCAAGAACAAAACTACACTTTTACCATATTTTGTTAAATTTTTACAAATGCATCCTTGTTTAATGGACAAAAGACAAACACCAATTATGAAGGCGAAAAAAATAAGGCTCTTGCTGAAATGTAAAATCAAATTAAAAATAATTTTGGTGTTGTTTTAAATGTATCTCAAATTAAAAAGAAAATTGAAAATATGAGAAACCGAAAAAATTATGATGCTGAAGATGCTGAAAGTGGTTGTGAAAGTCCAGATTCACCAACCTAATTTATTCAAGACAAATTTGTAGCTCCACAAGCAGCACAAACAGCAAATTCTTCTGTAAAAAATAAAAAAATTATAAAAGTGACCATTCAACTATTTTGGAACTACAGCGTGAAGTTTTACAACAAACTAATGAAGTGAATGAACAGCAAAAGGAAATATGCGCTTTGCAGAAGGAAAATAACTGGAAATTGCAAAACAAACAAATTGTTGATGATTATTGAAGATTATGAAAATGAATATATATTTGTTTTCTATATATTTTTTAATAATTTCAGCAATTCCGTTTCTTCTTGCTTTATACCACGTTTGAAAATTGTGTTGTTTTCTTGTATTAGTTCTGGGACGGGAATCTCTTGTTCCACTTCATTTTCGTTTATTAGAAAGTCAGCATCATGAAGGTATTTTGCTACATTATGCAAAATAACACACGCTACAATCATTTTAGGCACTCTTTCCGTAGATACCCTAATTTGATTGTTTAGGATCGGAAGTCTCCTTTTCAACTGCCCAAACATATACCTTCAATAACCACTCTCACTCGGATATGCAGTTTACTATATTTTTTTCAGCATCTGTTGTTGGTTTTTATATGGTGTCATAAGCCATTGTGTGAGACCGTAGCCTTCATCACCTAACAAAGTAACACCAACTTCATTTTCATTTAAACTTTTGCAAATTACTGAGTTACGCCAAATTCTTGAATCGAGTACAGATCCTGGCCGTTGTAAATCAATGCTTGTGAAACATTCTTTAGCATTTCCGGTTGCTTGTACCTTTAAAGAAAAATACCCTTGATGATTTAAATATTCATCGCAATTGGAGATGGCATAATGCAATATGTAGCTGGACAAAGAAATGGCGCATTCAGCACAACGAAACGAAATCCAGACATGTCAACTTCACTAACAAAAAAGTTAACTTCATACCAAAAAACTGATATTATATCGGTAGATACTTAAACCTATATATAGACATATGGTAGACAACTGTGGGGTTGTACCAAGAAGAGCAAAGTTAATATAATTCAAACCTTTCAAAATAAAGTTTTACGTGTCATTGTAAGCGCACCATGGTACATTAGAAACGACAACCTTCATAAGGATTTAAAGATGGAATAACCACTAAAGTTAACACATTTACTGTAGAACTTATCTACTAGCTAGATGAATTATAATTTAGTTGTAATAAACAAATAAAACAAAAAATTGATTTCTTTTAAATTTAAAGTTCCTTGGTATTATTTTGGCGCGCGCTTCTTATTTGTCAGTTGAGATTCCAATCGCATAATAAGCACTCCAACATTTAAGTATGGTAAATTATGTAATCAGCCATTTAACATCATGATTTCGCAACTAAGTAATTATACCAATTAGTGTAAATTCGATGCTGCACTCTCACGACACAGAATAATTATATAGACTTTCATTAGACCCGTATATACATTATGAGTTGTTATAATATTTCCTGTGTACTCATAACTTCAGTTAAACTAACCTTGACTGTGAATATTAATCGATATCACCTGAACATAAATATACGTTTAATATAAATAACAAACTTGAACTATATTCCGTATATACATTTCCGTAAATATTTACTTCCGGTTGCAAAATACATCCGATAATGCACTTCTATAAGGGTTACTAAACTGATATAAATCCACACAAAAAAAAACGCTAAATTGTTAACATTCCAAATTAGTTTCATAATATTATGTATGTATGTATTTGTTGTTGTTGTTGTACATATTATATGGATATTTAATTTAATTTCAAACATATACAAAGATCGGATAAAAACTATTAAATAATAAAATCACGTTTCTTATAGTTTTATAAAAATTGCTAATAAAAAATAATGAAAATTCGTTCAAAATTTTATACTTTCGATTTAGAATAAATTTAGAATGTGATTTTTTTGGCCGCACCATAGGTATAACGTTAAGTAGGTGGTAAATAATAATATATCGCAGGTACTTGTTTTATTGCATATAAGTAAAGCGACAAAGTTTATAGTGAAACAAAAATTTGATCGCCGGTAAATCTTATATGAGAAATTTTCTACTGTCTGTTGCGTTGGTAATCTAATACATCAAGGTCATTAATCTATATTTAGAATTATATAAAAGTGTCTTAAATAGATCCTATATATACATATACAACATTTTATTGTGTCTTACATGAAATTGTGTGAGAAAGCTTACTATATAGACAATATATGTACATTAGGTGTTTGTTCTAAGAATATAATATATGTAAGTTATATTTGGTTGAATTAATAATCGCGGATATTTGATCTTAATGTGATAAATGTGCGAGCCTATAAATATAAAATTGATTGGTATATTTGTTTCGAGTTTGAATGTTTAGATCCGCATAAAATGTGTGAGTGTTCAAATTTTGCTTTGTCTGTCCTGATATATATGTAATATTATTTGAAATGATTTTACATTTTATAGTTCTTTTTTTTTTAAATTACATCATTAATCAATTTTTTAACCATTTTGATTAAAAGATATCAATCTTTTATGTTCCTGTAATTAATTATGTTGTAGCAAAAAATTAGATCCGTGGGTAAAGTTTCATCTTAGGTTCATCTTACCGGTAACATTTAAAATTATAGTTGCCGGGCCGCAGACCTGTACTTAATTTACTTATAAAAAATATTGGTAGTTTAACTAGCATTGAAAAAATTCTACACCTACTTTGGCTCGTTTATTCTTTCTGATGTTAAGGTGCCTGTTAAACACCTCAATACCCATATAGGACCGGATCAAAATACGGTTGAACCAAAGTCACACTTTCCTGCTCGTTTATACCCTCACAAAATTGGTATATTGTCGCAGTTATTCATTAGATCAGTGATGTTCAACCAACCGCTCGCGTATTACTAGTCGCCCATGCAGCAGTTGTAAGGTGCCCGCGAACGTATTCGTATCAATTATTACTATATGATATACTAATTTTGTTCTCACCGCTAGTAATAAGCGCATCTATTTTTGAATTCCACCTTAGTTTGAGACTTTAAGATCCGTCTTCGTTAATTTTGCACTGTAAATAAAGTGCAGATCAAATCGCATGTCCATTCTTTAGCACGGATGGCTATTTCCAAATGATTAAGTTTGGGACCTCCTGATCCACCGCACTATATCAGCGCAGAAAAATCAATGGAAGAAATAATCGTATTTCCAAGCTATTGTAGGGACGGCTATTTTTTCATAGTGATCAAGTTTGGGACCCTGTTGGCCATTACTTACACCAGCGTTTATAATATTCCAATTACCCGCTACGAAAAAAAGTGACAGATGGCACACAGTTCCACGTTTCGCCTTAATATTAAATTATGTATGTATGTGTATGTAGTTATCGAAATAATAATAATAATATTTAGTTTTAAAAGGCCATTACTGGCCCCATACTGAGTCAAATATGGTAATATGGTCTAAGGCAATCTGAATAGGCCAAGTCGTTCTCTACACCGTGGGGCCATCGTCGCCTGCAAAGACCTCTGCGCCTACCAAATGGTGGCTCTCATTTCAGAGACCGCTGCATAACTCGGGGATTTTCATCAGATCTCTGATCTCCATCTTATACAGGGCTCGGCCATCTACTTCGCATTTATGACCGTAAACCACACGCATGATTCTTCTCTCAAATCAGTCAGCGCCCAACTTTCACATCCAAAAATCCAAACATAACAACAGGCCTGAACAAGGCTTTGCAAACCATCAGCTTCACTGTACTTGATAGGTGTTCAGATTTTAGCAGTCGCCGTAGAGGATACAAAGAACGACTGCCAGCTGCCAGCCGCAATTTAATATCCTCATCCACACTGTTAACGTGAGTGATAAGAGAGCCCAAATATTTGAACTTCCTCACTCCATCAAACGTGTAATGGCCACTACTAAAATCTGGTGTGCCATAGTCTCTATAACCAGAGATCACGTATTTGGTTTTGGACTCATTAATCTGGAGTCCAACAGAAGCTGAAAACTCTACAAACGGATCAAATATTTCCTTCATTCCGTTGCTATTCAGTCCAATCACGCATATGTCAACCTACAACAAGCACAGGATACCATGGTGATATTCTAGGAAAACATATTCGTGCAATTTAGATTTATGGAACATGTGGGTGCCCCCCAACCACAGGGGCCAATTATCGATATAAGCAAATAAAATAAATTAAGATCACCTAAATTAGATTTTGCAAAAAGATGTATTTATAGATTTCATTAGTTATAGGGTTGCGGACACGTTTCATCACAACGGAGCGACTCTAAAATACTTACAATTGATTCGGGCGCTGTTTGGTGAGCATACTGCAATGTGTCCTATTAATTGATCCAATTCGTTGGGCCAATGTTTCTAAATTCTCAGGACGAATTATACAAGGAATAGTAACATTTAACTGATCCAATACCTCGTCAATATATACTCCGTGGAGTTCTTTGTTTACAACTCGATCGCCATAGTTTTCAAGTGTCAATGCCAATAGCTAATGAATTCTTGCACCCATACATTTCATCAGTAACGTTGTCAAACCTCCAATACTGTAATCGATGAACACTTCATCGAGCAAAGATTTGTACTGACATTTACAAGTTTCGGGATATTTTTCGATTAACGGAATTTTATGCTGTGCCTCAAGCATAACGCGTAACAATGGTCAATTGATCAATACGTTCGAGTCGCTGAGATAAATATTGCATTTACGTTCGTTATATAGGCTAGTTAAAGATGTCCGAGTTTAACAAGTATTGGGGACATGTAATTGGCAAATGCACTGATATTGGAACGGAGCGATTAAGATTGTATGAAACCGAGCAAATCAAAATTTATGAGGTGGCGAGCCCTATGAAATGTAATCGCCTTATATATGAGTTTTGTAGAAGTGATCTGATAGTAAATTAAAATTAACGCTATATAAAAACAAAATCATTTCCAAAGTATATCTCGCTCAGTTGCGTATCGGCAATGAAAATAGATGATTCAATACAATTTTAGACAATTGTCTCCAAACCTAACCCATTCAATTTGACATTCCACAATTGGTGCAACCCATCATAAACGCATGCTCAACTAAAATTATTTTCATGCACGATTTTTCTAATTTAATTGCCTTCAATTTGATATTTTGCTCAAATAATTGCGAAACATTTATTACGTTGCTATCGTTTACGTCAAAATCATACATTTTGAGATGCTGGAGATTACTCAGTTTGGCCAAATTTGTTTTTGTGAAATTCAAAATACGGTTCCCACTCACACAAAGCGAGTATTTCACTGACGTTAAACTCAATAGAGTTCCCTAATTGATAAATCTAATCAAAACGCATCGCAAGAACCATAAAGTCGAATCTACCAATTTACCAGAAACGGAGTACCAATTTATCACACAAATTTTTTTCGTGTAGTTGCATGTTGCCTCTTGATTAGAACAGTCAGAATATAAAATTATATAGTCTGCTATGCTGGCACTTAATTATTGCTAAATTAATGCAATTAATTTCCACTATGTTAATGCCCGGAACATAGTTCATTCTCCGAGCATGCGATTACCTCGTTCTTAACTTAATAAAAAATACTTTCAATTAGCCTTCTAGAAACAATTGTTAATTTGATCGATTCACTTAATCATGCGGGATCGCATGTTAATAGAATGTTCTCAGAATAGCTAAGATTAGTTTAACAAAATATTTGTAATATTAGCGATAACGCTTTACACGTTCACTTTCATTTGATCATAAATTATACGCCGCATGGCCTTTTATATACAAATTTACGTATTTCACATGCGTATAATTGCACATAATTTCAAAGAAACTATAGCAACTAGTTTAACCCGCACATGCGAATTCTGCATCCATATATTGATTAAAAATCCGGATTTTTTAATTTAAATGTACTTCCCATATAAAATATTAACACCGAAGGCGTTCTGCCGCTGCTGCGTTTACTCAAAACAAAAAGTCGTTTTTTATTTATTTATATAATAAAGAGGTGTGTCATGTACCATGTTGTCTGGTTGCCGGTTCTCAATCCGCCTAATTAAAATAAAAACAGCAATAACAAATCTAAATACATTTAATTGAATGCATATTTATCATTTGTCATGTACATGTATACAGTGTAAAACACTTTAAATATTTATTTAAGTGGAAATGCTGTTGACCTCATTTTTATAATCAAAATTCAAATTGAAAATCCTGTTTATAAAATCAATAAATCGTTTTATCTTACGATTTTTATAGATTTACGTACAATATCCTTAGTCACACGCACAACACATTCAGAATTTGTATCCGCAAATCAGTTCTAACTAATATAGTCCCGGAGATAAATATATTATCTGTATTAACCATCTAATACAAATTCATTAATGACGTAATTGAAACAAGAATATCACTTGATTCTGCGTCCTTGATACATATATTTGCATTACATATATAAAACAACATAGAAACACAAAAACCATCTTATCTGCACAAGATAGCGAACCACAAAAATGTTTACAACATTTTTGTGCTTTCCGAGGTCACTTAAAAGTCCGCGTATAGCGTAATTGGTAATTTATATTATACTTAAGCTTTAATTTAAAATCACATAAAATACTGGAATCAAGTTTCAGCTGGTTGTGGGTGCGGACGATTTAAAATAAAACTAATATATAAAACGTAACAGGACTTATGTATATATGAGGCGATAAGGCGGACTTCCGTTTCACTAAGAAAAATCAAATTAAATGCAATGTGGGTGTGACAAATTTTAATCTATACTTGCGGTTGACACAATTATTTCAAGTACAAATTGTGCGGTGAATTATTTTTGCCAGGAATGTGACAATTTTTTTTACCCCAGTTATATATTACGATTTGACGGTACGATATCTATATTGATAGATTTAAGATAGTGTCAACGAAAAAAAATTATAACTAAATTGATTTATGGCATATTTAGATCAAGTTTTTGATCCATCAATCAATTTTGAATAGAAAATTATAAAGGAATGGTGAAAAATACGTCAACTCTCAAATTTGTAGAACTAAACATTTTATGGAAGACGATCTTTTGTTGTTGTTTTTGTAGCCCAAGATACCGGGTGTTGAATATTTGAAAAATGCGGGGACATGGAAATTTGTATTTGAGAAAATTTTATTATTAATTTTTCTAGACTTATTTTCACGATAAAGAAAATTTAATTCTGAGTAGAATAGTATAATGCTCTATTTCAGATTTAATCTGTTATAACGGCTTAACGGGACCGAATTTGAAAGTTTCATGAAACAATTTTTTTCTTAGACTGTGTCCGAAACCTGTAATAAATATTTATTAGTACAGAATTTTGACATTATTTGAGTATTATTCCCCTACATTATCAATTTTTTATTATAAAAAATGCCTTTTCCCCACGTTATATGGTTTTTTTTTGAAACGTCAAATTGAAAATTGCGTTTGTGGTTGCATGATGTGCGTTCCCCAATATATGTATTACCGCAAACGATAATATCACCATAGGTTGGTTAACTCTGGAAGAACCAGAACCAGAAATTCATCAACATCTAAACGAAGTTATTGAGGGAAATGCCTGTTCCTTTAGGCAGAGAATGGGATAGTTTATGAAAAGTTAAATAAAAATATTGGATTTATGTTTAAATTCGGACTTTTAATTATTTTTATTTATCTTTTCATTTTACATTAATTCAGTGTGTGTCGTGTGTGTCATTCATGTGTGTTCATATAAATTATATAATATATATGTATATAAATAGTATCTTCTAATCTAAAAACCTCATACACCCAAATTATTATAGTATATCACTATCATAATTTTTGACAGATCCGTGCAAATAAATTATATCATTGTGTTGTGGGCCGAGCAATAGAAAAAAATTTGTATACATATAAAATGGCGGATCGATCGGAATTTTATGATGTTTTTGGCGGGATGATACTATATATATACAGACTCGTATATATACAATTAAATAAATAAAAATTAATATAAATAAAAATAATTAAAAGTCCCAATTCAAACTTAAATCCAATTTTTTATATTTAATTTTTCATAAACTATCAGCCATTCTCTGCCTAAAGGAACAGGCATTTTCCTCAATAACTTCGTTTAGATGTTGATAAATTTCTGGTTCCGGTTCTTCCAGAGTTAACCAATCTATGGTGATATTATCGTTTGCGGTAATACATATATATTGTGGAACACGCACAGCATACAACCACGGTCTTTACGCAATTTTCAATTTGACGTTTCAAAAAAAAAAACAGTTAACGTAGAGAAAAGGCATTGGAGGTGGGGAGATTTATTACACATTTCGGACGGCATAATAAACAAATTGTGAATGTAGGGGAATAATTCTCAAATAATGTCACAATTCTGTACTAAAAAATATTTATTACAGGTTTCGGACACAGTCTAAGACTGTGTCCGAAACCTATGATAAAAAATCGTGAATCAGTTTTTTGACAATTGTTTGATAATTATCCCTACATTCACAATTTTTTATTATGCTGTCCGAAATGTGTAATAATCTCCCCACCCCATAAGTTTTTTCCCCTCGTCATATATGTCAATTTTAGTTTTGATAACCTCAAATTTTTCTGTATTAACCATCTAATACAAATTCATTAATGACGTAATTGAAACAAGAATATCACTTGATTCTGCGTCCTTGATACATATATTTGCATTACATATATAAAACAACATAGAAACACAAAAACCATCTTATCTGCACAAGATAGCGAAACACAAAAATGTTTACAACATTCCGAATTCTAGTTTTGATAACCTCAAATTTTCTGTGACAACTAATAAATTGCACAGAAAAGTTAAAAAAATTAATATCAGAATAATGGATTGATATTGCATTTATTCATTTTTTTAATGTAGTCTAACCAGACCAATAAGTCCCCTATGCGCAATAAAATCGAACGATATGCAGGGGAAAATCATAAACCAGATTTAAATATTACGGATAATTTAGTTCATCCGGATTCGGAAACAATCGATCCAACGCCAGATATTCATACTATGTTTGGTGCATTTGATTTGAAATTCTTTCAAGGGAAACTACAGTGTGTCACGTTGGAATGGAGTAAAAGCATGTACAATTGTGCGGGAATATGTTACTCAAGAAAAACTGTATTAGGTATGCAGTGCACGATACGATTAAGTGAACCACTTTTAAAATTGAGATCACGGAAAAATTTGATTGAAATGCTTTTGGTAGAATATTTTAGGTTTTGTATATCAACCAACCTCGGAACGAACATTACAGTATACCACACATTTTATGATGAAGTTAATTTGTATAAAACTCATTGGTGGCGTTGCAATGGTATATGCCAGCACCGTAAACCATTTTTTGGTTACATTAAGCGCACATATAACCGAGCACCAGGTCCAAGCGATACGTGGTGGAAAACTCACCATTAATCGTGCAGCGGAACTTTTGAAAAAATTAGAGAACCTGAGAAGACTAACCCCAATAATCCAATTTCGTCTAAAGGAAGAGTTAAACGCAGAACTGCTATGCCAAGAGGTGAGATCAAAGCAAATAATGTTCCAGATATAAGGAAGTTCTTTCCAACAAATCAAGTCAGTCCGATAGAAAATCTTGGCAACCAACATGCAAATCCAAGTAGTTCTCATCGACCAAGCGGTACCCTTTCAAATGTAGTTGGATTTAAAGATTTACTTATCAGTGATGACGAATCTCCCTCACATTCCAATAATAAATCAATTGAACCATTTACTGGCCGAGGTATATACCTTTCTGATATTCCACCCGATAAAACGAATGAAAATGTTAATCACACAGTTCGTGATCTGTAGGCAAAACAGTACGGTAGTATTGGTTTGAAAGATGTGCCAGATTCAAAACGACCTCGATTGGTCGAAGAAAATAGTGAGGATGATTTAATCCCAATTGAAGAAAAACACCCAACTGTCGAATTATTGAACAGTGATGAAGAAGTCGGGAGCCGCGGCACCATAAGAGCTCTAAAAATTCAGCAGGTAATCTAACAGTTTGGCCGTAAACCATCTCAGCAGATGTGCAATTCAAGCCTTCTTTAAATGTTGTCGAAGACCTAACAAAACGAATGGCAGTTCATCGCTCCAGTTTAAAGTATTTCCTCGTGCCATAATTGATGAATTCCCGAAAGTTTCGTAAGCTCCTGAAATAGTTTTGACATAAACTGCGTGCCGTGATCAGTTGTAATGCGCGAGGGTATACCAAATCGGGGTATATATCCGTCGACACATTTCTTTGCTACTGTAATGTGGTCGAAACAACCTTTTGGAACAACAAATCGACCTAATTCGGTTTTGGTATGTCGAGTAACCTTTGACTTTTAACACCCATGGCAAAGCTTAGTCTATATACATTGCAGTTTTTATTCATTATCGGCCAAAAATACTTTTGTGTTATAAGTTTTCTTGAAGCACGAATGCCGGGATGTGAAATATTATGAAGTGTTTCAAAAATTGTGCTCCTTAAATTTTCGGGAACATAATGACGATTTGATCCCGTTGTTATTTCACACCAAATATCAACATCATAAAATTTAATAAGTTTAAATTTGGCTTTCGACCTACTTTTCTCAGAGTTTGACAACAACTTGCATAATTCTTCGTCTAATTTTTGAACATCCGCCAATAATTTAATATCGCATTTATCAATTATTAGGTATTTCAAAAGTCTCACCAATACGCGATAAAACATCAGCAGCAATGTTTTCTGACCCTTTTATGTGGCGAATATCTGTGATAAACTGCGCCACAAGATCCAGATGACGTTCTTATCTAGGGCTTCGTTCAGCTTTTGTATGAATTGCTCGTTAATGGTTTGTGATCTGTAAAAATTCTGAAATGTTGACCTTCAATGAACCATCTGAAGTGTTAACAGATTCATACATGGCCAAGAGCTCCCTATCGAACGTAGAATATCGAGTTTGAGCTGCAGATAATTTTTTAGAATTAAAACTAATCGGTTCCCATGAGATTTCGAAGCTGCTGTAGAACGGCTCCTATTGCCACATTTGAGGCATCTGTGTTAATGCTAAACTTCACATCGATCATAGAGTGTGCTAGTAAAGCTACATTCGCCAAAGCACTTTTAGTTTTTCGAATGCATCTTGACAACTGTCCGGCCAGTAAAACGATTTTGATAAATTTTGAAATTTGAAAATTTTAATAAATGTGCTAAATGATTATGCATTGGAGTTAATAGTTCGGCAGAAGCCTTGATATTGATCCCAAATGTCTGGAGCCTCAAATAATTGCTGAAGGTGTTGTTTATGTTCTGTGTTGTTACGACTAGGGACCAAAATATCATCTATGTACCACTAACTTCTTCATTTATGAATCGTTGGAACGACTGTGTTGTATTCCTCAAACCGAAAGGGATGCGCGTAAATTCAAACAAGCCGAATGGTGTGGTGATAGCGGTCTTGTGAATGTCTTCGTGAGCAACTGGAATTTGGTCATATGCTCTAACGAGATCAATTTTAGAAAAAATTGAGCAGCCTTCCAGTTGCAGGATACTGGAGTTTTGTATAGGAGGGATGGGATATCTATCCGATACAGTAACTGCATTTAATTTTCGATAATCACCACATGGCTTCCAATCAGTGGTATCTCTTTTCGGTACCATGTGTAGTGGAGACGACACCGATGATGAAGATGGCCGGCAAATGAGGTAATGAGGTAGCACAGATACCTCCGCACCAGTATCAATCAAAAATGTTAATAGATTATTTTTATCTTTAATAAAAAGGCGACGTTGTCTTTGTATCCCATTGTACGTCGCTGCAACAATAGGATTTAATAGTTTGTTGTATACGAAGAATTAGAGTTCGAGGAATTTTTTATTTTTGTTCGGAATTTTAATTGCATGGCGGCTTACATAGTCTGGCGTGTTCTCCAAATCTTTAATGATACCAACAACCACCAGCAAAGTTATTTCTTGGAAGTGACCGATTTTTATTTTGACTTCTAAAGCGTGAACGAGAACTGTCACGATGCAAACTCAAACGCGATACTAAACGTTTTAACTCGGAAACTTCTTTAGCCAATTTACACACTGATGAAGAATTTGCGGGAGTTCTCACATCATCATTAGAGGATTATGACATACTACAACATGTAATTCCAAATGTATGCCGTTGTAAAATTCCAGCACTTCTAAATTTCAAAATTAAAAACAGAAGTGCTAAATCGTAAAATTTGCTGTTCCTTATACAAACTCCTTCATTGATGAAATATAAGTCAACTCCTAAATTTGGTACGTAATTGGCATGATTTGTCAATAGCATACATTTCTTACTTTCATCTTACTTATCGACTTTTTGAAATATCAAATGGTGATATTTTAAATTTTCACGTATAAGTAAAGGGTTATATAGGTTAAGTTTTTACTCTTAGTGGAACGAGTCAGAGATATATACTTAAGCGTGATATATCTCGCATTTTCCAGTTTTCGAGATCCGAGAGGCTGGCTATTATGAACCCACCCATATGTCTATTTATTCTGTGTGCTAAAGCCGGACATGAGAACCTCCTCGTCCAAACAGTTTTTGCAGAATTCGTTTGCTTCCAAGACCTAGCCTAGTGAGTATCCTCACTATCGTTTTCAATTCACGTCTCCGTATGGAGATTAGTGTATTAGAGCGATTCATGCCCAGCTTTAGCCATACTTGTCTTGCTACACTACATGTGAGGATTTCAGCCACCTTTCGTTCGCTGAGGCTACTGACTCTTTTTTAGGTGCTCACTTGAGCGCTGTAATATGTGTAACTAAATTAAAATATTGTTGGAAATTTATCAAAATTCGAAATTAATCTTTTTATAATTTTCAATTGGAAATTTCAATACTTAGCAAAAAGTAGAAAAAAACGAGTAGGTACCTAAAGTAAATGTTTGATGTTTAGGTTGTTCTGTTTGTATTGTTCTATATGGATTGAATGGGTTTGAAATAGATAAAAACATTTATTTCAATATAACGAAAATTCTTAAAATCGATTTTTACCTTAGTAAATGTTTTACCCGAGTAGCCTAATAGACCAGAATTTGAAAACATCGTTACAAATTTTGATATTATTAAAATAGTTTATAGTTTGAATACAACGTCCAAACGAGAATTAGACTTATTAGGTCTGGGTAAATAATTCAAGCAAACATATATACATACCATATACCATATACATACCACATACCATATTCGATAAGCTGTGGTTTAGGCAGCAACGGCATTTTACGTGAAATTGTAAACGTAAACATTATATATGTTAAATATAAACTTGTTAACAATACCCGCAGAGAAGCATCCTCACACAGGGCATTATATTTAATTTTTAACCCGGATAACTGATCTCAATTGTATATATATATATATATATATATATATATATATATATATATATATATATATATATATATATATATATATATATATATATATATATATATATATATATATATATATATATATATATATATATATATATATATATATATATATATATATATATATATATATGAATATATATGAATATATGTACTTATATAGGTGTCCAAATAAATAATTAACCACGATATAGATTTATTCAATTATGACGTCAAATTATTAAATCGTGATCATATACTATTGTTAACATATTATATTGAGATCGCGATCAAATTGATAAATTGAAGTCACGATCGCATGGTGTGGTGTGCTGATCAAATTGATTTGAATTTCAGATAAGTTTCATGAGTAAAATGATTTGAGTTTAGTATACTCGTAAGTGCGATACAAAATACAAATGTATGTATTTTAAAATTGGGGACACATGATCACAATGTTTTTAAATGTTGTCTGATCACAATCATTAATTTTAATCTTCGACGATCATCACTTATTATAGCTAAACGAATTTAAGCACTATGCATACGAGTATATATAGCTTAAATACATTGTCAATTTGATATAAAACGAGTTTTAGATAATTTACAAGCTTTGTTTTGTTTAAATTCATGAATTATGTATAATCGTATCATGCATAGTATTAGGTTTAGCACATTTTTTGATGTCGCCCACGATAACGGGAAATAAATATTAGCCAGCCACAGGTGGTGTGTCATAGAAAAAGGTCTAGAATACGACCTGGGCGAATGGTGATCGATAGTGCGATGAAGTATTTCATAAAATTGTTTGTAAACTTTTCATAAAATTGTTTTTGTTCAAAAATTATTTGGCTTTTGTTGAAAACATTCAACGATTTTCGTCCTAATTAAAACGGTATGCATATACATAAAATATGTTAACAGTTTGCTGCATTGAGCTTTTTATTTTATCATCCAACTTTCCAAATTACATCTATGGAACTTAATGTTAACGATAATTTGAATAGAAGTAAATTAATTTAATTAAGATCCACGATAAATTACGAAATTTTCGTAATTTTTTTTTTGTATAACTGACCGTTGACTGGTATTCCTCTAATTATATAGAGTTGCTTCTTCGTTTATGGTATTTTGTATCTATCTGATGATCACAGCTGCGCTTGTTCAACTATATCGAGATATGGGATGGATGGTTGATCCACTGGTATAGACAGGATAAAATACCCATATATCGAACAAAATCTGTCAGTCCCTCGTGCTAAATAATAATACTAACAGTTTGTAAGGACATTACTGGCCCCTTACTGTATCAATAATTTGGCTCCAACGGTTTCGATCCTGAGCATGGTCTTGATACTGTCTTAGACAATTTGAAGAAGCCAAATCATTCTCTAGCACGCAGAACGTGACCGGGCCAGCGTACTCGCTGAGGTCTTACTTCCTGTACAATATCGGGGATCTTCATCAGATCTCTGATCTCGATATTATACAGAGCTCGGTATGTACCATCTACTTCATGTTTTGGGCCGTAAATAACTCGCATGATTCTTCTCTTAAATATAAGGAGCTATCTCTCGCACCCATCCGTCAGCGCCCAACTTTCACATCCCAACATAATAACGGGCCTAATCAACGCTTTTTAAAGCATCACGGCACTTGATAGGTGTTTAGATTTAAGCAGTAGCCTTAGAGGATACATAGGCCGACTACCAGCCGATATCCCCTCTAGTATCCTCATCCACACTGTTATCGTGGGTGCTATAAGAGAGCCCAAATATTTGAACTTCCTCACTCCCAATCACACATATGTCATCTGCATATACATAAGCACATGATTGAACTGGCGATATAAGATGCTGCGCTGAGATGTTTCAGTTTTACGAAAGATATACTCTAACATGAGATTAAAGAGTATCGGGGACAGACATCTTCCTGCTGAACACTCGAGTTAACTGCTAAAATTGCCGATAGCATGTTCTCAACTTTAACATAGGATTGAGACTGCGTCACTGTCATTCTACATAGTCGTACCAATTTTGTTGGCATCCCTAAATATTCCAGAACAGCCCACAAACTCTCGATTGATCGAGTCATAGCATAGGCCTGCCGGAAATCCAGGAACACCGCTGATGTACGGAGATAGATTTTTCGTAATATTTAGATAGAATCATTCACAGCGAAAAGACCAGATCGTGCTAAAACCAAGGTGATATTTTCAAGGCAGTTAGTCGTAATATGTTTACGTTTTCATATAAATTGGGTCGATTCCACTTCCAAGTAGGCCGATTTTGTTCGCTGCTAACCTCAGATCGTTGCAGGTCAAACAGCTCTTTGAGTGAGTTGTGACAAAAGAATGATAAAACCTGAATGGATTTTATTGTGAAAGTTGTGAGTATAATGTTATAACTCTGAGCTGGTTCACAGCACAAAGCTACAATTACAAGGGAACTGTTATGTTACTGTTTATTTAGATGAATTAATCAATAGAATGGAAGCATTAAACTTAACATCCAATTTATTATTACATATTTACATTACAATCACAAACAGTATTGCTACCTTGAAAGCAATTACTCGAGTCCATTTACCTTTTTACTTTTACTACATGGAATCTTATATGATATTTCTAAACATCGCACGCCGAACTATACATAATACGAGTATATACACACACCCAAGATTTAATTTCAATTTCAAGTTTAAATACTTTCATCAAATCGTATTAAGGTTGTAACCTTATCCGTCACGATCGCGATATACACATATAATGTAAATACAAAATTTATTACTTTGCATTACTGTTCGTTTTAATAGTTTTTTTTTTTTGGTGTATGTACATATGACCTTCGTCTTGGTACAAACTATTTATTGTTAGGCTAGGTAATTATTGTAAGAAAGTTTAATAATTGCACCTAATTTCATGGAATTTCTTTGAGCCTTGAATTTTACTATAATTTGTATATACATACATATACACATGTATATATATGTATATAGAGATAGTGAAGGGTAAATTACCTAAATCACTTTTCTTAACCATAAAGTTTAATACGGGTCAATAGTAAATTTCAATAACAATAAAAAGTAATGCTAGAATGTATTTATTATATGTCGATAACAAAGAACAGGAGTAATGAATAAATTTGTAAACTTCTTGTTAAATTAATATTTATAAATTAAGACATTTTTAAATGTCAATTAGACGTACGTTTAAGTATAGTATTTTATGAATAATTGCTAAACAGTAACACTTCGCAGAAATAATAAAAGAATCCACTTATGAGTTGTGAAGTGAAATTACGGTGTGAATCACAATACTGCACAAAAATTAGAGATAAAAAAAATCCCGATTTTATTGATCATCTATACAGGAAACAAAATCATTCAATTAGTAATGCGAATAGTCTTGGAACGTAAAATATCCTAACTGTACTCTTATTATTAGAAACGATAAGGTAAAAGCAGAGGAGATGAGCTCCTCATTTAATATGAATATAGATGTTTAGTTAATCATGTTTAGTTAAGCAAACAAATTCCAAAGCTGAGCATTAAGTTCCTTAAATTTAACATTTTGCAAAGATAGTAAGTGACCTCTGATTTTCTGTCTACTCTACTATAGATGACTACCCGGATGCTCTCAAGGATGATTCACGCCTCCGACAGAACGAAAACATCGAGATATGCAATATGCGGGACAGACCGTTGGGTGTAAGACGTCTCCAAAGGAACAAACCAATTGATCTAGTGAATGGAACATAATATTGCTGGTTTAGGAAATATTTATATACATAAATAATTTTGATTTCTGGGACTAGCCGATGGGCTATATCCCACCAACTGTTAATATAATTATGATACAAATGTTACGTCATCTAGGTAGAATAAAGTCAGTTGTAATATTATATAATCAAAAAAATTTAATAAAAATTAAAATTAAAACATGCTCTATAAAGAAGAAAATATTAAGAATGTTAGCTTAAAGCGTAATTTGTTGTTGGTAAACCGTTATTTAAATAATTTTATGTTAAGTCTCCAAAACTACAGATAATAACAAAATTCATATAGCTACTCTCAAAATTTTACAAATTTTTTATTTTTCGTTTTTTAAACAAATATTATAAAATTTTGAGATTAGCTCTGAATTTTGTTATTAACTGTAATTTTGGAGTAAAAATAGTATCCAGCCCTAATTGCCGAGTCAAATTATAATTTACCAGTTATAAGCATTCCGTGGTACATCATATTGTCACAGAAAGGCATTGACCAGTGTCAAGACCACGAAGGCTAGATTTGGTTCGCCATAAAGCAGAACTAACCGAATTCCAACATATGGTGGAATTAGGAATTTGTCGACCATCGACATCTTTCGTTTCTTGTCCATTACATATGGTCAGGACAAAAGACAATGATTGGAGATCATGTGGGGATTACCGGCGACATAACATAGTTACTACGCCGTATCGTTATCCTATTTCCCACATACAAAAATTCTCCATGCATATTTCTTGAATGCAAAATCTACTCCAAAATTAATTTAATTAGAGGTTATCACCATATTCCCGTAGCACCTGAAGCCGTTTTTAAACCAGCAATCACTACTCCATTTGGCGTGTGGATTACGCAATTGCCGCTCAAAAATTTCAGAGATACATGAACGAAGTTACTCACGGTTTAAACTTCGTATTCTTCTATATTGACTACATTTTAATTGCTTCACAATCTGAGGAACAGCACAAACATCACTTAGATTAATTATTCCAGAAGTTAGTGGAGTTTGACGTACAAATTAATAATGCCAAATGACTTCCTCAACCATAAAATTACACCTAATGGTATTCCACCTGCTGAAGAAAGGAGTAATTCTATTAGGAATTTCCCAGCACCCAATTCAATTAAGAGCATTCAGCGTTTCGTTGGTATGATTAATCACTACCATAGATATATTCCAAAACTCGCTGAAACAAGTGCCCCTATTCATTCATTCAACTTGGTTGCTCTTGTTAAAAACCCTAGAAGTCCAAGTTTTTTTCTTAGCCGAACGAATGCCAAAATGCATTTACCTCGTTGAGGGGTGGTTTGTCTAACATTACTTGGTTAGTACACCAGCTGGACGCTTCAAAGTTCAGTGTTACGACTGATGCATTGAACTCTGCAATTGGAGCGGTTCTGAAACAGCTTAATAACAACATTTGGGATCCATTGGGATTTTTTTTCAAGAAGCCCGAGAATATGTACTCCCCATTCGATCGGGAATTATTAGCAATCTATCTAGCAATTAAGCACTTTAGATATTTTGTTGAAGGTCGAGAATTCACTATATATACCGATCATAACCCTCTTACTCGTGCAATTCAGTCAAAAATTGAGAGAAATCCGAGACAATCTCGTCATTTGGATTTCATTTCGCAATTTACCACGGATAACCAACATTGTGACAGGCAAAGACAATGTGGTCGCGGGCACCTTATCGTGCACCACTGAAACTGCCGCAGTCGAGACTCACTTCGACTTAACTAAAATTAGCCAAGCTCAAGAAGTCGACCTAGAACTTCAGAATCTATTTTCTGGTTCCGAAGTTCGCACTAGTAGTAAGATTAAAGCTTTTTGAATTTCCTAGTTTTAAAATTTACTGTGAAATTTCTACGAGTGCAAATGGCCCGTACATCGCAGAATCACTGCCTCGAACTATAGTTTCGATGCATTGCATAATATTTCACATTCAGGTATCCGTGGTACTCAAAAATTGACTACTGCTCGTCACTTTTGGCCTAGCATTAACAAAGATGTGACCCATTGGGCACAATCCTTGTTTAGCCTGCGTAAAATTTAAAGTCCTAAGGCAACCCTTTCACGACTTTTGCCGCACTCTGTCAAATTAATCGGGCCAAATTATTACTTTTTGAGAAAAAATTTATTCAATGCATATAATTTATAAATTATACGAGTAAAGTTGTACTTAAATCGTTTGAGTGAGTTTTTGGAAACGAGACGCAAATAAAAGTAAAAGTATTACAAATTTTTTGGATTTATTTTGATCATGTGACACGCATAAATAATTTTAACCAAATCTACAAAAATAAAAATGTATTTGATATGGTGCGTGTATACATACATATTGAAGTATGTATATACACAATTATCATCTTACTAATTTAAAATTGTTGTAATGTTTGATTAGGAAAATTGATTCTATTACATCACACACACACACACAATATGATACCAGGTGCGTCTGCAACTTGTGTCTAATGAAAGTTATGTGCATATATACATTTCATAAATTGCGAAATACTTTTTAAAATACGGGTGATAAATTATCAAGAATTTTAATTATATTGGGGATTCCTTTGAAGCGAAATAAAAATTTTGTTATTAGATATTTAAACCCGAAATGAATTTCCAATGACATAAGAGTGTACATATACTCGTATACAGACATTTCATAATTTCTCGAAATATCATCACACTCTGTTCTATCATTTATCTCAGAAATACACACTCTTAACAAATCCATTCTGTATACCGTATACAAGGAGGACATAATTAGGTTATAAAAATATCAACTTTATGAAAATTAAAAATATTGAGTATAATAAAAGTCTAAAATCAATAAAAATTAAATTAAAATTAAAATCAAAAAATAAAAATAATAATAATAATCTGAAGAGCTTTCGATAAAAAAAAATTCCCTATACATGTCAGATTCAGATAATGATTTTTGTTTTTATGGAATATCATGTACTCGTAAATGTATTATTATGATTCAATCCCAATATATCCGTAATAGGATTAAATATTTTTTATGTCAGCTATATGTACGGTAATATATACAAAATGGCTTATTAATTCCGTATAGCAATTTAAAATTACAGCACGAGAAATTCTTGGCCCGATAGTTAATTCTGCTTTTTCTGCTTCCTGATATATAATAGATTTGGTATTATGTATTTGATGACAATTCATTGATATTCAATTGAGTAAGTAAGTAAAGTTATCCCACTTCTAGATCCACCATTTCGAAGATTGGGTTTAATTGATATACGATTTTAGGCGGTCAACCAATTCGAAGAGGTTCAAAGAGAATTGTAAATCTATTCCAATATCAGATGACACAGTTTGGAGCTCCAAGTACTCAATATTTCCAAAAATCAAATATTTCAAAGTTGTCAATGTTTATGGAGAAGAGGTAGAATCATATTCAGTCGGTAGTCAGCTAATACTCAGAATATGAGTATTTTCAATTGGAAGCATTTTACAAAAATTCCCACTTACATGATACGTTACGAAATTTCACTTATTGCCTAATACGAATTCGAAACAATTATGTTCGATTAAGAATGAAATTTTGTACGTTGATAAGTTGGTAAATGTAAGATACTAAAAAGTGTAGATATACTCTATAAAGTTTTATTATTATGACCACAATATAAAATACTACCGGATTGGTATGATATAAACTTCCACCTCCAGAGCCTACTTAGTTTTATAGAACCTATTCGAAATCAATGAACGGCCATGAATTGGGAAAGACGGATCAATCTTAAATTAAAATAAATCTTAATATTGAATTCTTCCAGTATTTCATTATGTCAAATTGACAGGCAGTATTTTTACACAAGTTTTAAAAGTCGATTAGAGAGAAAACGACATTTTTGATTATTTTATATTGTTGTAAAACGTTGCTGTGTATGCTAGGGTGACCAAGATATACTCTTTACAAGAGTATTAGTACTCTTTTTGGTTCGGATTACTCTTTACTCTTTTGTTAGGCAAAAATCATTAAAATATACTCTTACATATACGGTTTTCTGCCGTATTAACTTGTAAAATTTAGAATATTGTCAGTTTTTTTGATTATCCATAGATTAAAATGGAATCGAAATGTTAAATTCAGAACTGTAAATGTGTGAGATTCATCATTTCAATAGATTCAAAAGTAAAAATTAAATTATTGATTTTTAAAAATTTTGAAACAGAAATGAATTTTTTAGAATACAATTTTGCGAGACAAGATACCAATCACTATTAGATGTACATTGACACTTCATCGTATCCAAGCGTTAACATGTAGCTGTCAAAGTTGCGAAGATATGCGTCCCGCGCGGGTATAGTTTGTTTAGGCCAAAATTCTAAAATGGCAAAAAAATTTCAAAACTAAATGACAAGTTCAGTATGTTTGGTTTGCCAAAGTTACATATGTATATCCACTCTATATGTATAGCTGAGGTTTGTTTTCAATGTGTGATTCGTTAAATTTTGAAATGGAATTTTATTAAATTTCAATTTTGACCATTTGTTTAATTTAACAAAATTTTATTTGATAAAATTTAACGTAAAAGTAATTTTTCAAGCTTTTGAACTAATTTAGATATTTCATTTACATTATGTTAATTGACATTTATTTAAATAAATTTGTTTATAACATTAAAATTTCAATTTGTTTTACTGAATTTTAAAAATTTTGGATGCACGATTGAACTTTGATAATTTATCATACTTTGAAATTCCGAATTTCAATGTCAATAATATCCATACATACATGTATGTATATACAAATATACAGTGTTCATATTTATGCATAGTCTTACTCTTAACACAGTGATCATTCTATCGGTTCGATTTCTAATATAAAAAACATTATGTTAAAATTCATGTAAAATAATAATTTTTCGATCAGCTTATAAGACCCGCGAAGATCAGTTGAGAGATTGATTTGAAATAATTGCTGCGCCATAAACTCACAGGCTGCGCCATAAAACTCGATGTTATAAAATGTCAATTTTTCATAATGGAATATCGGAAATACATTGTATTATCAATTTGCTATAATTCAAGATTTTTTATAATATTGAAACGTTATTAAAACTACTTACCCACCCATTTTCGTTTAACATAATGTTCCCATCCCAATATGCATACATGATAGTTTCGTAATATTTGGTTCGAGTCTCTGCCTTCAACAACATCAATTTGTTCATAAAATTTAAATAATTACACAAATACATACGTTGAATTAAAACTGGAATTTTATTTAAACGTTTTATTATTTAATTGGAAGTATGCAAAATGATGGTTATTTGGTTATTCAAACAAGATTCCCAAACCATAAGCTATATTATATTGCACATTGGTTTGTGCCACAAATTCGACCCTATTATAAAATATAACAGTTTTATAAAATTCAAATCACAAAAACGTACTAGATTAAATATGTACATACTCGAAATATGTTTGTTCGAAGAACGATGCATAAAAATAAATTCGAATCCTTCTACCCATTTAAAAATAATGACGTTTTGTCAAATAGAATTTTGTTTTTGTTGTAAAGAACTTCGTTTGCGTGGGCTGTATTTTTGTATGTATTTTAATGAAATAAAATTAAAATTTTATAAAATTAATCAAATATAAATATTTATGGTAAAAAAGAGCATTATTGTTGTACGAATTTTAAATTATTCGTGTTTAAGGTATTTGAATTTAAAATATTTTGTAATAATTAACTAAATATACCACAGAAAAAAGCGAACAAAAAAATTTAAGTTTTCCCTTCTCAAGGAACCCTAGATGGATTAGTAGTTTAATCAATGCTTCGAAACACAACAATGTCAGTTAAATGTTGGTTTTCAAATGTTTCACAGTAAAACTATATTTTTGTTCCAAAAGCTTAAAAATGACAATCTTGCGGCTCTTTGGTGAACACCACATATTTGTGAGTATCTATAAATTTAAAAAATTAAATTAAAATCGCGTGCTATATAGATGAAAATTTCATTTTTTTCAGGCATACTATAGTTATGTTCACATAACTATTTAAGCTTCTACGATCATGATCGAGTAACAAGGCAAAATGGTAATGGGCAAAACACTAAACAGTTTATAAATAGAACGTCTGTGCCAGTCGGAAAATGAAGGTTACACTTAGTTATTTATGCAGCAGTTATACTACTCTTCGCCCGAATTACACGGCCAGTATTTTGTAAAGCGGTTTATTGTCTGTAATTTTAAAATTTACAAGTTCAAGGTAGCTCAAAATTAAAAACATATTGTATATACTATTTATTTACGCATGCTGTTCTATTCAATACGCACTCGATAATTAAATCAGTCAACTACTTAACGCTTATACGTATTCTTACTTTTCTAAAATATTTGAAACTTGTTACTTAATATTTGTTGATTTCTATAAATTTGTTTAATAATTCTACTAATCTATATGTATATAATATATATATATTCAGTTCTTAAATATTTTTTTTATAATTTATGCGTTGATATTTACATATATCATAAAAAAACTTTCGTATCATTTCCTAATAATGATTGCTGATGTCTAGTATTACATTTTTCTCTTTAATATGCAATAAATGTGCAATAAAGAAGTAGTATATTGACATAGATGCACGTATTGGGATAATCCAAATAATAAAAAAAATACTTCCTCGATTTCTTGTAACTAACTTGACTAGATACACTTTTTTTTTGAAGAAAAACCTATAATTGATCAAGTTGTAAACCGCAACCTCCAATTAGACTTAATTTATTATCTGTGGTTAATAAAAATTGTAGTGGTTAATTTTGCTCTCCAAAAATCTTGTTCTTTTGTGATTCTAAGGTTACATTTATAATCAAAATGACCGTCAGAGGTTTTTATTAGACTTAACCAACCATAACCATAAATTTTGTTTAAAAATAAAATCGCGACGATAGCGCAAATTACTTTATACTATTTGCAAGGACAATATATAATCACGTGACTATAGTTATCAATATAATAAGGTAGTTTAATTAGTTTCCCCGAGATCAATATACGAAGAATTATATACAAACAAAAGCAGACAATGAATCATGATACACATTAAAAGAATTGGGGATTATACAATACACCGAGACCGCGACCAACGTACGCACGCAGTGTTTCTTTCTTGTAAATGTGGTTGGTTTTTTGATAGTTTAGTTTCAATCAACCGGTTTTCGATTCATTGTATACTATAAATATAAACATTTTAGTCAAATTTAACATAAACAATATTATAGTTTTTTGTATTTTGGATATTTTTAGATTTTCAAGAAATATATGAATTAAATTTTACTGTCACTATAAATGACGTATTTATTTATGTTTACGTATACACGATGGTTGCGATCAACAGGTTGTGTATTATAGATGGATGTTATATTATTATCGTTGCTGATTTTTTTTTATTTCAACGTCATGATTATTTTGTGATGACTACTGAAATATATGGGCTGTAATTTACACCGTTTAGTATAGAGTATATAGAATAAAGTAAACGTGACGATTTGAAATTGGGGAAATACTTCAGGTTGATTAAATTTTTGTTTTATTATAAGTACCTATGCTTTTATTAAATATAGATTTTTCTCGTAATTTAACGTCAGCGTTCTTTTGGTTATGCAAGTTTACAGCTAGTGTAAAATAAAAAAATTGTACACGTATATGTACGAAATTTTCTTCTTGAACCAAACCGTATGACGTGTTGAGTCATCTGCAGTTATCAACAATATCAAATGACAGAATAGTGACGTGGTAAAGGGATTTGAAATAATCATGGTTTATTTCGCAATTGCGAATAAATTGAACTAGTCAAATATTCACAAGTATTGTTATACAAGTTTTGAGCCAAAGCAGGATTGTTTGTTGAAGTTGTCATTTTTTATTTATTATGGCATCAAAATGACCAATCGTGTTTGCCTATACATAAGTCAAAGGAAATCCAATTTACTCTACATTTTGGTTGGTCCTGATGTGAAGTTAATTTTGGGTTAGTAAAAACATATATTGTCTTAAGGAAATATATTTCAGAAGATTGCGGTCAATTTTTAATTCATGATAAATAATTTTTTATCCATCAGAATTCGTATTACCTATATACCTATATGTATGTAATTGAAGATTCACTAAATAAATAAAAAAAAATTGGTTAAATTCAAAACTGCCATTTAAATAAAATTTAACTAAAATCGATGAATAATTGAATTTAATAAAACCTATAATTAATAATTAATTATTCGAATTGAATATTTGAATATCGATTCGATAAAATTTTACCCCTTTTCAATATAATCATGCAGCTATGTATAAACATATTACATAATATGTTTAGTACCTAGCCGTAATGGATTTTCTGATATTCCTGGATATTTACGTTTATAAACTGAATATGTTATTCGATATTTCGAGAATACCATTAAAAAAATTATAAATTGATTTCAAGTGTAATTAAACCAGATGATTGATGACATTCGCAAATGACATTAGCTTCCAAATGGATTTCAATATAGCTCACCAGCAATTTGAAGCGTGGTAGAAAACTGATAGTCGACAGTATAAATTATTAAGATAAAGTTCAAAAGGAAATGCGTAGATATACAGTCAAGGTGCTTTGGCCTCGACAACGAGAGCACGCATTTGAAACATGATTACTAAGCTTCGACTTAAATGTATTCATTTTTGAAACATTTGAAGCAAAACTCGAACACAACTAATTAGAAAAACGATTATATACAAGAATTTAACCAATTTATCTAATTACTACTCTTACATAAAATCGTATTACAAAATACAATAAGTAAAATCCTAATATTTGAAATTAAATGTTTAAAATATTTTTCACAGATAATCAATTTTAACTATTCAATTATGATGCAATAAAACACTTTGAATCGTTTTTTAAACGTGTAATTTAAAAATTCTTAATTACAAAATATGTGTAAAATTAACAAAATTTATTACATTTGTATTAGCCCCCAAAAACGCACGTATGTATCTATTTTCGCGATTTGACCACTTCAAAAGATCATGTAATCAACAAACAAAAATAAAAATATCACATAAATTACATCTTATAATCGGATAGTGTTAAAACTACATTTATGTTTTGATTTAGGCCATGGAATAATAATATGCAACATAACAACAACAATAACGATTTTTTTTTAGCGACGAAATAATATTTTGAATAAAAAATAATTTTTCAAAATTTCCAATACACGATTGATTTGGTAGACATATCATGAAAATATAATATGTATTTCACTAAAGCACGAAAAATAAAAATCACTCATCAAATTTTATATAATACCATATAGCTACTAACGACTTTAATACATAATACATACAAAAATTAAAAAACTACTCAACTAAAAAAACCAAAACAAAAATATTACCAAAACGTGTGATTACGTATAATATTCATCTACATACAAATTTTGTGTATATAGTTTTATTTGATAAACCAACAAAACAACCAAAAAATTTCACATTTACAACATTTGTTTGTAAAATTTTTTACTTTTTGTCACTCAACGTAACGTAATCTCTGTATAGATAATGAGACTGCGGATTACCCAAAATAACAAAAAATTATAATCACTTTTACTTACTCTCAAATTTATAATCAACCGGCATATTTCAATAAATACTCAAAATCTCATTTCTAAATAAATAAACATTAATTACAAACAAAAACCACTCAATTTCATATTTTCACTTTATTTTATTCATAAATATATTATAATATAAATAATTAATAAATTACGATATGTACAATAATATTTTTCATCTTAATAATAAATAACACTATCTTATCACAACAAAATATATCACTCAAATATGATTTATTTACAAAATTTCCAATTGAAATTTTACTGGAAATTCCCATTTTTTACCTAAAAATCCACTTACAATCTGAATAACCAAAGAATCAACTATAAAATGTAAAATTTACAAATGACTAACGGAAATACAAAAGAAAAATACAAAATAAAAATTAATAAAACTCTTAAGAAGGTAAATTTTATTTTTTAAATCGCGCTTTCTCACAATATGTATTTCGCGTATTTCTCTCTATATTTACGTTAATTATGCGTATGTGTTAATTTTAAATTTTCTAGAACTTATCAAAAATTAACGAAACAAAAATTTCCATCGAACAACAACAAAAAAAATTGTAAAAAAAAACCGACAAAAACTCGATTTTCTGGGTGGTGTGGGGCGACCCCTATTTTCTCGACCAATCTGCACACAGCTAATTTGTGACGCACGCGTGACATCATATCATCACATCCACCTCGTGTATGTGTGTCGCAATTCATAACACAACAAAAAAAACTTTATATTTTCTTGTATTTACAACAACAAAGCAAAGCAAATACTGAGTAAAAAATAAAAAAAAAATTATCGAAAGGAACTCGCTCTTGCTGTGTGCTTTTTCGCCAGCGATTCGTATTTTTTGTTTTTTATTTTTATTTTCGAAAAAGTAGTAGGGGTCATCTCACAGTGTATTAGACCCACACCAAGTAGACTATTTAAAGTGATTGCCAACTTATTGTGGCATGCATTGGTTTGCTTGCACTCTTGCGAAGAAGTACATACACAGCAGTAGAATTTAGTTGTAATTAATTGCTTTTGTTTTTCAATTTATAATTTTTTTTTTAATTTATTTTCAATTTATTTAATTAAAAAAAAAAGTGGACAAACGGGCTTTCTTTAAGAAAAATTATAAAAGTCAGTGGTCATATAAATAATATTTTAAAAAAAGCAAATAAGACGTTAAATTCTGTTGTTATCATAATAAAAAATAATAAAAAGTGATAACCATAAAAATAATATATTGAGTGAAAAATATCGCGATTTTGTGAATATACATTACATAGAAAAAAAGTGTTAAGTGTTTTTTCAAAGTTCTAAAAAAAAAAGAAAAAAAATTATCAACTATCAAAATGATGGCCGTAGCAGCAGCACAAAAAAATCGCGAAATGTTCGCTATCAAAAAATCCTACAGCATTGAGGTGAGTGCAAATTATCTACATTTGTAATATATTGAGTGATTTATGTAAATATAAATAATTGAAAGTATCGCAATCGCAGACCTTGCCAATGGCATCAAATTCTTTAAACCTTGAATACAAGTATTAGATTTTTTGAGGAAAAACAAAAAAAATACTCAAAATTTTTGAGTTATATTTTCTATATATAACTCATGGTCAACTAGATCTCTCTGTACATATAACGTAAAGTGATCTAAATTCAATGCGATCGATCAATAGAAAGTAACACGGGGCACATTACACAATATTATATTGTTGTTGTTGTCATTTTTTTTTTTTTCATATTTTTGAGAAAGCCAATTACTATACAGTAACGCAGATCAGTAACGCAGCCAGCCGGGATGATCGCGATCAAAACAAAAAACATAAATAAAAAAATTCCCACGCCGCTGTTTGATCGTTTGTTTACCTTAACAATATGTATATATATAATATATATACATATTATTTAAAATAAAATGTTATGTATATATACACACATAACGATCACAATATACTTTCTCTCTCATCTCACAATACACATCTTAAATATATGAATATATGTATATATACATATGTGTTATTATAAACCGCGAATTATGATCAGGCGAAGATCGCGAAAATTTACTACAATTTTTATTTATATAAGTCGTTGTATTTTATAATTTTATCACGTAGTCACGTAAATAGCGTTATTTGTGTGCGCGCGCTTTTATCGCAATATACGGTGGTTTAAGGAAATAATTCGAAGGTTGCGAAATTATTGAGTATAAATACCTAACTAGCTAAATCCTTGGTCTAATTTTAATTATATAAATAATCATAATAATAATAGTGTAAGGTCGATCGAGGTTAACATCATTTTTATTGTTTTATAATTTTATATAGAATGGCTATCCATCAAGACGCCGTTCACTTGTTGATGACGCAAGATTTGAAACATTGGTCGTAAAGCAAACTAAACAATCTGTACTTGAGGAAGCACGTCAAAGATCTAATGGTATGTTATTGTAAAATTATAGCATGTTTTATTTATGTTCATTGTTATATGTTGTGTTATGTTATGTATTTAGATTCTTGTACCGATAATGAAACCCAAATTGATTATCCAGAAAATAATGAAGAGATTCAAGATGAGTTCCAAGATGATAATATTATCGGTAATTTTTTCCCGCATACGCTTATTTTTTATGATTTTATAATTTATGTTGTTTATTATTTTATGTTGCATGTATAGATATTGTTGATGATGAAATTTTAGATGAAAATCAACCTATCGAAAATGCCGATCACGACCACCAACAAGACGGTAAGCGCAATTTTATATACTGTACAAAAATAAGTGAAAATTTTATTTTTTGTTACAATGAACAAACCAAAAAAAAAAAACCATTTTTCCACTTCATTTAATTTAATTCCGTCTCTTTACGACCTTTAAAATAAGAAAACCAAATAGTTATGTACATATACAAAGAAGAAGAAAATTGAATAAATTTGATTTAAAAGCACTTTACATTTCTTTTGTACAAAAAGAATATTTTTTAAAAGTGTTATTATATCAATTTATGATTCAATTTTCTATTTCATAAAATTTTCCGAGACGTGTTTGTACGTATATAATGGAAAATACGTCTTTTTTTTTTTTAAATTTCTAAATCGACCTTAAAATTGCTGTACACCGACCATGAAATGAAAATTGTATATAAAACTATAATATATTTTATTTTACTTTTGTAACATAATATAGATGCCGGCCTAACTGAAGAAGAAGTTTTACTTGGAAATGCTGTTCTCGAATCACCAGAAGCCGAGAAAGCTAACCAACGTGCCGCCCTTGTTGTCTTGTTACGCGATGGCATGCCACAAATTGGACGTGTATTACGCGCAATGGAAACATATCACGGAACAATCATACATCTTGAATCGCGTCCATCACGTACCGAGAACGTACAATTTGATGTGCTCGTCAAGGTAGACATGACTCGCGCCAATTTACTACAATTAATTCGTTCACTACGCCAATCGAATTCATTCGGCGGTGTAACACTATTGTCCGAAGATACAAATGTTAATTTAAAAACACCATGGTTCCCAAAACATGCGTCCGAATTAGATGACTGCAATCATTTGATGACCAAATACGAACCAGATTTGGATATGAATCATCCTGGTTTCGCCGATAAAGTATACCGTGAACGTCGTAAGATTATTGCTGAAATCGCATTCGGTTACAAATACGGTGATCCAATTCCACACATTGAATACAGTGAAACCGAAAATAAGACATGGCGTTCAGTATTCCGTACCGTATTGGATTTGGTACCAAAGCACGCATGCATGGAATACCGTACCGTATTCGCGCGCTTACAAAAGGAGGGACTCTTTATTGAGGAACGTATTCCACAACTCGAAGATTTGAGCGCATTTTTGCGTAAAAATACTGGATTTACATTACGGCCAGCGGCTGGATTATTAACTGCTCGCGATTTCTTGGCATCGCTCGCATTCAGAATATTCCAGAGCACACAATACGTGCGTCACATTAATTCACCGTATCATACACCCGAACCAGATTGTATTCATGAAATTTTGGGCCATATGCCATTGTTGGCCGATCCCAGTTTTGCACAATTCTCACAAGAAATTGGGCTTGCATCATTGGGCGCCTCCGATGATGAAATTGAAAAACTATCAACTGTAAGTATATATATATTTTATTTATTTTGTGTCACATAATTTTTATGTTTATTGGTTGACCTCAACACTAAAATTTATAATCTAACTTGCACTTGTGGTTACTTGTTTTTTTTTCTTTCTTTACTTTGATGCATATATAACCGCGTTATGAAATTTTCACTTTCATTAATACAAACAACGGAAAAGCAAGTGATTGCCAAGTAGGACTGAAATAAAAAAATTATGCGGTTGTTGGTCATCAAATATACTAAAAAAAAAAAAAAACAATACGATTTCAGAATATTATTAATAATTAATTTGAACAAGGTCGATTTCGAAATTAATGAGATGACGACTTGTTTCGATTTTTATCTATTTTGTAATACTAAAATTTTTATTTTTTTATTTTTTTTATTTCATTAAAGGTGTACTGGTTTACAGTAGAATTTGGTTTATGCAAAGAAAACGATAGTGTCAAAGCATACGGTGCTGGACTCTTGTCCGCCTATGGTGAACTATTGCACGCGATTAGTGACAAACCGGAACATCGTCCATTCGAACCAGCCAAAACCGCTGTCCAATCGTATCAAGATCAAGAATATCAACCAATTTACTATGTAGCCGAAAGTTTTTCAGATGCAAAAGATAAATTCCGTCGATGGGTATCAACAATGTCAAGACCATTTGAAGTTAGATTTAATCCACATACAGAACGTGTTGAAGTATTAGATTCGGTGGATAAATTGGAAACCTTAATTCAACAATTAAATACAGAAATATTACATTTAACAAATGCAATTGCTAAATTTCAAAAAAGTTAAAGATGATATACAAAAAAAAATTTTAAATAATTTTTTTGAATAAAAAATTTAATTAAAATATTTTTAAAATTTATAATACACACCAATATATACACAGGACAATATTCTCAAAATTTATTTAATTTATATATATATATATATTATTATTATTATTTTTTATGGACCAAAAATTATATTTATAGCAATTAAGAATTTATAATTATATTATTATATATGTATTTAAAAAAAACACTATATTTTATATAAATATTTTCCAATTTTCCACACTCAATTTATTATAATTGTAAATCTTAATTTCAAACTATTAATGTCTTGACACTATATATTATTATATATTATATACCTACCTACTATTATTTTATTATATTTATATTATTTTATTTTATTTTAAATAAAACATTTTAAACCTTATTTATTTATTTTTTTATTTATTATTTTAAAATACAACAACAAAATTTCTTAAAGTAACTTAATACTCGATCGAATATATAAATGTTTCACAAAAAAAAAAAAATTATGCAAAAATTGATAAATGTTTTAAAAAATATGTATACACATATGTATGCATATGTATATGTCGGTATATATTAAATGTGTTAAACATGATCTTGCGTTTTTCTTTTTGTTCCGTTAATCGTGTGAAAAAAAAAAAAATTAAGTTTGACTTGTACAGTGGATTAAAACACTGAAGTGATATTATTTTACAATATCATAACTATGTCCAAATCATACGTCCGTCTGCTTAGAATAATTTTTGTTCTTAATACCAATACAGTTGGTTTTAATAATTTCAATAAAGGCAGAATTTTGGTTTTTAATATTTCAGGTTGCCTATCACTTGGGTATCACTTCTTCATAACTTTTTTAATTTTTTTTTTTTTTTGCATCTGAAGCAGTTTATTCTGCTCGACTTGAGTTATAAAAATTAAAGCTCCAATTTCATCAGTAAACCAACTTTCAGAAATAGGAAGAAAACCGACTGGGTTACTTGGTAACACATTACCGATATCGGATAGGAAACAAGCTATGGGTAAGTCTCTGTCACCAAACTTTTCAAAAAGGCTATAAACCCAAATGCTGCAGCGGATTAAGACTGCTATAAAGAAGTCCTCAAAACACACAAGTACAAATTTGAAAGTGCTCGAACAAGAACGTAAAGGCTCTACTGTGGTAAATTACGGGAGTCCTTTAGCAACGTCAGACCAGAACTTTTATGTCGAAGGGTAGAAGGGTCACTCAAAAATCAATTGTTTAGAGGCAAGATCAAGATCATCTGGGTGGGTTACCTGTCAGTAGATTTGTGGGTGGAATTTACCTGGAATGGCAACGTTATAGGGTGGTGATTTTGTGGTACGAGCCTCGTCCTTAGCAGAAGGCACTGACTTCCTCAGTGTGACTTGGCAAAACTAAATGGTAGTACCTTGGTTTTTGCGGATAGAGCAAAATACCCTGGGCTTATTTTGGACAGCAGGCTAATCTGGAACTTAAATATCTTAGAAAGGATAAAGGAAGTTACTATAGCTATCTATACTCGTGTAAAAAATACCATGAAATGGGGTTTGAAGCCCCAAATTGTATACTGGCTATACACACTAGGTCTATGTGGACCTGCAATAACATAGGACAGACACCCATTTTGTGTAACAGGGGTATTCCTGATACTATATTGACTTTAATATCCCATTGTCAGCTTTCGAGGAATGGCTCCTAACTGAGATTCCCACCAGAGAGGACTATATGATCTGTTATGGAAAATAAGACGCTTAGCTTCTTTACGGATGGTTAAAAAAAAAGGGGGGTGTCGGGTGTGGAGTATTCTCTCTGTGAGGCACTGAAGGTTAACTTTTATTTTCGTCTTCCCAACTTTTGCAGTGTATTTCAAGCTGAACTTATCGCAATAATGAAAGTCATAGACTGGTTGAGGTATACCGTAATATCTACAAGGAATGTTCGCATTTTTAAGAACAATCGGGGTGCTGTTAAAACGCTAAATTCGCACTTTCTTATACGTCGAAGGTAGCCAAGGACTGTCTCGCATTTATAAATAAGATGGCTGATCAGTTCAACCAACATCCGCTTGACGTGGGTGTCAAGATATTTCAATATTATGGAGAATGTAATAAAATCAGATAAATACATCAAGATAGATAAAAACAGCATACTCCATCTCACAAACGAGGTTGGATATTTAAATACCGCTCGCTTTATGTCAACTGCACCTTCAGGAAGAATGAGGAGGAGGAATGTACAGTACACCACCTGCTTTGTACTTGCCCTCGTCTAGCAATTGAAATTTATGGGAGCTCCCCTTCTGGATGCCCTGACGAATCTTAGTAAGATCGACATCAGGGATATTTATTGATTCTTGGGAAGCTCAGGATGGTTCGATTAGTGAGAGGGGAGGAAACTTAATATGTGGTATAGCTACGGACCAGTTTTTGTCTATGTTAGTCCTTTAGGGTGGCCACTCTAACCTACCCTAACCTACGTTCCTATCAGCAGCCAATATTCTGACTGTGGACAGCCCACAGGACTCTGATACTACTATAATCTACTAGAGATTTTTTATAGGACCCAGATAAAATTTTCCAAATACTGTTTATCATAATTTAATTTAATTTTTCACTTCAATCAAGTTTGAAAATGGACCAATCAGATTCAAGTACAACGCTAACAATGCTAAATTAATCTTGTCGATGTTGCCTTTTTTGTTCTAGAGTCGCCATCAAGCTCTTTTTTTGTCAAAGACATAATTTTTCTAACATATCGTCGTCATTCGAGGAACTGGAGAATACTCTAGAAACATACAAATTTTCTCACTTGTTTGTCGTTCTAAAGTCCTGCAAGCTGTTACATTTTATTGTTATTAAGAAACCTGGTTAGTCAAAAACTGAATTTTTAAAAAATGTGGATGTCAAAATCCTGATTTGGATTTTTTTTAAGCACAATCAAAAATCAAGCGGTTAATAGAATTTCTCTTCTTCTTGTAACGAACACTCAATTATAATACAGTATGCGTCCTTTATAGTTTTAATTAATACAGTATGCGTCCTTTATAGTTTCTGCGAGAAAATCATATTAATTGTTATACATACAACTGTTGTATTATTGGCCCCCTGAGGTCAAATTTCAAGAACATGTTTTCCTAGAATACCGCCATAGTATCCTTTGCTTCTCGTAGGAGGCGACTAAATGGTTGGATCGCCGGGCTGATGACCCGCATCCGTAAAAACAATTACCTGTTTATAAAGTCAACAAAAAGAAAATCGGATACCGCCAAAACAACACCGGACCCCCGCTCAAGTATTCGGACACGAAATTTAGGATCGGAACGTGGGACCTTAGAAAACCAGGAGCGTTGGAGGGCCTAATCAGGTGCATGAAGGAATATCGGCTGGAACTAGTTTCACTTCAACAAACTCGATGGCCTAATACTGAAGACCGTGTGTCCCAGGGCTATACGTTGCTCTACAGTGGAGATAACCTCGGAAATCTTGAAGCTGGATTTCTTCTTGGGCCAAAGGTCAAGAATGCTGATTTGGATTTCTAAGCAGTCAATAACCGATTGAGTAAGCTTCGCTTGCGCATGAAGTTAGCCAACCTGTCGATAATTTGTGTACATGCACCCACTGCAGAAGTCAGCCAGTCATTTTACAATGACTTGGACGATCTGATGGGATCTATATCCAAACCCGATGTTAGAGTGGTAATTGAGAACATAGGTCCATACTTCCGACACGAAACTGCGACCGACAATGTTGAGACAATGCTGTACTTTGAAATTACTTGCAAACGATCTTAGATGTAGCAAGCACATTCTTCTCTCACAAACAGATACATCTAGAGATATGCACACATCCTCGCGGAACTTCTCGCAGCCAAGTTAACCATGTGCTAGTTTCTAAATAGAGTACGCGGGTTGTGCAGGATGTGAGAACTTATCGGTTAGCAACCAAATCCGTAGGCAGCGATCATCAATTGGTCGCTGCTAAGCTACGATGGCAGTTTTCGTACAAGTTTGGGAATACAACGAAACGCATTGGATGTTTCAACTGTCAAGGTCTGATAAATGAAGCGTGCTTTGTATCCTCTAAGACCAGAGCTAAAATCTAAACACCTATCACGTGCCGCGAAGCTGAGGCTATACAAAGCGTTGATAAGGCTCGTTGTCATGTTTGGATGTGAAAGTTGGGCGCTGTCGGATGAGTACGAGGGATAGCTCCTTACATTTGAGAGAAGAATCATGAGTGTGATTTAGGGCCCAAAACTCGAGGTAGATGGTACATACCGAGCTCTGTACAATATCGAGATTCGAGATCTGATGAAGTCGTCATCCCCGATATTGTACATGAAGTAAGATCTCAGCAATTCGCTGGCTCGGTCACGTTCTGCGTGCTGATCCAGAACGAATGGTGCAGCGATCTCTGAAAAGAGAGTCACCATATGGTAAGGGCAGAGGTCGTTGCAGGCGACGATGACTTCACGATGTAGAGAACGACTTGGCCTCTTCAAATTGTCTTAGCCATCGAAACCAAGTAATGGCCTTTAAAAACTGTTATTATACCAAAAACTCTATAATTTGTTACTGAAATAATTAAGTTTATAACAACCTAATGGATGTGCGATTGGGAACACAAAACGTATATAGCCTCCATCTGAAGAACACACCGCCAGGACTAGTTTACATATTACTATATCACTTTGCTAGCGACTAAGTATAAAAAATATCGTCGATTTGAAACATCAAGTCATCATTGTCAAATCGGATGAACCAAGTAGGATTGGAATTAGAACATTTACAAATTAATAAATTTTGTTTGTGTTCAAAGCCAAAATTTTTTATTGAAATTATTTAATAAATTATAATAATATATCTGTACTAAAATTTCCAATATTTAACTGATTTAAAATTGTATTATACACTAATTTTAACATCGATAATAAAAAATGGCATATATAAAGAATAAGGAGTTATTTGCTGGAACGACGAGTTGTATGACCGCGTTAGCATGTCTTTGGGCAAATACAATGAAGCGAGAAGGTCATAAAACAAAAAATCAATTGAGACGAGAATTATTAGATAAGAAAGATATGTTAGATGGACCCGAATCAATTGTACCTTCCAAACCATGCTCGGCACCAAACCAACCAGATGCAACTTCTAATGAGCTCAATTCCAAATGTGGTAACACGTCACAAAGTCCTCCTCCTGCACAACAATGTCAGGTGCAACATACGAAGGAAAATGTACCACTACCAGTTAAGCAGAACCTTAATACGCCGTCTCCTGTTAAAAAGCGATCATCTAGCGAATTTATGATTTATCCATCCGGAAACAATTTTCTTGTGTGCCCAATTAAAAAACAGCAGAGTCCACAAAAAACGCAACAACAGCGATGTTCGCATCAGTCGAGTTTGCAAAAACAACATGCAGAGCAAATACCGCTTAAAGTAACAAACCAGTTAAATCAGGAAGTACCCCAATCTAAGGTTCCGATAAAACTGATGTTCACACCTATACCAAATAAAATTCTAGACATGTGCAATCAACACTGTTGCGCAAAATTTGCACCAAAGATTCAAGAATCACCGCCTTCGTCTAAATGTCCAAAACAAAAAGCACCGTTACAGGCGCCCGGTGCATGTCAAAATGCACCGCAGCCAAAAATAAAAGCATCCCAGCTATGGCAAAGTATGGGCTCAAAAGCGTGCCATGGCACAACAAATCAAGTCAACGAAGGATTTCGAGAGCCTAGATGTCCGACACGAAGAGCGAGCTCACGACAATCGTGTCAGCTGCGTTCAAAAATAAAATCATCGCATCATCGAATGCAAAATAAGTGTCATGTGTTGAGCGGACGACCTGTCTCACAGAAAACGGACAACGGTTATGGCAGTGGAACTCATGCGTCACCATGTGGGTGTCGTTGAATTGTTAGATTAAAATGTTGATAAAACAAAAAATTAACGGAACCTGTTTTATTTACTTTTTATCACCCAGTTCTGGTAATTGCGGTTTTCAATTCCAAAATGACATTTATTTGTTTGGTTTATTTGTCCCATCAACAATTTTCTTCAAATTTACATTAGAAACTAATATCAAGCGCGATCTGTCGAATTCACACAAAATTCGAAAGCGGTTTGATTGATTGATATTATTGTTGTCCCATACAACTCCGGCAGTTATTTAATGGGGCGCACATTGCTGTGTGGATGTGGTCTGTGGGGTTATATATAAGCTATATATTAGCGGGTAATTTTGTAAAAGCAACTTCTTAGATCCAACTTTTCTTAAACGAGGTTTCAATGAGATTCTATAATTTCCATCACAAGTTATCATTTTCTCTCAAGTTGAACTGCTGTAACGACGTTCTTATACAAGATTTTCATAGAACTTTATGTGCTATCTAAAAGGTTCATTAACGAGTTAATTTTAAATGTTGAGAAAGCCCACAATTGGTTTTTTGAATGTTTTTATAATTTTATAATTTGTTTTGATCCTGCGATTAGTTTTTTAGAAATTTTGATTTTTTTAAAGGTTTTTCTCATTACCAGCTACTTACTACAATACCAACAAAAGAAGAAATATTAATTTTGAGTTATTCTGGCAAATGAAAGTTTGCGCCATTTTTCTAAATTAACTTTCTTCGCCAAACTTCTTATTTTTTTTAATAAAACGGTTGGACCCTACAGAGGTACCGCACTCAATGCCACAATGTGCCCATGGTGCAAAACCTAGAGGATAGATCCTAACTAGCAGAAGCGCACTGGAGCCTTAGCAAACTATAAAAGTTTGAACCAAGAAATGGATAATAACTGATCTACGTTCAAAGACCCGTAAGAGCAAACTTGGGATCTAGCTTCGACAGACGCCGGACAACTGCAACGGTAGTGTAGATAGTCCCAGTCCAAGTAAAGAGAACTTCTTAATAGCGTGTTTACCACCATTGAAGGGGAGAGGAATTGCTGAGTCGGGACCAACAAATTTACTACGCGATCCAGCTCTCTCTAAAAAGTCAGCAACCTACCATAAACTGTCAAAACGAGATCATCCGCGTAGCTTTGCACGATAAACCCAGGTCAAGGGGAACGTGGACAGACAACAGTAGCTCACCAACTTCTCGCCTGCAGGATCTGAGTTTACCGGAAGGTAGGCGAAGACTATCGAGTCTACAAGTATCATTCTTAGTTTTGTTAAGTCTAGCGAGAACAGATAAGCTATCAATTTCCTCACACAAGTTATTCCACACAGCCCTTTGCGCGGATCTTTGGCTTTTTTATAGGCTTTTGAGCTACCAAAAAACGATTCCAATCCAAAATAAGATTCATATTTTTGGCTTTATTTTTAATTTTACGCACTCTCTTCCTTAAATGTTTAAGTTCAGAACACGAGAAGGGTTTGTTAAGCTTCTTCTGCGGTTGTAAATAAGAAGGCACGACTTTTCAAAAGCAGTCGAGATTGCTTTCGTTAGTACAGTTGCCTGCAAATCAAGATCTGTGATAGATTTAATCTGATTAGGCAAATCTAGTAGTGAAACGAACTCAGAGGAGAATGAATCCCAATTCGTAAGTTTCCTGTTACAATATGGTTTAACCAGTGGTCTTTTAAAGTTAATATTAAAAGAGATGTACATATGATCAGAGGTGAAAAGAGATGTAGCTATGATCACCCGTCACAAACTAATATCAATCACTTGTTTACGAACCGACTTGACAAACGTTGACTCACAACCAACATTAAAAATCTCTAACTCAGAATAGTATATACAATTAAATAGTGAGGATCCTCTATTATTGGTATTCGAACTACCCCAAATGGTATGATGAGCAGTATAGCGTCACAATCAATCACGAGAGATAGTTTATTGACCCTACACCATATTACAAGATTCACCAGTTCCTCTGAAGGAGGGAGCGATGTGGAATCATATAGGGTAAATAGGCTTAGGTTTGAAACATAAGTCAGCATTCACGAGAGTGATTAGCACCGCCACAAGATCAGCCGTGCTGCACTCATTAATAAGAGTGCGGCATCAATATCATTAGAAATATTTGGATTCGCTCTGGATTTAAGGGCGATGGTCTTTAGAAAAACCCTGCCATACTTAGAATTTAAACCAGTAACCGCACCATTAATGAGGTACGGTTCTCGGATTAGACAAAAATCTGTATGCAATATAGCAAGCAGCTTTTCATCTCATAAGAGGCTGACTTGCTATTTTGCAGGTTGATTTGTTTATAATCGAGCATGGACGTCGCATCATGAAGGCCAGCAGTGAACAAAATATAATAATAAAACTAAATCCTACGGCCCTAAGATAACCCTGAAACGGATGCTGTCAAGGACGTATTGTAGCGACGGTCCGGACCCAGTAATGTGTTCGAAAGACTTCTGGTCAACCCTGAACACAATCGATTGGCGATTAGCCTCTCGCTTGTATCGGATAACCTTACATCCAGTGGTCGATACATTTGGATTCATTATGCCGATGTTAATAATAACTTCACTCGTATTCTCAGGTGGCCCAGGAATACATGAGTATAGAATTAGACGCTTCGGGGGCAATTATATTCAAACCGAACAATAAAATCCCAGTAGGCCTAGTTTGTTTGTACTTTTACATAAAAAAATCAAAACAATAAAATTATCAAATCCGGTTTGTAATACCACCATAATAGTCTAGTTTAAATAAACTTATTTTATTTTAGAATTGTGGAAAACCCTGCACTTTATTGCGTTAAAATATTGAATTGCTTGATTCATTCATAATTTTATTATTATGATTTTGCTATGTAAACTACATAAAAAGTAGGCCTAGGATGTTATTTTTCAGTTTATAAACATTTTTTTTTATAAATAAGGATAGTTATACAATTGTTATGGTCTCTTTTTGTAGAAATAGCCGCACAATTTTGTGAGTGAATTTTCGATTCATATAACATTTTAGTGTATGAAAGTTACTATTCTTATATAATTCTCTATAGTTAAACGTCAAAAAACATTTTAAAAAATTTGTTTCGTTAAAATTTTTATTTTTTTAAGTTCATAAGTTATCTATGATAGGCTTTTAGAATTGTTAAAGCGACAATTCAATTTAACGGAACTGATCGAATAATTCTTAAAGACCTCGCAGGGCAGTAATGTCGTTTAAAATACATATTATACAGATGTCGCTTTAACGAAATGTCGCGAATCAGTAACACGATTTGTCATTAAACAATTTGAGATTGAACTAAAATTAAAATAAAATATCTATTTTACCTTACACTTACACATGTACATAATAATTATATATTTAGACTATTTGACATTTCCTTCAGTTTGGGCGATAATGGTCGCCGGTGAACCGGTCTTTAAGCCCGGAGAGGCATACAATATTGCCATAAAAAATTGGTTTTTGCTTTCTCTCACACATCAAGCGAATCTGGATTTTTGTTCCATTCTGGTTTTAGTATCAGTAAATTTTTCATTTCTATCACACGTTTTGTCTATTTCTATCCCACGTTTTTAAGGCCTGTCACAAATGAGTTTTATCTTTTTCATTCAATTTTCGATAGAAATAATCATATCGTGCGATGATATGTAAATCAAAAATTTTATTTTTATTCCCTCGGCCTAAACGGTTAAATTTTTGTGTAGTTTATTTTGAAATTTAATTTGTTTAAACTAAAAACTATTTCGATTTATTTATAATATTAAATTGTAATGTGAAAATTGAAAATGCCCAAACTTATACAAAACAGTGACTTATATATGGCACTAACTGCTTGTATGACCTCAATGGCACGTATGTGGGTATCCAAAATGCTAAAGGAGGGTGAATGACCGTATGATTAAAACTAGAGTTAATTTAAATATTTTCCAGGATGTATTTCTTTAGGCGGAAGACTATAGAAGAATTTTAGCGGCACGTCCCACAGCATTGACACCGAGCAAAAAAGAGAGATGCCAATTCCGAAGACCATTAGCAGTTGATCAGGAATTGCAGTTAGGCTCTGGTATGAAGTATTATTCAATAGAAGAAAAATTGAGAAAAACAGTAAGAAGACGATCAGCAGTAGATCAGCCGGAGTTGGAATATGGTGCATTGTATCACGAAACATATAAGGCATGTGTCGAAAATTATGGTTATCGAAAAAATTGGAAAATGATTTAAATCGGCCGGAGCCTCCAGATTCTCATGCTAATCAAACATCAAGTCCGATTTCTCCTATAAAAAAGCCACCACAAGATATAACATGTCATTCAGAAATAGATGAAATTATTCTTTCTCCCGATGAAATTGATGCTGTTTCATATGGTTATGTTGGGTTGGAAATAGGTGAAATATAGAACTGAATCGTTGGGAATTCTAATGAACTTGCATGCATACGTTGCTTATCTTTTAAATAAAAAATGTATAAAATTTTATTTATTATCGGTAAAATTTGATTTCATTATTACTTATATACTTTATACCTACATATATACTGTTGTGTAAACCAATCCTTCTTGAGACAATTGATTACCGAATACACTGTCAATATTGAGTGTGCAATATTGATGGCGAATATGCCAATAGAAATATACAAAATTGAAATAAAATAAGGGGGCATAATCTTTGATTTCAATTCCATCAAATAGATGACAGCTGTTATAAAAATTTCATTTTTCAAATAATTTTGTATTTGAAATTTCAATTTGGTGAATTTTATAAATCGAATTTATATTGTAGTAGATCGCTGATAGTTTCGAATTTTAAAACAAGATGGTTTTAAAAAAATTGTTTACGGTGCTCTGCTTTATCTGTGCGTGATTACGTGCAACTATACCGGACTTATCACGATTTTAATTTGTGACATTTAAGGCATGCCGCATGTAACTGAGTAGGACATGGCCAATTTGTTTATTTTTTATATATCATTAAATTTTTTGTGTTGTTCATATCTAAATTTCTTTATTATATTTATTATTGTAAAAAACTAAAAATTGAAATTTGCAAAATTGTTTGTAAAGAAAAGAAAACATTGGTATGTCAAAGCGTATCAAAAATAAAAATCAGGCTGACAAAGTTTGCACACAACGACCAGAAGTAGTCAAAGAACAGTCTTGTGAAAGTCGATTGGAAAAAATTTGCAATTTATGTTTTATGGCATCAAACCAGACTAAAGATGAAAAGTCAAATGCCACATGTACTGCTGCACCAGTTCAACCTTGCGCCACCCGACCACCTGGACCATGTAACACGGCACAAGTAAGCGGAAAGTCAGGCGGTGGGAAATGTGCTGCTGAAGGTGTTGTTACAAGGAATCCATTCCTCAATTATTTAAGATTTTATCGTAAGACACATTGTGGCTTGGCAATAACTAAAGTAGCCGTCGAAGGCGCAAAATTATGGAATGCCATGTCCGACGAGCAGAAATGGCCGTATATTGTACAAGCTTTTCGAACACGGAAACGTCGGCGTTCATCATGTCATACGAATGTTGCAAAACGGAAACGCCGGATAACCAGACGAAAAATTAAACGTAAATGTGGTCGTTGTGGTAAAACTAAACTGCGAAAGGTACGTCCGCGTGCCCGTGGTTGTCGTAAAAAACATTAAATTTTATTGTATTAATAATCTGAATATATAATTATAACGTGGGATAAAACTTATAAATCTCGTATTTAAAGAAAATGGAGTGAAAAAATTAGATTTTTGTCGTTTTTATATACATATATAATATATGTATAATCATAGATTTCTCTTTAGTCCACATCACTGGCCCAAACAACACGAAAATACCAACAATTTTAGAAATACTAGAGAATGAATACTACCAAAATTGTTGTTGTTACGTCTTATCAGCCTCTTGATCCTTATCAAGTTTTTCGGTGGAGTGAATATTTGACCTCCACTTTGAAATTTTTATTATTAGTTCCGGTGGAGTGGAAATATTTTCGAAATAATTTCGACTGTAATTTTTTGAATCAAATGTTTTCTGTAAAAAATTTTGTATACAAATTTTCTCCATTAAAAAAATGCAAAAGAGAGGATAAATGTATGTACATGATTATTGTTTAAATATGCGTAGCATGTACTTAAATATTTCTATTGTTAAGTTTTCTAATCAAATAGTTGGTACACGCAGCAATCGAAAATAAGAAAATGTGGACTCGCTGATCCCAGGATTGGATTATTTTAAAATTTCAATCAAAATGTGCGCCAAAGTATATATTCTCAGATAAAGCAGTTTTCTTCAAAACGTATGGGTATGCGGAATCACAGTGGTGGTATCATTTTAAAATTTGAATAGATGTCGAAAATGACCAGCGAAATGTATTTGGTATACATGCAAATATTTACTCCCTATAATTTATAAAATTTATTTAGCAAAAGCTCGGTAATTTGTGTATGGGAGTCCCTTAAGTAGCGAAGTAGATTAAAAATCGTCTCAAAAGGTCGTTCCAATTATAAATCGAAAGTGTCCCAAAAATTGATATGAGAACCCTGAACTTGGACCCAATCATTTTGAAATTTGAATAAATTAAATGGTCCAACTGTGATAAATCTACAAATACATATTAAGATTTTAGTTCTCTGCGATATGAGGACGTTGTTTAAAAAAGCTCAAAATGGTTTATGCATAACTATAATTATATTAAAAGTGTAAATTAATTAAAATATTGCTTGTTTGCCGCCCTAACCCAATGTTTCGTTCGAATTCATTCACACAAAAAACAGTTTGTTTATTTAACTAACAATTACTGACTAAATTTTAAATGACTAAAATTTTTCACAATTACACTGGAACTCATGATATGAATAATATTTCCATTGGAATTTACTTCCAGCGGAATCGGGTGAATATTGGAAATTATAATGGTATACATTATTCGTTTGTATAGAGTTTCTTTTTTGCCTTTTGAAATAAATACCAACACATACATTAAATAGAGACTGTTCAGCTAGTGAATTTGAGACTCATGCTTTTTGAAAGACTTTGGTTCGGATTCATTGCGGCGTTCAAATATGAATGTTCCAATGGAAAAAATACAAAAATCTTAAAATTATCAAAAATTAAAAAAACTCAAAACAAACGCATCTGAACGCATCAGAAATATTAAACCTAAAATCCGGAAAACTATCTTTAAAGGCAGCCAAAACATTCCGCACTGGTCCAGAGCCAAACAAATTATTACTACAAATAATAATTTTGTAACACAAAAAAAAACATGAAAGAAAAATTAAGACATATTAGGCGTTAACACCGGGGGGTTAGATCCCAGGATTTCCCCACCCGAACGAAAGCTCTTCCACATTACCGAGAAAATGCCATAGTTTTTGGAGTTGGCCATCAAGATGATACTTCCAGAACAGTATGCTATCTATAAGATAACATAACATAACATAACGCCAAGGTCTGGTAATGGGAGCGGATAGGTCCTACGCCTAGTAAATGCAATTAAATTAGTCTTAGACAAAGTGATGCCTTCACAATAGTTTAACCATGTTGCGTTAAGTCAGATAAGACATTAACATTAGTAGTCAGATTATTGGCTGTAGTTTAAAAAGTCAATAAATAAAAGCCACAGCTGAGGTGGAAGCCCACCGTGAGAGAATGTCTCTTTATACTTTAGGGATCTTTATGTTCTAGTGAGAAGTGCATGCAATTTCGCAGGACTTTCAAGGTCTGTACGCATGTTGTCTGTTAATGATTGGGAATATCACCATACAATCGGTAATAACAATGAACTACAGAAGAAATATAACAAAAATATATATAAAATAAGATCGGCGAGCCAAGAACGCGCACACAACGTTGAGGAGCGTAAAAGTGAGGATCACAAAAATATGTACAGTTAAGCGTAATGAAACCTATTATAATCGAGTATATGCCTATTAAAGGAAAGATCACAGGTGAGGATGAATCACAAATCACACATAAACTCAACTATTTCAACATTAGTATTGTTTAAATAATAATGTTGTAGAATTAAAGATGGAGTTCGGAAAAATGATAGAATATTGCACCGACATTTCATAACAAATTGTTACTAACCGACCAATCACATAAAGTATTCAAATCATTTCGGAATCTCACACAATCTCGGAGCAACGATTTTAATATCGTCCGAATAAAGGAAACAACGTGTAGATTTAAAGCAGTCAATCACATCGTTTACAAAGATTGAAAACAGTATAGTGGGCTAATATGGCTCCCCTGAAATAAATGTGTAGCGGTATCATTTATATCTTGACAAACTGCAACCGTTCAGAAAGATAAGATTGTATAACCATCTGATAGGAATGAATTGGCATTTCAATTTCTCTACAGTTTCATCTTGAGAATTGAATGGTTAATTATATCAAAGGCCTTCCAGAAGTCGATATTTTGCTGTATATAAAACCGCAGAAAGATACCAGATCGGTAACCGATGATTTACCAGAAAAAAATCCATGTTGATCATTAATTGCGATAGAAGTTTTATAATGAATAAAGAGACATTTTTAAACCATACCCTCGAAAACTTTAAGGATTGTTGCTAAAATTGCTATACCCCGATAATTACTAACCTCCCGTCTTGTATAAGATTTAAAATCGAACGAATAAAGGATCTTCTCAGCACAATTCCTTATTAGAATTGCAATTCATTAATTCATTTCCAACTTGACCGCATATACAACATGCATCAACATTACATCTTGCATTAAGCATTTCGAATGAGCTAACTCGATCATCGTGGTGAAAAACCACACTTTAAATAATCAAGAATTATGATACCAAAACAGATCCATCAAAAATTACAATCTTGAATCATTTTTTTATGGGAAACTTGACATTCAAGGACCATTTGAGCATTTTGAATGGTAATACTTTGGTGTCAGAAGACATTTGATAAGTTCAGTGACACTTTAATTAAATTCTTATGAATGACTATAGTCTGATTGCGATTTGGGAAGGATCCAAGAAAATTTTGAGAGATATTTTCCATCCGACGAAGCGGGGTTATCCACAAAAACAAATTGTACGAGTTGAGATATGTTGTCAAGATGGAAGACGAGACTAGTGATATATTATTGCATCGACTATATTGATGAAGCAAAGATACGCTTTGCTTGAACAACACACAGTTGCTTGCTGATCGAAATGATTTAATGATCGGGAATGGAAATTAAACCGATTAAGATTATCATCTATAAGATTGACCAGTTCTAAATTTCAAATATATTGCAATAATTTGACGAATTTTAAGGATGCATTGAAGAGAGATAAGCTGTTGCATCGGTCGTTCACTAGCCCATAAATATTTCATTCCGAACAGTTCAGGGAGGATCGAGACTCAACCGAAAAGATGGCTTGTTAAATCCCATCATAGTGCGCCTACCTATATATTCAGCTTCATGGCAGTTTTTAGGTTTTTAGATTTTACCAGTGGCCTTAGCGGATACAAAGCACGACTGCCTGCTGCCTCACCCATCCAGTAGCAAGATACTATATAGAGAATTATGCGAAAATCTGAGCTACTGTACTATTAGCCGACCCCGTTTCACTTTAGTTCCCAATTGATTATTTATTTTTATTATTTTCATAAAATCATATCTTCATTGGCATTCAACATGAACCAAAATTTGTTTATTCTTTATAAATCATTAATTTTGTTTGATATTCAAATCGAAATTTTTTTGTTGTAATTATTTAATAAATTAATAATTATATTTAATATTTATTTCCTATTTAAATCATTTTAAATTGAGTTACAAAACAGGAAAAAATGGCATTTATACCAAACAAAGAATTATATATTGGATTATCGGGCTGTGTTACAGCATTAGCATGTTTGTGGGCAAATGCTATGCGTAAGAAAAATCGAAACACAAAAACTAGGCTACGACAAGAACTACTCGATTTGAGAGAGATGATAATTGGACAAGATAAAAAACCGACCGGTGTTTCAACATGTCCATCTCCTCCCGTATGTGAACCAGCAAAAGTGCCTCAACGGGGTTGTAGTACAGAACCAAGGAATACGGGCAGGCGAGAAGCAACGGGCGACGGACATTTAAGTGGAGCATCAGGTTTAGCCCGTGGAAGGGAGATGGGTGGAATGTCAGACCTTAGAATGTCCCCAAGGAAAGGTGTACCAAAAGAAAAATATGTCATTCATCCTACTCCTGAAGGTGTTATATTATCACCGATAAACAATCAGTCATATGAAGCCGTGCAGCAACAAAGGGAACGTGTAATTGCTCAGCATTCGCCGAACCGCTCCTATGCTCCCGTGGCTGGGCCTTCCGGAATGCAACGATCAGCAAGTGCTTCTCCACGATGTGGATGCCCAGCAATAAATAATGTTCAGCAACATAAAGCATCATGTCCAAAAAAATCACACAGCCGTCCTGCTTGTTATTAAACGTTTTGTGAACACATTTTTGAATTTTTTATTTTCGTTATTCTATAAAACAATTATCGTAATAATAAAAATTATATTTACATATATAGAACAATAATCAATCATGTACATAGTTTCTTATTTCGTTAACCCCTCAAATAATTTTTAATGATTTTCTACCGTTTGTAATATTGGTTACGAAAGTTCATCAAGAAGTTGTCAGTTTAACATGGGCTTGAATCATATTAATTTCCTTCCTATATTAACCTTATTGTCTGCGACTGCATTATTTTCTATTTCATACCATTCAACCAATCTATCTGGTTGGCCAGATAAACAAAAATGAATTCATCAAATCACAGCACTCCAGACAAAAGATTTTTTTTATTTAGTATTTATTGACAACCGTTTGCAAAACAATTATCAAAATTCGGTATTTTTCAATTTTCAAAATTGCAAAAATAAAAATTTCCAAAATTATTTGTGCGTGTCGTATATAAAAGAAAACGAAAATGTCGAAGCGGTGCAAAAAGATTCAATCCAAGACAAAACCTGGTAAATTTTGTACGCCGCCGCCACCAGAAGCAGACAATAAAAAAAAATCAAATCTATTGGATAGAATATGTAGTTTGTGTTTTGCGTCACGCGCCAAACCAACAACTCCATGTAAAAAATCTCCATCAACCAATCCTCCATGTAAAAAATCTCCATCAACCAATCCTCCATGTAAGAAATCTCCATCAACCGTATGTAAACCACGTAGCCCACGAACACCAAGAAAAAAAGCGAGGCCATCATCTGCTGCACGTAAAAAATCGAGGCCAAAATCATGTTCACGCAAAAAATCGCCTCCAGCAACGGCATGTAAAAAATCAAATGTTAGCGTTGGAATGAAAAAGTCAACGAAATGTGCTGCCGAGGGGTTAACGTCACGAAATCCTTTTTTAAATTATTTACGTTTTTACCGCAAAACACATTGTGGGATGCCAATGGCACAAATCGCGATCGAGGCTGGGAAAACATGGAATGCAATGGCCGATCAGCAGAGATGGCCCTATATAGTTGAAGCATATCGTGCTCGTAAAAGGAGTCATTCATCGTCTCACTGTGATATTGGAAGGCGAAAACGTAGAACTTCTAGGGGGGCTAAAAGACAAAAATCATGCGGTTGTAATACTACATCATACATAAATTAGTTGTTTATATAAATTTAAATAAATGTATTTTATTATTTAAAAAATAAAATTTGTAAATAATTTGTAATGTTTCTTCTATTTATGTATATAAGGCCAACAATTAAATTAAAACAATTAAATTCGCCAACTCTCTCTCTAATTTAAAAAATGCCGCAAACTTTAAGATTAACTATATTAAGTATAGTTCTTAGTAGCTTCTGAGAGATGCCAGACTATTTACCGTAAATCGCTCTTCCTATAACCGAATAAGATGAAATTTTCGATTTGTTTGATGGACGTTGAGTTTGATGATGGTATATATATGTAGGTTGAGGGTTTCCTAAAGTGTTTTCAATCCTGATGCAGGCAACATGACCGAAAGAAATCCCATTTTAGAAAACCCAAATATTTTATATTTTTTATACTTGGTTTTGATTGTGCCAATTTGTGCCTTAAGCTAAATATTTGTGCATTTCATACTTTAAGAAATACGAAGGGTTTTCTGTCGTGATTATTAATTCCGATATATTTCCTTTACGTAATTAATGGACACGTTTTTCAATATAGTTTGATTGTGTCACATTGTACATAACTACACACTCTATTATGTGTATAGAATAGGCCAGAATCGACCAACTGTAAACGCAATATATCCCAATATTAATATTCTATGATCAGGTCATATAAACAATTTTCCGATAGCCCAACTTTTACGAAAACAAATACTATAACAAATCTAACACATTTTAGGTGTTTTTAGGCCATAGAGTATCCAGAATATATCAAATTTACGGTTTTCTGGAATAGTTGTATGTTTGATATCCGGAAAGCACAACTTTTGACAAGGAACTAATTGAAATAAACTATAATACACATTTTGGAAATAATTTAGTTTCGTATCTAGGAGCATCTTTTGGAAAATTGACGATGTATAAACGCTACAGTTTTGTTGCGTGATTTTATCAGATGTCAATTTAGAGGTTGTCCCGATCGTGTATAGACTAATATTGTATTTAGATAAATTGTTCGATATAAATCATTTGCCATTTCCAGATGATACCCGCAATACATACCGTCAACCATCAAACCAAGCGAAAATACACCCATAGAAAGTCAGTCGAGAAGGCTTATCTGAAAATTCAACATTGTCCTATACAAACAAATTACCTAGTTTATGTAATTTGGATTTGCTCATTAAATCCGGGTATTCTCAGTTCTGAATATTTTGGACACGATCATATTGGTTATAGAGAGGAGCGCTCTGCTGGACCAGTTTATTTATTCCATGTAATATAACATCAGAAATTTTTAAAGTTTCGAAATAACTGAGTGACACAATCCATTTGTCGTAAATCATATTAAATGCACACTTATATATGGGTATTGTATTTGGTTCAACTGAATAATTTCCAATCTGGCTACATTTACCAATTCAAACATAACTTCAAGAAATCAATCAGAAAGTGTGCTTACAAGCGAGCGATGAATTGAATTGCGAACGAAATTAACGCAAATGTCAACAGATTTTATGAGTCCAAATTACAAGGCTTATTTAAAGTACATATTTATAGTTTAATAAAAAATTTTACAAAAATTAAATTTAAAAAACACTTTTTGAAAATTTATACTAATATTTTATTACATATAATTATTTATAAATAAAACTAAATAAATAAATAACATGTTAAAATGCGAGCTTTCTTATTGTGACAAAAAATTTCTAATTATTTTAGAAGACCGGTTTCGGAATCGAACATTCCATTGTCAATTCTATACAAACATTTCAGCGCACATAATAATGGAACAATTCCAGTGTTATAATATACATATTTATACTCAACCAGTTGATGACCGACTCGTAATTTGAACTTAACTGGCTGACATTAAAGAAAAAATCAATGTAAATTCAAAATTAAGTGATACAATGGGTGCATCCAGCATGCTGTGAGATGCACTTTTTAGATATTCTCAGATGTAGAATAAGCTCTCTCTACATTTTTAGTAAGATATTTTCCCTTCAGCACAGATAAGTCAGATCTACCTTTTTAGTGTGATATCATCGGGTTGGATACACCCAATCCGTCTATAGAACATGTCGCCCTGTCAAGAGTTGGTATACTTTAAACGCTTGCATTGCCATCTTTTGGAAAAAGATTGTTTGGAACTTTGTCAAATCTTATCACTACAAATAACTTATAATCAAATAACTTATAATACTATAAGGGAAATGACTGCAGATTTGCGTATCAAGATATCGCAGTTTATCGCAGTTCAGTTATGTTAACTAGATGGTACCACTGGTAAATAAATGCAATGTTACCATTTTTTTTTAACGAAACTTTGAAAAAGAATGTAAATAAATCTAAAAAAAAATTAAATAAACAAACCCAAATTAACAACACCAACATAACAGGTAACGTAAAACTCCTCGTTAAAAAACGTTTGGTGCGCCACCTGTTGAGGATAACTTTATTAATTTGTGTCGATAACATGAAGTCACGCAAGTTTACTATGGAAATCTGCAGTCATTTACATTATAGTATTATAAGTTATTTGATCAGAAAGAAACAAACAAAATTATGGTAGTGGTTTTTTACGGCCACCTCTTGATTTAAGAAGACTCCTTTAATTACTTGATTCAAAATCAATAACAAGGTAGCGTCACTTTCTTCATAAACGTTATAAATAGTTACAACCGGCCCATTGATATTTGTATTATGGTAAAGCGAAATGCTAAACGTTGGAATTGGTGAATAATTAGCAAACTTTATTTCCACTGTATTTTGCATACGTATGATCTCAAGTAAAACATGCAAAAATAGTTTCCTATAAACAAAACTGATTTGGATTACAACCGAAATATACTATTCCACGGCAGTGTGGGTCGATTATACCGCTATACAAAACTATATGCAAAAATTGAAAATAGATGACTACATTTCGAAGCTGCACTAACCCGTTAACCCGGTTGAGAATAGACAAAATATTAATTATAACTGTCCATATAATAGTATAAACAGCAATCAACACAATGATAATAAACAAAAATATTAAAATACATCGACACTAAATTTAAGTTGACCTTTTCAAGCACTCACATAGTAAACCACACGAAAAATAATTTATTTTAAAAATAAAAATAAAACTTTCAGTTTTAGTTTTTGATTTTATAGCTTTATTCTTCCTTATTGTGACAATATTTAATTTTGATTTCGAGTTGCGTCTTCCTCAGTACCTTTTTAAAAACTATTCTACTAGAAAAAGCAAAGATTACACAAAAAACATAAAAATGAATAATATTTTTATTTAAACTCAAAAATAATTTGCATCGATGCGACAGAATTTCTCGTGTGTTTTAGCTTGTGAGAGCTGGGCAAGGTCGACTAAATCGAAATTTTATTTATCTATTAAATTTAATTTACTATAACATCGAAAATAATTAAAATAAAAATTCTCGACACCAAATATTAATCGACCTTTTCATGCACTCATATAAACACACACGAAAAACGGTCTTACATCAGAGCTAGACAATTTTTCCTGTGTTTTACTATGTGAGTGCTGGGGAAAGTAGACTACATTTTGTACCACATCGAGTTTTAATTTATTTATATAAATTTCCATTTACAATAATTTATGAAGTCTAATATTTGATTGATATCGATAAAAACAGAGATAAACATAGGTTATATTCGAATGCTGAGAGAAGCCCATATAAAAAGTTTTCGGGGGAGGAGGTATGATTTGTAGTTATGCTACGGCCTTCTTATCTAAATTTAAGTTCCAAGCCTAATCATCAATTTTTAGTGCAAGAACATTAACAGATTACCAATAATTTTAATTCATCGAAGACTAATTTTAAAAAAAAAATTAATTTCATTATTTTTAACAGCTTCAATGGTTTAACGAGCTTTTTTTTTAAATTTTAAATCATAAATGTAATTTACAAAATCGATTTCTTTAATACTAATAATACAAATAAAATATAGAAATCTATGAATTAATTATTTGTTAAATTGGATTTTTTCTAGAATTAAAATACACAAATAAAATCGATGTTTTTTAGAAAATTTAATTTGAACTTGAATTATTAGCGAAGCATGAATTTTATTTGTACATATTTCACTTACATTATGAAATTAATAATTATTATATTTAATATATGTACATATATAACCTTTAAGATTGTATTTGTTCTTTTATTGTATATTCGTTTAAAAATTAATTTCATTAATTGTTTAATCCTTGAGATTTCCCTTAGATTTAATTTCGTGCTATATATATAAAAAATAAATACAATTATTACACTTTAAAATTAAATTGTTCACTTCCCAGAAGAACCATCTATCTATATAGTTTCACATCGAATTATGGTGATTAACATCTATGCCATCGTCGTACGTAATAAATATTCAAAGCACAGCACACCTGCATATTATTCGCACTCCATCAAGTTCACTTCACATTGAAGTGTTATCAATATAAATTGAAGTAAAGGTGTTGAACATTTTCAGTTAGCTAAACTTAGTGAACATTATTTTAGCATGACAATAAAAAAATGCTCGCCAAACTTAATGAATTATTCATAATCGCTGCAATACACTGTACATATATATTTACATTAACTAAATGTGCATATAAATAAATCCCCGCTTTCGCTATTGTTATCTATAGGGATCATGGGAATTTGAGGTGTCAGTCAGCATATAAACCATATGTAAGCCTTAATTTATACTTATTTATTCAATTCTATTATAGATATCTAGTTTTAACTGATTTCGTGCTTTAATTATACATAAAGAGACCTTAGTTAAAACTAGAATTTCCTAGTTAATTCGGGTTTTGCACATATGTTATGTATAATGTACATTTATGTATACTATATGTAATCTTACAAAATTAATTTTATTAAAATGCAAAAAATAAAATCAATGCCAAGAGAAACTAAATTATTTAATTGTTGATTTGTCGTTTCTGTGTACGCGCGCGCAATCTAGTTATAAATATAATATCATGCCGTGTGTAGCAGCATTGCAGCATATAGTATTGGAAGTGTGCAGCAAAATTAAAAGTTTTAGTTGCAATTTAAATACTACATTGACCTCAAAAGAAATAAAATAAAATATAAAATATCCATGGATATTGTATATCGTGTTGTAGTTAGTTAATTTATAGACCGACAGCATCATCTAATTAATTTTTTATTTTTTATTTTAGTATTGTAGTTAGTAATGAACTTGTTGTTAATCATTATGCTTATGCCATATAGGTGATATAGCTGGGTATTGCATAAACACATTGATTTTACGTGCGATTACTTTATAGACTATGATATTGTGTAATATAAATAGATATATACTTGCACTATATGGAGAATGCATTTCAACGAATTATATAATAGATCGGAAAAAATCATTTAGGTACGCCCCCGTAAATAAAGAATTATCTTCTTCAACTATCAACATAGAGCTTAACCGATGATGTTAAATTAATAAGATTTATCAAATCTTATTAATTTAACATCAAAAAGAAAACAGAATATTGAAACAAATTTTAAAAAACATTAATTGAGTTATCACATATTTACGGTTGTAAAAGTAGAGAAAGCGCCTCTCGTGAGAAAAATTAAAACAAAATATACATTCATAATGACTTTTGTGAGTTATGTGATATTGACTATTATGAAAATAATAAATAATTATACATAATTAGACTTAAATTTTAATATAAAACAAGAACTTTGTTAAAATTTATCACTGATATGTTTATTTTGTGTTCTAAAAATAAATCGTAAACGTCAAACTGCATACATATTTGTGTCAAAATTTTTCCGCTACGTGGAATCCGTGATGCTCCATTATACACAATTCTATCATTGCAAAAATTATTAAAAATCCCTTGCATGCATTCAATATTTTAGTAAATTATTAAACCTGTCTTAACAGATACAGTGGGATAGTCGGTCATGACGTCGTGTCTTTCTCATTCTATTCAGGATTGCTTCACAAATGTTCCGCCCGCAATACATTTTCGTGAAACAAGCTTGCATATGCAAAAAACTAAAGTTTTGTTTGGTATTTTGGCCTGCGGTACAGATGTAATGTAGTACATTTTTGTGAAGCAAGCCTGAACAACACAAATCATCCTTGTATCAGAGAACAACGTATCCACAAGTATCAGAGAACAACGTTCGTGACAAAATATTGCACACATTTTCACATTTTGTTAATATTGTCATTGTTATCAGTATTTTAACGTCGTCTAACACCGCCTTGACTTGGTCTCTTAAATTTTAGATATGCAGGCACTCAACCGAAACATTAAACCGCAATTAACCGAAATATTTTCTGAATTTTAAACAGAATTGTAACCGATTCAATTAAAACTAGATAAAGCCGAAATCATAAATCAAGTACTTCTTATGAGCTTTTATTAACAAAATTCATTACATTCAACTTAATTCATTTGGATTGTTAGTGAGGTTTTGAGATTGGTTTGTACCTCGAAAAATTGTAAACAGCTGGTTTTCCGGTTGAACAAAAAATTGTGTTGATAAAAAATGTATTTTCCTCAGATCGTACAAAACATTAAACTTTAAATAATAGTTTGTTAATTTGTGTATCATTTAATAATTATATGTACATTTCCATTTTATTCATTTTGTCTAGTTTTATTCAACTATGTATAACTTAAACTTTAAACGACTTTATTTATTTAAAGTATACATTTCGGCGAGCAGCCCTATATACAAATTTATTTTTAAATACCACCCAACACATTTCGGGACAACCCTATCGAATTTTTAATTACCACTAAAAATTTACGATGCAGCTGTCAAATTTAATTTTCATAAATAAATCAGCTGTGCGTTTCACACAAATACAAAACAAAACGGTTATTCGTTCGTAATCTAAATACCAATAATTATGGAATCCGATTTATTTAAAACATGTCGTTCATGTTTAAGATCATTTCCAAAACTACGCAATCTCTTCGAAGAATTCACAGAGAACGGTCTGAAACTATCCAGTTGCTATGAAGTTTGTGCTAACCTCGATTTAAGTGAAGAAGATGAACTTCCAAAAATGATTTGCATTATGTGTGAATCCAATTTGATGGCCGCCTTTTATTTCCGGAAACAATGTGTTGAAGCGGTTAAATTGTATTTGGTAAATAGTAGTAAAGCGGTAGTAAGAAAATATACGCCGCCGCCGCCACCACCAAAAGAAACTCCCTTGATTATCAAGCAAGAATTACACGAACAGTGCGAGCCTGATCCAGAAGAAGTGCTAGAGACCAATATTAAATCAATGGCTGTGGATAAAATCGAGCAACAAGAATGTGTCAAACCTGAACTATTCCAAGACACTTCAAATTTTGATCCAGTTGAAGAAATTCCCGCAGAATCAACGCACGAAATTTTACAACATACCATACCTATCGTAAAGGAATCACGTTACTTTCAATGCCCAAAGTGTCAAAAGGCATTCATTTCTGACCGCCACTTAGAAATTCATCTTAAATCTCATAAAAGAGATCCGTATGTGTGTGAAATATGCAACCGAAAATGTCCCAGTAAATCGGTACTGAAAATTCATCAGAAGAAGCATCGAGCACCAGCAGCGGATGAAAAAGTAGAGGTTCAAAATAAGTCAATGAAAGAGATGTTTGTAGTAGAGTATTTATATGGTTTTAAGCCAGAATAAATTTTAGTAACTAAACACCCAGTTTTTAATTTTATCATATATTTTCCTCAGGAATTTCGTTAACCAATTAATAATCGCAAAGTTGAGTTATAATTATCGCAATTCAACTATGTACAACCAATATTTTAAATGAAAACAATTTCCACAAATATTGGAAGAGATTTTATACGCTGTCTTATACAGAATCCATATGAAAATGTATTCTTCCACATTAAATATTAAGTTCATTGAATAAAAAAGTGCATAAAAACAGTGCTTCGTAAATCGAAGAAAAATTAAAAAAAAAATTTTTGTTGGATTAAAAAGTTTTATTAGATAATTAAAGCAGTATAATAAATTTATCAATTGTATCAAGTGAAAAGAAATGTTTTTGAATTTGAATTTATTGAGTATAAAGTGATTTTTTTCTATTCTACCGGTGATTTTTGTGTGAAGTTCTTAAAATTTTATTAAAAAATGGCTGACGGCGTGGATATTGATTTATATGCGGATGATTTAGAACAAGATTTTGCTCAAGTTAATGTACGTAGATTTAATCGTGTAATAAATAATTATAATATGTACATATTTGTGTTTTGTAAATGGAAATTTTAAAATAATGGTATGATTTTGTGTTTTAATTTTTTGTTAGGATGATTTTGGCGGTGATGGGGTAGATTTGTATGATGATGTAATTGCGGAGCCGGCATCAGATGGGCCTCGTGGTGTCGACGGGCCTGCTGGCGATGCTTCAATCGATCGAAATGATTCAGCCGATACAAACGGAACTTATCATCATGTAGGTAATAATCTGGCACCAGCGCATATTGGAAGACGTCATCAGTTGTATGTAGGCAATTTAACATGGTGGACTACCGATCAAGACATAACGGACGCAGTACGTGATGTTGGCGTTATGGACTTTCAAGAAGTCAAATTTTTTGAAAATCGTTCAAATGGACAATCTAAAGGATTTTGTGTAATATCTTTGGGTTCCGAATCCAGTATGAGAATGGTTTTAGAGAGACTACCCAAAAAAGAATTGCACGGTCAGTTGCCGGTTGTTACATTGCCAACTAAACAAGCACTCAATCAATTTGAAAGCCAACAGAAAACTAGGCCAGTGCCACCAACACAGAATGGTCCAAGACCGCCACCACCGAATATGGGAGGGCCACCTCAGCATCAAGGTCCACCGCCAGGTCATCAACCAAGAATGATGAATCCGAATATGGCTAATCATATGAGACCAATGCATCCTAATATGGGTGGTCAACCACAGCATATGCCTGGTGGACCACAAGGACCAGGGCAGGGCCCACCAAGAATGCAAGGTCCACCTATGCATCAAGGTGGGCCACCACTTCAACAGCAGGGACCGCCAAGATTTCAAAATCAAGGTCAATGGAACGGTCCTCCACGTCCCAATGGGCCGCCAAGGCCTGGAATGCCGCCAGGGCAACCGTCGGGACCACCACAACGGCCACAAATGGTAAAACCTCCAATTTTCACAAGATTTCGAAAACTAAACTGTAATTTACAGTTTCAGGGACCACCAGGTGGTATGCCTAGAGGACCAAGACCAGATTGGAATCGTCCGCCAATGCATCCGCAAGGATTTCCACAAGCACCACCATGTCCACCACAGGCTCCACCACATCTACAAGGCCCACCAAGGGGACCACCACCACCACAAATGGGAGGACCACCTGGTCCAAATCATGGACCACCACAAGGACCGGCACCACATGTAAATCCAGCATTCTTTAATCAAGGAAATTCTCATCCAAATCCTCCAATGGGGCCGCATGGAGGTGGACCACAACAAAATATTTCACCTCATGGACCTCCGCCTCATTTTAATCAGCAAGGTGCACCTCGAGTACCATGGCCCGGAGTACCAGGCAAGCCGAGCGGTCAAAATTTCCCCGAACAGGGACTAACACCTCAATTGAGTGAAGTTGAGTTTGAAGAGATTATGACAAGAAATCGTACAGTAAGCAGTTCAGCAATAGCCAGGTAAAATTTACAACCGAATCTGTGCTTTATTTAAAAGAATTTCATAAAAATAATTCATATATTTTTTATATCATTTAGAGCGGTATCAGACGCGGCAGCTGGAGAATATGCTAGTGCTATTGAAACTCTGGTAACGGCTATTTCCCTTATTAAACAGTCTAAAGTGGCGCATGACGAACGCTGTAAAATCCTAATAAGTTCGTTACAAGATACTCTACACGGCATCGAAAGCAAAAGTTATAGCCGCCGTGAAAGATCTAGATCGAGAGAACGATCACATCGACGACCTAGACGTGAGCGTTCATCGTCAAGGTACAGAGAAAGATCACGAGAACGTGATCGTGAAAGATCAGACAGAGATCGCGAACGTGATAGAGATAGGTAGATATGAACACTTTAAGATTTTAATTAATATCAAATTTTTTCTATTTGTCATTTTATTATCAAAAGTCGTTACTACAGTGAAAATTATCGTGAAAGTGGACGAGATGGAGGTGGTGGTGGTGGAGGCGGTCGGGATCGATCGCGAAGTCGTGAACGAGATCGTGGTGCAGCGGCGGAACATTATCGCGATGAAAGGTAATTCGTATAAAAAAAATGTATAAGAATTGTTATTATTTTCTTTTTTAAAACGCTTTAATGTAGTAGTAGTCGTTCACGTCCCCGAAAATCACCAGAACCAGCAGTTGAACCGCCAGCCGAACCATCCAAACGCGGTTACTATGATGATCGATATCGGTCGTCGGATCGTGAACGAGATCGCGACCGTGATCGTGAACGTCGCGAAGAACATCGATCAAGACATTAAATTGACGGTTTATTATTTTTTTTTAATTACCTAATTAATTAATTTTTAATTTCATTTAATTTTAAGCGTAAAATTTGAAATCATTTTAAGTATAAAGCAGATTCGTGTTTCTTTTTAAATATCCAGTAGTGTTATTATCAGATAATATGGATATTCGATAATTTTGATTTTTATCTGTGGTCTGCTGTTAGATAAAATTAATTTAAAAAAAAATATATATATATATTATATTGTAATTTTAATTGTTAAACATTTGGCGTAAATCATGAACGACTGAACGCTACAGTGTCATATTATGAAGACGACGCGGCAGGCGATGGACGCAACCAATACAGGCAGGCGACCTCTACAGTGGCCAGAAAGAAGATTGTATTTAAAATTAAAAATATAAAAGTAAAAAAAAAAATCGATAAAAAATTTTTATTTGTATTTTATTATTAATATTTGTTTATTATATTTATTTATTTTTTCTAATATGTAAATATTCTTATTTATTTTAATTATTTTATAACAAAAATTTTTTTACATATCCCATTTTTTAACTTGTACACACACATTTTATTTGACTGATCTCCTTAATTTTACACAAATGAAAAATCAGATATGGCTGTGATTTGATTTTAATTATTAAATTTAATAAATAGAAAATTAAATAATAATTCCTATATTACATAAATGGATTTTTTATAAAAATTCATTTATTTTAACTTTAAAATAATGATGTATAGACTTTAAAAAAAATATATACATTATGATCTCTTGTGCTTGATCATAAAAAAAATATTTAATTTTAAATCACGATATTATTTAGTTACAATATATAGAAACAAACAAAATTATAATGTTACTAAATTAATAATTAATTTATTTAGTTTCGTCTACTTATATAGAGTTTTGAGTTTAGACCTTCACAAACTAAATAATTTTTTTTATATTTATGTTTTACAAAACGAGACTGAAATTTTAAACTTAAGTTACAAATTTAATTTTCCATTTTTTAAACATTTATAAAAAAAAACAAATAATTTATAAGAATTATTGTTATAAGATGATGATGTGATGTGACACAAGCATTTATATATTTTTGTACTCTCAACAATTCGTTTAATACTAGTATTTAAAAATGAAGTACATCTTTAAAAAAAAAACAAATAAAAAAGTAATGTTATATAATATTTTTAAATTAACACGCCAAACTATTCGACACTATTATTACCGCTGAAATATAATTAGCACAATTTCGGTTTATGTAAGTATTCTGGATGTGGATGAATTGTTGTCTGGCGGTTATAATAACAATTCGAAAGAGCGTGGGTCGAAAAAATGTCGTCGTTAGCACAAATAATTGATCACGATTCATCGTTGCGATCTTCGAATTTAGAATATCTTACTACGTTGACAATTTAAAATAGCTTTTTTTAGTACATTTAAAACCAACACAAATGTATTGAGACTTGCTTGTTCTCAACATCTCTAGTGTTATCTTATCGTTAACTTGCTAAACGTTGGTGGGCATAAAGTCAACCAAGTTCATAGTTAAAGTGGACCACTTGTACGTTTACACATTTTGTTAAATTCCCATAAATAAATACAATTGTTACGTTTCCAAATGATAGACTAAAATTTTTAATTCTTGATAAACAAATTTATGAATTTCCAAATAAACACTTAACTTTTCACTTTCCAACATCTGAATAATTAAATTCAATTTCTGTTATTTCGTTATATCGTTAATCTTAAAATATTAATATTGCATTTATAAAAAAAGGGCCAATATTGTAAAAAAATTAGGAATCGAATTTTGTCTCAAAATTGCTTGCACTCACTGTTTAAACAATTAGTGTTGCTCGCACTCATTTTATTGAAGACTCATTTACCTCGCCATCGTTATGGTTGCATTTATTTTATTTAATGTTAGTTAATTATTTAGTTGTTATTTGTGTGAAATGAACCCTATTTAAAAATAAACTTATTTTCTGTTTTTTTACATTATTTATCCGGTCAGCACTAAATTAACATTTATGGAAAGCCATTGTTTGGTTTAAATTGCATAGTTCTTAAAGTTATCATAAAATTGACACTTTTTACAGATTGTTAGCATTGTCTAGGACGTTCTTATTTTAGTAAGAAGTTTATTCGAGTTTCAATTTGATCTGAGCTAGCCCTTATCGTTTTGTACGTTGAGGAACAGAAAACAATTTAAGCTCAATCGCACCCATACATGGCAATGAGCCTGATTATAGTACTTTATTCAATTTCAAGCTGTCAATATTGATTAAAGCTGTCAATATTGATTAAACCCTCGTCTAGGCTAGTTCTTACTTATGGTAAAGTCGAAAGAGCTGGTGAAACTCTTAGACATCATGTTCATCGGATCATTATCACCATCGTTTGTTCCAATTGAACGAACTCGTGATACGTGATTTTCAAAATTCCTGCTAGGTGCCTATATTTTAATTAATGCCAACAACGATGGTGAGTCTGTTTGACTTGATCAAAGCTACTGTTGCTACTAATATGTTTGTCGTAAAGAAGCTGGCACCTGTTATATGCAAATAATTCAAGATCTTCATTGTCCAGATGGTATAAATATCCATCGTCCATCGCTTAATAAAATCAAACATGGAATAAGTTAGCTCTAGCGATGTCTTCAATTGAAGACGAAACTCACGCCGAATCGTTAGATCCAAATTATTGTAAAATAAGAATTTCTTCTGGGCCTGGCCAACTGCAATATAGGCGTTATAAATAATAATCGCCAGTTTTATCTCGATAATCAATCACTTTGAAATTCAAAATATCCTTATTTACCTGCAAGGAATTGTGAAATCCAATGTATTTCTTGAAAAGCAATGGGCTTCACTCGAAACTAATAAATGTTCATAGCATATCATTAGATTTTCAAACGTGACGGGTTTTCTAATCCAACTCTTGAGTCGCCGCTCGTATGTAAAATTTTGTAATCGTACTATAGTAGAGTTTACGCCCTTTCCGATTGAGTATTAACTGGCTCATGTTAATTTTGCCAAGTGGGCCCTTCTATATCCAACAATCATAATTCATGAACAATTCAAAATTTCTCGGAGCTCACTATTTATCAGATTCGACGTATCTCATACCTCCAGCTCTAAAGCGAAGCAGACCTTGCTGTAAGACAATACCGAAAATAATGTGTAAAATGTACACACTTAGTAATCTAAGTACACACTAGACAGTCGTAACATGAATTTTTTGTTAATTAGGATATTTTTCTCAAAATTATTTAGTTTTTAATTGCAAATAGTGTAAACATCAGATACTTTTAAATCATCTAACGGCTACGGAGGTGGCAAGATTAACAGTGATATGCAAGAGGGGAAAACGATGGAAAGAGGGATGCATTATGTAACGTTTGGTTATATTTTCGCGAGACGACCTTATGTTTTCGCACAAAATTATGTTTCATTTTGACAGTCCCACATAAATTTTCGTCTATCAACCAATGCAATAGTTTTGATTCGAAATTCCGTTGGGATCGTATAAAATGTCGGGCAATACTTGACTTTATATGGATCATAGGCGAACTCCATATCACAAAAAATGGCCCACTTTTCCAATTAAAATCAGAATTAATACATGTCAACATTTCTGGAATGGTACAGTATCTACATTAACCAAAGTCCAAAAGGGTCAACATGTTTCTTGAATCTCTAACCAAAAATGTCAGAATTGTCATACCCAGTGAATGTTAATAAAAATTAAAAACCAAGAGGTATTGAACTCGCCGAAGCTTAAGTCAGGCATTGTCGATCTTTTAATCGGAGCGAGAAATGGTAAGGATATTCCATTACAATCCTCTGTATTTGGATACATCGTCGTCGGAAAAATATTTTCGAATAAAAAGTCTTCAAACATTTTTACATCTTTATGTTCTTTGAGAATCTGTCTCAGCAAATTGAAAAATTTTGGAAAACAGGAAATGTTGAAAACCCTTAAAAGCTTTCAATCGAAGAAAAGTGAAAATATTTATTCCGAATCAGCCGTTCAAACTAAAAGTGGTAGATACATTGTTTCACTGCCGTTTCGCATAATGCGTTAAGGCAATTTAATTGAAATTAATACATGAAAAATTATTTACCCCATCACACGGATTTGAGAAAATCTAGTTCGACACCTAAAGTTAGAGTTGTGTTTAATGGTTGGGCAAAAACTTTGTCAGGGCTTTCACGTAATGACTGACAATATTCAATTATTACCAGATTCTGAAAACATCGGATTGTGATAACTGGTGATGATAAAGTCAAATTGCACAGGCAATCCAGGTCCTTGTAAATTCTGATTATAAGGATCTGTAAAGAATATGGTGGTGTAATTCTCCGGAAGACCTAATTACTTTGTATTGACTAGCCAAAGATGTGAAAGCCGAGTTTAATATCGAAGTAAAAGTCATCACTGCCCACTTTTACGTCGATGCCGTTCTTACTGGACCGGATACAGAGCCAGATGCTATTTGCCTATGTTTCAACAATACAACTTACTGAGTCTTGCACAAAAATATCAATTCTTGTCTGAAACTGTACAATTATTTTATCAATTAGGATTATGTGTTCCTATCGTTTTCATTGCTAAATCTTTGATGCAAATTTTATGGTCGTCGCATTTCCAATAGGATATTTTGCATTCAGCTTCTCTCTGTGACTATCGGAAAGAGTTACTGGTATTGGTTGAATATCAGGTTGGTTTATATCCAGTGATAAGGAAAGTCTATTTAATCTTTAAAATATTTCGTCTAGAATTTTTTCAGTGGCACTGGAGCAGAAAACGTTGTCATAAACCAAATCGTTTTCTGAATTCATCATAAACAAAAATTTTAACTGAGGATAAGCGAACTAACAGATAATGGTAATTGATTTGTTACACAGTTTTGAAGTCAAGTTACGAGGATTAGAGGATTTTATGAATAATAGGATTTCCAATATTGAATTCCGGTAATGATCTGCTGCTTTTCAGTAGGTAGGTGCCCATAGGCAAAGCTTCTGCTTTAGATATATCTTTGCAATTCGACGCAGATGACAGTGCGGTATATGAACAATCCATCTAGAGGATAATACTCGTTCATATTTAACTGAATCGTTAAATGAGACGTTTACATTAAAAACAACCGGGAATGTTTGCGATTTTCTTATGTAGTGAATGATTGATTAGTAATGGCGCGCATCCATATCTGTATATGTGGATCTAATTTTGCAAGCAACGCAAATCGTTGAAATAATATCACTCCGGATGTATTCTTTATCGGCAATGCGCATTGTATCGATCGTGAGACAACAATAACCGCATAATATATTGCTAAGTAATACAAAAACTAATTTTTGTAAATTGATACGCCATATACAAAAGATTGATTTTAAACATGAAATTATAAACGGTCTGTTGAAACATTAATTTTTATGTATGTATACACATACATAAAAATATGTATATGTCGTACTCACATAACAGTCATATTATATCAAATATTTTTTACGACTTTTAAAACGTAAAAGTGTTATGGTGCAAAGTCTAGAAATCTATTAATATTTTTTTTTTTAGTTTATAACGAAATTATTGTATGTTTGTTATCGCTTATTATGGATAAACGAATTTTAATTGTTTTTCGAATTTTAAAATAAGCTAGCGGTTTTAGATCGTTCGAAATTCTTTGTTTATGTTTTTAAAATAAAAATGCTTGCTCTTAAAATAACATAATAAAGCATCCATTGTTCAATGAAGAACAATTATGACTACAAATTAATTTTCCCGTCAAACATTTCTTAAATGAAAATTAAATCTCGGATCAAGAATTTAGTAATAAAATTAAAGTGTTAAAAGGAACATATTGTTGAACAATGCATGTATTCATATACGAGTACATACATATATGTATGTAAAACTAAACTGAGGAGATCGCATAAAAACTGTATAATCATTAAATTTTTATTTTGACCGGCTTGATTCGCCATGCAATACAATTTTTCAAAATTCATCTTTAGTCAAAACCCATTATCTTATGAAATGACTATATGCGTCCTTAAGTATTTATAACATGATGCAAATAATACATAAAAATAAAAAGATTACTAAGGCGAGCAACCAATAAGTTCGTTCAATATTTTTTTTACCAAACCTGTATTTGCCAAGTGAATAGTGGTTATAGCATAATGACTTGTGAAAAGAATTGTTTCGACCTCTATATGAAAATTATGGCTTTTTAAACGAATGTGAACTGATTCTTCCATTTTAAAGTCAATCTAGTTAGCAAAGTCATCCTAATTTAGTGCCAAATTCTTCGCCATCTTTAAGCAATCCAAACCAATTTCTTATGCTGTAATTGTTAATTTCGACGCATTACTTAGCGGACAATGGAAAAGTATGATCTTAATAATAATAATAAACAATGTTTAAAGGCCATAACTGGCCCCTTACTGTGTTAACAATCTGGCACCAACGGTTTCTATCTTATGCATGGTCTTTAAACTGCCCCAGACAACCTGATGAAGCCAAGTCGTTCTCTACACCATGGAGCCATCGTCGCCTGCAATGACCTCTGCGCCTACCATATGGTGGTTCTCCTTTCAGAGATCGCTGTAAAATTCATTCCAGATCAGCACGCAGAATGTGACCGTGCCCGCTGAAATCTCACTTCATGTACAGCTGTCTTAGAGGATACAAAGCACGACAGCCTGCTGCCAGTCACACTTTAATCTCGTGATAAGAGAGCCCAAAGATTTGAACCTTCGCACTCCTCAAACGTGTAGTGGCCACTACTAAAATCTGGTGCGCCATTGTCCCTATAACCAGAGATCATGTATTTTGTTGAGGACTCATTGATCTATAATCTAACAAGCAGATCAAATAATTTGCTTCACTCTGTTGCTATGCCAATCATATGTTATCTGAGTATGCAAACACTTGATGGAACTGGCAATATAAAAAAGGTGAGTTGCGCTGAGATGTTTTTGTTTTACGAAAGATTTACTCCAACATGAGATTAAAGAGCATCTCTCTGCCGAACATTCGAATTAACTAAAAATTTCTCGATAGCCTGTTCTCAACTTTAACACATCATTGAGACTGCATCACTGTTATTCTACACAGTCACCAATTTTGTTGGTATTCCTAAGTATACCAGGGCAGACCACAAACTCTCTCGATTGATCGAGTCGTAGGTCCGCCGGAACTCCAGGAACACCCAACGTACGTTCAGGAAGATATTATCTAGTGATTAATACACGATTTTATAAAAATTCGTTATATTAAGAGAGAAAATAGAAAAATATTTTATATTGATAAGTTGACAGATCAATTTATTGAAGAATTTGTGTCTTCGATGCAAAAATGGTTTAGGAATAGGGTTCAACTAAATATCGTGTATTTTTTACTTCACTCTTTTTAGTTAGATGGCATGAGGTGGAAAAAAGACAATACATATTGTAAATTTCGCTAGCCGAGATTTACACTATTTGAAATTTAATTTTAGACGTCGACATAAATTTTGATTTTTGTTCTAGGCACACCTAAGGTAGATTTGCAGCAATAGTTTCGCCACCAAAAGCTAAATTTATTATTGGTTTCGGGAAACATGCTCAACAACTGCAAGGAATGTGTAACATAAACTAAGAAATGCTTTGGGCCTGCAGTGTAAATTCTTGTTATGTAATAGAGAACTGATAAATAGGACAAAAAATCAAAAAATTTTACCGCAATCTTTTCAAAATTATATGACGGTTCTCATACGAATATAGAAATGCAAACTCTCATTTGTGGTTCCTTAATTCACAGGGATTGATGGATACAGCGACATGTGGAACAGTCTTGATCGATCCATCACCATCGAATAATTACCACCGCTATACATATTCATGCGATGGCGAAATGTGTTATGTAACGTGTAACACAATATGGAATTGATGTGGAATTAATTAATTCCGGCCAACGCATGGGCATAAGGGTAATAATTATTCGTTATTGAGGTCCCTACCATGGTACTTCTATAAGCCCCTATATCTACCAATCGATAAACGGTAAAAATTAGCATGCAAACCAAAATTGGAGAGTCGAAATTTCCCGACAACGATAAAGCGATAATTGGATTGCAACTTTGATAGTTCAGATGCGGCAGTTTCGAATTCTACTCTAATTCTTGTTGGTTTAGTCGTTAAAAGGTGCTGGATGCTGGTATATACACCCCGGTGTAGGGCAACTTCTCTTATAATGTTTTTATTCGATCACCAGTACGTAAATGTGTAGGTAAAGAATATCCAACTGCATATTTTAATGGATAACAAATTAGTTCATCAGTAGCATAAGGTCAAGCGCGAGACCAACACTCAGTAAGTTTTACTCACATGCTGGAACCTTTAACCTAAAAAACTTTTACAACATTGTGTTAGCTTACTGTTCCAGTATTGCTCGTATTTTTTCCAAACTCATCTGTGACATTTTTCTGAGGTACATACATTGTCACTCTTTGTCGACTTTACTAATATTTGAAGCAATTTCATCACATGATTATGAAATATTTTGTTGGTCAGTAATCCGGTAAGCCAATTTGGACGGTCAACTCGGTTAATCGAATAATTCTTTCCCGGTAATGCTGTCCCAAGCTTAAACACTGTTTGGAATTAATTCTATAAATAATCTTTCGACCAGGAATTGTATACCCAACTGCTTTAGCAAAATGTTTGGCCTGCTGGAATCTCGGTTCGTGGATTTTATTCACCGCTCAAAAAACCGCTCAAAAGTCAAGCAAGGTTGGAGTTGATGTAAGTGCTGATTCAGCTCTAATAGGTAACCTCGACTGAGCAGCCTTCACATCGCTCTACTACCACAACGCCTTCAGCATACTCTTTATAAGTCCAAATTATTTCTTTTGGGCGTTCTTGACAACAATTAGACGTTATTATCATTGGCTTACTGAATGTTTTAAGTCTGAGGAATATTTTCCGCGTTCATAAAAAGACAGGCATCGTTTCAGCACCTATCTCAAAGGTGGCGGAGTACTGAACGCAGTCACAATTACAATTCCGAACTAGGTTATTACGTACAAATTTCATTATGTACATACCTTTCGACTCAAATCAGGACCACTACCTCGAGATCTTCAAGTTCATCGATTCTGAGGTGGTGCCAAAAATACGTGATTGGTGATTTTAATCTACCGGGTACTACTTGGTTGTATATCGATGATGTTTTTACGACATATTCTGCCGATGATAATGTCTTAGCTACGATGGATTATAACGTATAACAGTCGAGGGAAATTTCTGAATCTTGCATTCTCAACTGATATGTTCTCACGAAGAATGCGTCATTCCCTCCCGTACTAATAATTTGTTTTTTGATTTTAATAATGTTGACTACGATTCTCTGAATGAACTTTTCTACAATTCGGATTGGAATTCTCTTCAAGTTGGGCAAGATTTGAATGCCATGGTTTCACAAATCAATGAACGTCTCAAGGCAAAATAAAAAAACAAAATAAAAATACTAAAATACTAAAGTATCGAAAGGTATGCTCCGTCGGTGGTTACTAAATCGCGATTTCGAGATCCATGGTATAATATTTATTTAACATGCAACACACATATTGTATAACCTTTCAGAACTGCTCTGGCCGGTTTCCCGTTGACATCTTTTAATCTTATAGAAATAACCGCTGGAATTCACGCAACTATCGTTTACCTCAGAAGAAGTCTTCGATTGTTTATCCAACATTGGCATCAAATAAGGATGATGGTCGTGATGGTTTACCGCCCCTCCTTATTAGAAACTGCGCGAAGAGCTTGAGTGATTACACTATTGTTATCTTCATAATGTAAGCCTTCGAACGCAAATTTTTTCAAATCTGCTTTTTTCAAAAGCAAGATCATCAACTATCGCGGGATTGCTATATACTTTCCACCATTCCAAGGCCCTTTGAATCAATGGTTCATCGATTTTTGTTTTTTCTTACAAAAAAGTATATTTCGCCTGTGCAACATGGTTTTTTTGGGGGAAGGTCGAGTTACCAACTTAGTGTCTTTCTATGTCTTCACAGTACGATTGATTCCAGACCACACCTGGACGTGGTCTCTACCGATTTTTCAAATCCCTTTGATAAAATTCAGATGGGTGGCAATTTGTCAAGTTATACGATTCGCGTTCTTGCTTGTTTCGTAAATGATGTGGAGGACAGTTTGAAATTCATAAGATATCTTCTCTACGCTGATGACATAAAAATTGTTCATCCAGTTGCCGATATATCGGACTGTTTGTTGGACTGTCAGCAAAAATTTACTGTTAAATATAAGGAATTGTAAGACACTTTTATTTTGTAGATTCCGATCTCCATTAATGCATCAGTGTTTCTTGTATGATATATTAATTGGTCGAGTCAAATCTATGACTAATCTTGGAGTGAAGTTCTCCTCGGAGCTAACATTTACTATGCACCTTGACTCTGTTATTTCTAAAGCTTACACTATGCTGGGTTTTATCAAGCGGAATTGTTATGAATTTTCTGATCCATTAACATTAAAATCTTTGTATGTTTCATTTGACGATCTGTCTTGCAATACTCCTGTTTGGTCATTTTCATATCTGTGCCAGAATTGATTCCGTTCAAAAGCAATTTGTTCTGTTTGCCGTCCGATGTATACGATCCGTGATTAATTTACTGGAATTGTCACAACAATCTTTAAATTTCGCGTATTTATTGCTACGAGTTATTTGGTCGCCTAAATTGGTATGCTAAATTTTTCTTTGAATGTCAATACGTCTCTTACTAAACTATGTCGATTTTTACTCAAAATAATTGCATAGTACATCGACCACGCGTTTCTCACGATCGCCAACGATCGGCTGGTGCAGCTTCAAGGCACTCTTTGTATTCGAACGATACTACATATTTCATTTCATACAAACATAAAAATTGAGTATTCTAATTTCGTTGTATGTAGAATTCCGCATGAATGCATCTTTTCCATGACACAAGACACCTTTATGTTTTCTATCTAAATTGGTTTAGTGCAGTTGATGACGTTCACATATTCGACAATACTCACCATTGTACTTCATAATATACGTCATGTACAGACGCATTTAAATTTATAAACTTACCTTTGTATTTGTACCTGCATAGTTCAAATTCCAAGAATTCGTAAGTAAACAAACTAAACCAAGTTTTTTTTTTATAATTATAATTGTTTATATATTTTATTTAAACCCAAATATTAGTGATACACAAATATAAAATAATTGTTCGAGAACATACATAAAACTTACTTAACTGCTAACTTAAACTAGATGAACTAGAAAGGCCCCGTTTCACTGAGTTTTAAGCCAAGTGTTGATTTAGTTAATTTTAACTTCCACTCCCAGCTTAAACTTTTATACTGTTAAACTGAACCCTATTAAATATTTTACAACATTTTATTAATTAACTAGGCCAGTGTTGGTGTGAGTTGCGAGTACGAGTGATATAGTCTATTTACGATTTGCGGCTGACTATTGAGAGATTAAAAATTCGCTGTCAATTATTGTTATAGGAAAGTTACTCATAACACACGTTTAAAATTTAAATCGACTTCCAATTGTTTATCAAAAGGTAAATGATATAATAATGGATCGTATTTAAGGCGACCTAGACTACTTATATTATGGACTTAAATATAATTTAGATTATAAATTTACATATACATACTACATCTTATCGATATAAGTGGAGGAGAATCGTAACAGAACAAACAATTCATCAAATAATTACTGGATTATGCAATCATAATGGGTCATGTAATAATCGTGCAACCACGCGCAACCACGCTATGCAATATTTTCCAGTTGTTTATAGTTTGATACCTAACATCAATTCTATAGAAAAAAACATTATTTGATTTCGCTCGCGCAACTTAATGGTATTCACTTCGTTTTACATTTGAAGTTTGACTTGTTTCGCGGCTTGCATACGGTTTTGTACAAAACTAAAAATACTCTCTATGGTCTATGCAAGCCGTATATCGTAAATTGTAATTTTCAAATAGTTTCAAACAATGGCACGTCTACGCTATATTTTCCAGGATCATTCATAATATTCTTTCATTGAAAATAGATTTGTTAAGTATAAAACTATATATGTATGTATAATTATGTGGTTGCATTATGATTGCAAGCGCCATTATGGTTGCATATCCCAATAGTATTTGTTGATGACATTTTTTGTTCTGTTTTAGTTCTTTTCTACTCAAAGATTATTTAAATTAGTATAAATGTCAAACTATTAAAAAAATAAGCAAAACCATAAACTAATAATTGTTTAATAAACTAAATTCTTAAAGTTATTTATTAAAAAAAATACATTTACTTATATATAATTTACATCTAGGGCTCTCGATTTAAGGTACAGTTCCGTTTCATGAAACTCACGTACGTAAATCGAAATTTGTTGTTACTCAGTATTACTTTTAATTTAATTCATGCCTGATTCTCTCAACTCGATTACACTGGGAAAAAATTCCATTGGACAATTTGCTATTCTGTATCTCATTCCGTTGAAAAAATTCTAACACAACGGAATTTTAACTCCGAAGATAATTTTGTTGGAATTTTGGTATTCTGTAACTCGATTCCATTGGAATTTTTGATTTTTTTTTGTAGAAAAAAGGTTATTGAAGTCAATATGGTATGCTTTAACAATATGTATAGTATTTCAAGTTATTCAGTTCAATCGAAACATTTTCCAATACAATTAAAACCATTTGCAAACCAAATGAAATTTTAGTTTTTATCCAAATCAAACGAAATATTTTCAAATTCAAATGAAACTTTTATTCAAATAACTTCAACTTTTACCAAATCAATGGAAACCTTTATGGTAAATAGCCAGATTTTTACCCTTTGTGTGATTTTACCTAAGTGATCTGTTACCTTACTAACTCTAGCCTTAATGATATATAGCTGGTGTAAATTTGGGTGCTAGTTTTGCAGAATTATATGGTAACCCTCCGAAAGTCTACTGACTAATGCACCAACTCCATATATGAGAAGATTTTTTTTCCACTTCAGTAATCGACGTATTTCATAATCTATAGCGTGTCCAATGTAATGGTGACCAAAAACTAAGTATCGCAGACTAGTATACTGCTAATATACGTTAGAATCCAAGATAGAGGATCCTGATAGTCTTCTAATCATTGAACAGTTTCCGTCTAATGTCAAATTGGGTTTGAGCGGTACGAATCTCTTAAGTCATAATATTGATACTCAAGATGATAAACCTATCAAACAACGGTATTACGCCAACATCTGTACACCGAACTTGGGATAATAGAGGAATTAAATGGCTCTTGGTCATCTCTAAATACTATATGGTATCTACATTTTTGATGAAACCGCAAGCTGTAAATAAGGAAGCCCTACACATTAGAATATACTTTTTAATATGTTTTATTTTCAATTGATTTTGAAAATATTTCATTTAATTGGATAAAGGTTATAGTTTCAAATGGTTTGAGTTGTATTGGAAAATATTAGCAAATATATGGAAAAATGTGACAATAAACATCTAAATAATTTATTGTTTTTTGAATAAAAATAACGAGATGTCATTTTTTCTTCCTATTAGATAGTAATCAGTGGTATTCTCGTATTTAACTCCGAAATAATAATCTGGCAGTACTACAAAAATAATTATAACAGAAATTTCCAGTCTAGCAAATTAAATTCGAATGCAATTTTTTTTCCAGTGGAAATTTGCTTACAGAGTTACGGACATGATTTATTAAGAAAAAAACAAAATAAAAATACTAAAACTACTTATTAAAACTAACATGGCATGACGTCGTTGTACAAATCAATCAACTTAAAATAGTTATCTTTGATTACCTTGCTGCGGTCTCTCTGACGATGACATTCATATGGTCTCTTATGCCCATTTCATCGAGGCTCCTGTAATGATTATCTAAACGGGTTTTCGACATGGACGATTCAACCAGTTAGGGAATGTAGTAGAATAAACTATGATGTTATCTATCAGGGAATGAGTATTAAAGCCACCTCATTAAATCAGGACATCGTAACAATAACATATACACTGTGAATGAAGGTGAAGTTATTTTTGCTTTATCAAAAAAATAATGGAGACTATCGTGGGTTGACCGCACAAACCATACGTGACCGCACACCCTACATACAGGATTTCACTACGAATTTGTTTAGCACCTAAATCTTTTCATAGATAGATAGTTTCTCTTCCCATACCTCGATGATTTACTTATCGCTTCCAAAAATATGGCCGAACATCAACAGCATCTAGGAATCTTCATCGAAAGATTGCGTTGATACGGATTAGCGATTAGGCCAAATATGAGCCAAAAGTGAAATTATGTTCCTGAGGCACCTGATTACACCACAGGGAAAGTACTCTTTACCGGAGAAGGTAGGAGCAATTACAAAAATTGTAAAGCCAGCAATAGCAAAGGATCTAAAAAATGTCCTTACCAATATTTACCACAAATTCCTGCCTAACGCAGCCGGAAATCAGCGACAACTCCAATCAATGATCAACGGAAGCAAAAAGAATGACAAGTCACCAACAAATGGTCAACAGAAACCGATATAAAGTGAACTAGTTAAAGCAGCGTATCTGGCATTTCCGGATCATAATGCACATCTAGCACTTTCCGTCGATGCATCTGATTATGCACTAGGGGATGCTCTGCACCAGGAAGTAAACGGAGTTTCTCAGCCATTGGGATTCTTTTCGAAAAAAAATTTACAAGTGCACAAAGCAACTACAGCACGTATGACAGGGTGTTGTTAGCCGCATATCTCGACGTTAAGCACTTCCGATATATGCTAGAGGCCCGAGCATTTACTTTATTCACCGATCATATGCCGTTGCCATTTGCATTCAAGCAAAAGATGGAAAAGGCTTCACCTCGTCAAATGCGCCACCTTGACTTCATCGGTTAGTTCACCACTGACATAAAGCGTCAGTAGGAATGACAAGGTATTCGCTGATTTATTATCACGAATTCATCAAATCGATCAATTCGACTATGATCAGCTGGCCAACGATTAACAACAAAGATATTCTGTGACACTTCAACAAATTGAGACAAATTGTCACTCGGTTGACACACGAAATGGCGCATCCAGGCGTGCGTGCTACCACAAAAATGCTCAACTAAGGTCTAACGTCACATCCGTACACCATTGGAAAGTATCAGAACGCCAGATAATCGATTCTCGCGTATAAGCGTCGATTTAATTGGACCACTTCCGCTGCCAAGGTAACTGCTATTGCTTAACAATAATCGACAGGTTTACACGATGGCCTGAAATCAATCCGCTTCCTGACATGATGGCAGAAACCGTCTCGAAGGCGCTACTACCGCCCTGGATATCACGATACGGCACTCCTATAGCATCATAACAACTGATCAGGGTCGTCAATTCGAGTCGTTCATGATGCGTCCATTATGCCAAATGCAGAACATCCCCGTATCATACACAATCCAATGGATCGATAGAGCGGTTTCATCGAACTCTAAAGGCTGCAATTCTAAGTAGATACCAAAGCATCGCCTGCCGAGCTAGTTTACGGCACCACGCTCAGGTTACCGGATGAGTTTTTTATTTCGTCGACCAGTAAAGAGACGCCATACGAAGTGTTGCAAAAACTCCATCATAATTTTGAAAATTTAAAACCAACCGTTACGTCATTTCATTCGAAGACCGTTTATTAGCCAGAAGCTGGAGTATTGCACTCATGTCTTCGTACGCGGTGACAGTGTGAGACTATCGCTCACGCCACGATACAATGGACCATATGAGATCATTAAACAACAGTACAAATGTTATAAACTACGCGTGCAACGAAGAGAGAGTCTCATTTCAACCGACCGCCTAAAACCGGCGTTTACCGCAAATGAAGAGGGTCGACATCCACACCGAACCAACATCGTCGCCAATATCATATGGCTCACGTTCACCAGAAGCAAACAAGTCATATGAAAACTATTTTTTATGCAATTTTTTGTTTTAGATTTAATATAACTTATAAATTAGGTCAAAAGACACTTTTCGATGTACCGGAGTACAAATAGTAATATGATTTCGTTCATTTTAAGAAAAAAAATTGTTCCATTTCCCAACTTTTCTTTCATGAATTTCAACTTATCTCAGTAAGGATTTTCAGTTTTTGTAGAGGGGAAATTCATAGAAAATAAATATTTTTGCTTATTGATGCCCCTTATTGCCTCATATGAAACTGCGTCTGTTTCATATCCAAACTAGTTCAAAATGAGCGAGCAAACAAAAATCGCTTGGTGTGAGTTACAGAGCCAACTGAAATTGATACGAAAATATTTGATATGGAATTGGAACACGCGCTAAAATGTTTCAAGAAGAGTAAAAAAATACATTACAATTTATACATACATGCAAACCGGAGAAAATATAGTCAACATGAATTTCTGTAATTATAAAGTTTAGTAATTTAGTAATACATTATTAGTCGAAGATATATATGATAGAGAGCAATTTTTGAGTAACACATAAATTAAATTGTGCCCTTTATGTCTTCGCCTAAAAATGTATAACTAAATTACTAAACTTTATAATTATACAGAAATTCAAGTTGACCATATTTTCTCTGGTTTATATGTATGTGTAAATTGTAATGTACTTTTTACTCTTCTTGAAAATTTTAGTGCATTTCCCAATTACATACCAAATATTTTCGTATAAATTCCAGTCATCTGTGGCACTCACACCAGCAATTTGCTCCCTCATTTCGAATTAGTTTGGATGTGAAACAGACGCAGTTTACTATGAGGCAATAAGGGACATCAATAAAAAAAAGATTATTTTCTCTGATTTTCTCCTCTATACAAAAACTGAAAATCCTGACCGAGAAAAGTTGAGATTCATGAAAAAAAAGTTTGGAAATGGAATAATTTTGTTTCTTAATGAACGTGTTAATATTTATACTCAGGTATACATCAAAAAGTGTCGTTGGTCCTAATTTATAAGTTATATTAAAGCTAAGACCAACAAATGGATAAAAAAGTTAGTTTTCATATAACGCTGTTTTTCTGTTTTGCTCAGCCTATCCAAATCTATTTTATGTTATGTATAAATAGGTGTTCGATGAGGCCCGACCATCTCCAGTAGATCCTGCTTAAAGTTTGATCGAAACACACCAATCAAATCAAATCAGAAACTCGTCCTCGTACAAACTAAACGAGTGCGGTAGCTTAAATCGATTTCCAATTTATTTTCATACAGTAAAGCAATATAGGGGAAAAAAACGAACAGGACAACAATAATACTATTAGAACGAAGTTTAAAACGAGTACACGTAATTAAATCCAAAATTAAAAATTAAATGTTATACTTAAGTATACCATTTCACGTTTAATTCGAGTTTTAATCAAGTGCACAATTGGGTAGTTATACAATTTGTTCTAATAGTATTATTGGTGTCGTATTATTTTTCGGTTTTTAGCTTAACCACTTGAAAATGAATTAGAAACTTATTTAAGACTTTCATGAAATCGTCGAGAAGAATATGAGAATGATTGTGGGTAAAATAGTTTAAGGGCGCGAGTTATAAAATCATATGATAGGGATTCGTAAGATTCCCTAGTTAAGATACTATATATAGTTAAGATAGTATATAGTTGGTATATTTTTGTTGGCATTATCGTGGATTATCTAGCAATATAAATAATTGAAGACAACATTATTTGTTTCCAAACATTAATTTTACAAAACAGTTTTCAAAATAATCAAAAGTTGATTTTAAATGCACTAATATTTTTGGAAATATAAATAATATTATTAATTTATATTTAAAATATTATAAAATAAAATAAAAACATCACAATTTAACATAAAACATATGAATTATAAATAAATTAATTAATTAACAATGAAATGAAAAACAACATCACAACTTAAAATGTGGCCTTTGATTAAATTATCATTCAATCCCTCAATAAGCGATATGAATAGAATTAGTATTTGTGATTGTGTTAAGGGACAATATGCCCTAACATGGATAGCAATAATTATATTTATTTAAATTATTTTCACAATATTAAATATATGTCCTACTAGAAATGATCAATTTGTGCTTTTTGTTAATGAAAGTTTGAATGATACTTTTATATTTTCTCGGAGACGCCGATGTTACTAACTATAGTATCTGTCTTTTTAATTAACATTTTCCGTTGTGTACGTGCTAATAATGTGCTGTATTAAATTAATCTCGACTTTTCCCATTTTTCATCGTGGTTTGTTTTAGCATTTCCAAAATAAAATTTGTGCTGATTTACGATGGTATGCGATTGTGAAATAAAATTTACAAAATTTTATTTTTCCTAAATGTTTATTACAAACAAAAATTATATCAAATGTGCACTAATAAAAATTAAGTCGTTTTTTACTTAACAACTATTGATATTAAGGCTCTACTTTACTAAATTTGCGAAAACCTGTGTATCGTACAAATCGCTTTAGGGCCACATAAACTTTGGTATTGACTTTTAATAGCAAAGTTAAATATATTTGGAAGCGAATCTCAATATTTTAATCTGTAAAAGTATTATATATGGGTACGTTCAGCGATCAATACACGATTTTATAAAAAATCATTCTAATAAGCGAGAAAATTGCAAATTTAATTGAAAATCGATAAGGTGACAATTTATTGAAAAAAATGTGTCTTCGATGTAAAAATGGTTTAGGATTCAACTAAACATCGTATATTTTTTAGTTCACCCTTTTTTAATTAGATGTCATAAGTGGCAAAAAACAATTTTTTCATGGAATATTTTGTAATTTTCGATAGCGGAGATTCACACTATTTGCAATTTTAGACGCATTTTTTGGCATTTAAATATCAATTTTGATTTTTGTTCTAGGGAAAGTAGAGCCTGTACGTGTACGTATCCTATAAAAAATGAAAATATTCCGTAACTTTGGGCTTTTATTAATTTAGCGCCCACACCATTCCATCCAATAAAAAATGTATAAAACATAAATCCAACGGATATCAAACAAATATTTCACTGTACATTGTCTAGCACTTATGCAAGATAATTTTTCGTGTATTTTACCATGTGAACGCTTAAAAATGTTGACTAAATTTTGGTATCGAGTATATTTTTATATTTTATTATTATCTGGCTGTAGAAAAAAGCTTTAGATATGGATGAAAAATACACTTTTTCAGCCATAAATGTAATTGCTTTTAAATTTTGTTGATTAATGAGTTAACCATTTGGCTAAGACAATCTGAAGAGGCCAAGTCGTTTTCTACATCGTGGAGCCATCCTCGCCTGCAACGACCTCTTCGCCTACCATATGGTGGCTCTTCTTTCAGAGATCGCTGCACAATTCGTTCCAGATCAGCACGCAGAACGTGACCGAGCCAGCGTACTCGCCGCGATCTTATTTCATGTACAATATTGTTCTGGAGTCCAAGTTGATTAATATGAAATATTTATATATTGAACAGCGCCTAGTTTTAATTTCACCAAAATAATTGTTCTACAAATTAGAAAATCGATAAATATAAATTGTACCTTTATCATAATGTATATTAAATACAGCTCTTTGATTGTAAATGTCATCATTTCAGTTATTTGGGGCGAAGGAAAAGGTCATCTAAAGTTCTCTAACTCGAGTTGTAATTTTTGGAGTTGATGATAAATAGTGGGAATGTAGTGATTGGTCAAAATAAAATCTACGAAGAAATTTTGATATAATTCATTTTTGGACTTACAATGGCCAAAACAAGTCTTAGCTGAATTTTGATTTATTGATTGGTACCAACATTTCTTATCCATGACGTCCAACCGAGTCGACGTTAATATTACTAAAATAAAAATTAAATAGTTTTATTTTTATTATTTTCGCTCCTCGTGCGTATTCAGTTACCATGCTTTCAACCATATTCAACAGGGTGTATGGAAAATCACTACAATTAGCAATATGAGAGAAAACTAAAACAAAATAATAAAAACTATTCATATGACAGAAATATTAATATTGATAAACAAAATTTTGACATTTCGCAGTACTCAGCATAGCTTCAGCATAAGTTGTATTATTAGAAATGTCATGGAAAAAATGTGGAATGTACCAATTTATATTTAAGACTGTGTCCGAAACATTTATTAGTACAGAATTTTGACATTATATTATTCCCCTACATTCACAATTTTTTATTATGCCGTCCGAAATGTATAATAAATCTCCCCACCTCAAATGCCTTTTCCCCACGTTATATGTTTTTTTTGAAACGTCAAATAGAAAATTGCGTTTGTGGTTGCATGATGTGTGTTCCACAATATATGTATTATTGTGTTACCGCAAACGATAATACCACGATAGATTGGTTAAATCTGGAAGAACCGGAACCAGAAATTCATCTACACCTAAACGAGTTATTGAAGAAAATGGCTGTTCCTTTTGGCAGAGAATGGGATAGTTTATGAAAAGTTAAATAACAAAATTGGATTTAAGTTTAAATTCGGACTTTTAATTATTTTTATTTATCTTTTCATTTTACATTAATTCAGTGTGTGTCGTGTGTGTCATTCATGTGTGTGCATATAAATTATATCAAAAATTATGATAGCGATAGACTATAATAATTTGAGTGTATGAGGTTTTTGCACATAAATGTCAAAATTCGGTACTAAAAAATATTTATTAGCAATTTTTATTTTTATTTAATTATTTAACTAATTTATAGATCGGTGGAATTAAAAATCTAAAATCCAAATCAAGATATAAATTTGTTAGTAAAGAAGTGCGTTTTTCATACAAAACACTAATTTGGGTACCCATATCAAAACAGTTGACTTATTTTTTTTTTTTAACTATCAGGTCTGTATTATAGGCCTTGCTTATAGTAAATAGAAACAATATTATCGATACCAACTTTTAGTCGAACTTTCGAACTATAATTAAAAATGTCGGCTAAATCATTTTTAATCGTCTCGCTAACGTATAGCTAAAAGCCCACTTCACCGATATTGAAATTACATATTTTAATTTATTTAGTTTTGTGCGATAATCTTCTCTGTAAGGTCAACCATATAAAAAAAAAGGAAAATTCAATACTCAATAACATTAAAACGGCGAAACCCAAAATATAAGACCGAGGTAAAAATTAAGAAAATATCAGCAACAAGCACAAATTTGATTTTGAAAATGCTAAAATAATCCACCATGAAAAATGGGAAAAGTCCAGACTAATTTAGTACAGCACATTATTAGCACCAACTCAACGAAAAATGTTAATTAGAAAAAACGGACAATAGGTAGTAACATCTGTCTTCGAGATTATAAAAATATCATTCAAACTTTCTTCAACAAAAATCACAAATTGATCATTTCTAGTAGTACATATATTTAATATTGTGAAAATAATTTAAATAAATATAATTATTGCTATCCATGTTAGGGCATATTGTCGCTTAATAAAATCACAAATACAAATTCTATGCATACCGCTTATTGAGGGATGGAATAATAATTTAATCAAAGGCCATATTTTAAGTTGTGACGGTGATTTTCATTTCATTGTTAATTTATTTATTTATTTAAAATTTATATATGTTTTATGTTAAATTGTGATGTTTTTATTTTATTTTATTTAATTTTAAACATAAACTAATAACATTAGTTGTATCTCCGAAAATAATAGTGCTAAATGTTATAATTATATAAATGTTATAATTTTACAGAATAATTTTCAAAATAATCAAAAGTTGAATTTCACTTCAACTTTTGATTATTTTGAAAATTATTCTGTAAAATTATAACATTTGGAAACAAATATAAGTTTTTTTAAATTATGTATTTATGGGCCTAGAATACACGAAAACACCAACAAAAATGATAAATAATTTGATCCAACCAAATTTTATCTAGTACATTTTATATTATCCATCCGCATAGGAGAAACGATAAGCGAACAGCATTCCGTATAATTCAGTCAATTAGGCAACAACAACCAAAAACGGTTGATAGAATTGCATCATTCCGTAAATATACACATATGTAACATGGTACATTATGGCCAATGAGAAAAATTACGTGCTGTTGCTCAAATTGGAATTAATATAAAATATGTCGGAATTCTCCCGATGTTATGTACGCTGCTTTAGGGACAAAAAGTAACGACACAAAACAAATAATAATAGAACGATAATTATTACACGTAATTAAATCTAAAATTAAAAACAAAATGTTATACTTAAGTACACCAATTTACGTTTAATTCGTTTTAATAGGTTAGAGTGGCTGTCCCACAAGACTAGCATAGACACAGACTGATCCGCAGACATAATCCGCATAAAGCGTTGAATATCCCTGAAGTTGGCCTCACCAAGATCCATTAGGTCATCTAGATGTTGGGCTTCCATAAATTTCATTCTGCTTTGCACTAGACCTGGGCAGTTATAAAGCAGGTGGAGTACTGTTTTTCCTCCTCCTCCTCATCTTCGCAGCGACGACGCATGTTTACCTCCGAGACAGTTACCTGTTATTATTCGCCCTTCAGAAACTAACACATGGTCAATTTGGCTGCGGGAAGTTCTGCGAGGATGTGCATGTCTCTAGATGTATCTGTTTGTGAGGAGAGTACGTGCTTGCTACTCTAAGATCGTGAGCAATTGCAAAGTACATCATTCTCTCACCATTATCGGTCGCAGTTTCATGTCGGGAGTATGGACCTATGTTTTCACACAAGTCGGCCTGATTTCTGCAAGCTTTAGCATTAAACTTCACAATTACCATTCTAACATCGGGTTTGGGTATAGGTCCCATTAGATCGTCCAACTTTATTTTGAGGCTGGCTGACTTCTGTGGGCGCATGTACACAAATTATCGACGCAGGGTGGCTAACTTCAAGCGCAAGCGAACCTTACACAATCGATTATTGGACCCAGCTCCAAGATTAGGCCCTCCAACGCTCCTGCTTTTCTAAGTGACTGCACGTTCCACGTGCCGATCCTAAATCTCGTGTCCGGGTACTTGAGCGGGGTTGACATGATAAACAGATTGTTTTTTTACGGATGCGGGTCGCCAGCCCAGCGATCCAACCGTTTAGTCGCCTCCTACGACAAGCAAAGGATACTGTGGTGGTATTCTTGGAAAACATGATCGTTCACTTTAGATTTACGAGACATGTGAGTGCCCCCCGACCACAGGGGCGTAATAATAATACGTTTTAATAATAGCCATTTTAATATCTTAGCCATTATCACTTACAAATGTAACGTTATAAAAAATATAATTTCAAGTGACGTTTGACTTTTTTATGTGGGGTCACCGAGAAAATAGTACAATGGTTAAAACTGTGACCTGTGACGTGTGGATGGGGAGGTACCGGGTTCGAATCCAAATAGAGGCGGGATGCGAAAAAGGATCTTCATCCTTGATTTCGATCGGGATGATGTGGAACATATCTATGACACTCTGTTGAGATTGCAGACTGGATTAGAGCTATACGGGGGGTCGATGGTCGAACAAATCGATCCTGTGGCTGTGCGCCCCAAGTAATAGTTATCACACCAACCGATAAACTTCACTTCAATCGATGATGATGAAGGACAATTCTGGACTACTTTCGGTCTAAGTAAGGGTGATTATAGCGTGTTACTGGAAGTGTTATTTGTAAGTTAATTTTTTTTTTTATTGAATTTGGGTAATTTTTTTATGAGTAAACCAGAATTATAATATTCTTCCGATTCAAATACTAATCACCCTATAAATATCAAAATTGACCATATAATTGAAAGCAATCAGATTGCAAAAACAAAACTAAATAGTATTTTTTGTAGCATTGGAATAGCTATCGCTTACAACATAAACTATCAGAACCCATACATGGATTGCAGTCTCTACAATATTAAATTCCCATTTCTAAAATTTGATCTTGTGACGAAAGCCGAAATCCACACCATCACCGAGAAAGATGGATAGCTCTACTTCTAAAGGTTGGGATAAAATATCACCCAATCCTTAAAACACATATACAAACAATTTTCAAATACACTTGCCAAATATACGAATTTGTCGTGTCACCTTGAAATTAGCCAAAGTAACACCAATAAGGCTCACTCTTGGGCCCCGTCCTTTTTATAATATATATCAATGATATTTTTTCTTTAAATTTATTGGGTAGTATATCCTTTATGCTGATGATGCTATCTTAGTATACTCCGTTGATAATGAACATCAACTAAAGGAAATGATGGTACATGACGTATAAATCGTGCGCAGTCTTTTCTAGAAAGTAACAAATTGAACATTTCTAACATCATTTGTTTTGTGATGCACTAGAATCATGTGCGCCCATGAAGCAGAAATCGTTAAACCAACGTTCTATATTGCGATGGGGAGTGCTTCGTTTGGTTATGAGATGTTATACTGCTTTGTTGGTTCTGGAAGCAACATATAGCTCTGAAGGAAATCTTGTTGTCAACTGCACAAATCAATCGATAGTTGTGGCTGGCACATATGTTTTACCAGGAGACATGTGTGATAAAGGAATTATTGTGGAGAAAGGTTGTGCTTTTGTTAATAATTTGAGTGATTTGAACATTGATTGCGCGTCAACAGTTAGCAGTTTCCGCGTACGTTATTTTCGGTGTGAAGAAGTGAAAGAAACATAAGTTCGTGGTCGCTCAAAACGCGATCTTAATTCCCAGGTTGAAAAAGCAAAACATGTGACAAAAATGTTAGTTATAGATGATTTGAAGGATGTAGTTGACTCTGTTGACACGAAATGGTCAACAATTTTTGTGGAATTCAGGCCTATGGTCATTTTTATTGTTCTTTTTGCTGTGCTACGGATGAAATGCCCTATCTGGATTGTTTTCATAACTTTGGGAGCTTGTTGGAGATGCGCATGTGCGTCTGAGCAATGAAATGAGCATATTAAAAACTAAATTGCACCTACATAAAGAGTTGCGAGTTCATACTATTGATGGAACAGTTAGAATAACTCTTGAAGACATAACTATAACAAATTACCAAACCTATAAGGAATTACATAACCATTGTAAAGTTTTCCGGGCTCCATCAATTGATGTGTATCCAAGAAGATCTCAATTGGACATCAATTAGATCAAAGAAAAGGGGTCAGCATGTGAAACGGCCCCGTTCAATCGTGGTTGGGGAACAGGTTGTCCATTTTTTGGATTGGGGTATGTTGGAACATGTGTTACGTTTAAATGCATTGAACCATATGCGACCGTCGGTTTTGTCTATTTCAATATTGATTCCACGAACCACAGTAGCAGTCCACAATAAAAACGCAACTTTGCCTTTGACGGAAGATATGCCTGCTTCTTATGATTTAGGTACATTTGGCACTGTTCAGCTCACATGCGCAAGCATGCACAATCTCCCATGTTTGGGGATTATTATGTGTTTGATAGACCTATGAAACAAAAGATGTTACGATCGAAGTATGAGGTGAACAATTGGCCAGGAGCCTATAGGTTTTGTGAAAGGTTGTATGGATTACACTCAATGATTGAATGGGGACGAGTAACACCAAACGAAATAATATTAATTACAACTAGTGAAATTAGTGAGGACAAAATGGTACAGTTGAGTTAGGATGGGAGGAAGGATCCTTCCAACCGGATATTATTGTGCATGCCAAAGTACAATAGGGTTAAAATAGGGTTAATTCGAGTTTTAATCATGTGCAATTGGATAGTTATACAATTTGTTATAATAGTATTTTTAGTATCCTGTTATTTTTTGATCTATATAGTTTTACCTGTTTCAAAAATCAATTTGAAAATATAAAAAATATATTATTTCTATTTTATTTAAAACCGGCGCGTGCTGCCAAGGAATTACAACGCCATCGACGACCTTTAGATACTCGTATATAATGCAAAAAGATTTACATAAATAAGTATTTTGAGGACGCTTAAAAGGTATGGTGGAAGCTATAAAATAGTTGCTTCCCAATCGACGACCTAAAGTACTTAAATGATGTTTCGACACTAGTAAACAACAGTTTGCTCACTGATTCACCTAGCAGACAGTTTTGACGAGACTGCCTCTAGCTGCTCATGACAAAATAGCAAGAACCAGTTACGTACTGTGGCCGACTGAATATCAACTAATTTTATTATTACAAGCCAGCAAATTTGTTTATTATTTATTATATTAAATAATATATAATGGAATTAAGTATAGCGTATAAATTTGCCAACACCCGTCAAAAAGTGTATGCGGTTTGAATAATAATGAGGTTTTAACTTTATTGGATTAAATTTTTAAAATTAAGTTTAAATAAAATAAAAAGAATATTTTTTAAATTCATTTTTATAGAGTAACACTTATATGGACAAAACACTAATCGGACAATAATAATACTATTAGAACGAAGTTTAAAACTAGTACACGTGATTAAATCTAAAATTAAAAATTAAATGTTATACTTAAGTATACCATTTCACGTTTAATTCGAGTTTTAATCAGGTGCAATTTTATAGTTATACAATTAGTTCTAATAGGATTATTAGCATCCTGGTCATTTTTTCATCTTACAGTTTTACCTTCTTATATAAAATGAATATACCTACAAATATTATATATTTTTGCTTTTTGCGTTTATGTATAGCCACATACAAACTATTGTTGTTGGTGTATCATGCAGTTTAAATTTTAGTTTTAACTTGATTTGGTTTTTTCTCCATTTATGTTATGGATATGTTGGTTTTTGTATTTATTTTGTCTAGATGTTTAAATACAATACAGGACTCGGTTAAATTATTATTCACTTTTATGTACAGAGTACATACTCAATTAAGAATAGTTTTGAAAAAATTCTAAAACTAGTAGCAAATATATTTGGTGAAAACTATATTTTTGTAAAATGATGGTTTCATCTTTTTGACAATATGCCTTTATATAATGTCTTCGTAACATCTGATACAAATATAATTGTGGTATTTGGAGGAATCTGCTTCTTATAATTTCTAAAAGTTTTTTCTAAAATTACGTTTAAAAATTCCGTGAGATCAATGAATTTTAAAAAATGAATTTAGGAAAGAATTAAATAAAAATGAAAATCTATATTTTGATTTGATCTCTTTATGTACTAATAAGAAAAAATCAATTGTTTAGTACTAATTCATATCTATAATCAAAACTATTTTGAATTGCAAATTTTTACATGAAATAGTGGGAATTGTGTCAAAGACTTTAACAATATATCGTATCAATCATTAACGAAACATTCAGGTTTTTATTTAATAACAATTTTTAACCATCTGCAAATAACTAATTTTCGTTTCTTTTCATTCTATTCGCACCCATTGCACAATGCAGCTGGTTTTGAAATAAACTGTTCAATGGTAAAACAACTGGCCATATTCTAGAAGTTCACCAAGAAATCGTTTTAGAATCCCTTTTTCATCAAACTTTTACAATCGGTTAAAAAATAACTTAGTACCATTCCTGGTGGTCATATTCTAGAACTTTATTCAAATCATTTTAGAATGGCAATTCAATTAAACCTATCCAACATTCTGTTTTGTCCATGTATCACTGTTTCATAACTCTTCTTGTTTTATACAATATGTTATTTTCTAATATCCCAAAAATTTACATTTTCGACATAAGTGAGTCTAGTGTCAAAAATACTCACCAACAATTTGGTGGTGACTTAGGATTGGCGCTTTGATCGGAGGTTCGAATTTCAATAGGAGGAAGCAAAAAAATTGTTCATTCTTGATTCGATCGATAATGAAAACAACCATTATCTCCTGTTGGAGTCGAAGACTACTTTTGTGATATGGGAATGATTGATTGTGTTTTGTTAAGATAGCATAGGTATTTGCAAAGTTATGCGTTGAACAGATTTATATATGTACATACATACATCTGGGACCTTATTTTAATCAACACACAATAATTTGTACATAATGGCTAAGGAAGAAATGGCTAAGGAAGGAACTTTATTTCAAAAATAAAAATTACAAAATAAATTGAAACACTTAGTAAAAATTTATTAAATTTTACAACATACAACTACAAGATCATCATATTATGTATAGTGTGCCCCCTTCCCATCTATTAGCTTTGTCATAAGTCTCAGAAATATTATGTAACCCTCACTATCAGTCTCAATATTTTCTGGTAAAACCTCAGACATTTCGTATTGGTGATATATGTAACGGAACGATTTGGGTTTCCAGTATGTGGAGAATAGTTGCCCCATGAACCGTTAACAGAATTCTCCTAGTGACCTTATGGTGGTGCAGTATATTGCTGGCTAGGTGGCAGCCGTATGGGATGGGATCTTACCACCAATCACTAGGAGCTAAGCTTTGTGATCGTTGGTCTTGTGATCACCCTTTCTTTACCCTCACCTCCATTTTATTTTTACTTCATTTGTAAGAAGTTGTACGCGATGGGTTCACTTTAATTGTGCGGGACTAATATCGGCACTTATGTAAGTCTCTGAATTATTTTTCCAACACTTAGTTTAACAAATAAAAACACAATTTTATTTCTAACATGTATAATGTTTTTACATTAAAAATTCAGAATTTATTATATTCTATTCACAACTAAATTCGATATTGATATTAATATAATTATTATTATTTTTTGGTTTATAAGATTCAGTTGTTGATGCTGCTCCGGTTGTAGAATTATTGATTGACATTGTCTTCTATCATTACTCATCCATCGTCCGAAATACAAAATTGCATCGTTTTTTGTTGTTGTATATTATATACAAATAAAATTGTATATAATGATTTTTGCGCCAGGTGTTTTTGCGCGCGCGAAATACTTGTTGTGTAGTCGCCAAGTATTATGCATATTGTTGCGACCGCTACATCACCCCCCTGCAAGTAAACTCCCTCCAAATTAAAAGGTTAGTGGTGGGGATGATTGGATAAAATGTAGTTAAGGATTAATTAGGAATCGGACAGACTTTCTAGGAGTTGTTTGGTTAATTACTAAGTTACACTCAGCTAGGATACCGTATGCCGGCTTTAATCTGTCAATAGAAACATTTACATTCTTGCCTTTTACATCAAGAATGTAATGTTTACGGAAACGACGAATGACTTTGTAAGGTCCTTCGTACGGAGGTGTTAGGCCCGTTCGTACTCTGTCAATACGAATGAATACGTACTCGCAATTGTTTAATGACTTGGGGATAAAAATAGGCGGGTTAGTTGACTTGCGAGTGTCAATAGGAATTATGTTGCGCATGGCTGCGCGAAGCCTTTCGACATAGTCATGTGGATCGGAACTATCCTTGGAACTTGTTTCGAAAAATTCTCCTGGTAATCTGAGGGCTTGACCATAAACTAGTTCAGCTGGGGAGCATTTTAATTCATCCTTTATTGTTGCTCGTATTCCCAGCAAGACGATAGGAAGCTCTGTGCTCCATTTAATGGTATTTTCTCGAGCTTTGAGCGAAGCTTTAAGTTGTCGGTGGAATCTTTCGACCATACCATTTGCCTGCGGATGATAGGCAGTGGTACGAATTCTATGAGCGCCTAGTAAACGCGTAAGTTCGGAAAAGAGTTTCGACTCGAATGGACTGCCTTGGTCTGTCGTGATTTCAAGAGGTATCCCAAATCTTGAAACGTATTGCTCGACAAATGTCTTAGCAATAGTGGCAGCGGTGCTATCTTGAATAGGGTATGCCTCAGGCCAACGAGTAAAGCGATCGACAATGGTGAGCACATACACAAAACCATCGGATGGTGGCAATGGTCCCACTATATCCATGTGTATATGTTCGAACCGCTCAGAAGGCAGGTTAAATTGTCCGGGTTCGGACTTTGTGTGTTTATGAACCTTGCTCTTCTGGCAACCAATACAGGACTTCACCCAATGCGTGATGTCCGCGTTCATTTTCGGCCAAAAATACCTACTAGAAATTAATTTACGTGATGCTCGTATACTCGGATGTTATAGACCATGCAGAGCATCGAACACTACATGTCTATGAGATGCTGGAACAAATGGTCGATTTACACCTGTTGATGTTTCGCAATAAATTTTTACATCTGGAAGGATGGTGAGTTCTAATTTAAATTTGGAACTCTCAGGGCGTGATCAATTATTCAATAGTTGGAGTAATTCATCGTCAGACTGTTGTGTCTGAGCTAGATTTTTGAGATCTAGATTGACGGAGTCTATTGTTGAAACGAGATCGCTAGTCCGTGACAATGTGTCAGCGACTACGTTTTGCTTACCTTCTATATGTTGAATGTCCGTTGTGAACTGAGCGATATAGTCAAAGTGTCGAGTCTGCCGTGGACTCTTTTCGCTCAGGGAGACAATTGCTTTGATTAAAGGCTTATGATCCGTGTAGACAGTAAATTGTCTACCTTCCAGGAAATAGCGGAAGTGTTTAATGGCTAAATAAATAGCGAGGAGTTCCCTGTCAAAGGCTGAGTATTTAATCTCTGTTGTTGAGAGCTTTCGTGAGAAAAATCCCAAAGGTTGCCAACAATCTTTATTCCATTGCTGTAGGACTGCTCCTACTGCACTACCAGACGCATCAGTGGAGATGCTATAGCGTGATTCGCTATTGGGATGGGCCAACAGTGTTGAATTGGCAAGTGCTCTTTTAATTTGGGCGAATGACTCGTTGCACTCGTCGGGCCAAGAAAAACATTTTTTGTTCTTGGGCATTTTGGTTAACGTTGCCAAATGAGCATAAATTGGGGAGAGTGATTCGGCTAGCTTTGGAATGAATCGATGGTAGTAATTGACCATTCCTACGAATCGCTGAATTTGTTGGATTGATGTTGGCGGTGGAAAATTTTCGATAGCTTCAACTCGCCGTAGCGAGGGTGTTATGCCATCTTGGGTAATTTGGTGGCTGAGGAATTCGAGAGCAGGAACACCGAAAACGCATTTTGAAAGTTGGATATTTACTCCAAATTCGACGAGGCGTTCAAACAGTTGTTTGAGATGACATTTGTGCTCTTCCTCAGTTTTGCTAGCCACTTGTACGAGATGGGTTCACTAGTATATCGTCAATGTAGACGAATATGAAATCTAATCCTTTGACAACTTCATTCATGAAGCGTTGAAAGGTTTGCGCAGCGTTTCGAAGACCAAAGGGCATTCGTGTGAATTCGAATAACCCAAAGGGGGTAGTTATTGCCGTTTTAGGTACGTCTTCGGGCGCAATTGGGATCAGATGATAAGCCCTAACCAAATCAATTTTTGAAAACACACCACATCCATTTAGGTGCATTGAAAAATTTTGAATGTGTGGGATCGGATAACGATCCGGTGTGGTTACGGCGTTTAGTCGACGGTAATCTCCACATGGGCGCCAATCAGCGCTGTCCTTCTTCTTTACCATATGGAGAGGTGATGATACCGCAGAAGATGACGGTCGGCATATGCCTAGTTGGACCATATGCTCGAACTCGGTAAGCGCAGTTTTATGTTTAACTGGATCCAGCCTGCGTGGTCTTGAACAAGGAAGTCGACCTTCAGTGTAAATATAGTGGACCACGTTATGTTTTGCTGGATTTGTGTAATTGGGTGTTTCAACCAAAGAAGGAAACATCTTCAAAAGTGCATCATATCCATTTTTAGCAGTCGGATGGATTGGTGTAGGTGTTTTGACCATTGCTGTCATTGCATTCACAGCAAGATTCGTCGTGGGATCTAAGAGGCGTCTTCCACGGAGGTCGACGAGGAGACCATATTTTGTCAAGAAGTCAGCACCGATAATCGGCCTGTCAACTAACGCTACTGTAAAAACGTGTGGAAATTGCCGCCGTAAGCCAATGTTAACATTCAGTAATTTAGTCCCGTATGTCTGAATTACTGAACCATTAGCGGCGGACAGGACCAGGTCAGGATCTACTTTAGACGCGTTGTCGGAAAAAATTTTTACGGGGAGGACCGAAATGTCAGTACCGGTATCTACGAGGAATTGGAGTTTATTTGTTGCGTCTGTAAGAAATAAGCGGCGATTAAGTTGTATCCGATTAGTAGCCGCACTCGCTATCGGATTTATTCTTTTTTTTGATAACTGCTGGTAGATTCCGGTTTGTTGCTGCTATGGAAAGAGCAAGGTCGGTAGCATTTCCTTGCAGCACTTCCAAATTTCTTATGAAAATAGCAGAGTCCATTGCCGTTGTAACGACGTCTGCTGCCGCTTCTTGGTCTCCAAGGGTTCCTTGAATGATAACCCGAAACTGGTGAGCGGCTGCGACCCGTTTGTAGCTTCGACAACATCGATTCGACACTCACAAGTCGTTCGCTTAGTTGTTTTATTGTTGCTACGGCTTCTGATAGTTCCGGGCCGCGGGAGGTCGATGGTGTTGAGGGAGAAATTGTCGCCAAACTGGGTGTTGTGATTTCGTAAATTTTATCTGCTACTGGTAGCAGTTCATCGATGGGCTTATCTCCCATTGCAGTAAGTGCAACAACGATGACTTGTGGTAGTTTACGAAACCACAAAGTCTGTACCAGTTTGCTGTCGAACGCTTCACCTGCAAGCGTTTTCATCGAAAAATAAACCTCACTGGGTTTTCGATCACCCAAATCCGCCCTTTCTAATAATTTTTCGAGGCGTCGTTCCGTAGAAAGGGCGTGCCGAGCCGTAAGAGCGGATTTCAACTTGCTATATTTTTCGGTTTTTGGAGGATTTATTATCAACTCCATTACAGATTCGCAAATCTCCGTTGGTAATGCCGAAATAATATGCGAGTATTTAGTTGAATCCGCAGTTACGTTGCAAATGCTAAACTGAGCCTCTGCTTGTGCGAACCAAACGGTGGGATTATTGGGCCAAAAGGGTAATAGTTTAATTCGAGAAGAATCGACTGAGGGGGTTGATTGCATTTTTGTTTATTTCTCATCGTCGCTCATTGTGTATTTGTATTTCGACTACGGTATAAGAGAAATGAAATTAGAACAATAAACCAAAACAATTTTTTTAGAACCGAAATAGAAATTTGAAAAAATCGACCAAATGTACCTTGAACCAACAACCAGAAAAAATTTAAGGATGAATTATACAAAGCAAAAAAAATGTTGGGAAAAATCACCGAAAAAAATGTATATAATAATAATAATGTTAGAAAAATAAATAATAATAATCAAAATATTTTAAAAGAAATAAATAATGATAAAAAAAATAATAAAAATGGTTTTTCAAAACTTAGCTGATGTTTTTTTTTTTTTTTTTGTTGATGGTTGCCCTCGATCAGCTGTTCGACCTTGAATGTATGTGGTTGAATATTGAATTTTCCGCTCGTTCGGTTATGTGATGTTAATCCCGTAATATATGGTTGGCCTTGTTGATGACGTTGGCTGCGTTATTCCGTATTATATACTTTGCATATCCGAATGCGAATTGAATATTTAAAAATAATTGTATCCAAATTTCTGGAGCAAATTTTGATGATACTACGTCTTTTTTATTTTTGTGTAATACTTTTTGACTGTAGTACTTTTAGTATAACTTATATACTATACACTTGAAATTTTACATTGACGATGACGTCGTCGTTTATAACGATGTTTATTGCTGTTATATATTAATGTATAGCGAACTTCTCACGTACATTAGAACATTTGATAGTTTTTTTACTTATTAGTTTATGGCACTATATATGTATGTAATATTATGTTTGCACTATTCACATCACGTCGGGGTCACCACTTGTACGCGATGGGTTCACTTTAATTGTGCGGGACTAATATCGGCACTTATGTAAGTCTCTGAATTATTTTTCCAACACTTAGTATAACAAATAAAAACACAATTTTATTTCTAACATGTATAATGTTTTTACATTAAAAATTCAGAATTTATTATATTCTATTCACAACTAAATTCGATATTGATATTAATATAATTATTATTATTTTTTGGTTTATAAGATTCAGTTGTTGATGCTGCTCCGGTTGTAGAATTATTGATTGACATTGTCTTCTATCATTACTCATCCATCGTCCGAAATACAAAATTGCATCGTTTTTTGTTGTTGTATATTATATACAAATAAAATTGTATATAATGATTTTTGCGCCAGGTGTTTTTGCGCGCGCGAAATACTTGTTGTGTAGTCGCCAAGTATTATGCATATTGTTGCGACCGCTACAAAGTACCCTGTACGTTGGCAAACTTAAATTGTCATAGAATTTTTTTTTCTTTTAGTAAGGCATATTCACTTATTTACACTATTACACTACAAACTAAGTTCACTTATTGTAACACCACACATGAAAAACTAAAAGGAGAAACCGACAAAAAGAAAATACGACACGTTGTAGTTTTTTACGACTCACTGAAAATTTACAGATAAAAATCCTTTGGTAAATCAAGACAATTTAATTTAATTATTTAAGAAATAATGTAAAGCATATAATAATATTAATAAATATAATCATTAAATATGTAATATATAATATAATAACATTTTATAAATAAATAGTTTGTTTAACTAACTGTATCAACCATGGTTCCTAGTTTATATAATAATACATTTATAAGTAATAATTATGTATAACTTAATTAAATTTTAATAAGTAATGTTAATCACAAAAATAGAAATATGTATATATGTAAATATGTATAAATATGTAATTATAATAATAATAATTTAAATAAAATATTTATGCATGTATTTCTATTTTTGTTACACATTATATGGACAAAGGCGTACAAAATGTCACTGAAATGCTTGACTATGTGAACATTAAAAAAATAAAAGAAATGATAGTAAAGGGTCTTTGTTGTATACATATGAGACCAGGACAACAGTCCCTCTTTATGAAGCAGCATTTTTCAAAGACAATAAACCATCATGTCTCGATGCTTTTTTTACCTACATGTTGAGTGGTTATTTCAAGGAAAGAAAAAATACAAATACATATACTAAATTTGGTAAAGAAATGAATGGTTACGATCCCTATTATTTCTATTCACTTAAAAATTACACAAAAATTACATAATGTTTGATATTTGGAGGAAATCGTCCAAAATAGCTATGTTGATTACAATAATAATTGTGTTAATTCTAAGCATAAAAAAGAATAATGAGGCTCTATTGGTCTCATTATATTGTGGGTTTTCTATAGTTTTATTCTGTTATTGTCTGTCACTTCAAGATTATAGACATTTGCAAAACAAAATAATGTATAGCATAATGTCATACTCCAAAAAAACTAGGAAAACCGTTGTAAGATCAAATGTTAAATATTCAAGAGATGTAGATAATGAAAATAGTGATGCTGTCACTTTTGTCCAGGAAAATGAAGAGTTATCAGACACATGTAAGATAAAAATGGATAATGAGACTATCATAAAAATGGGTACCCTAGGTACTATTTTCTACAATCTGCCTGTAGCAGAGGCATATTTAGTGTGTTGTAAACCTATGGAATTGAAATGGTTCAATCTAGTGAAAATCATTGACAAGACTGGAGATATCTATCAAGAAACCTTAACAGAGAGCTGGTTGACTCCTGGTCCTAAACATCAAGACATATATTTAAACGGCACATATTATTGTTCTTATGATCATTACTGTACAAATAATCTCTATAAACTGGTTATTGATTCTACAAGATGGTTGATTGTAGGTGTATTTTTTTACCTAATAGCTAGGATAATAAGGAAAGCATACATGATGTTCACCATACCAACTTACACCGAGACTGTAGAAGATGTCGAAAATTACTCTAATATTGACAATTTATTGTCAGACTCAAAAAAAGAAGAACAGATTGGAATTCACGATCAGGCTATTAAAATAAACCAAATCCGAAAAAAATCAATGACAAAATACAGTTATTGTAGTTGTCTTAGGTTTTTAATAGTGGTACTGTATTTATTATCCTTTTTATCAACTTTTTATTGGATGTTTAGAATGATAGAATTAATGCCCAGAGCTACAAGTTTCAACCTATCAAAAAATGTTACTTTCAAGGAAGGAGATATATTATATGATATAGTCTCTTATCATAATAAGATAAGAAATGATATAGAAATTTTCAAGAAGAATAAAAGATCTACAATAGTGAGGAACAAGAGAGATATACTAAACTCAATTATAGAAAATATAACGACAACAACTATAATACCGATCATAGATAACACTACCATGCTCCCTATTATAGCTTATATGGAGGAAATGGATGATTACCTGACTTTAGAGTACATGGATATAGTACAGAGTGTTAGTCAGTATTTTCGAGTTGAGTATATGCTTATACATTAAAGCATAAATGATATATATATATATATATATATATATATATATATATATATATATATATATATATATATATATATATATATATATATATATATATATATATATATATATATATATATATATATTCTGTGCTATTTATTTTGTTGGGTGACGAGAAAATATGTTCGAGCAAACGATACACAAATTATTTAAATAAATGTGGTTTGCCATAAATAGTTTTTTTTTGTTTTGAAGTATAGTGTGACTATTTGCTAATTTTTTTATTATAAAATTAGCAAAGTTTTTTTGAAGTAAAACTGTTGTGAAAACTTGGTTCTCGAAATACCAAAAATTTCCGTATGTCTGTGCTGTGAAATTCTTAAAAATAAATAAGTAATTGATAAAAAGAAATTGTAATCAAAAACAACTGTTAAGTATACATTAAAAGAACACTTAATTTAAGTTATCTATATGTTATTAATGTAAACTATTGATATGTTTAATGTGCAACTACATAGCACATAGTATATAAAATATGCTAAATAAAGGGCACATTGTTAATTTTTTTTGGAATCTAAAATCGAAACTGTCCCATGTGCTCAAAAGTAAAACTAGTAGTAGTGTTATAATCAGTTAATATTAAGTTATTTTTTTTTGTTATCTACAAAATTTAAAAATTATAAAAATAGTATGTTTACTAAATACTGTGCTGTAATAAAAAAAAATACATTATAAGAATAGTGATTCAAAAATAAAGAATAGTGTTAAGCGTTAAAAAAAAAAAGGCTTATAAAGTTCTAATAAAAGCGCACAAATAACAGTGGTTAACAAAAAAAAAAAAAAGGGAAACTAATTTCTTTAATTCTATGAGAGCAGCATGAGACACCAGCCAGAATCACATAATTAAGATAAGAATTTTTATATATACCTATATTTTTTTTATTTTTACTATAAAATTTTGTTATTATTATTATTATTATTAATTGTTCTATACTGCTCTATCAGTATACATGAATAAACTTAATTTCTTAACTTTCTTTTGGTTAAAAGGATTTATATTTGCATAGATTTAAATTTGTATATTTGTATGCCTAGACTTAAGATTGTATATTATGCACCTTATTTATGAATGACGTCATTAGGATTAAGTATATATTATAATGCTTTACTTTGATTACTTATTTTTTTTTGTGATTATTTATTTGCTTGTTTTACTTAAATATATATATATATACACATGTTTAGTAGTATTCCATATGAACTATAGTTTTTTTTTGTTTACTTCAAAATTGTTTTGCTTCTTACGTACGGCTCCTAGTCGCTCTTTCAGAATGAGAAGCTAAATATCTAGTATAGGGTAAGTTGTTGATTGACCACATTTGGGTTAGCACGGTAGGTTGATTCCTGTCCCGTTTCATTTCCTAGTTCATTTTCTAACTTATCCTCCTTTATTTCCTTTTCTGCGGTCTATCATGACTCATTTATGTTTCGGGAAACCCCACGCCGATCCCCTGAGTCCTAGCTGGCCTCTGATGACCGCCCCGAAACCTCTAAGTGGGTAAAAATTCTGCTAACGGGCCAAAACGCAAGTTGACAACTTACCAGAGAATACTATAGTCGACACCAATGTATTGCAAGCTAGTATTTACTGGCTAAATCAGAGAGTATCCTCAATGAGGAGTCAAGACTTGTCTGGAATGACAGCTCTCTCTAGAGTGACGTTTTCAGAACAAAATATTGCTGACATTGCTTCATTGTTTGATGTCACTATTGATTCGGCTGTTAAATTTTGTAACACATCTATGGTAAGGAAACCCTACCAGTTTGGTGTTGATTACCCTTTTTATGATCCTGAATTAGCAGCTGCTGCCTTGATTATGGGTGTAATGTCATCTAACCCATCAGCGCCATTACTTAAGATCACCAGAAAAATAGTGGGAAAAATAGCCAAAATGGCTATCAATTTTAACAATGATAAAGTAATTGATTTAATGCAACACGTGACTGGCAGAGTAGGAGAGCTACCAGTTGATGAAATTTTTGATCGTTTTAAAAAAGAAGGTAGAAAGGAGGTAGAAGCATTGCGTTATCCTAAAACTGAAACAGTAGTAAAGTACACTCCCAGTAAGAAGAATGGGGGTACTGTTTTTTACGAGAGTTATCTACAAAATCTTAAAAAACAACTAGACCCTCTAACGATTGACTCTGCAAAAGCTCTTGAGGAAAGAGTAGGTGAGAGTTTGAATAATATAAATAATGACGAGTGACTATCTATCGATGTTGGTGGAATTATTAGTGATTCGGATTCTCTCAGTGTCTACACTGATGTGGATAGTATCCCTGATGTTGGAGATGGTGACTTTGATTGATTTTTATATGAGTTTAAATAAAATTTTTAGTTTTTAATTTTTTAATTTTTAATTTTAAAAATATCTTAGTATTAAATTTTTGATTTTATATATACAATCTCATACATTATTGTTCTTTTACTTTTATATACCTATTATATACCATTTAATACAATATTATCCATATATATAATCTATTTTTTTAATATATTTACTATTAGGTTTAATTAGTTTTAAGGAAGAAAAAAAAAGAAAAAAATTCTATGACAATTTATGTTTGCCAACGTACAGGGTACTTCTTACAAATGAAGTAAAAATAAAATGGAGGTGAGGGTAAAGAAAGGGTGATCGCAAGACCAACGATCACAAAGCTTATAGCAGGTTTGTTACAAAAAATAGTTGTGATACTATTTTAGCTTATCTAAGTGTGCGTGTGTGTTTACAATATGTATTTAACATCCTAAAAGCAGTATATCTAGCTCCTAGTGATTGGTGGTAAGATCCCATCCCATACGGCTGCCACCTAGCCAGCAATATACTGCACCACCATAAGGTCACTAGGAGAATTCTGTTAACGGTTCATGGGACAACTATTCTCCACATACTGGAAACCCAAATCGTTCCGTTACAGTGGCGCCCAAACTACAGCAATATTTGATTAAATACGTTGTGAACACAAGCACAGTAACATTATGGTATATACGTAGAAATGGAAATTCAGTTATTACTTTTACCGAATTCTAGATATTATCTTGTTCCACTCACGGGTGTTTGATCTAGATATCTCTGACTTCATTTGTTCATTTATCCTTAGTTTGTTGTCAGAATTCGCTATTTCTGTGTTATGATTTGCATAAAACGTTTGGTTGTTTCTGACCTTGATGTAGCGATTTTGAATGACCCTTACTGATAAATAATTCCGCAATACATAGTATGTATACAAAGGTTACTTACCTCCCATTAATTTTCACCACATGGTTTGACTGTTAGTGTAAAGGTAGGATATAACTGGAGTATGTATTGAATTATAACTTTAAATTATTTGAATGGTACGTTTTCCGCTAGCGATGAGTCACTTTCTCGAGTACATACTTTTCAATATTTTTTTTTTTTTTTTTTTTTTAAAGTTTTTAAAACAATCTATTGCAAAATTAAGTTAAGTGTATTAATTTTTTTTAAAGATTTCCGTATATATTCGTATATCATGTAGTATCACAGGTTCTTATTCATGTAATAGCATAGTATATGTTGTTACGATTTGAAAATCGTATACATGAGGATTTTTGCGATCGCATGAAACATTTAGGTGAACGTGATATAAAGGTTGACATACCATGCAATTTGGGTTTATAATCTATAATTCATGTTGATCTTCCACCTTGCACAATCATTTTTTGTATTTCGCATTATAATTGCTGAATAAAAACAAATACAATTATTTGCAACATATACATAATTAAAAAGGAAATTTCATCCCGAAATATATTTAAGTCGCAGAATAGGTAAATAAATTTCTGTTTTATTTCTATTTGTTTTTTTATTCATAATCGCGATCATATTTTAAGCCACATTTCTTTCTGTGAATAGTGCCAACATACTTACGATAGAGCAACCGTACCGTCCAAAAAGTGGAGATCACCACTGGACTATTCCGCGCTTATAAAATTTTTGGAGTATATATTTATATCTTTATATACATATACATATACTCGTATATATATACCATACGATATTCACAGCCTGAACTATTGGCGTAAATAAGTTGGGTTCAAGGACACTGTACGTCCGTTACCAGCCTGGAAAAATCGGATACGCGAATTTACAAGGACATAACTGAATGCTAGCGGTAGTATAATCGAGCATGTGTCGATAATCATCGATAATCAAGATAAGTGAAATTCCTAAGTTTTATTATATTACTTAAATTGATAGTTATATAAATATATCTAATAGTCCCTAGTGATAATACAAAGTCTCCATTACAGTTTAATGATTAAGTGCTATTGTACTTAAATAATAAAAAAAATAAGAATGAAAATTAACTAAATATAAATATATATATTAGAAGCGGTCTAAGTACCACTACCTTAATATTAAGATTATAGAAAAGAGCCGGTTCATTTACTTATTATCTAGATATAGTTAGTAATTAAGTGTTAAATAGGTATTAAAATAAATATTTGCAAAGCTACCTAATATTGTGCAATAATAATTTTGGTTCGTTAATTTAAATGTTTCAGTTTTTTTAATAATGCGGTCATGTGAAGTTTTCGTATATATGATTTTCCTTTCTTTTTGATTTATTTTATGCTAAATCTAAATTTTCGTTTGTTATAATGTGCGATACAGTGTTTGAGTGAATATAAGTGAGTGTGTAGTGACATAATTCCACGTGAGCGGGAAGCGTCAGTAACAAAAAATGAGTGCTTCATTGGGTGGTGTATGACGTCAGCGATCAAATCATCGAAGATCGTCCATTATTAAAATAATCGAGGCAAGTTAAATCCGCCATTTGTGCTATCCAACTTCAATTTTTGTTAGTTCTCAACGATGATCATGGAGAATCGTTTATGTAAGTTATCCCTTCTTGCAGCACTACAGGCTCCTTGGAATTAGTGGCAAAACCCTCCCCCACCGCTGTAACCTAGCAGGCAAATGTGCTGCAGCCACTAATAACATCATTACATATTTCAAGGAGATTTCTGATTACGCCTGTCCTATAAGTTTTATATATTTTTGTTGCCATTTTTTATATCTGGCAGGAATGATGAGCATTGCTATAGGCCAGACGCGTAACAATGTAGCTGAGTTTTTTTTTTAGTATGTTGGAGCTTATATTGTCATAGTAAATATTATTTATCTAAAACTAAAGTATACTTATCAATATTAAAAAAATAGTCTAAGTCAATTTTGTTCTTCAATTTTTTTTTATTTTCTTTATTATTTAGTAATAATACATATATCAAGAGCAATTTATCATAATCAAGAGTACAAAACTATATACCAAAACTATTCAATCAACATAATTGCATATTTTATTTATTTAATCAATCCTAAATAATGGTCGTTCAATATTTAAACTGCGACGAATTGGACATTGAATGTCAAATTCGAAATATTGGTGGAACAATAGCGAACCGAATATCCTTGCTTACAGAAGCTTTAGAGAAAGAGACGTCAGGGGAAAGTAAAATCCCATCTGAGCCACATTTCTATGCTGGTCGTTATCCGAAACGCGAGATAACGATTTGTGCTAAAAAATTAAAGAAACTTCAAGATGCAATGGAGGCTATCATGCAGGCATGTGATACCATGGACCCTGAAAAGCTAGAAGAATTGGCTACCGGAGTAGAACATGTTTGGGGTCGACTCTATAGACTTTCCGCGACTAAGACTGGTAATATTATTATAACAGCTCAAAAACTTTTGGAAACGTGCGATAAATTCTAGAGTTGCTTCAATGATTTACGTAGCAAGCAAACTACGATGCCTGATGTTGAGCGATCCTTGAAAGAACTGGTTATAATTGTTCCCGATAATCCTGAAGAGGAAGAGCAATTAGATAATCCACCGGAGCATAATAATGTTGTTAAACCGAGTTGCAGTACTAAGATCGTTGCAAATTCTTTAGAACCCAATAACATTTCAACATCATCTGCAACTGCTTTTGAAGCCAATCTGTTTAGTCCACAACAAATAAATTCAATTGTAGACGCTCTTATCACAAAGCTTAATCTACCCTCAACAAATGCCCAAAAACAAATGAGTGACTTACCAGTGGTAAATACACAAACTAACTCAAGAATGCATTCGTCAACTGTTTTGTCTTCAACACATATTGAATCACCTCCTACATTTAACGCTGCAGTACCTCCTCCGGGTCACAATATTTTAACTGAACGAGCTGGTGTGCACATTCCAATAACTACAACAGTTTCACAAAATACTCCTTCCGTAGGCGAAAATTATTTCAAAAAGAATGGACGCTTAGAAATCCATAGATGGGCTATCTCATTCAGTGGTGAATGTGGAGAAATTCCGGTAGAGAGATTTATTTATAGAGTGGAGAGTTTGGCGACTTCTAATGGTATTACAACGGAATTTTTGGTAAAAAATTTAAATGTTTTATTGAATGGCAAAGCAAGAGAATGGTACTGGATGTTTATGGAGAGAGAAAGATTTGTTAAATGGGAAGAGTTGCGCTACGCCATGATCCATAGGTTCCAAGACAGACGGACCGATGCAGATATTCGGCAGGTTTTGGAGAGACGCAGACAGAGGATAAAGGAGAAATTCTTGGATTTTTATAACGACATTTTGTCATTGTCATTGCCCTCACAAAAGCCAATGACCGAAACAGAAACAATAAACTTGCTGATCCGAAATATGAGACCGGGGCTCCAATCTAATTTTGCTGGTCAGACATTTAATGATATTTCAACGCTAGTTAATCGTTCTATAGCCGTTGAAGATACGTGGAATCGAATCGGGTGGATTCCAGAGCTGGTTTACCAATCTAGACGTCAGGTCAATGAACTCGATGTGAATGCTGATTATGGTGAAGGGATCCAATCCAACCAAATTAACTCTTCTGAGCTCCAAACAAATTATGATTCCGTGTGTGCTGTACATTGGTCGAATCCTTCAACATCCAATATAAATAATACACTCCGAAACACTTGTTGGAACTGTGGAAGTAATACTCACATTTTTAAAGATTTCAATATTCCAATTTCTCAGAAATTTTGTTTTGGCTGCGGGGCGAAAAATGTTATCAAAATTAACTGTCAAACATGTCGTAATGCCAGAGCTGCGGAAAACTGCCAACGGGGTGTCAGAAATATTGGGGTTCTGAGATCCGAAAATCAATCAACGAATATTCCCAAACCGGATATGGTAGATTCAGTGACGAACACGGACCCCGAGTTCTACAGAATTCTTCGCAGAAAACAGGAGTAACTACAACGTCAATTGTAAATAAATCAAATAAATCAACTCAAACTATTGCTGACCAATGTCAATCACCTAACAGCAAAAATCATTTGCAACGGAGTTTGACCTATTTTAGGACTCGACGAGAAATTAAAAAGATAATTTCTGAATCAAAATTGGCATGCAACGATGATAACAGACCATATGCGAATGTTCTTATAAATGGAATACCGTATCGGGGTCTTTTGGATAGTGGAGCTAGTATCTCTGTTCTTCGTTTAGGTGCAGAACATTTCATAAAAGAAAACAACTTGAAACTGCATAATATGGCAACACTATTAACAACTGCTAGTGGCGAACAACAGCGAGTTCTCGGACATATAATTGCTAAAGTGGCATATGGGGGCAAAACGAAAACAATAAGGCTGCATATCGCTCCAAATTTCAGCCAACAATTATATCTCGGAATGGGTTTTTGGGAACTCTTCGGTCTGATACCATTAATGGTAAATGAGCTAGAAAACCGTCATCCTAACTCTGATGTGAAACCTCTTGCTGATAAACACATGCTAGATCCTGAGCAAGAAGCAACCTTGAATGATGTTATCCAAAAGTTTCCGTCTTACGAGCAAAATGGATTGGGAAGAACGCATATTCTGGCACACAAAATAGATGTAGGAAATTCAACAGCTGTGAAGCAGAGACATTACCCAGTGTCTCCTATTAAACAAGAAGAAATGTATCGAGAATTGGACCGTATGTTGCAAATGGGAGTGATCGAGGAAAGTACCAGCTCTTGGTCATCTCCGATTACTGTGGTAAAAAGGGCAAACGGAAAAGTTCGTCTATGCCTCGATGCTAGAAAGTTGAACTCGGTTACTGTGAAGGACGCCTATCCTTTGCCGTTGATCGAGGGGTTATTAGGTAGACTGGATAAAACTCGATATATAAGCACCATTGATTTAAAAGACGCCTTTTGGCAGATACCCTTAGATCCTTCATCAAAGGATAAGACGGCCTTTACAGTGCCGGGTCGTCCACTTTACCAATTCGCCGTCATGCCGTTTGGGCTGTGTAATGCAGCTCAAACGATGTGTCGGCTAATGCACAAGGTAATTCCTCACCACCTTCACGATCGCGTCTTTGTTTACCTTGACGACCTATTAGTGGTATCAGCGACTTTTGAAGAGCATATATCACTATTGTCTGAAGTAGCAAGATTGCTAAAGCTAGCGAATCTCACTATAAATGTGGAAAAAAGTAGGTTCGTTCTAATGGAAACAAAGTATCTGGGCTACGTGATTGGTGAGGGTTGTCTCAGAGTGGATCCCGAAAAGATACGAGCCATAGACGACTACCCCGTTCCTAAAAATGTTAAACAGATCCGCAGATTTCTTGGGATGACCGGCTGGTACCGTCGATTCGTATCAAATTACTCCAGTATAGCTGCACCTATTATGGATTTACTTAAAAAAGTGAAGCACAAATTGTGGAATACGCAAGCTCAGGAAGCTTTTGAAAACTTAAAGAAGGCTCTAGTTACAGCACCGGTTTTGGTAAATCCAGATTTTACAAAGCACTTCTACATACAGTGTGATGCATCAACAACAGGAATAGGGAGTGTACTATTCCAAAAGTTTAATGATGGGGATGAACACCCAATCGCGTTTATGTCTCATAAACTGAATAAGGCACAGAAAAATTACAGTATCACGGAACTGGAATGTTTGGCAGCAGTGATGAGTATTAAGAAGTTCAGACCATACATAGAAGGCTATCCATTCACTGTAATAACAGATCATTCGAGTTTGCGATGGTTGATGGAACAGCGAGATTTAACCGGTAGATTGGCAAGATGGTCATTAAAATTACAAGCTTTCGATTTCAACATCGAATATCGAAAAGGTTCACTAAATGTCGTTCCGGATAGTCTATCCAGAGTATATGTAGAGGCTATTGACGAAAATAATGAAGAAGTACTCCACATTGACCTAAATTCTTCGGCATTCCAGGATGACGAGTACGTTGCCAGAATTAAGGCTTTGGAACAAAACCCTGCGGTGTCTCAGGAAATTATAAAGTTCAGGACCAAAAAATATATGTAAATACCGAGACAGGCGTAGATACTGATGTACCCTCATGGAAATTGGTTGTTCCCGAATCATTAACTTCTTTATTAGTTGAAAGAGCTCATAGTCCACCTACAGCTGCACATCAAGGAATTGCAAAAACAGTTCAACTATTAAAGCGGTACTACTATTGGCCTGCCATGAATATGCAAGTTAGAAATTTTATAAATGAATGTGAGATATGTAAATGTACGAAGCCAGTTAACTATTCGACCAGGCCAGAAATGGGTAAAGCTTTCGAAGTATTCCGTCCATGGCAGCGATTGTATTTGGATTTTCTTGGCCCATATCCAAGAACTAAAAATGGCTTTACTCATATTTTTATATTATTAGACCAATATAGTCGTTTTCCACTAGTTTTCCCACTGCGTTCAGCGTCTGCGACTAAGATTATTGAGATCCTTGAAAATAAAGTTTTCCATCTTTTCGGCGTTCCCGAAAGTATATTGACAGACAACGGATCTCAGTTTGACTCGCATTTATTCGCAAATTTCATGGAAAAGTATGGAGTAAGACACGATTTTACAGCAAAATATTCTCCACAAGCCAACGCAGTCGAACGAGTTAATCGTTCAATTTTATCAGCGATTAGAGCATACATCAAAGATGAACATCAAGCATGGGATCAACATCTGGATGAAATTACAGGCGCACTAAGAAATGTGGTTCATTCGAGCACAAGTTACTCGCCACATTTTCTTGTATTCGGACAGCACAAGATACTACATGGCTCCACTTACCCATTATTGCGAGATCTCAATTACCTCTCCGAAAATCAAGCGTATGTTCCAAACAATGCGGATTCATTATCGTCAGCTCAAAATATTGTATTAAGTCATCTTCGAAAAACACATGCGCAAAATACTTCTACGTACAATCTCCGGGCTAGAAACAGATCATTTAACATTGGCCAAAAGGTATTTATTCGAAACTTTGTTCAGAGTAGCGCGGCTAAGAATTTTTCTGGAAAACTAGCCTACAAGTTTAAACCCGGCTTGATTTTACGACGGGTCAGCAATGTATCTTATGAAATCGGTGATGAGAATGGCAAGACTGTTGGTATATATCATGCAAAAGATATCAGATAAATATTGGGTAGTATAGTAAAACAATAGTCAACAAAATAAAACAGGAATCTAATTAACCCTTACTATTATAAATTGTAGAATATTATTACTCTCAGGTAGGGATATCTGATATATGAGGTTTACATGACTCTATTTGCATTAGGTAGGAATAGTATACTTGAGCCTGGCTTTTGAGACTATCTCTTGGGTGTGAGTCGTCCCCACGATTGTAACAGTTGGCTGTTCCAGTCCCGACCATTATTATACTTATATACTAGGAAAATATTGTCCACCACACATGATCAACTAGTTGCGCATTGTTTCATGGTAATTGGTTACCCACTGTATTTGCTATGTTTTAACAGCGCACAACTCAATTGCATGGTACATTGGTACATTTTTTTTTGGTAAATCAAAATATAAAGAAAACAAGTTTGCAGATTTTCCCCTCCAATTAGAATGAGTACGATGGAGAAATAAATAATTGTTGATCAATAAACGATCATTATTTCCGTGACACTGTGAAAGAGTAGATTGCTTAATTTAATTGTGATTAAATAAAAATAACAAAACTAAGTGCAATACATTAAAACAAAACGAAAATATTATCTATTTCTCCATACGGAAAATTTAGTGTGTATACACGCATCTCTAAAACTGTTAAGACGCTTACCAAGGTAAATTGTAATTTTCTTTTGTATTGTAAAACATAATATTAATTTTAGTTATTTTTTTTTTGTACGTTATGCAAATGTTAGAATCAGCTGGTCTGGTTCGATAATAAACATCCACTTTGATAAAACAACCAGTTCTTGGTAAGCGTATTTTAAATTATTATTATTATCATCATTATTACTCGTATAGTTATTATTATTTTAAACTATTATTTGGGAAAACTGAAGTTCCATAAAAAAGTTTGGATACGGAAAAGAATAATACGTTATTCTTATTCCGTATCCAAACTTTTTTATGGAACTTCAGTTTTCCCAAATAATAGTTTAAAATAATAATAACTATACGAGTAATAATGATGATAATAATAATAATTTAAAATACGCTTACCAAGAACTGGTTGTTTGTCCGAATAATATTTTTTTTTTTTTTTTTTTTTTTTTTTTTAAATATTCATGCATGTAATAAATTATTAACAATAATGTCTGCATATTCTGCTATGATGTCATAATCATATGCAAAAAGCACCGATATACGCCGATATTTAAGTTTAAAATAATAATAACTATACGAGTAATAATGATGATAATAATAATAATTTAAAATACGCTTACCAAGAACTGGTTGTTTTATCAAAGTGGATGTTTATTATCCAACCAGACCAGCTGATTCTAATATTTGCATAACGTACAAAAAAAAAATAACTAAAATTAATATTATGTTTTACAATACAAAAGAAAATTACAATTTACCTTGGTAAGCGTCTTAACAGTTTTAGAGATGCGTGTATACACACTAAATTTTCCGTATGGAGAAATAGATAATATTTTCGTTTTGTTTTGATGTATTGCACTTAGTTTTGTTATTTTTATTTAATCACAATTAAATTAAGCAATCTACTCTTTCACAGTGTCACGGAAATAATGATCGTTTATTGATCAAAAATTATTTATTTCTCCATCGTACTCATTCTAATTGGAGGGGAAAATCTGCAAACTTGTTTTCTTTATATTTTGATTTACCAAAAAAAAATGTACCAATGTACCATGCAATTGAGTTGTGCGCTGTTAAAACATAGCAAATACAGTGGGTAACCAATTACCATGAAACAATGCGCAACTAGTTGATCATGTGTGGTGGACAATATTTTCCTAGTATATAAGTATAATAATGGTCGGGACTGGAACAGCCAACTGTTACATATATTAGATATTACACACATGCTCCTGTATAATGAGCCAAAACTTTCTTTTGAATTATTCATTGTTTTATGTATATACTTATGTAGCCAACAGGAAAGTAAAATAGTCAAAAATGCAAATGTCATAACAATGTAGCCTTAACAACTAATGGAAACTATCAAAATCATATAAACAGAGTACAACTATCACCAAAATTAACTAGAACCATAATACCATATTTGAACCCACACGACTTGAAGTGGAGAGGTGAGTCGTTTAGCGAGATGAGAACCATAATAGGGGTATATGTATTGGTTTCAAATTGCAATAAATTTATTAAATATTTTTTGTGTTTTTCTGGTGTTGAATTAATTACTAAAATTAATATTTGGAATTACACAATCCAACCATGCCTAATTGCGTATTCCAGGTACCTGGGTTTTGATCGTATGATCGTATCAATGATAGAACTAATATTGGTGGTGGCGTTGGGATATATTATGTATAATCCTCGTGTTTGTTCTATAGTGCAAGCTGATGAGTTGATTGAGTTTATATCCCATTCGATGGATGAGTATCATCGCACTGTCATTATGCGTGGTTTTAACCTGAATATAACGAATCCAGTCCCTGCAGCTAAACACTTTGTCGCTTTCTGTTGGATTTAATGATGATTGGCAGCATGGATTGTTACAATATAATTGCGCTGGGGCAAACGGCTATACCAGGGATTTCGGATCATGATTTGATTTTTATGTGCTATAGATACCGACATCCTCGCTCTAAAATGAAATATCAGTATATTAGAGATTTTAGCAAATAAAACATCAACAGGAAAATGAATTACTTTAATTTCAATTTTATTAAACTGTTTAATGACCATGTTCCAATTAAACGCAATTTATGTAGAAATAAGTCAACACCATATGGTTCAATAATTTCATTTTCGAGTCCAATCCTGCAGATTGCCTTATACGGGATGCTAAACGAAAGTACTATTTTGATAAGCTGAACAATGGGCATAATAATGGTAACATTTGGAAGTTTATTAAGAGTTTGGGAATGATGCCTACAAATAATTGTGCAGAGATTTTTCTGCTGAAGAGCTTAAGAAACAGTTTTCAATGGTAGCTGCAAAGCCTGTTGCTTGGCCCATGCCTCAATCAAATGTTGATTTTTGTAATGAATTTAATTTTACTGCATTTAGTGAAAGTGAGTTTGCATTTGCGATCAACCTAGTTAAATCAAATGCTACCAGTCATAACTCATATCACAATATAGTGTCTAAATTAATGAAAATTTTATTGCCAGTAGTTTTACGCTATACTTTACTCATATTTTTAATCACATACATAACAACATGCACTTTCCCGGATTCGTGAAAGAACGTATAATATCTGTCGATAAACCCATGTTTATAAATCATCTAAAATGATATATAACCCGGAATGCGGTATAGAACCAGGAATATTTTTATATGTGCTAGGACGTCTATATATATTTACTTTAGTCTATGGTTAAAGTCTAAAAAATTATTATTAATAGTCTAAAGGACTAGGTTGATATTATTATTGTTATTATCATTGTTGTTGTCTATTTGATAGATGAACGGACAACAGATCATTCTATAAGCGATCATAAAAGTAAATCGAATTGTAATTAATAAAAAAATAAAATATATCTGAAGCCTAGAAAATATTTAAGCGACGGCTTTAAATTTGTGCTGTAAAAATAAAAGCAAAATGCATTAGAAATTGTCGCATCATGATCAGAGTTTAAGTGTCTGAAGATAGTGAACAGAATTACAGAATCAAAGAAATAAACAAAAATTGCACACTGGCCCAATAAAGTAAAAAGAGTTGAAGCGAATATAAAATGTCTAGAAATTACATAAAATATAGAGGAGGGGAAGTTTACCGATACCGCCATTACTATCATTACATAGCAATGCAGGAGGTAAAATTACTGATTACATCATGTTTAGGTAATAGCTGGGGTTCAGCTTTCCCAGCTAGTTAATCAATTACATGCATATACATAAATGTTGTTACGAATTTCGGGCCTTTCTAAGGATTCGTAAGGGATTTTGCAATAAAATCACTTCAACAATTTATTCTAGTATAAATTACAACACTTTTCAGCACTTTTAAGCTCTTGACAATTTGACTAGTTCACTTTATCTCACTTGTTCACCCACCTGATGTTGGTACAATGCAAATTTGCTGATATTGTCTATCATGCTCCGTCTTCCCTCGAATACAAGGACTGGTCCTTTCTTTCAAATAGACGTACCACTCGTCCGTTTATTCGTTTAAAAGGTCCAGGCGTTGTATTCGTATAAAATCTAGCAACATTATCATTTGCTACATTTAATTTTTTTTATTTTTTAGCAATTATTACATAAATTTCTTCTATTTTTTTTTTTTTTGAAAAACGTTTAATATTTTACTTACACATATAACCGAGTGCTTATGCGTTATGCCATGAAATTAAAATACAAGTAAGTGACATCTATCATCCAGAATACTAAAGTTAATACTGATTTTGGAATATTATATTCCATTTTTATAGAGACGATATAATGCAAATTCCACAAATAAGTCAATATTTATTAGTCTGACACAACTAACTTTGCACAAACATTGTCGTTTTTATTAAATAAATCGAAAATTGTGTTTACTATTTTTCTGAGCTTTAATTTCCTGCCACACTTTCATATAAAAACAGTTTTTGCTAAGGGCAGTAGACAATAACACAAAATATACGAAAGCATAATTTTTTTTAGCAATGATATTTGTGGAAAGAGAAAGAATGTCAATATTCTTCTTATCGTCGCCATTCCATAACCATTCGATTTTAAAATTTCAACGTACGATTTTGCAATAAGGTAATGTTGTAAATATTTAATTTGAAATCCATAGTTTAGAATGTCAGCAAACATGAAAAACACAAGAAAATCATACACAGTGCAATAGAAACTTAACATAATAAGCAAATATAAAAAAAACATTTTTGGGTTCCATATCAACTTTCAAACGAAAGTAGCGTTCCCGATACAAATCTGAAGATATGGTATAGCCGAAAAGAGAAGTTTAAAGAACTCCTTTACAAACCAGATGTATCCATCAAAAATGTGAGACGGCTTGCAGGTGAAGCGAGGAAAGAACAATTTAAAGAACTGGAGGGATTGTTGATTGAGTGGGTTAGAGATAGGAACAAGAATGGACTCAGAGTAAAAGACATTTACATTCAAATAAAAGCAAAAGATTTAAGTTCTGTTTTATTTGCAAGCGAAGATAGGCCGGACTCTATAAAGAATTCAAGGCGGCAGTTACCTCATAATGTAGTGAATATTATCACAAGTTTGCACGAGCAAATATTTCAACTAATTCATGAGAAAAATATAAATGCGGAAAATGTGATAAATATAGATCAAGTACCACGTTACTTTGAAACCGAAGCCAAATCGACAATCACAGTTAAAGGATTTCGTAATGTCATGCTTCGCAAGGCTTCAGCATTCCAAAAGCGTAAGATTCGGAATAACGATGGCTGAGCAAATGTTGGCTTCTCACATACTATTTTCTAATTTTAAAAAAAAACCGACTGTGAGTGATGGTTGTCTTGTCGATGTCAACCAAACAAGCATGTGGAGTGACGAAATTTTAGCAAATTATGTTAAAAATAATATAATTATGAGGAAACAAACATCCATTTATTGGCAGCCCGTATTGCTTATCATTGACAATTATGGGCCTCATGTTAAAATGTTTAACAGCAAAAAATAGGAAAGATGTAATATCGTGCATAGGCAAGGTTGAAGTAGAAAACATCATTGACAACTTAGATCCTGAAGCATATTACACAACAATATCTGTTTTATAACGTTGAGCGCATTAACAGAATGCCTCAGTATATAGAATTATTCACCATAATAAGTTTGGTTTTTCTAAGGAGAAAAGATCCGCTTCTAAGGCGAAAAGCTTTCGATTGCGTTAAGCATGAAATCTTGACACAAAAGTAAAATGTTTAAAGGCCATTACTGGCCCCTTACTGCGTCAACAATCTGGCTCCAACGGTCTCGATCCTGGGCTTGATCTTCATACTATCCTAGACAACCAGAAGAAGTCAAGTCATTCTCTACACCATGGAGCCATCGTCGCCTGCTACGACCTCTGCGCCTACCATATGGTGGCTCTCCTTTGACAGATCACTGCACAATTCGTTCATCATAGTACTATACAAAATAAATCTTTAAAGGTAAATAAAAATTTGCCACATTTGACTCCCTCAATTACATTATTTAGTGATACAACATATCTCCTTGAAATAAGTATATCCCAGAATTTAATCTCGGAGTTTTTATAAAATAGAACACAAGCGTAAATAATTTATCCCAGACTTTTTAAAAATACATAAATAATGGTGTCGATCTCTTTGTCGAGACGGCTATTTTATCACAGCGATTGAGTTTGAGACCGGTTGGCCATCAATAATTTGTTTACCCAAATACCTTATCAACACAACAATGTATTGCATTCGCAAATTTTACTTAAAATTATCAAACATATACCGCATAATATGAAAATTTAAGCTTGTTTATGAAATATTTACCGAAACATATTAAAAATGTGGCTGTTAAGTAAAAAGTAGTATATATGTAGGTATATAGTATATACATATACTCTTTATGTATATATACAACCGAATTGGTTGCAATGCAGTAAACTTCTTAACAATACACAATAATATTACGATTGGTTCTAAGACCTATACCAGTATTTTTGACGAGCAAAAAAAAAGAGATAAATGTATTATAATTTTCGTATGAGAGAAAAGAACAAAAATATCAACAGCATACTAATAAAGATGCTATAAAATATATTTTATTCGAGTAAATTTTATAGCGGGTGCATCAAAATCAGCAGCGAGTTAGGTAATTAAGGAAATTTAATTTGCTGTAAACATCAGATTCGTAGATAACAAATATTTTCAATAATATATAGGATTGGCTAAAAGCAGTCGGAAATAATTATATGTTCATCCATATTATAACCTACAGCTATTAGCACTTGGTGTGAATAATCTCTAAGGTATATATAGAAGAAGTAAAAAAGCTTATTTCATAAATTAATTGTAGCAACAAGAAAGAAAAATATTTTCAGTAAAAAAATATTTTCCAAATTTAATTTTTTTGTTTGTACCCAAAAATGCTGCAAACCGCAATTTTTACTTAAATATAATATATATTAGAAAAAAGGTAGTCCAATTTTAATTAACATTAAAGATTAAACCATAAAGTTAAAAATAAATCCTAAAATATTAGGATAATACATAAAATATAGAGAAATTGGGTCACCTTGAATGATCATAGATGTAAAGATAGTGCCATAGGTTAGTAACACCCCGTCGATAGTCCTCAGTAAACTCAACACTTACATGATTTATAAAATCATAGTTAGTTTGATTTTACGTCATTTAATAGGGTTTATGATATTTTTATTAAAATCTACTAATGTATTGGCTGCGTTTTTCATGAATCAACAAGTCAGTACTAGAAATCAACAACAAGTCAGTATCACGAATATTTAAAAAAAAGTTCCATCCATATCATGTATCGCTTTCACGAGACGATTTTATGAGGACCGGTATTTTTATACAAAATACACAAATGTATGCGAGTGTACATATTTTCTTAACAGTGTACATATAAAATAAATTCATGTATAAATATATTAATCAAGCACAAAATCCAAAGAAATTGGTGGTATTTTAGGATAGTGGGCACCTGGGCCGTTCAAATTTCGTATAGGACAGTTATATAAAAAGGATTACACTCCTCCTGTTAAAGCTGGAAAATTGAAAAAAACTCATGCAAATCGTATGGAAAGGCTCGACTCAAGCATAAAAATCTCAGTGTTTTTACCACATGGACACTAATATTTTTGAATAGTGGGCACATGGGCTTTTCCAAATTTGCACAATACATTACTATAAAATTGAGCTCCGTAAGTAAAGCACAAAAAATTGACCATATAGTATGGCAATATCCAAGTGTCCAATATCTAGAAATACTATAGTACCCATGTCGCTAAAACTCTGAGATTTTTGTGCTTGAGAGAAACATGGCAAATTTTCTTTGGATTTTGCTCGAGTAATATATTTATACATGAATTAATTTTATATGCACACTGTAAAGAAAATTTGTACACTTACATAAATTTCTATATTTTGTATAAAAACTACTCAAAATAAATTGCAGGAATTTGCTAACTTTTTCAAATTTGTATTATGGACAGTTGATATAGTGAGTGAGAGCAATAAGCATATTGGGAAAGAACTGTCGTCTAATTGGACTATTTTTATCGAGGACACCCCTATAAATGAGTAGTTTGTTCAATTCCCAAATGAAAAATTTATAGATTTATTTTAGGAGATGTTTCTGCTAGTTATAGGGCTGAACATTATTTTTCAACAAAAAGGTATCGATAGAGGAGGCCACAAGTATACTCTAAATAGTTTTTGATGTAAAATTACGCCAATAATCGTTGGTATTCTATTGCCATCAATTATAATGGTAAAATTACGTTTAGAGTGTAATTAGGAATGTTTACGAAAGTTTAATTCTATAATGGTATAAAAGACACTAAAAGACACTTTTCCTGCAGATCAAACACTTCACTATGATTTTTTATTCTAGAACAGAAATAAAGTAAGCTAGAAATGTCAAACATGCTCATTAATAATCTTTTGCGTATACATATAGTGTATACTTACGACTTTTATTGTAAATTTACGAAAACATATTTATTTTTTCACACCACACGACGGATATAAAGTGAAAAATGCAAATTTTAACACAAAATTACATATTTTAGTGTAATTTTTTTGTCTTACACAGATATCGGTTGATTTTTACACTGCATTTGTAAATTTACATAAAAAATTACACTCAGGATCATGATAATTTTACGCTTTTCCATCCTCATTTTTTACGCTATATAGCGTATACGGCCAAACATGCTATTATAGTACCGCAAGAAGCCATGAGGTCCAAGTAATAATAATTTTTATAAATTATGAAGAAAAGATCAGACAAAATGAATGGTCAGCTTTTCTAAATGGATAAGAGGGTCAAGAGATACCAGAAAAAAAAACATTTAGTTTTATTTAAAAATACAAATAATTATTTTATAAAAATTGTCGTAACAATTATAATCTCAAAATTGTATACATACGTAACTAATAATATTTTAATAAAATATATTTATTTTTATAAAAAAAACTTAGTTCAAACGATATAAAAAATTAGGTTTAAATAAGATTAGCATTTCGATAGGCTAGTGCCTTCTCCGTCGCTTTTGCAACAAACTCAAAAACGCTGCTAAATATCATAACATATTCACATTCGCTATTTTTTACTTTAAACTAATTAAGATTGAAGGTTGGTTCACGACGTCGGATATTTACTCTAGCTAATTACATCCGAGGTCTAAACCAATAAAATCATCAACAAAATTCATTCATTTCCTCTTTTTCAAGCTCACGTATTTTTATCTTATGGTCGCATGTAAATAGCTAGGTTAAATATCCGACCTCGTGAACCAACCTTAAAGGTTATTTTGTATGTAAATGAATTTACCGCAAACTAGTAAGAATTAAGTAGTCGGCCATTGTACATTTTTTCATTAGATTTTTTCGTAACAGAAGATATGGCAGTTTAGTGGAATATAACAGCATTCAGGTGATTAATGCCATTCCATCATAACTTATTGCATTCGCAATTATTACTTAAAATTATTAAATATTCAAGGAAAGGTGTATAGTCTAAAGGGGAGAATAGACATTAATATCGCACAATGAACCACAGATGTATTTTTTTTCGTTTGTCTCCAATTTAAGAGCATAGCGCGTCCACTAGGCTGGACCATCTTATTCTGTTGGAGGCTATTGCTTTCAGCTCTCCTCATGTTTTACCCAGTTCTTTCACTTCGGCTAGCATCGTTCTTTTCCAGGCTATTGCTGGTCTTCACATTTTACGTTTTCCTTGGGGATTCCACTATATAATGACATCCGTGTTATTCGGATTTTTCCTCAATGTGTGCCCGATCCATCTCCACTTGAGCTTTCTTTCAGTAAGCATTTTATCAGTATTCTCGGGCATTTGTTCACAAGCACCTGGAGTCTATTTGTGATCTTTTCTGTGTGTTTCCATGTTTCACACCCATACAGCAGTACTGATCTTATGGAGCATGTGGAAAGTATTTCTTGCTCTGTTTATGCGTTGATTGATGTTTTCTTTTCAATGTCGCCTGTTTTTGCTACAGTACAACCAAGGACGACGAATTTTTCAACCTCTTCGATTGGCGTGATGTTGATGGTGATTGGTGTGTGTTCGTGTTAAATCTCATGCCTTTTATTTTACTGATGTTGATATTGATACCTACTTCATGAGCTAGGTCTGGTAGTTTTTGTATTTGCTGCTGTATGACGGTATACTTGTGTGCTAGCAGGCATATATCATCTGTGTAGTCTAGATCATTGAACCGTTTTAGTCGTCCATATTGGATACCATTTGGTGTTGTATTGTCAAGTTTGCGCATTACACTATCCAGTACTATCAAGAACTGTAGTGGAGATAGTAAGCATCCTTGTCTCACTCCTCGTGAGTTGAATTATTTGTCACTATGCCTTCCGTTGTGTTGAACCTTGTTTCCGGCATCCAGATACATTTCTTGTATTAGTTCAATTATTTTCTTTGGAATGCCTATTTCATAAACTGCTTTCCAGATTGCGCCTCTGTTGATTGAGTCAAATGCGCATTCAAACTCCACGAAGAGTAGATATAGTGGTGAGCAACACTCATTTGATTGCTCTATGATGATACGGATCGTGTTGATATGATCTGTACAGCTCCTACCTGGCCTAAAGTCGGCTTGTTCATTTCTCAGGTGTTGGTTGATTGATGGAGTTATTCGGTCGAGAATGATCATCGCTAATTCTTTTATTGTGCTGTTGAGGAGGGATATGCCTGGCCAGTTTTTGCATTCTCTTAGGTCGCCTTTCTTTGGGATTGTTATGGTCAAACCTTCTTTCCATTTCTGCGGAATTTTCTCTGAATTCCATATGTTAGCTAATAGTGCCAGCGGCCTTATTGTTCTTTAGTTTCTTTCTGGATAGAAAATCTAGCTTCCCGCTCCGTTGGTGGATGGTTGTTGATAGTTACGTTATAATTGCCATCTGGGAGCTCGTAATTTTCTTCGTTATCTATACGCAGTTGTCTTAAAACTGTTCTTTCCATCTATTTACTTGCTGCTGATGTGTGGTTAAGGTTTGACTAGATAGATTCTTTATGGGTGGAATGTTCGTGTATTTTCCGGTGACCACATTGATGTAGTGTGCGCATGTTTCTGATCGCAGCTGCTTCCTCTGCAGTTACGAGAATGTCTTCTGTGTATTTTCCGCGGTCTCTTCTTTCCATCTTTTTCACTTGTTGGGCTGGCTATATTTTCATATTTCCTTCGGATTTCCGTCGTATCTTGGTGGCATAGTTGTAATTTGAGTTGACGACGTTGCTCGATTTTTGTCCAAGTATCAGCGCTAATCCATGGTTTTCTGGTGTTGTTTTGGTAGCCGAGCACATTGGTAGCAGTCTTGGTGTAGGCATCTTCTACAGTTATTCCCATTTTTGATCGATGTTGGTACTGATTTCATTGAAGGTGGGTAGATTGGGCTAGATTGAGTTGGAGTATTTCTTTGAATTTATTATTTGTGTCAGTATATCTGCTCCTCGCATTGTTCTGACATCCTGCAGGGAGGTTGGGAATTTCTTATTAACCAATACATGGTCGATTTGGTTCTTGGTTCCTGCCATCTGATGATGTCCAAGTGTATTTGTGTATTTCTTTATGTGGAAATTTGCTGCCTCCTATGAAAATAGATAGTCTGTGACACAACAGTCAATGAGTCCTATCGCCATTGTTGTTTCGTGTGCACCTAGCGCACGTTTCGGTCAACCCATTGATTGACGCCATGCCTGTGTAATCGGTTCCAATTTTAGCATTGAAATTTCCTTGGACAATTTTGATGTCGTTTCGGTTATATCCATCTGCCTCTTCCGTAGGTACATAGGAACTGTATGATTGTTTGTGTTTCGTATTTTCGAATGGAATCTTGCTGCTATTATTCTACTACTTATTGGTTCCTATTCGAGTAGTGCGTTCTTTCCTTCTTTCAACATCACATAATTACCAGGCTTGTTGTAAGTTCTCCACTATTTATCCATCTTACTTCACTGAGGCCTATAGTATCTCGATGTTATACCGCTTCATTTCCTTTTCTACGTGTGCTCTAAACCTTGATGTTTCTCTTAGAGTTCTGTTGTTCCAGTTTCCGATTCGTGTCCGTGTACGTAGCCAACGGTCGATATATGTGTTTGCCGGTTTGTGTTTATTCTTCTAGTGTTCGTTTCTGTAATCATTATGATTTCGGATTAATGAATGATTGGTCTATTGAATCCTAGCCAGGGCTGCTGGATAAGGCATACTGGCCTGCCAGGAGGGACGTTTCGTTATTTGTTTGATCTTCCTTTTTTTCTTAAATTGTTCGTTAAATTGTTAGAATACCTTGCATACGGTTGCTGGACTTCGTTGATGAGATTGTTGCAACTTAACTGTCTCTGCCACTCGCACCCTTCCCCCCATCTGGGAAGATTTATTAGTACATAATGCAGACAAATGAAGTATGTACATATATATGGAGAAACTTATATATACATTACATATGCAGTAAGCATTGAGACAAATTTTATTTTAATACAACCGTATGTTCAATAAAAATCGATTTAATTTTAACGAGACAAAGTAATAGTATTTTTTTAATTAACAGAATTGTATATAGTCTCGACAAGGCTATACCACAAACTGGACAAAACCCATCACATCGAGCATTTGAGGCGAATGATTAATTGCGTGATGAATTAGTTGAGGAATTAGAGTTAAGGGGATACCCAGGCGCGGTTTAAAGCCTTTATGTTTATCTCTGTTTGTTCTACACTCTATAGCAACGCAAGCACACATATAATTTTACCAATAATAAAAATAAGTAAAACAAACATCACTTTGGAGTAAATTACTGTTTTTGGGAATAACTTCGAAGTGTAACACAAATACTTACAAAAAAAATATTCACAAACAATTATTTTATTTATATTTATGAAGGGGTACAGGTGCGACCCATCATATTGGTCTAAGTGCCCAATTTCATTCATTTAGTGTTCACACTGTTCATTTCACTATATCCAACTAAAAATTTAATTATAAAAACTTCAATCCATCGATATAAAACAAATTTTAGTCTTAGTTGTACAGTAAATTTAGGCTTAACACTTTGCGCTATGATATATTTTTTATGTTATTATTTATAAATCGTAAAGAAAATTTTATATTTCGATACTAAATTTTAGTTGTCCTTGTCAAGCAGCTCACATCGTAAAATACACAAAATATTGCCTAGCACTGATGCAAGTCTATTATTCATGTACTTTACTATATGAGTTGGAAAGAACGACTAAAATTTGATATCGAGGAATTATCGGGAATTTCTTTTCAGAAGTGTCCAGTCCTTAAATAAGACATCTACTATACTCCATTTTAGAATTAGAATTTATGTGATCGGAAATGTACCGTACAATCACAATAGTTAAATTTCTGCTAAATCTTGTAAAATCAAAATGAAATTAATACTCTACTTTTAAGGTATAGATATATGCTAATTTATAATTCATCGACTAAAATTTTGTTAAGGTACTTTACTGCAATTTAGCTTACTACAAAAAAACTAATTATGTTAGTCATTTCATATAAAAGCAAATCATTTCATCTCCATAAACATTTTGCTTTTAAGTGGTTTTTAAAAGTAAATTAATTAACTTCATGTACCTTTTACTTTACCACACTTACGTAGTAAGGATAAAGTATTTTAATAGAAAAAATATGTTTTACTTATATTTTGTTTTTTTTCACATGCCTCTATCTCTCCTGAATCCAACTTAACCATTTTTTTTTAAATGGCTGTATGTGTATCGTCTGTGTGGCTGTGTATCTGTATGTATGTGATTCATTTTTCTGTCAACGAACACTTAAAATCTACTTCAGAAGTTTAAAATAATTTTTATTTAAAAACGCTATCAAATATATTAAGGAATTGCGAAGATCATGTAGGTAGATGTGGTGAACCACCAATACACTTCAAACACAATTAGGTCATATACATCGATACATGGACATAAGACATATGAACATACAGCTTAAAAGGTTACTATGTAGAAAAAATAAGAAAGGTATTATAATTCTAACGATCAAGAATAATAATAATAAGAAGAATGGAATAACGATATCAGTAATTAAAAGTAAAAGTTCTAGCTATAGGTAGTGGATTATATCTTCTACCATTGATGTTTTAGAAAGAAAGTGTATGTGTGTATCGAAAAGCATGACACACATAATAAAGTTAACCACGATACATGAAATGAAACATGTACATAGCATTTTATTTCTGCACTCCAGATAATACCCAAACATGCTGTAAGCACCTGATTTCCGTACAGATAATCTTAAAATCCTGAACTTCAAACATTTAAAATTAGATGGAATCTATAATTAAACTAATCATATAAAACCCTAATCAAGCAATATCGAATTCAATTTCGTCCAAACCGCCCGTATAACGATTGCAGTGGACAATGGAAAAAACAAGTGATTAAGATGATTAACAAGTGAGAAAATGATACCAAACTTTGGATTTAAAATTTAAAATCGAACTTTAAAATCCAAACACGCTGCTAACCAGCATAGAAATTTATGTATAATTGATTAATTAAATATATGTATAAGAATAAAAGTAACTAAGGTAGTCGATTTAATTAATCAAAAAAAAAAAATTAATATTATAAATGCAGTCGACCGCAAATCGTAATGTATTTACAAATTAAATACTATATGGCGTATATAAACGAAAATATTTTACAATTCGATGTAGACAAACGAGTATCAACTTTTAATTTATGTACAATTTAAACTTATTATAAAGAAATTAAATCTAATCTTAATATCTAATAATAATTACAATAATATAATGAGTTGAACGCAAAATATTAGCTTACGGCTTATGATAGTATGTACTGTAGAGTTCATCCAACAACGGCATATGTATTTATATATAGTTGATGCAGGTTGATATGTACTCTCGACCATATACGATCGAAAATTGTTAATTGATTAGCGAGGATATTCTAAACACTTTGGTTGATATATATTTACATGAATGTGGATGGCTGGATGCGGTGTATTATTCGGTCTGAAAGAGATATAAAAATTGTTAAAATGTTTATAAAACTTGAATATTGAGTAAACAATATGACTATTTGTTAATTCAATCTTATATCGTAATTAAATTTTAATTACGCAATCAATTATAGTTCTAAATAAATGTGTTGGGGTTGACCTACAATACAAATAAAATTTGCATGTACGTAAATATGAATACATATAATTTAATATGCTATACAACAGCAAATACCTGAAACGGTTGATGAAAGTTCATAAGAACGGCCTGCTTATATGTATAAGTGGAACACTTATATTTGCAACAACATAGAGCACTGGGATATTCCTAATATTACTGTCTATACACTACCAAATCGCCATCATTGAAGGTGAGGTCCCCGCAACTGAGATTCATACCAGAGAGGGAACTGATTCAAAGCTTCGAGGAAAGCTCAGGATGGTTCGATAAGTACGGAGGAGAAATTGATTTAATCGTCGAGTTTATTCCACCACTAACATTTCATTAAATCATTTATACCAAAGAGACCCTTGAATCGAATAGGCGCCCAATAGTTGTTTCAAGGTGAGATACTAGTACGTACTATTAAAGCAAATTAAGAATTAAATCAAAGCATTTTACGTGGGTGGCCAGGTACTACCACGTATCGAAATGTATCAGACAGAACAAATCTAAAAAAGCAACGAACGATCGACCATTTTTGTATTTCGAGAAACCTCAGTTAACAAAAGAATATGGATAGCTTTGTTTGTATGTGTATGTCCATTAAAGCTTGGTCACGAGATTATTTGTGCCAAAATTGGCATTCGTCTTTATCTTGAAACTGTCCTCAGTACATAACAATTCTTATGTTTTCGCACAGGTTGACCAATACATCACGATCTGTTTGTATTGACATTATGGGACCCATATTATCCAGGAGGCTTGGAGATCCGCCTCCTGACGAGAAGTTGTATACATTTCTAAATCAAAGTCGTGTGAAATACCTAACAGATTTGTTATAGTTTCTCAGCATCAGCACAATGGCGTTCTAGCAGCGCGGAAAGTATTTGAATAATATGTTCAGCCCTTTTTTGTTTATCATCCGGGACCTGCATTATTTCTTTTGCGCTTAGGTTCATTTTTCTACTACTTCTACGTCCAACTGGTGGTTCGCCACTATAGCTGCTTGATTCTTACTGCTAGTCATAATTTCAATGAGAGTAGATTCTTGTATATGTTCCAGTGGTTGTTCAGTTGGACCTGGTTCTTCCAATCGCATAAATCGGTCATACATTCAAAATCTTTTGCAATATATGGGATTATTATCGATGAACGAATCTACGAGATATATAACCAAATCCCAATTCAACGCAGTATTCAGTAACCTTTTCTTACCTCGATTGGTTTTTACCACTTGCATTGTGTCTTTTATCAAAGTGAAATAGGCGTACATTTAAAAAGTCAGCTATACTCCTCGATGGGAGGGATTTACTAATTCATAAACAATTTCACAATCTTAATCGAACGGCAGGTAATCGCGATATTGGTGTACGACCATAGATTTAAACATTTAAGTTTTAGATTTCATCCATATTCTCTTCCAACTTAGAACGTTTGAACATAAGAGATTTCAACCGATCGGAAGCACGATTATTCCTAATTTTGAATCTTTCTTCCTCATATTGGCGAGCTGCGGTATCAAAATTAATTTCAAGTGAAGTAGAGCAACATCAACTAAGGTGGTCATCAGCTTCATAGCTTACTCGAGAATTACTAAGCCCGTTGGCCAAGCATGATCAATGGATATTCTTCACTCCGTTAATGAAAAATTGCATAAACGCAATTAATGCTGTTTCTCTATCAGATTTGTATACATTTCGATCCAATCATCAACTATGCTTTTAATCGAGGATTTAGAATGCCTCAAAATCTAATAAAAAATATTCTCATCCTGCAGGTTTTTCTTTCTCACTTTTTGCTTTTGGTTTATCAGGTTTTCGTTTGCTGACAATTGGTTGATCCACATGGGTGGTTTATCTCGTACTCCATCTCTCGCACCTAACCGAATCATACGATCATTTTTCGTAGATGTATTTGAAGAAGTAATAGACCCAAATTTTAAACATTTTGCTCTACCCATCAATGACCGCCCATCGAATCGTATTTTCATATTCGCCATCACTTCTGATTTCATGGAGCCTCCAGAAACATTCTACCCAATTTTATAACCCAATTACATTGTATTGCAACCAACAACAACATCAAATAAAAGTATTGTAAACCAGTTAATGGCCCAAAAATTATTGTAAAATCATCTCTATATATATATGTATATATATAAAAGAAAGGTGTTGGTTCAACTTCTTTATGGAAACGTAAACTATACAAACGTTTTTTTTTTCAAATGAAATACCAACACAGGCGATATAAAAACTTATTTTAATGCAATACGTAAACTGATTTAATTAAATTTTTCAAATTTATTACATTTTTCTAATAGTATCAAGATAATTCAAGTTCCAAACCATCCAAACGTCATATAATTTTAGTACAGACTAATTTTGTATTGTTCTGTTCAAATTGGAATCCAACTATACTGAATTTAAAACATAAATAATGAGTTCATTTAAATACCAGGTAAGGGTAGTATTTGACTTTGGGTGGATTAGGAATATAGTCATCTACCTAGTGTAATATCGAAACTTGAGTCCAAATATCAGGCTATAGGTCTTAATTGTTTATTAATAATTTTATTTGAAATCCCATAGTATAAGCTTCTCGATTAAATTATTCCTGCGGTTAGGGGGTAGTTTTCAGCTTTGTGGATTAGGACCTCAGTCATCTACCTAGTGTACTATCGGGAGCTGTGTTCAAATCTCTTTCAAAGAGTGATAATTTTAAATTTATTTATCATCTGAACTTGCTTCATGCAGATAGAGTATAAATTTTCCAAATAAATCTTAAACAAAGGCAATGATTTCGGATTTTTATTAATTTATTTATGATTATTTAGAAATTATAATTTTATTAAATTTATTGCAATATGTAGCCGAGCGTTATCGTGGTTGAAAATGATTGACTCATGTCTAGTCGCATACGTTGGCCGCTCTGCCTGGATTTTCTGCTTCAATCGGATCAATTGTTGACGATAGAGTTGGACATTGATAGTTTGGCCACTTGGCAACAGCTCATAGTGGATCACACCTAGCTTGTATCACCAAATGCAATGACCTTAGCCCCGTGAATATTCGGCTTTGGTGTCGATGTGCCGGCCTCGCCTTTCTTGACATACGCTTTTTTGCGCTTGGAATTATCGTAATGGATCCATTTTTCATCGCCAGTGACAATACGATGCAAAAACGACTTCTTTTTGTGGCGCTCGAGCAGCAGTTCGGATATGCAAAATCGTATTTCCACGTCTCTAGGCTTCAACTCGTATGGCACCCAATTTCCCATCTTTTAGATGAATCTCATCAACTCCCAATGATTCTGCAAGTTCTTCTTGCGTTTGACATGAATCTTGATCGAGTAATGCCTCCAATTCTTCATCCTCAAACTTTTTCGGCTGACCAGGACGCTGTTTGCCTTTGATGTCACAATCACCACTTTTGAAGTGACTAAACCACTCAAAGCACTGTGTTTTTGCAACCATGCTCACCATACAAATCCACGAGCAAACGATGACTTTAAAAGTGACTCAACAAAATTTCCCACAAATGCTGTTTTTTTCTTAAATTTGATAAATTTTCCATCGTTGAAATCGGTTGGATGTGCACAATCAAAACAAAAACTTTTAGCTGATTTTGACAGGTGTTGAATAGAGTTTCAAATGACATAGATGTCATTGATGTACTATTACGCATAAACAAGTAATGACATCTAGTATATCAAATTCCGGTTTTTAATGCATACACCATATAGTTCATAACTAAATACTGTTGTTATTCTTATTAGAATAAAAACATATTTCAGACATAAACCAAATCGAGTAGTTTAGTACCAAAGAAATTGTATTGACTATGTAATCAGCGCCATCTACCTATTGTATTGGTATATTACAAAATACTTTTTAAATACCCATGTCAGATGACAGTGAATGCGATTCTTTTATTAGCAAGAGTAAATTTGAGAGTGATGAAATTGAAAATTATGAAGAATATGAAACACAAAAACGGAAAATATTGCTATTGTTCCTAAAAATATTTCAAAGCACAGTACGAATGCACTACTCCAGGTTCTAAGAAAGTATCACCCTGATCTACCTAATGATGTTACAACTTTGAAAAGAACCCCTACTACATACAAAAATATTGTACCAATAGAAATTTACAATAGAAATTTATATTGGTATAGACGGGATTCCTCTAACTGAAAGTTACACCAACCAACTTTGGAATATTCTTGCAAATGTCGTTTCGTATAGAGCCGTGTTCCTTATTGGAATATACCACGGGCGTATAAGAAACCTTATTGAGCTGATGTGTTTATGAAACCTTTCATAGATGGAAACACAGAAATTGTTCGAAAACGGATTTCCTTACCATAATAGGCAGATAAAAATTAAAATCAGAGCTTTTATATGGAAGCACCAGAAAGGTCCTTTCTGTTAGGTACATTATTTTCTATAGTTTCTTACTTTAAGTACTCGTATCTAATAATTTTATATTTTCAGGAGTAAAATCACACTCGAGATATTCTAGTTTCACTAACTGCACTGTAAAAGGGGTCTATATGGCACACAAAATTTGTTTCTTCGATTGTGATAAAAATGTATTAAAACAAAGAAGAGAGGAGGATTTTTTACTATTAAACCATAGTAGAAAATCCTCGTACATATTTAGCAAATAGAACGCAATTTGTAGAAATTTCAAATGCTTGTAGTAATTGCGAAATGTTTAATATTGAGATACCTCAAGGCTCGATACTAGGTCAATTGTTGTTCTTGGTTTATATAAACTCTATTTTTAGGTTAAGCAATGTTGGATTGCACTCTCGCGTATTTATTTTTTTTTTTTTTTTTTTTTTTTTTAAATTGGGCGGATTTTACTCCAGCACTCAATGTCACTAATGGGCCCACGGTGCAATACCCACATTCACACTGACATTCATTCAACCCATTCACACAACTACAGTGTACCACCTGCGCATTGCATAGCTCCATGTCTCCAAGAAATAATACGAACGGTAAAGTTCCTGGGGCCACCAAAAATTTGCACTACTCCTTATATTAACAAGCTACATCTATTTTTAAAGATGGAGCAAAATCCAAACAAAATGTTGAAAAATATTAAGCAATGGTTGTTAGATACGAAGGACGTAGAGATAGTTATGATAGTTATAAGTTGAAATCTATTATTTAAATTGTTGGAACATGAGTAAATTTTTATTAATACTTGAAAATTTCAAAAGAAATTTGTATGTTTTGCCATGGGTTTGCATAGACTTTTTTGTGTGTGCCACATTGTTTGGTACTATAGAAAAAGCTCATTTCAAAATGTAGCAATTAACATGGCTTTGCTGGAACCTACATAGCTCTATTGAATAAATGTATAATTAATAACATTAATGAATTATTTATTTTAATATATAAAATGTTGAAGGGTTTGCAATGAAAATTCAACTTTTTTAATCTAAAGTAACTCTGTTGTAACCAATTTTCAACATTTAAAAAAAAAATGTACATCATTTCATTTAAAACATTTTGAAAGGTCAAGTTTTCATTTAGAAGTTATGAAATACTATAATTTCAAGTGATTTTAGTTTGCTACCAATATAGTTTTAATAGAGAGTTTTAATAGTTTTAAGAGAATCCTTCTATTAAACCCTTAAAACCTTTGGAATTAAATTTTGATTTTCTCTGTGTATAATATATAGACTAATAAATAAAATGTATACTTACTAAATTATTCGGGCCCAATTTTCATACGCCTTAAATACCAATATTTACATGCTTTAGCTATTCTCCATAACAATATGTTATTCAGTGGCATGGATCTATTGAATGGGTAGATAGCGTAAAATAAAGGCCTGTATTGCTGCATCTGTACGCTAGCCCAACACCAGCAAACGATAAAAGATTTGTTTCCCCGTATCATTAAGAAAAATATCCATTTTATAATTACTTTTAAGTGACCTGAAACTGTAAAAGTAATAATAACATAAGTGATAATATTTAATAACTTTTAAATGTAATATAACCTATAAAATAAGAAAAAGATCGATTGCTTTTATCAGACCAAGTTACAAATTGTAAACAATCCTATAATCCGAAAAGGGATTCAAGTTAAAAATTACAATTTTGTAAATGATATAATCGCATTCCCCCGATCAATCTTCGCGAATTTTCATATTCTTATCTATATGTATGTATGTAGGTACTTTCGATGAAATTGTGGAGTTTATCGGATGGCTTCGTACTGAAAACACTGTGTTTTGGTTTTCATTCAATAAATATTCATTCATATTCAGCACACCATGAGATTTTGAAAATACATAATATCGGAAAACAAAAGATAATTTTTCTATTGTCAGTTTAAAATTAGTTCAATTCGCATTGAGTAGCCGTCACTCCGTCAGCGACTTATGTATATTCGTTCATTTCAAGCTTGAAGAGAATCCGAAATCGTAAAACAATTCGTCAAATGGTATTAAATTTTGAAAATAATATTTTATAATTTTCAACCTTTTGAAATTAATATGTTGCTATATATTATGACATTTCTTTCAGTTGCAAAAGTAAATTTCACTCTGTAAGTGACAATAAATTATACAAAACTGAATGGAAAATTTTGCGTTGCTGGTCAGTCAAGTATGATATGACTACGTTAAGTTGTTGCTGATCTATGGTATTACTTGCAAGTGAGTATAGTCTTGGTGTATTGGATTTTCAAATTTTTTCAACCATAAACAACAATACGAGTAGATGTACATTTAAATTATTATTTTCCCGGCGAAAATTTAGATTTCAATTTTAATTTATAGCAAACGAAAACACTCGAAAATTTGAAAGTTCGAGAAATAAGCTATGTACTAAGAATAGTTGTCGCAACCAGCCACAATTTGTTGGGTCTCGATGATCGAGCAAATGACACAGTGGTTAAAGCTGTGAAATTTGGATCGAGGGTGGTATCGGGTTCGAATCACAACTATACGGTAAGGGTTGTAAATAGGCAAATTGCGAAAGAGCTTAATGAAATTGTTGACCGAAAAGCAAGATTATTTTATTAATTTTTAAATCAAGAGAACAACGATTGTAAAGTGTATCCGCATTACCGGCAGGAATGGGCGTTTACGCGTCATCAATTATTTTCTACGTCAAGGTGTCGAGAACCCGTAAACAATGTCGACAACGTAGACAAAGTCAATAATGTAGACAATTCCTAGAGTGATTTTGTGAATTAATTCTAAACAACGGTGACCAAATTTCTTTAGGATCAATGCAAAACAACGATGTTATAAAATAGTATAAAGATGGTTTCAGCGTAGAAAGAGCAGCTTATTAAAATCGGATACATTGCACAATTATGATCAAACTTCTTGCAAGAAGATTATAACTTACATTAAAATTAATTCGGATACCTTTTACGGTAACACGAGTTATTAAAAAATCAAATCTTTTAGATAAACAGAACTTTGTCCGCTTAACGTGCCAGAGTGCTCTCTGACCAGATTTTGACAAAGTTTGATGAATGTGTTTTTCATTCCCGCTAAATATAAGCACTTCAACTTAGATTAATTTGGAAAAAGAGTTAAGATTGCAAGCGATTTACAGTTGTCGACCCATGGTCTTTGCCAGGTCCTTGTGACATTCCCCACAGTAGCGTCGAATGTGTACCTAAAAGAATGGCTACAGAAACGTATTTTGCCTATAATTCGATAACACGATTCAGCAGTAAAGTTTTGGTAACCGGTTGATTCATCGTAAAAAAATTTATAAGGAATTCATCGCAATCAATTCAACGCGATAACAATTCATTGCAAGCATTTCATCGCGAATCGTGAAAACAATTCAGCGCGGCAATTAATTGTTAAATACGACATGTTGGATGGAAACTGAGCCACGGAACAAGGTTATTTCTTGACTATGATGGAACTCGATATGTTGAGTATAATTGAGATTTTAAAGTTAAAACGACCAACTTGAACGGAACTAAGCTAATCCTTGACCGATTATATTGAAACTCGACATGTTGGATGGAAATAGGAATTATAGTGATTTTTGATTTGAAAAAATGAGATTAAATATTTTTTGAAAACAATCCTTGAATTTGGCCAACTAGAACAGGATTTAAAAATGAATTTTGAGATTATTCGTTAACCGATTATGTGATTCGACATGCTCGGTTGAAATGACAATTCTAACATGATTATTAAGATAAGTTTTGGAATATGACCTTAGGATAGTTTAGGGATATGGGATTCACTGATTAAGATTAAGTTTCTTCACTTATAAAAGTTTTCATTCGCTTAATGTAATAAAATATGTTCTCTTTGTGAAAATTTGTCCTTAAAATTAAGGACAGTTGAAAACAAAAAAAATTATTTTAAAATTAAATTAAATTTACCTTAACTTAACTTTTACAGAAATAGCCTAGTTTCATTCCAGTTGGCAATATTATACAAAAATAATTTTTTATTCCCCACAATTATTAATAATCTAGAATTTCGGTCTCACCATAATGGAAATAGCTCAGTTATGTTTCAGTATATAGACAAGTCAGAACATCATCCAAAAATCCTTTTATAATCCCATTGCCATTCAACATGTTAAGTTTCATCATGACTAATTAGGTCATCCAGAACTTTACTCAAAAATCAATTTAAAATAGGATTTCCATTCAATATGTTGAGTTTTATCATAATCGATCAAGAAATAGCCTAATCCTCATATAATAGTCCAAATCTCAGAACATTACCGTGATAACCGGCGCGACTTGCTATTGTTTACCGTGTTTTTGAATGGTGACAGTAAATTGCTTGCTATGTATTGCATGTGATAAACTGGATAAACTAATCTAGAACCAAAGTTATGGCCTGAATAAGCTAGTTTACACTACTCTAAAGACGCAATACATTGGTACGAGATTAATCAAATCGCAATGATATAGTGAAAAGAATGCTCGATAGAATGTCCGATGCGATAAGATTGCCGATGATATGCGTTGTAAATATGGAACAATATGCCATTCCCGATTTAATTTGAAGCTTTTGTTTAATTTCTTCTTACGGTTTAACTGAATAGCCTTTTTACAAAATACCGCATTTTATTTAATATCGCTTAAATATCGTATGTATGCCAAGTAATCTACGTAATAATTTACGTGTCGGCAGCCGTGTAGATTACACGGCGTAATATACCTCGCCAATCCCTGATTACCGGTATCTAAACAAAACTGCGTGTACTCACACAAAACTCAGGGGATTACGGATTCTTTACTTCCCAATTTCATTTCGCACCCCTATATCTCTGCGGAGCGACCATCTATACTATCTAAAGATCTTAGATATAACATATTTTCCACTGCTTGCCAAATTTTATTAGTCAGCGTCATGACTCAAGTATCATGAAATTCGGGTAAATAATTTTCGAATTAACAGTGTTCACAGTCGGACAAATAGGCGTGCAAATAAGGCGAAAATATGTTTGCTAAGTTGAAGTGCCGGAAAAGCTCTAAATTGAAAATCATAATTTGTTTTATAAGTCTAATCAAATTGAGATTTGAAAATTTGAGATTTGAAAATTTCAGATTATTTGAAAAATTAATTTTATAATTGGAATTTTACGATTTGAATTTTATAAGAAATTTAGAAAATTATAATATGTACATAAATAAACATACCGATATGCAAATTTTCAAAAGTTCCTAGACACAAAATTCTAATATGTAATTAAAATTGAAATTAGTTTATCGATATTTGAAACCCAATTTTACCTATATATGTACATTCAGAATTTAAAATCTTGAGGTCCGAGAACTTTTTACTAATTTTCTTAAAATATTTAGTAAAAACTTTTGGTACAAAATTTTCGTATTGGATGGTGTGTGTTTTGCAAAATTTTTACGAAATTGTTGTTCTGTGTAAGTATTGGTAAAATTACCAGTATAAGACGGAGAGCCTGTGAAGTTTCTAACAAAGAATAACTCGTATACGTATACGGTTCCAATTAGAAAAAAAATACAGAACGAAAATCCCATTGGAATCCAATTGAAATGAATATGTATTGGTAAATTCCGCCATGTTAACATGAGAATTTCAAGAAAGTGAATTATTTCATAAAATGGTTTTTAACATAATTATGGCAATATAATAATTATAAAAAAAACGAAAATTGCAATAAATGTTAGATAAAAACGACATTCACATACGCTATAATACATTAAGAAATATTAAGAAATTCATTTAGGTAGTCATTTACAAAACATACAACACATAAAAATATAATTAATCCTGTTTTAAGGGAACTGTTCGTAGAAACAAACTTCCAAGCGAATGATTTAAAATCGAATTTTTTCCATAAACATTTTCACTAACTGGAATCGAATACGAAAATTTATAATTTTTTGTTAGCAACTTTATAGATGTTAACAAATCCAATAACAAGGCACTCTCGGAGATTTGGGCAAAATACCGCTATATAGGTCTAACAGACCTATCGTTAGGGAACATTTCATAGAAGAAGATTTTTCCAAACGGAGGATTTGAGATGAGTTTTCCAGCATTTTTTTAGTTATAGTTTGAGTTATTTATAAAAATTTGTTATTATTTACACTAATTAACTAGGCACTCTCGGAGATTTGGGCAAGATTCCGCTATATAGATCTGATAGGCCTATCGTTAGGGAACATTTCATAGAAGAAGATTTTCGCAAACGGAGGATTTCAGTATATGTATATATATTTATATATTAATTTAAATTTATTTTTTATAATCTTGAATATGAATTAATTAATTAATAAAGAAAAATTTAAGCACAACATTATGTATTTTTTATTTATTTTAATAAGATTCTCATTTGAAAACTACATTTGGTCACATGTCTCGTAAATCTAAATTGCACAAGCATGTTTTCCAAGAATACAACCACAGTATCTTTTGCTTGTCTTAAGAGGCGACTAAACAGTTGGGTCGCTTGGCTGACGACCCACATCCTTAAACAAATAACCTGTTTATAAATTCAACAAAAAGAAAATCGGATACCGCCGAAAAAACACCGGGCCCCCGCTTAAGTACACGGACACGAGATTTAGGATCGGCTTATCAATCAGTACAGTTAATTCGGCAACCAGGAGCGTTCGAAGGTCTAATGACGTGCATGAAAAAGAATCGGCAGAAACCCGTTGCTATTCAAGAAACTCGCTGGTCTGAAAGTGGAAACCATGTGCCGCATCCTCGGAAATTTCGTCGCTGGATTAATGAAAAAATATCTTAAGAAAAAATTCAAACTATAAGTAAAAACTGCTGGAAAACTCATTTTAAATCCGCCGTTCGGAAAAATCATCCCAAATGTTCCCTAACGATAGGCTTATCAGACCTATATAGCAGTATTTTGCCAAAATCTCCGAGAGTGCCTTGTTAATTAGTCTAAATGATAACAAATTTTTAGAAATAACTCAAACTATAAGTAAAAAAAATGCTGGAAAACTCATCTCAAATCCTCCGTTGGGGAAAATCTTCTTCTATGAAATGTTCCCTAACAATAGGCCTATCAGACTTATATAGCGGAATCTCGCTCAACTCTCCGAGATGCCTTGGTATTTGGTTTGTTAAATTCAAGAATGATTCTAACCAAAATTTATGTCGTTTTGGTATATGATTCCGATTAGAAAAATTATTTGGTTTTCTTCTACCTATAATTTTTTTTAAATTATTATTATTGCTTGCTTTGAATAATTGATTAAATTTTATAAAACATTATGTATACAAATTTTTTTATTTCCAATATACATTAGGTGCGTTTTTTTATTAACAGAACTTCAAGTTCTATAAGAACATCGGGAATAATACTGGGAATTTTTTTTTAGTTTAACCAATATATTTAATTTAAGTTCTATTTATTTGAATAAATTTCAACTTCTAACTATATTTTTTGACGTCTATTATGAAATAATACAGGTATCAAGCATAAAACAATGAAAAATATTTGTTTAAAATATTTCCTTTTAAAATTTCCCTTTTTTTCGAGTTCGTGTACTATGAATTTATCGCGAACTTGAAAAAACCAATGTTTTATCCAGAACATTGAAAAATAAAGTTAAATTTGATTTTATTTCGATAATAGTGAATTAAAATGTGTAGTTTAACATTAAATGTATCTTATTTATTGATAAAAATTTAATTCATTTGAATTTTATTTCAAATTCCAATAAGAAATTTGTTTGAATTAAAAAACACGACTAATATTAAAAATCACTCATTTTTTCCAATAAGAATTGTATTTTGAGTGTTACTAATACAGATATATTTTTTGTTAAGTTTTATTTTTTGTTAGAAACTTCACTCCGGTTAAGACGAAAAATGATTTAACTTCTGCACTTTCATATTGTTCAAGAAAATATTATTTACGTTTCGATCATTTTAATTAATAATTAGTTGTTAGGCATACAACTAACTAGTATTCTTGTATGTGAAGAAAATTTCAAATAATATGCCATTTGGATAAACATAAAATTCTGTGGAGCTGATCCATACAGATTATTTCAATTGCCCATATAATCGATGTGATACAACCGACCTATCTCATCATCAAAAAAATACGCTCCATATGTTAGTGGATCGTCAGGGTCTTCATTAATCATATCCAACCAAATTGGAATAACTAAATCAGAATTTTTCAAATTGGGTTTCGAATCAATCCAAGATATACGGTCCGTATATTTTTGATTCTGACGTGGTTGATATCTTGGCGATGTGTATATAGTATAGATCACAAGTTTAAAAAAAATTGGTGTTTTTGTAATTTTGAAAATCAAAGTACTAAATCAAAATTGACCTGTACAATATACGATTTGCCAATCCAAACATTATTGAAATTTTCAAATTCACAGCAGTTTTTAAATTAAACCGAATTTCATGAAACGAAACAGAATTTCACGTAAACGATTCTGAAAATTAAAATTAAAACTCGAATTGTTAAATATTTAAAATTTGAATAGAATTTTCAATCGGAATTAAAATGATTTATAGAAATTTTGCATATTATCATTCAAATTATACATTAAGGTTAATACTGTAATAGTTAAAACTGTCACATTTGGATCGGGAGGTACTGGTTTAGAATCCCAATAGAGACAAGCTACAAAAGGGATTCGAACTAAATCGAACCTGTAATCAAAGTAATTAGAGGCCTTAGACCAAGTAGAAAAAAAACATATTCGAAATTTGTTAAGGCACTCTTTATTTAACGCTGGCCCCAGAGCACGTGCTAAATTTAAATTTATCGAAATTCTCTCTCCAAAATAGTCATTCAAAAAACCAAAATAGGAATGTAAGCCTAAGATGTTTTACTCTAAATTTCAAAATGAAAATCGTTATAAATCACGATATATGATGAAACTTGAATTATTACAAATAAGATAAGTAAGTAAATAAATAAGTTTAAATGCAAAATATACAGTATTGCAGGCAAAAGGATCTCATGAGACAATAATAATTTTAGGATGAATTAAAATTGCTTTTAGTGGAATTTTACCAAATATATTGCAGACTTATCCTAGCAATTAAAGCATTTAGTTTGTCGAAATTGAAATTTGATGAAATATTAGGAACTCAAGACTGGATACAATATAGTTTTGTTCTACCAAAAACTCATATTTATATCATAAATGACAATAAAATATCGCAGAACGTGAATTGCTAAAATAAGTCTAAACTCCTCGAATATCAAATACAAATTGCTTCTATCATAACGACCGCAATACAATGATGTATTTATTATATGAAACTGACCTAAAATGTTGAGACATGTCCAATGTAATTTTATGCACAAATGCAGTTGTTATAAAGGCAGATGGGCTAATTATGAAAAACTTAATTTTAACATTTAAGTAAAGTCACGCGTATCCAAAGTTTTATGATTTTATGCTTTTTATGACATTCTCGTATAATATTTTATGATGCGAATGTTCGACTTATATTAAAGAAATATCTGTATATTTATAATTTTTGGTAACAGAATCAAGATAAATTCCAATTTATGTGTATAGTTGGAAATGTTGCGTCTAACTATATGTAATGGGTGAACAGTTCATTTCTTCTGCAAAAATTAGTTTGAAACAAAAAAGGTCACACCCTGGCAGCAGAATTATGGCAATATTTAACCAGCCAAGTCGAACTATTATGATCATAGAAAGATTGTTCAAATTATGTATCAATTAGCGGAGACAGATGATCATTTATAATAAAACGGTTTCAACGACTGACAAAAGTTTTGTTTGCAAGTCAGAAATTGGGTACAGTTTTAAACTCAAGAGATAGTTAAAAGTTAAATATGGATAGTTGAAATTCGGGGAGATGGTAGATCTAGATAAAAAAAAATATAATTTGAGTAAAAACTTGGTGGGGTCAAACTACGCGGAGTTCCGTTATAATTTGTTTTTGTCGGAAACTCAAATGTTCACATCTTTAAATTCGTGTATCTTTATTTCACGTGTAATAGCTCGTTGGAAAGACAATTGTACATACTTTCAACCGTTGTCCACTTTGGTGTTATTGTACAATATATCGTTTACATTTCAGTTTTAAATAGTCTTTTGCTGAAAAATCGAACTGCTCCCCCTTTCATTTTTATTTTTTTATCACATTAAGCACTTGACAATACCTTTCCAATAATAAGCCATCTTTCACGATGGAGACTCAACGCGTTCGAGTTTTATAGAACAAAACGTCATAACAAGTTAGGGTGGAATTTAACATTTCAGTACAATTATTAATTCTAAACTACGAAATTCATGTTTTGGTTCTTACTTTTACAGTTTTATCCAATAAAGTTAAATTATTTAGGAATTATTTTAATTTAAAATTATAAAAATTATCAGAATTGGAAAATCGACGCGCTGTGATGTGGTTGTTACCATTGGGAACAAAGTAATAATAATCGTGGGCTCTTCTGATGGCTTTTATTGAATAAACTTTTTTTGCTAGTGATCGTGCCACTCTTCTGTACTCTTGATTTGTACAAAATCAAAAAGTAATGTTTGATTCATTTTTTGTAGCCCAATCGAAAAGTTGCTGTTCTGGCGTTTTTGATCAGCGTATGGTCACTGAAGGCTGGCTTTCGTGGCATTTCGTTTGAAGGCACCCCCAATTCCGTCGTGTATGTATAATTTGCATTTTATGTATTGGTAACGCCGATGTTTAAATCTGTTCTTGGTAATGATTTATGGAATGGCTGAATTATTACCCTATATATAGGTTGAAATTAAGCCATATGCAATACATATGGTCTAATAATAATAAGCTATCAAATGTATGTGCAAACACAGAAATACCGAGTATATTACGGTCATAAAAACATTAATTTTTATATTTTAGCTAAAGTCACGTTCACGTATCCTTTATATAGTGTTTTATGATGTTATGCTTTTTATGATATGCACACTCGTATTTTTGTTATGACGTGGCTAATTTTAAAGAAACCAATATTAACTATAAGAAGTATAATACGTCGTAAACTAAAATATTTTTTAATTATGTTTTATTCTGGAATATGCGTGCGGTTTAGTCTCGTAAGCGATAGAAATGGTGTACAGCTCATGTTATATATGGTTTGTTGAAAGTTATATTCAAAATAATTTCATAATATATTTTGATTTATTGTTTTATTTTCAGTCAACTCTTTTAACCCATTTAAAAGTTTATTGCAAACGTCAAAAATCGTAAACGTCTACTCTACTTCCTGGCAACGCTATTTAATCTTCTTATAGCAGAAATAAAAACTCTTGCTTAGGAAGTAGATAAATAAAAATTGTTTTGAAATGGAGCCTAATTTATGTTGCCACAGAATATAAAACAAATACATATATATTTACAGATCGTATATAATCAATTTGTGTAATATGATACGCTGGAAATATTCCAGACTCCGCATATTATGAATAATATGGAAATATCGCACGACTTAAAATACTGCAGACATTCGTAAAAACCAATTAAATTTGTTTATGAAATAAACTGTTATCGGTTATTCGAAAAAAAAACTTTAACCAAAAAAATTATTAAACGACGTCAGAAATTACTTTTCATAATGGACGCCTCATTAAATTTAGAAAAACTATTTCTTACCTCTTTTTGGTCCCATAGCAATTTCACGTTTAACCAAATTTGCTGTGTGACTGGATATGATGAGATTTTTTTTGGATGATGGGATAGGTCCATTCTATCACATCAACTACATATATGGCCCAATTGGCAACATTTCTTGGATCAGCTCCACAAAATTTGTTTAACCAAATGACATATTAATTGAAATTTTCTGTAAAAATTTTTTTTATAAATGCGCAGACATTTAATTATTTAATTATCACAATTTCGTAAAAGTATCGCAAAAATTTCCCAATCTCGGCTTTTTTAGATGATTATGATTTGTTTATTAAGCTCTGATATTGTAAAATTTTAGTTTTTTTTAATTCGAATTTATTAAATTTCAATTTTAATCTATGTACAACCGACCGCCATTCACACCACAGTCTCACATAGAATGTGACTGTTCATGTGTATGCTAAAATTAAACGAAAATTGTGAATAACCCATCACCAATATAGTGATAGTCTTATATAAAATATTATACTTATGGTTGTGATGGCCAAAAGATGTTGTCATATACCATTCGTTTCTATAGCAATGTTTATGGAAGATCTTCAACGACAACTGCAAATAGAAAATGCAGCAAACATAATAAAAACAGGGAAGGTGAAAGAAGGGTCCGAATTTAAAGTTACTAAAAGAGGTCTCCCGTTATTTATGTTAACGTTCAATAACAAAGAAAAGATAGAAGCCATCTTTAATATAAGAGCTATTTTAAACAAGAGGGTTAAAATAGAAGCACTGCGGAAATCCACTGGGCTTATAGTGCAATGCAAGAAATGCCAAAGTTTTAACCATACGCAAAAATACTGCAATAGAGAGGCAAGATGTGTAAAGTGCCTTGGAAGGCACCCTACTCAGGCGTGTCCACTAAATATAAATTCCCTTCCAGCATGTGTGAACTGCAAATAGCAACATCCTGCAAACTCAGAGGCTGTATAGTAGCTAAAGAACTACAAAAAATTAGAGATAAATCACGGCAAGGTTCATCTTATTATAAAACACCGGTAGCCAATATCGTAAACACCTACCTAGTATACTTTACCACATCTATATCGAGTAAAGTAACTGATCGCAAGTCGTTTTCGCAAGTGGTGACATCTGGGCTACAAAGTACGACGCCACACAAATCAGTAAATTTCATAAACTCCAAACATACATCTATGCTTAAAAAAACATTTAAAAGCATCGAAGCGCTAAATATACGGCTTATAAAACAAGAGAGATCCATAGATGCTTTGAACAGGCGACTAGAGAGCCCAGAAACAGTGGATGAAATAACATCCATATTATACTAAACTAATATGATAAATAAAACATTAAGAATTGTAATCTGGAATGTAAATGGAATAATCCAACATATTCCAGAACTAGAAATCTTTTTAAATACTGAAAAAATTGATATATGTTTAATATCAGAAAGCCATCTTACTAAAACCTCGTATACGAAAATACGTGGTTACGTTTCTTATCACGCTTTACATCCAGCAAGAGGAGGATCAACAATATTTGTGAAAGAAAATATTCAACATCATGAGGGAATAAACATTGAAGAAGAAAGTAAGCTACTATCAGCATTCAACTTAACAACAAATAAATATCAAATGTCTGCTCAATTTATTTTACACAATTTAAATAAAGAGGATTATAAAAAATTATTGAACCAGCTAGGATTTAATTTTATCATTGGAGGTGATTTTAATGCAAAAGATACTTTCTAGGGGTCAAGATTAACAACTCTAAAGGGTAGAGAACTATACGCCGCAGGTCGAGCCTACAATTGTGAATTTCTTTCAGGAGGAAAACCAACGTACTGGCCTTCTGACACAAGGAAAACTCCAGATCTAATTGATTTCTACGTTACAAGAGGTATATCCGAAAACCACATTTTTCTAGAAAACAGTGAAAGTCTCTCATCGGAACACTCGCCCGTCATTATGACTGTTAGTTCCACGATTGTTAACAAGGAAAATCCACCTAGACTAGGTAAGGGTGGCCGTCCTAAAGGACTAGCATAGACACAAAATTAGTCCATATGAAGACAACACCGATCTTCTTGTACCAATCAAGCATCCGGTTCAATTAGAAAATGAAGTGGAACTGTTAACCATTAATATTAATGGTTAATGAAGAACGGAACGCAAGGAAAACATGGCAGAGAAACCGAGCACCAAGCAAAATAATTTTTAATTATTTCTGCAATAAGCTTAAGCAAAGAATTAGAGAACTAAAAAATGAATCGGTCATCCGTTATCTTCGTAGTCTTACAGACAGTAAAGAAACTGAGTGTTCTCTATGGAAAGCTACAAAAGCATTAAACACAAATTGGGTAACAACTGCCAAACAGAAAGCAGAACGAGGATTGTAGGGAAATACCATCTGTAACTTTACGAGAATTGAAAGATGAGATTAACGATAACATAAATACGAAAAAATCTCCTGGCTATGATTTAATTACAGGTGAAATAGTGAAGGCACTTCCTGAGAAAGGGGTGCGAATACTTCTTCATATAAATTTCGATTAAAATATGTTCCTCTGCAATAGAAAGTAGCAGAAATAATTATGATACCAAAGCCGAACAAACCATCTAATCATAAAAAATCATATATTGGCCTATTCTCTGCTTCGAGTACTTTCGAAAATTTTTGAGAAACTGTCATACAAAAGGATGAAACCTATAATTCTTGAGAGAAAGCTAATACCACCATCAGTTCGGATTTAGAGAAACCCACTCCACCATAGAGCAAATTCACAGGATTACAAATATTATTGAAGATGCACTTGAAAATAAGAAAATATACTCAACAATATTTCTGGATGTAGCACAGGCCTTCGATAAAGTATGACATCCTGGATTGGAATATAAACTGCATCGAGATTTGCCAAAAAAATACTTTCAGATATTGAAATCTTATATTGGTAACAGATATTTTCGCGTTAGATGTGAAGAAGAATTTTCCGAGCTAAAGAGGGTATCTGTAGGGGTTCCACAAGGTAGCGTGCTGGGGCCAGTCTTGTATTTACTTTACACAAGCGCCTTACCAAACACAAGCGGGACAACAATAGCAACTTTACCAATCAAATAGTTAACTGGATACCAATAGAACTAAATTCCAAACAAGTTCCTTATGCTAACACAGCCAAGTATCTTGGCATGTTTCTCGATGCTAAGTTAAAATGGAAAGAACATTAAAATTAAATGGAAAGAGAACATTAGATATTCAGAGCTGGCAATACCTAATAATTTGCGACTATACCCACAAGTTTTAAAACCTATATGGACTTAAGGTATTCAGCTGTGGGGCTGTACTAAGAAAACCAATATTAAAATAATACAAGCTTTTCAAAATAAAGTGTTACCTGGAATAGTGAACGCATAACAATTCATGCAAAGAAACACATACAACGGCTTGGTCAACATCAAAATGTTGAGTTACGTGATATACAGAGTAGTGAACGACAATGCCACAAATATGAAGATAATGGGGCGAAAATCTCATTTATGGCACAGTACATGTGGTAGAAAGAAAAGTAATTATGCAATTTAAAAAGATTTTCCAGATATGGAACGTCTGGTCATCGAAAATAAGGGATCAAAAATAAAAATGCATAGAGAAACTCGTTGGTGCTATAGAGATGCATTTTCTTGCTTTGTGAATAATTTATCGACATTTATAAAAATTGCAGCGGAGCAAACTTTAGCCACAAATTGAAAATTTGCTTTCAAATTTCTGAATCCGTTATAATTTGTCTTAAAATTGTTGTGCCACACCGAAATTAGTTTTCTCTTTTAGTATGTATTACCAAAAGTAACGAATGCTATTCTCGTAAAAGTTTGGAAAATAATTTAATTCGGCTAAAATATTAACATCATAAAAAACATTTAAAATGGACATTTTTAGAAACCGGACCAATTGTCCGAAACATTGTCCAATTTGATGCTAAATTTCTACCCGGACAATAGATGATAAAGCCGGACTGTTCGAACTGCCACAAAAACAGTTGCCTGTATTGCACTGTAAGGAAGTGAAAATCAGTACACATTTTCTATTATCTTGTTCACGGGGGCATAATATAGTGTGGTATAGTCTACAATTGATCCTACTGAATGTTAAAGTAAATGTATATAGCGTTGTAAATCGACCTGTTAGCGACTTAAACCTACAACTCGCTGATTTTATCTATATCTTGTGAAGGTGTAAAATCATTTGTTTTTTTATTAATAAAATTAATTAAATAATTAATAAAACTATTAAATACCATTGGAAACAGCACAAATTGAAACAATTTCGGGATAACATAAATTCACTACGCTAGGATGATGTTCACGTGAACGTAGTCACGTACGATGTGGTAAATTTCAGAATCCTCTATACGATACACAGTTTTAAATAGAGGTGTAATGTTTTGTTTGGTGGTCACGTGGCGAACTTTAAAATCCATTACACCACCCTACGTGCATATGATATAGAAACACTGCAGGGATGAAATGTTGTAACATCCCCATTTTCCATATTCTATAGATGTTTGTGTCTCTTTTAAAAAACAAAATTGTACGCCATTTTGTCGAATGTCGAAACTGATGACGTACAGCATCGCTTTAAGAACTATAAAACTTCTTTTCGTTTTTTCTATATATGTACATATGTATACATATATATAGTTTCGAGATCTTCGCCGCATTTGCGTCGCGTTTTTCTGTGAAAATATGTATAAAAAAATGATCGGATCAGATTTCTTTGTTTGGTCAATCGAAATTCAAACGATATGTATAAATATCTGGGCTGGAATGTTGTAACATCACCATAATCTTTTATCGGTTGTGTTTCTTGTTTCAAAAACAAAATTGAAATGAGCAGGAAAAAAAAATCACCATTAGTGTTGGTATAATAACTGCAGCGCAGTCATAAAGATCTTGAATAGCTCTAATCTAGATAATTAGGAAAATTCGATAATTTAGAATTCACTCAGCTTGGTGTCTGGCCTAAATAACGGTTTAGCCCGTGCTATGTTTTAATTTAATTTTAATTTCAATTTTTCTTTTCTCAAAGTATTCTTTAAAAACAATCAAAATATAGGAATGCAAAACCTAGAAGGATCTGTTCATACTATTTTCATATTAATTTTTTACAAATTATGAATTTAAATTATTGGAGACATATTATGAACTAAAGACTTGATACAATAGAATTTTGTTTTACCAAAATAATCATTTTGTCATAACGACCGCAATACAAGGATGTGTTCAATCTATGAAGCCCAACGTAAAATGCTTAGACGGGTCCAATATAATGTAATTTAGCTGCACTAATTATAAATGCAGTGTGAACAAATAAATGTTAGTATTTAAGTAAAGTCACGTGTAGTTTTATGATTGTATGCTTTTTATGATATTCTCGTATAATGTATATTATGATGATGCGAATGTGGGACTATAATTTGAAAGAAACATCTGTATATTATTAATTTTTGGTATCAGTATCAAGATAAATTCGAAATTATGTGTATAGTGGGTAATGTTGCGTCTATGCAATGGGCGAACAGCTGATTTCTGCTGTAAAGATTTTCTGCAAAACTATGTTCGAGAGTAAAAAATGTCACAAGTTCAGCCCCATCGTGATGAGACGTGGTAGAAGAATTATGGCGATGTTTAACCACCCAAGTCGAACTATTACGGTCATAGAACGGTTGTTCAAATTATATGTATCAATTAGTTGAGTCAGATGATCATTTATAATAAAACGGTTTCAAAAATTGTAAAAATTCAAAAAAGTACTACAACTTATTTCATAATTCTTTAAAATACTTAGAATGAAATTAAATTATTTTAGAGTTTTAATTAAATGTATATAATATCGACCAAAATTATTTTGCATGTAAAATTTAAACGCCTTTAAGGCGTTGCCACATGACAAAAATATCGGCGAAAGCCTGGGACCGATTTTTTCTTTTATAATTAAATGATTGCATATTTTTGACTTAAATTATTGAGAAAATATATGAAATAACTACAATTAGTAATTAAAATCATAAATTTATAATAATATAACAATTTTAATTGAATAATAAGAGTTTTTCTATTCTGTCGGTCCGACAACCGATTTTTTACGTAAATGGTATAAATTTTGTCGGTTCCGAACGCTTCCCAATATAAATTTTGTCGGTTCCGAACGCATCAAATATCACCGATATTTATTTTCGTTGTGGCCATAACCTCACTTCGGTGATAATTTGGTTTGTTTACAAACGTAGCTGTCAATCTGTACAATTTATTGAAAATTAAAAATGAGTATGGTATTAATTTGTAATAAAATATATAAATTAAATGTCAAAAACAAATGACAAAAAAAAAACACAAACAAAAATTTTGTTGTTGTAAAAATCGGTCGGATCATTGTTTTGCTCATGTGGCGTGTCTTATCATATTTTCTACCGAATCGGTCGGAAAGACAACTGCATGTGGCATCGCCTTAAAACTGACAAAAGTTGTGTAGCAAGTTAGAAATTGTGTACAGGTAAAATTCAAAAAACTCGGATAGTTCAAAGTTAAATTTGGCATTTCGGACAGCTTTTAATTGATATATTTGTAAAAATATACAAATTATTACCCTATACATAGATCGAAATTAAGCTATATGCAACACATATGGTCTAATAATAATAAGTCTAATAATAAGCTATTAAATGTATGTGCAAACACAGAAATACCGAGTATATTACGGTCATAAAATCATTAATTTTTATATTTTAGCTTAAGTCACGTTCACGAATCCTTTATATAGTGTTTTATGATTTTATGCTTTTTATGATATGCATACTCGTATTTTTGTTATGACGTGGCTAATTTTAAAGAAACCAATATTAACTATAAGAAGTATAATAAGTCGTAAACTAAAATATTTTTTAACTATGTTTTATTCTGGAATATGCGTGCGGTTTAGTCTCGTAAGCGATAGAAATGGTTGTACAGCTCATGTTATATATGGTTTGTTGAAAGTTATATTCAAAATAATTTCATAATATATTTTGATTTATTGTTTTATTTTCAGTCAACTCTTTTAACCCATTTAAAAGTTTATTGCAAACGACAAAAATCGTAAACGTCTACTCTACTTCCTGGCAACGCCATATAATTCTTCTTATAGCAGAAATAAAAACTCTTGCTTAGGAGGTATAAAATAAAAATTGTTTTGAAATTGAGCCTAATTTATGTTGTCAGTGTCACAAAACATAAAACAAATATATATATTTACAGATTGTTTATAATCAACTTGTGTCATTTGATACGCTGGAAATATTCCAGACTCCGCAAATTATGAAAAATATGGAAATATCACTTAAAATACTGCAGACATTCGTAAAAACCAATTAAATTTGTTTATGAAACTTAATTATTTGGAAAAAAAAACGTTAACCATAAAAATATTAAACGTCGTCTGATTTATAAAATGCAAGATATGTATATATTACATATAATATGATTACTTTTAAATTTAGAAAAGTTATTTCTCGATACAAATATGTTTAACGAAATTTCTTACCTTTTTTTGGTCCCATATCACCTCCAAAATCGTCAATATTTAGTTTATGGTTGGTAAATCTGAAAATTAAATAAAACCTTTTTAATTAATAATGCTATATAAGCATACAAAATATAGTAGTTGGTTTAAACCTTTGCCTCATTTTCAGGGCCCGCCTTGTATCGCCCGTATATTTAAAATCACAAGTAACAAATTGAATTAGGACCTTAGGTATTTGGGCCAATTATGGAATCAAATCATAATTACTTTGTAGTGCGACACAAAAATTCAGTCCAACTCTATATGTTGAATTGTTCGGCCAATTTTTTGAAAATTGGAAATCAAATATATTGTAAAGAACTTATAGTTTGATGTACAGCACTCTTCGCGCTTTTTACCAATCAGACAAGAAATGGAACATCCGAATCAATTACAAATGATCGTTGGCTCCTTTTCAAATTACGATCTTCCATTAATTTGAAGAACCCTGATTTCCAGAATTACATTTTTTTTTTAAATTAACACGTAATTGCAAAGAACACCAATTAAATCTTTAAATGAAGGCTTAATTTTTGGTTGAAGACTAATCTAGTGAAGACTGCAACCTTTATTAGGTTTGCAATTTAAAACAGGTGTAAACCCTACTTTAACGACTAGTTTATCGATACAATAACCAAAATTTCATCATAATTTATAAAATAAATGAATATCTGTATTACATAACAATAATTGATAATATAATTAAACTCTTTATTAAATTCTGGTTATTAATTTGCCAAACATTTTTAATTATATTACGGCACAAAATCTAAGGATTTAAATAATTTTGTTTAACTTTAAACAAAAATATAATAAGTTGTTAAATTTTAATAATTTTCTGTAATGAAAAAATTATTGCTCGTAGCTATAAAAGCTTTAATTTACAAAACGCGCGTTGCTCAAGTGTTGAGTATATGCCAACATTTTAAGATATATATGTATGCATGTAGCGCACATAAATGTGGATACTTAACATTTCAATTTCAGTAGAAACCTATAATCTATTTCATTTGTTTTCCCAATCAATTGTTGTACAAATATAGTCTATAAACCTTAATAAAGAGTTGAATTAGCTTGGAAGTATGTAACGATACTACATAATTAAGAAACGCTATACATATATACTATTAGAGACAGTTACGACAAAACCAATAGATATTTCTTGAGATTGTTGGAGAATTGGGATTGTTTTCAATGTAGAATTAAAATATTTGCACGATATTTGTATTAAATTTGTAGGTATCACTAACTTGAATGCTTTGGATGGAGCAATCATGATTTTGTTATGATGTTATGAGTATTCAATTTAAACTTATTAATTCAAAAGCACGTTCATAGCTTCTACTTGATTCTGTGTAATTTAGTGCGATTTAACATTAATTATTATTAAATCATAGATTTAACATTAGAATAACTATATAGAATATAGATTTTAGATGGAAATACTAACCTTGATAGTAAAGATCAAAATTTGAGTCAATCTTTAAAATTATGCATAACTATGATTTGGGTAAATTTTATTTTATTTTTTCAATTATTGTATTCAAACTCAATTCAATATTCTAATATCTACTTATATACATTCTTCATTTGTAGTAATTGAATTCTAAATCAAAATCGATACATGCATATTAGCAAAACTTAGAATTTCAGTGGAATATAAAAAAAACATATTAAACTTACCTTATTTAAATTGTCACCAATATATTATATTTTTAAACACTAATTGAATTTGAAATAATTACTAAAATAATCACTTTAACATTTGTTTTAAATATTAAATATGAAATAATTTTATTTTGTGAACCGGTCACAACGGAACAACACCAACGAATGAAAATCCATTTGAATTGTAAACTAGTGGAATGGTTTGAAAATCAGACAAATATTATAATATTAATGCGCTTGCGCATACGTAGCAATTTTTTTTACAAATCAACTCAATCATGTGAATTTACCGGGTTCGTTCGGTAAATTTAATTTTATTTTGTTTGGTGGGTTTCAATTATATAGTCCACGAAACATTGCGATTTGTTTACGATGCGATGTATGTTATTCATAACATAATTATGTAACATCGTAAACGAATCGCTTTAGCTTTTTCATACTTTTCAATAATTGCGCTACCATTTTCGATATACTCGTGTCTCTTTTTTTAAGAACAAAATGATACGCTATTTCGCAATTTCGCAAATTCATTCGATAAAAAACACCAATTTCTTTATTTTCCATAGCTAACGAAATGAGGAAAACGAAATAGTGTGCAAATTTATTCTAACATGCTGAGATCCCAATGGAAAAAACATAATTGAATAAACAATATAGCTGACAAATTTGTTGTTAAAAAAAGAGATACAAACAATTGGTAGATCACAAACCACACGTAGCGGTAAAGTTTTGAAGCTACATGCAGGTTGACTTAGAATTAAAATAAACAAATCAGAGAATAATAAACTACGTATTTTGTATTGAAATTAAAATCCTATTTTGTATAAAATTATGTATAATTAATACCACAAAAGACATTATTTGTGTATATTTTGTTTTGTAGTTTTCCCACGAGAGGCGGTTTCTCTGCTTTTACAATCGTCAATATATCCAGATATGGTTCCATATCCAGTCCTGGAATGGTGAATTTAGTTAAACTTTAAAAGTGAATAAAGTAAGTAGGAGAACATCTCTAGTCTAAGTTTGAGTTTATTAACTGAATTTACAACTAAATTTGCCGTACCAGCATAGATCTAGGAATACAGTTCTCGCATCCGTAAAAAAACAACCTGTTTTTAAAGTCAACAGAAAGAATATCAGATACCGCCAAAAAAACACGTGGAACGTGGAGTCATTTAGAAAACCAGGATCGTTGGAGGGCCTAACCATGTGCATGAAGGAGTATCGGGTGGAACTCGTTGCTCTTCAAGAAACTCGCTGGCCTAAAAATGGAGAGAGACCATGTGTCTCCACTGTAGAGCAACTCATAAGTTGCTCTACAGTGGAGATGACCTTGGAAATCTTGGAGCTGGATTTCTTCTTGGACCGCAGGTAAAGAAAGCTGTTTTGGATTTCCAAGCAGTCAATAACCGATTGTGTAAGCTTCGCTTGCGCATGAAGTTAACCAACCTGTTGATAATTTGTGTACATGCGCCCAAAGAGTTGGACGATGTGATGGGATCTATACCTGAACGCGATGTTAGAATGGTGATTGGGTACTTTAATGCTGGCAGAAATCAGACCGACTTGTGTGAGAACATAGGTCCGCACTCTCGACACGAAACTGCGACCGATAATGGTGAGAGAATGATGTACTTTGCAATTTCTCACGATCTTAGAATGGCAATCACGTTCTTCAGTCACAAACAGATACATCTAGAAACATATATGCATCTTCACGGAACTTCCCGCAGCCAAATTGACCATGTGTTAGTTTCTAGGGCAGGCTCGGGTTGTGCAGGATGTGAGAACTTATCGATCAGCAACCAAATACGTAGGCAGCGATCATCATTTGGTCGCTGTAAAGCTATGGAAGTTTTCGTACAAGTGTGGGAACACAGCGAAACGAACACAACATAGAACGTTTCGACTGTGAAGGTCTGATAAATGAAGATCAAAAGAAACGATATCAGGATCTTGTCAGCGACAGCATTGGGGAGGGTAATTGCCAGTCTGACTGTGTAAACTCTGTTTGGGAGGTACTGAAAACTTCGGTTGTCAGTGCTGCACAGCAGACTTAGGTATAGTGAAAGTCAGACCCAAGAATGATTGGTTTGATCACAAAATATAGCCCTTAGTAAAGTGCAGCAACGTCTCACAATCGCGAGGAAAAACAAGGCTGCTTTTGCTAGGAGGGCAGCTAAGCGGATTTGTAAACGGAAGAATCGAGAATGGTGGAAGGCCGAGGTTCTGAAAGTACAATAACTCAGCAATGAGCGCAGTTCGCGTAATTTCTTTGAATGAATTACTAGATTGCACCATACTTCCAGACCTACCATTCGGGGCCGGTATGGAAACCTCTGTGTCAACATCGACGCAATACTTGACGCATAGAGTGGACACTTTAACGACCTGCTTGGTGTTCATCATGCGTCACACACTGTAGCTGAGTCACCTCAAATACAGACTGCACAGAGGATTCATCCCATGAGGAATTCACTAAGGCCCAGCAGAAATTGAAACGAAACCTCTGGCGTGGGCTGTATTAATTCGGAGCTCTTGATATTTGAAGGAGGATACTTTGTGGAACCTAGAAGAGATCTGATGAAGATCCCCGATATTGTGCATGAAATAAAATATCAGCGAGTACGCTGGCACGGTAACGTTCTGCGTGCTGATCCAAACGAATTGTGCAGCGAACTTTGAAAGAAAAGCCACCATATGCTAGGCGCAGAGGCAGTTGCAGGCGACGATGGATCTACGATGTAGAGAACGACTTTGCCTCTTCAGACTGTCTTAGACAGTATGAAGACCATGCTCAGGATCGAAACCGTTGGAGCCATACAGTTGACTCAGTAAGGGGCTAATAATGGCCTTTAAAAACTGATTATTATTATGATAAAGACTAAACAAGAACATTTACGTATTTTCCGTTCTTCACTAAATACGCATTTTATTTTAGTTTAATTTAAATTAGAAAACCAATACTTTGTTGGGTAATTTACAAAAAATAAATCTACTGCAACTGGCGTTGTTTTGCTGGTTCCAAATAAGTAACACAAATAATACAAAAAGTGGAGATTAAAAAACATAAATTCACAGAAAAAGTACTAATATATTTATAATTTAACAAAATTACTTCTTGTATTCACAGTCGTATCAGGACGATAGGTTTGTGACTGAACTTGGCGTGTTCCTATGAAATTATCCGATAATCCTATGCCTTTTATGTTGCCACTCACCAACACACATTGTTTCTCTAAAATAGACTTAGCAATTGTAACGTTCGTTAATGCCAATGCATTTACCAATTCTAGATCGTCGTCTGATACGGCCGTAATTAAATATAATATCCCCGCCTCGCAGTCGACGTGACGCACTAAACCAACCCCAATGCAATCGGCTGTTGTGTCCGTTGACATATCATTGTTTTTATTGCACAGATAGACGAATGTCATGTCCAGTACTGCCTTGAGCAGACTGACGTTGCATCCAAATTTATCTAAACTGTACGACGTAAATATATGGAGATCGTTTAAGTTGATTCTGTAAAATATCGTTATGTATAAAAAGTTTAATGTAACCAATAAAAAAAACTACTTATACTTACTTCTTGACCTCTGAATCGGTCAACCACTTATGATCGCTAACATCCAGAATATCACCCAAATGCGCTAAAATCATCATTAACCGCTTATCTTTGGCGGACAGCAAACCCTTCACGTTGCGTTCATACATTTTCGAAAACGCTTCTATCTCTATGAAATTGTGACTACACACTTCCGTATTATCTTTAAACTCCTGGGTGAACATATTGAACTGGAACTGATTTGTAAATTCTGGCGTGAACAATTGATTAAAATTATCGGCAATCCGCGGCGAATTTATCTGAACGACATCGGTTGGCTTTATAGTTTTTATATATGCTGCTATTATCTCATCGCCCAGCCCTTTATTATATCCCATCGTGTTGATGATCCACGGCATTGCCGACAATTCCTCGTTCGACGTACAATACTGAATGAGCGTGTTACAAGCGTGAATGTATTTGATTTGCTCCGATGTAACCGAAATGTCACCAAACAATAAAACTTTTTTTGGTTGTACTTTATAAAAACATCCCGATCCCAGTATCGGAAAATCAATTACAGTTGCACTGATCGTTTGCGGAATATAAATTTCCGGCTGACCAATATCAAAATCGATAAATAACATTTTCTGCACTCGATTAATATTCGAATTGATCAAATATTTAATGAGCGACGATTTTCCTACATTTTTCCCTCCAATCACGATTAATTTGGATTTTGGGTTCATTGAAATATTATTCCATGCCGGTTCCGTCTCCATTTTTCGGTATCCCGAATAATGAAGGCTGTCGGGAAATATAAAGTTAGTTTTGAGTCGTATTTCAGACGAACGAAATGGTCGTGAGGCATGGCGTTCATGTATCATTGGGAATATTTCTTCACGCATATATAGCCGAATAGATTCGACACGTTTCGATTCATAGTAATCTAACAGTATAATTGCATCTCCACTGGAATGTGCTAATTCCTCAGTAATCTCTTTTATAATATCCTGGCCGAAATATTCGCCCAACCCTTTTGTATTAAACTTGCCCGATTTACCAGGATCGGCTGGCAGCAAGTACAAAAGACTATCACAACTAGGTGAATAAAATTCAATCGGTTTGTTTATCTTGAATTCGTATCCAAATGATTTGGCCGAGCCATGAAGTAGAGTGGCCTTAAAATTTCCATGAAAATATATAATTTCTTTTAAATGCAACAGAACTAAATGCGATGATATAGGTGAAATATAAAATACGGATTTTCTATCAGACTGGTGATCTTTTTCATCTGATTTATTTGCCAGAGTGGTATCCGAGGGGATAGCTTCTGGTAGGTATGAAGAAATGTTACTTAAAAAATCATCATCGTTGTCTTCACTATTCAAATCCTCATTTTCAGAATCTTTAAGGATATCATCGACCACCGAATAATTCAAATTATTATTTGAACTTTTGGGAGATTTTTGGTTATCTCGAATGATTGGTACTAAATCTGGGCAGCTTTCATTATCTGATGTGAATTGTTGTTTTGGATCGTGTATTTCAAAAATCTGTGTTCCTTCTTCGCTATTGAACGAAATATTATTGTCGTGTACATCAAAAATTTTAGCATCACCCCGACGAATATACATATCATCATTGAACCCTGGATCATAATCCTCATCATCATCCGAATTGTATGTATCCTCATCCGACATGCATTCATCAAATAATTCATCCACTTCGCTCTCGGTATATTCAAAATCGGTTGAATCGTGTTCTGAATCACTTTCAACTGTTATATTATCACTTTCTACTTCTTCGGCCGAATACTCAATATACTCATTATCAAAATCCAACCCTTCGTACTGATCATCAGACGAGGAATTCCATGACGGATCATATTCGGAGTCTGTGCACATATAATCTCCATTTTCTGGGCCAACATAAGGAACGATTTCATTGCTGGTTTGTTCTTCTAATATTTTTCTAGGTCTTTTCTTTAATTTAACAAAATTAGGCTGACTAGATTCGCTCGAAGCGTCACTATTTTCTGTGGTTTGTGGCGAGTGTGATATCAGCAGCATAGATTTCTGTGGTTTAGATCTTTTCTTGGTGAGAATTGTATTCTTTGTTTCATGCTCTGATTGTTTATCATCATCAAAGAACTTGTCGAGATATGAATCTCTATCACTATCGGACGATTCTTTCTCGATGGAGTTCCCACTTTCGCTCATCTCCTCTACGATCCATCCATTTTGGTAAGATTTTCGTTTCAGTTTTGGAATTACCACTAAATTTGCTTGTTTTTTAGGTAGTCCATTTGAACTGTCGGATGTTTTAGTGGCAGGCTTTTTATCAGGTTTATCATTAAATTGTTTCATATTCTTTGATTGAATTGAAACAACCGGTAAATGTTTTGAGATTATTTTGTTGGTCTCATTTTCTGGAATATTATCCACAGACGTATTCTCTGTAGGTTGCCTTCTTCCTCGTTGTACTTTACTTTGTCTGAACAGTTTACTAAATGACTTCTTACTGCTGTTCTGTGCCGGATTATCTGATTTATTATTAGTTCCATCACCATGCTCTTTATGGTTATTTTCAGAACCATTAGAATTGAAAATATTCGAATTTTCTGTTAAACCAAAGTCAGCTGAATCAACATTTAATTTAAGTTGTTTCGATAACTTTTTCAACTTTTTATTATTTATTTTATCAATTTTATTACGCCTCACCGAATTATTTGTGATTAAATTCAGTTTCGATTTAGCTGTTTTATTGGGTTTTTTTGTGTGATTTACTTTTACCATATTTTTTATTTTATTTAACACTTTCACAAATATTATTTAAATTAATAATATTATATTTACCAATAGTTTTGTAATTATTTTTAGTTGAAATGCCGCGCACACGTTCTTTTGACTGCAATATGTGAAATTTGAAAACAATGTGATAAAATACTACAATATATTGTGTTTTGTTTGTGTCAACCAAATTCTTGGTTATGTACCGGTTAATACATATACAGTGGCATTGATATTCATGACATATAAGCAATGATGACCCAATATACATTTGATTCGGAATTATTTCATTCAAATTTACGCTGAATTATTTTCAAATCTTGCAAACATGGATTCGTGCCATAAGATCTTTGCTTATAGTCTTATGTATATAGCCTGTATTCCATTGTGAAAAATTTACTGACAACATTTTTTTGTTGCCATAATGAAAGGAGAAAGAAAAGAAAAAATTCCATTAGTGTGACAGAGATAGTAGTTTTTTTACTTTTTATTTTATAGCGAAACTTTTATGGTTACGTTTTGACATCTTCTGTAACATAACCAACAAATTTCATAATTTTTTTTATGTCTAGAGTGCGAACATAATTTTATTCATTTATTCATATGCTATTACATAATAAATAATTTATTGTAATATAATTAATAATACATAATAATAATAATAATTTGTTATTATAACGTCTGAAATATTAAAAAAAAATGTACAACAAAATAACATTTGACCATAAAAATATCCAAACATGTGTGTGAAAAAAATTTCGTATCCGCACACAATTTTTATGTCGATGTGTGTAAATGTTGCCATAAAAAATACTCAACTTGATACTTTTCTATAATAAATTATGGCAACACACTAACACAAACACATTTTTCTCTCCAGTAAAATTTTGCTGATGAAGTTTTTTGTTTCTTTCGCACCACCAGCAAATCTATATTTTTATCCCATTTTGGTTTTGCTGACAGTAAATTTTTCACAATGGAATAGAGGCTTATTTTGCGAAGTTTCATGTAAATGGTTCGATTTGTTAATTACGAACTTTGAGCGTACGGAAAACTGTTGACAGTCGACAAAACAAATCTCATATAAAACTATAAATAGTTTGCCAACTTCAAATTTTTCATATTTCACATTCAACGCAAATTAGATAATAACGCCGGGAATTTTAATTCAAATTCATATTTAATATTATTCAATTGTTCGATTTACAGATAGAAATAATAAAACTTAAATTAAAACTAATAAACTTATTTAAGAACTGCCGCTAGACTGCGAATTTTCGGCAACTGGTTTTGGCTTTGGAATTCCGGCCGATTTCACTAGTTTTTTACGAAGCGCCAAAGGTTGTAAGAAATTTGGCTGAAAAAAAAAATTAATTTTGGTAAAAATTGATTTTATAACCAAAACTATATTTACCGGCAACTTAAATCGGGAAGAAATCGAATGATTCATTTCAGATCCAAATGATATATTAGAAAGAAATGACATGTCGTCAGTTGGATTAATATCGGATGTTCGTTTTTTTTGTAAAACCAACCGACTCGAAAGTGATTTTCCTGTTTTTTCTTTAGCAGACGTTTCTGATTCTGACGAAGCTAAAATTTCATCGTAGTCTACATCTCTCGCAGCAAATTGTGAATTGTGTTGAAGTGAAATTCTTTTAATGTACTTTTCTCTTGCTGCCATTTGTGCTCGGGCTTTTCGACGCGATTCCTGCTTTTTATCTACTAAGGTTAGACCAGCTTCTTGGTCTGCCGCTTTATGAGTTTCTAGCTCTTTAGTTTGATTTTTTTTAATCTCTATTTCTTTTTGTTGTAATAATATAGTCAGCTCTAATTTTCTTTTTTCGAGTGCCTCAATCCGTCGAGTTTTGTCCATAATCAATTTTTGCTCTTCAATGGATTTATTAGTTCTTAATTTAATAGTTTTGTGTATTTCGTCCAATTTACGTTTGTAATAGTCAATTTGGAAACGTAAATTGTTCTTAGTTGCATCCCATTGTTCGTTTAACTTTTCTAATTGTAAGTCATCATCAGCTCGCTAGCAATTTTCCTTTTGACATTAGTCTTCATCAAATTTTCTTTCTCAACTTCACTTTCCAAATCCATTTTCATTTTGCCTAGGCTCCCGTTAAGTAAATTATGAACATTTTGATTCATTTCATTCAAATTTGCTGTATTTTGTTCAATACAACTTTGCAACTTATCTCGTTTTTCAATAAGTTCAGTATTCTTGTTACTTTCGAGCATAAATCCTTGTTCCATATTTTCCAATGAATTTTCCAGTTTTAATAATATTTCCTCCAAGCCCGTTACATCCGCGAACATTTTTGTTTGTTTAGAATCCAAAACCTCTTTTTCTACCACATTGCATTTAATGCTTGATTGGACATTGTGGATATTCTCGTTTAGGACTCGAACTTAAAACATATTTGATTTTACATAATTGGATTAATAAAAAAAAATTATTTATAAAATATTACGTCTATGTTCAGTTTCGGGAATTTCCACATGTTGAATATCGTTAACAGTTTTGAATAAAACATTAATTTCGCTATTTCTCTGTTCAGTGGTGGTTTTAAAGGCATCTAATTCTTCAATAACTGTCTGCAAATTCCTAAATGAACCAGTCACTTGTCTCATGTCTCCGATTAACGATGTTTGGCTGGTATTTACGGTTATGGAAAAAAGTACAACTATTAACTGGATTTGAAACCACATCTTTTTATTAACACATACCTTTCCAACGCCATTTGTAATTTATATTCATTGCGCACATTATATTTTTCACATTTTCTATTTAAATTCAATAAATTTTCGTTTTCATTTGTTACAATATCACTAATTTCTTGTAATTCAATATTTTGCGCAGTTTGAATTTCGCCGCATGATTTTTTAAATGATGCCGCTATTTTTGATCTGGATATAACCTCATCTATGTTGAAACCGTATTGTGTAAAGCTAGACGTTGAATTATTTGGTTCCATTTTTATATGAGTGTATCGCCACCAAATTAAAATAATTAATAATTTTATAATAAAATTGATTTATTATAATTTGTGAAATTTTCAGTTTATTCAATTCAAATAATCTAATCACAAGTCTTACCGTCTGGCGTCTATCAGTTTCAGTAACAAAACAAACAGCAACTGAAACTGAACTGTCGGTTTTTTGCGGAAATAAAAACATTTGAAATGGATGGCCACATGCATCAATAGTTGCTGAATATACATATAAAAAATTGATGGTCACGTGAACGTGGTGAAATTTAAGTGCAGTGTATTTCAAGTTCCAACAAAGTTTCACAGACCGGAAATCAATTTGACAATTCACAAGCTTGTTCTTTTTGTACAAGTTGTCGCAGAGTTAGCACGCATTTGAACGATTAGGTAAAATAAAATTTGAAACTAAATTAAAACAATTTATATATTTTTGAAATTATAGTTAATTTAATTATTAAAATATTAATGTGATGTGTAAATAATAAAATTAAACTTATTCAGGCGATTGATGACTGAAATAATACGAGATTTTTTCTTTTTATTTTATTTTAGGTTAAAAGTCGTCCAAGCAAAATGGTTAACGGTAGAACTCCATCAGTCTTTTCCAAGACTTATGTTACACCACGTCGCCCCTATGAGAAGGCACGATTAGATCAAGAATTAAAAATTATTGGTGAATATGGCTTGAGAAACAAACGTGAGGTGTGGCGCGTTAAATATACTCTTGCTAAAATTCGTAAAGCTGCCCGTGAATTGCTCACATTAGATGAGAAAGATGACAAAAGATTGTTTCAAGGTTTGTATATAATTTGCACGTTTCTCTTTTGTTTTTGCTTGGTTTGATCCCGTGTTTTGCGTTTGATGACAAAAACTAATCTACTAACTGACACCTCTTGTCAGAATTGCCAGTGTTGATAAAGATTAATATGTTTGAAATTAACTGAATGCTCTAAATTATGATTCCTTGCTACATTACATTGTAGATACGAGTCTAATATAGTTTAAATATCATTTTAGGTAATGCGCTTTTACGTCGTTTGGTCCGCATTGGAGTATTGGACGAATCCCGGATGAAGCTCGATTACGTTTTGGGCTTGAAAATTGAAGATTTTTTGCAACGTCGACTCCAAACACAAGTATTTAAATTGGGACTTGCCAAATCAATTCATCATGCTCGTGTTCTAATCCGTCAAAGACATATCCGGTAAATTATAAATTTTGTATTAAATTTAGAAATGGTTTGAAAAGGATATATTCTCAAGGCCACTTAAGCATTAACACCGCTTAACGTCTTGATTGATTTCCAATAAATTTATAATCTTAAAGGCCACTTAAATGTAATGTGTTCCACATTCATTTAACGCCTTTAATTGTAAAGACAGGAAATCCTGTCGTAAGTATGATAATTTATAGAATCTCAGGTGGTTCTATTTTGTATCACTCGGATGTGGAATGTGTTTTAACGATTTTTTTTCTTTTTTTATTTTAATTTTTATGCAGAGTTCGTAAACAAGTTGTCAACATTCCTTCATTCATTGTTCGACTTGATTCCCAAAAATACATTGATTTCTCATTGAAATCACCATTGGGAGGTGGACGTCCTGGCCGTGTTAAGAGGAAGAATCTTAAAAAGGGACAAGCAGGCGCCGGAGCAGCTGAAGAAGAAGAGGAAGATTAAACTAATATTGTGTATTCGTATTGAATACTGTATTTACATTTAAAATTTCTTAATAAATGTATTTCAACTGAATATTTTTGTCTCATTTGTTGGTTTTAAACTTACTGAAATTTTTCTTTGTGGCTTCCAACTTTTATAAATAAGTATTGATAAGCGGAACAGCAAGCTAGAAAGTAACGTAAATTTGATGGCCCAAACTATATTTCCCAGCTTATGAAAATGATAATGTAGGCTTTTCAGGCTAGCTATTAGTTATACATTTAATAAAGAGATGGCTCTATAATACTGGATAAGTATAACTTGACAAATGTAATTAACACTAACTTCACTTGGTTCAACTGCATGCTATGCTGTCAATTTTTTTGAGGTTAATACCAAACTAAAACACAAGACAGATAATTACAAAAATTGAAAAATATTAATTAAAATGACTGACACGGATTCGGATGTAAGTGATAGTGATATTCAAGCTTTCGGAAGATTACTAAAAACTGAAAAATATAAAAGTGTTAATTCTGAAGGCGACGAAGAAGATGAAAGCAGTAAAGGATCTGCATACAAAAGTGCTAGTGATGAGGATTCACCGAGCAAAAGTAAAAAACCAAAATTACACGACGAAGACAGTGAGGATGAAAAAGAATGGAAAGTTTCAAAAAAAGAGCAAGAATTATCTAATTTATTATTTGGAGATCGTGATCAGTTAATAAAAAATCTAGACGATGTCCACACCAAACATAATGAAAATGACGAAGATGACGGGGAGGTAAAGATTCGAAATCCAGTGTGGTTTGATTCCGACGATGAAAGTGTAATCGATAATTTTAATACGAAAAAGGAACATCTCGAAAAGAAATTCGATAAAATTGTAGGCAAACCATTATGGGCAGAGCTAAACCGTAAAGAGGAATCAACTTCCGATGACGAAATCAATCAAACTGTGGGACATTTAAAATCTAGTGGGTCTCAAAATGTGCTGCTCAAAGGAGTGCTGCAAATAAAATATTTAAAAGATCTAAATCGGACATCATATCGTGAAGGACCGAGAGTGAATGCAATTGAATTTCATCCTTCGTCTATGATTGCACTGGCAGCGGGATACAATGGTGTTGCTACGCTATTTTCAATTGATGGCCAAAAAAATGATAAACTGCACTCGATGATGTTAAAAAATTTCCGTTTACACACTGCCAAATTTAATCGACAAGGTGAAGAGATAATTTTTGGCGGGATTGAAAAGTATATCTACACATTTGATTTATTAACGGCAACGACTGATCGAATATTTTTACCGAAAGTTTTTAAATCGTGCTTAAGACAGTTAACACTATCGTGCTGTGAAAAATATATTGCCGCTGGAGAAAAACTGGGAAACATACATATCCTGAATCCCAGAACGAAAGAACTAGTAGCGTCGTATAAACAAGAATATGAGACAACGGCAATTGCTTTCTCGCCCGATTCAACGAAGATATTTTCACACAGTGACAATAATGAGATAACAGTTTATGATATTCGAGCGAACAAAATTATCCATAAATTATATGATGATGGTTGTCTGAACGGTTCCACTATAGACATAAGCCCAAATTCACAGTTTTTTGTGGCCGGAAATCAACAGGGTGTTGTTAATGTTTACAAATACGAAGATATTTTGAAATCCAAAACTCCTGAACCACTGAAACGAATATTTAATTTAACAACGGCGATATCGTGTATAAAATTCAATCCATCATCGGAAATTTTGGCGATCAGTTCAAATGAATTGGAAAATTCTATAAAATTAATACATTTTCCAACGATGACGACATTTATGAATTTCCCAGATCAAGAGTCGCGCATTGGTAATCCAAATATCGTTAACTTCTCACCGGGTGGAAAATATTTTGCGGTCGGCAATTTGCAGAAGAAGGTTTCATTGTTTTCATTGAAACATTTTGTTAATTATTGATTTAAATAAAAGTCTTATTTTGTAATGTAATTCTGTGCTTTGTAATTGCTACCGAAAATGTAAATCCCTTTAATTCCATACCAATTAATCGACCCTGATGTATATGTCTTCAACATAATTTTCAACCGTCTAAGCACGGCTCATCATTTTGCATTCTGCTAGAAATTAGTGGCCAGCGTAGTATACCTCTTACGGAACAAAGGTCAACTAAAAGTTTTATTAGTACCATCTGTGTTTCGTGACGGCTGTAATTCTTATTTTAAAACGGTTAAATAGATGCCAGTACGAACAACATAGTGATTTATTTTATACAAATTTGACATTTAAACGTCAAATTTTGTGTCATTATCATTATCTCTTGTAAAATTTTTTTGGAGTGTTTCTTGTTGTTTAGTACTATAATAAATGAATTTAGTTGCACAACTATTATAATTCAATGAAATGCCTTGCGAAAATTGTAATGTACAATTTACAGTTTTTAAACGAAAAAAATCGTGTACAGAATGCAGGTAGGTGTCAATTAAACATAAACGAAGTATCTAGTCTGGAATTTCTTATTTCTAATTGTAGGCGATTGTATTGCGGTAATTGTCTTATAAAACGCAAAGAAAATTGTATATTATGTCAGAGATGTGTTATATTTAGACGTCGGCCAGTATCAAAAATCGAATTACTAAAATTGAAACCAAAAGATTTGATATTCTTCCTACAATCAAAGCATATTTCAACCACTGGCTGTGTAGGTGAGTTATATCCCATTCTTACGTCTCGCACTTATAGTTAAAATATAAACTATTTTGGATTTTCAGAAAAAGAAGAATTAGTCAATTTAGTAATAGCCCATGTTAATTCAACCAATATCAATTTAAACAGCCCGATATATTCAAGTTCTAATTCAAGCACGTACAGTTTCTCACATAATCCGAGTAATCACTGTACGGATCCAACCAGTCAACAGGATCCATTCGATACAATTAAACTAACATGCCAAAATATATTTTCTTCGTTTACCGAAAAAATAAACGAACTAAATAGTAGTGCGACCAGTAATCGAAATAATATTGGTCGAAGAACTTCGGGCCCGCCATCTGCAGGTACCTCATCATCGGGTGTGTCACATTTAGAGGCACATCCACCTAATAAAAATACTATTAGTAATTCAACTGTATCGGTTAAATCGGAGGATGCTAATAATTTCGACCGAATAAATTCGGTTGATAATCAGCAACCCGGTCCAAGTGGTCAAAATAATAGTGGGACGAGTAATAGGCCTGGTTTTAATCCAAATGATGTATCCAGTTCAACATCGTCGTTTGAAGATTTGGGGGCAGCTCTGTCAATCGAAACGGGTGGTAATGATGAAGGTAGTGGGCGGGATCGTGGAGGTAGTTTTGCTGGGGGCAATACATCAAACAGTAGTGATATAACAGATAATTGGCAATTTATACAAAAATCTAGTCGGATAATTAATTCAACCATAAATCTTCCAACCACTTCAAATAGTGATGAAAAAAGTGATACATTGTTAACGATAAGTAATAAAAATAAACTATTTCGCCGGCATTCGGATTCGGAGGTGGACCTAAATAATCATGGACTTGAAAATTTTCTAAGTCAAAATCATAAACGAATTAAAAAAGGTTGCTGTCCAGAGTGTTCCCAAACGAGAAGCGATTTAAAAAAAATAATTCGTAATTTTCGGCAGCAGATGAACGGTACCCAAATGAATTCGCTAAGCGACCATGACAAAGCGATCAAAATGAATCAATTTATTCGATCGATTGAGAATCATTGTTCGTTTAACAATCAACTTGATTTAGAGTTTATTGAACCGAGTCCAATTCTATCAAGTAGTCACAATAATCAAGTTGCCATACCAATAAGTCCATCCACTCCGCTAAATAATACGGCTAATGATAATGACGATGAAGGGATTTATATTTATCCAACAATACATTTCATGTTTGATGAACATTCCAATAATAAACAATTCCAAAGCGCCACTAAGCCCAGCTACCGTATGAAATTGACCGATATTACATCGAAATCGGAATTAAAAGATTTATCGGTGAAACAGCTCAAAGAAATTTTAATGTTGAATCGGGTGGATTTTAAGGGATGCTGCGAAAAAACTGAGCTCCTCGAACGGGTCTATCGTTTGTGGCGAGATCATAAAACCACACCGGCTGTGGATAAATTATCGACCGATGATTTATGTAAAATTTGTATGGATGCTCCAATCGAATGTGTTATATTAGAATGTGGCCACATGGTGACATGTACAAATTGTGGTAAAGTTTTAAATGAATGTCCTATATGCCGACAATATATTGTAAGGGTAGTACGGTTTTTTAGAGCCTAGAGAATCTTTTAATTTTTGATTATTCAATTACAAATACCAAAACACTTATCGTATCTTAGTTGTGTGAATTGTAAAAGAATTAGGTAACTACCTAGATGTTACACGAAGTATTAACTCGGACGATTTTTATTAATTTATTGTACATTTATTAAATTTGATTAATCGAATCGTTTATTACTTATAATAATGTATAATTATAATTATATAAAATGATTTAAAATAAATTCAATTTACAGAATTATTAATTTAGTATATACAATAATATTCCAGTATTTTCCGAGCCAAGTTTAGTTATCCAAATTTTAAATTACCAAAAAATATTAAAGAAACTAATTGTTAAATTTTTGAACGATCTAGTTACGAACTTACCAAATCATCTGGTTAAAGTCAACGTGTTACGATTTATTTTCATATAGGTTCGACCTGTGACAAACCAACGTTAAATTTTCAAAACCTACATTTTTATAATTATAATTAGCTTGAATGTTCAAAAATTGCTTTTTCTATATATTTGAAGTTAATCCAAAAGTTTGAAGAATGAGATTGCAATTTCCAAGTTTATAAACTCTCAATATCTATTTGGAACAAACCATTGACACTAATCTTTTGGGATAAGATACTGCTATATTATGAACTGCAACAACATAGTGCGGGGAATTTTCAATCATTGAACCCACTAAAACATTCAATTAAACATTTTTTTCAAATTTCTGGGAGGTAAGTTCTTTGCAAGAGATGATTAAACCGTCAAGCATATCGAATGGGGTCAAGAGTAGTAACATTAAACAAAATAAAAGCAACATTAATAATGCCTTAGCACACAAGTTCAAAAATCACGATTACCTGTAACCCTTCAGAAATAAACAAATAAATTCGGCTAATTTTGAATATCACATACTAACTTGAGAATCTACATTGGCCATTACTCTCAACAACACTAACGATGTAATGGTACACAAACGAACTCAGAACAAACACCAGCTCATAATACAAATACAACGATCATCGGCACTCAAACCAGGCCACAGCAGCTCTCTGTGGACAAAAAAAACTAAACATACCTACTCTTTAATGGCCCCCGATTCGCAATGTAGCAAAAATGATCAAAGGAAACAAACCTAAAAGCACCTCGGCATGATTAGCAATGTGGTAAAAAGTTTGAAAATCAAACTGATTCCAAAACATGGCAAAAACGAATCAATAGTAAACTGATATGAACCAAACAGTGTTACTGCAAATATGTAACTCGTTGAAAAAATGCTCCGTCATAAACTAAAACCAATTTTACACAATTATTACAGATTATCAGTTCGGATTAAGAGAGCACAGCATTTTAGACGTTTCTCATGCTTTTGATAAAGTATGGCACGATAATCTGGCCCACAAAATTAGAACACTATTCACAATCCACAAGAGTAATATCGAGGTAGCTCCATTTAGCTAGAACGAGACCAACAGTTTATTTCAGCCTATTCCGGTAATCGAACATGATTTTAGTGACATTTACATTCCGACCTGACATTTATTCAAAATTGCACGGTCCCGATCTAAAACCGTTCGAATATAGCATATGCACCACGACCATACAGTGCCGCATATTTTTATCACGCCAAAAAAATCGAATAAAATATTTTTCTGTTCATATCGTATCGACCGACCAAGGATGTGCCAAGCAGACTAAAATTAATCGTGTGGCACGAACCACCGGTTGTTAGCTATATGTCAAATATAATGAAATCATGGCTGGAAAAGCAAATCATTCATCGATAAGCGTCATCCCAAACGCGAATTCCGATGATGATGTCATTTTGCTTATTGAGGCCGATACGGTTAATAATAAAAATTATTGTGTTGTGATTGAGGACGACGATCTCTGGGGAAACAAATTTATTAATAGGTAAACCTTCCGTAGCCATCACCACTACCAATGATATTAGGTTACCTCAATTTTGTTCCCACAAAAAGCCAGGTCAGACTACAGCAACGGTGGTGGCTCAGAGCAGTCCGAAACGAGACTAAAACAAACAATTGTTTCGCCGCCCACTGGTTGAAAACAGATTTCATTATTTAAAAATGGCAAATGGCAAATTCCTCAAGTTAAAGCCAATATCTGAACTTTCCATTTCTGCAAAACAAAAATCACTTTCATCACCTGTACTCATGCAACCATCAAATCTGGGGAAACCTCATCTTTATTAATGCCACTACCACCTCCACCAATGCAACCATCGATCTCGTGATCGAATTTAGGGGTTAGCGTATTAGGGAAGCTGAAATTCAACAATTTGTTACTCCAATGAAGAAACCTCAGCTCAATGCAAATCACAAAGTTTTCAATCCACCATAGTGGACCACCATGTTTGTTTTTACTTGCTTCTAGGCTTTATTATAGGACAAACAGTATTAAAGTTCCGCGTCCACTATGCGTCCACTATGTAATTCAGTTTCTCTACTGTCGCTGTAGGCTTGCTGCGCAGGAATCTTATTTACATTTCTCTATATCTGCTCCAGTTTGTCTTTCTGGATTCCTGAAGGATTTTCGAGTAGCAGAGAAAGACGGAGGTTACGTCTAGAATCTACTGCCCATTTCTAGTAATAAATGTGGGGTTTTGCCCAACGTAACAAACTAAAAGGTTGGTATTTATAAGTATTGGAAAGTAGTCATTACTCGTTGATGCCTGTGTTGTGATGAATTGTGTGACGCGCATTTGCATCACAACCGATTATCACACCAATTCTTCCTTTCTCTGCTTCGATTCGAGGATCAGTTCCGCCAGGTTATCCGGCGGAACCTCATTATTCCATAGGCTAATACCAGCCAAATTTGACTGCTGCCAACCATCAGGCTGACCCTTGCTTTGGTACCATTGAGAAAGTAGGAAAATCTTTAACTTATTTTTTCTAAGAATGCAGGTTCTGATCTTCCCAGATATGCTTGAGTAGATGATCTTATAACCTTTCATATACTGAGGGCAGACATCTTGTAATTGTTAATTTAATGTTCTTGAAATAAAACTACATCCTCTCCTGATCGAGTCGCGGTCTGAGAAGTTGGGCCGCCGTATCAGCCTTTGTATGGTGCAGGTGAATCTGAATATTGAGTATTGCTGACTGGTACCCGTGGACAGGCCATCCTCATCGAATCAAGGGAAAGGAAACTACTCATTTCTCTTCTCAGTACCGCAAATATCGGAAGACTTTCAATTAGTTGGTATTCCTCTTCTTCTTGCACGGCAGTATCTTGTGTGGACAGGCTGCCGTCATTCACGGGTTCCCCTGTGCGTGTTTCAACTTCGTATTTCTGATATATTCTGGCAGTAATCGATCCGCATTCGAAGGCGATTACTCCTTTTGAATTCGCCAGAGCAGCTAGAACTCTTTGTTGATTACTACAGTGGATAATCTAAATCTCACTTTTGCCTCCTCCTTTTGTTTTACGATCTTCCAATTGCCGGTCGGCTGATTGGGATCACTGATCCTTATAATGTTAGGGATCTCTTGGTTGGCAGCCAAATTTGTGCTCTTGCCCTGTTAGGAATCTCTTCTCTGCATATAGCCGCAACACAACTCTCGCCCTGCCACACCTCCCCTACGTCGGCTATTGCCATCCTATGATGATTGACCGATCTTTAGACTAAACACGCCGTATGTTAACACACCCTTGGTGCCAACCCGCATCTGATGGATTTTATCCTAGGAGCTTCAGAATGACCGTGTTCAGTGGATTGTACATATACCAGCCTTCATCTGTCTTATGTGATGCTCCCATCTTATTGATTTTTGTCGATCTTTTGAGCTGTCTCTCAGGGGTCGCAGTCCGCTTGTTCAGTATCATGAACGTTGACGCCGGGTTTTATAGCGCTGTTTCAATGGTGGGATGTATCCCAATGGATGGTACCACTGCCTCTTAGCTTTGGCGCCATCATCTTTGCTGTCGTGGAATTTCCCTCCACGATATTTCAACCCTTTGATGGTAAATAAATTTGGTAAATTAACAGAAATGTTGAATGTGAACAACTGTTTCAATAAACATTTTCGTGTTGTTAAAACTAGTTATCTTTACTTAAAAATTTATAAATTGCTTCTTGTTAGTTAATAAAACTAACTATCTGCAGATATCAACTTTATGTGAATAAAATGGTGATACACCAAAACGGGATATCTGACATTATTACACAAGTTGCTAATTAATAAGCTACCAAAATACGTATAACGCGAATATATAACCCTTTGTCGCTAAAAAAAACTGTTCTAATGTGTATCTTGAGGAATTTAGCCAAAAATCTCCAACGTATGTGCATTTCTCTATACTATGTTCACACACGAAATACTCGCATAAAAATATCTGCGCATGTTCATGCTTCCCCCTTCGCATAAAAAGTGTTTTTTTTTTGCCAACCAAGAGGAACATAACAAAAAATATTTTCATTTTCACTTTCAAGTCGTGTTATTTTTGCTTGAGTTTTTTTTTCTATTTTTCCTGCAAAACCTTTAAAATTAGATTTTAATTTAAAAACAAAATTATCTTAAATAATATTCGGCCGAGATTCGATCTGAAATTGTTAATCGAGTTTTTGTGTACAAATAAGCCGTTTTTCAATTAAACATGTGCGAAGGATTGTTTTGTGCGCTCTGTATAATGGAGTAGATTTTTCTGTTTTGTTTTATTTTGCCTCGCGCGCGTATATATCGGGATTATGAATGAAAAGTGTTTTTGTATGTGCGTACTATATTTGATATGGACACAAACAGCTGTTTTGTATAGTGTATACACCGTATAAATATTATGCAGTGTCGCGAAAATCGTTAACGATCAAATTTTAAGGCTAATCACTTTGTGTTTTTTATTTAATGAAGTTTTACAAAATTTTTGTGTACAACAGCATTTACTATAAAATATTTGGTACCTATATACACAAAATTTTCGGTTGTCATAGTAACACAGTACATTCATCCCTTATACGTAAATACATAAATGTTTTTATATGCGGGGTATACAAAACATAAGCAAATATCGTTTTTGTGAAGAGGGATGAAATTTATCCACCACACACGACACAGTGTTTCAGTTGCTGTTGTTATTGTATTTCCATAGTGCAATTTTATTTATGACAAAAACAACATTTATGGAGGGAATTTTTTTAATTTCATTACTGCGACGATCATTAGTGATGTGGACTATGGCGAAATATTTGTGATCCATTTTCAATTGAGATTATCTATTCACAATCATGTGGCCGAGTAGTAATCTGGATCGATCTAGCACCAGATTAGATACGAATAGTCAACACGAAACATTTGCGGAAGGCGAACATAATATATCAACAATTGCGGGTTCATTAGCATCGATCACATTATCGCAGGTATGGTATTTACAGAAAGACGCCTGAATGTTGTCCAAATGGTATACATTTTGTTTTCGTATTTTCGTTTCGCAGTGTATTGATGAGCCGGTTTATGACACCGATCATACTGATTTAAATTCAGATTTTGATGAGGCTGAATTACGACGTGAATTATTAAAAGATGTAAGTAAAATATAAATTAAATTAATTTAAGACAAATTATTGTAATTAAAATAATTTTGTGTTTTATTTTAGAAATGGCGAACAGTTTTTGACTCTGTAAGTATTTAAACATAAGCATCGGTGGTTCAGTGGTAGAATGCTCGCCTGCCACGCGGGCGGCCCGGGTTCGATTCCCGGCCGATGCAATTACTTTTTTTTTTTAAATTAAAATTATTATTAAATTTTAGATTGATCCAGAAGGTTTTGGTGAAATACCGTCAGATGATTTTGTAGAAGCATTAAAATTATCGGATTTACAATCCCAAGTGCCTTTAAATAAAAGAGAAATACTATATGAACTTGCAATCAAAGTGAAAGAACCGGGTGGGCCAGGAATTGTATCTTTTCAAGATTTTGTTAATGTGGTGAGTGAATAATCATTGATATATGTACGTATATAAAATTTGTGGTTGGGCCGAGCTGTACAATACCGAGTAGAGCTTTAAATCAACTTCTGAATTTTTATATAGTTATACATTTTAAGAAGAATTTAACGTCGAATGGTTTAAAATTCTATGTCCAGTTCGCAATTCTGGTCTATATTTTGGGAACCTGGGAGATACAAAAATTTATGTGTTAAGGAATCTAGAATATTAATATTTTGTTGATTTCTGAGAATATTTGAACTAGCTGCTCAAGAAGGTTTACGATTGTAGAACTTGTAATTGTCATTACATGCTTCAGTTCCAGTGCCATATCGTCAAAGACTTTAGTTACATATGGCCATTCTTGGATATTGCTTTGAAGTCACATTTTTCAAACCTGTTGGGTGAATTCTTCTAGACTCACAATTTATAGCAGGATGTTCCTTAGAACTAATGTGCCGCCACTGTGCTGGATGTTCTTATACTTCAGAAATTCTATTTGCGGCGACTATCTTGTATTTATTTGGACGTTCTCGAATTCATGATAGCGAGATCATGACGGCTCTATGTTTAGAATGTGCAATGCTTCATTTACTATAGGCTCATAAGTTTGGTCAATGATAATGCACCACATAACTCACGTCACGGGAGCGATAATATAGTTTTGAATGGTGCTACTTTTGATTTGGGTGACACAAGTGTCACGTTAATGTGCCCATTTTTATTTGTGCTTTTTGAGTACTGCTGTTGAGACTGAGTGATGTTTCAGCATCGAACGAAAACTATCGGGGTATAGAAATTAACTGCAAGACCGGGAGGAAAATTTTTTTTCTGCCATTTTTTTCTCTAATGTTGAATTTAATCCTAGGAAAGACTTACTACTCAAAGTTCTTCTATCATAAGTTTAGCTATTATAATAACTGGTGCTAACCATTTACTAAGAAAGTCGAAAACCTTTGCGCTTTGGTATAGAGTTCTGATATCAGAATTTGGCAACATAATGTGAAATCCGAAGCTGTCTGTGATCGGATTCTAATGCAGACCGAGTGTTTTGATTATGTTTTTAAGTTAAACTTTCAAAATTCTAGTGGACACCCCGGTGGAGCCTATATCCATTTTCTATGCCGTCGTTCATTTCTGATAAAGTCTCCATTATTGGTTAGCTTGAAAACTGTTCCCATCCCTGCCAATTCTCGTGGATTTGTAGCCCATTAACACCTGTGTTGGGTTATCTTTTTCTCCAACCTTTTCTCAATGTTTGGCAAGAAACTAAAAGTTGTCCATCAAGTTACGGTGCACCTTTCTTGCCATCGAAGTTTTCCGTGTTTGTCATTTTAGTGAGCTGATATTTTGGATTATGATTGTCTAGAATTTGAAAGTTGCCGTAGCTAACGTCTTGTCTTCTCCTTAATTCAAATTTTGATTCAACTGTTTCTTTCAATAATATGTATGTTAATTAGAATTACTCCAGCTAATACAGTAACAGCATCAGTCAATATCACACTGTAGGCTTTTATTATCCCAAGCAGATTATACCTTCGGGTGCTGATTAATGTTTTTCGATGGTGGCAATCCACTCGGTCTGTCCATCAAACGCATATGTTATGGAAGCTACTATACTAGGATTTAAATTGTAGCGAGTGTACTTTGCTTTGAGCCCCACGAAAAATTTCTTAAACTTGCTGCTTCGATGTGTGAGGTGACACCGAGCTATTTGTCAATGTTTTGTCATGAATTTCCAGTAAGTAGTAATATATTATTGTCCGCGAATGCTACTTCTTGAACATCACCATTCATGCTACTGTTGAAAACGATATTTCACAGGTGTGGGCTCAATTTGGAGCCCTGCTGACAACCTTTATGTACACTCTTTTGAAGTGTGCCATGATTAGTGATAACAGTGACAATTCTATCAGAAAAATAGTTGTTTATGCTCGAATAAAGATTTGCTGGGCAATTTATATTTTTTAGCTCTTTCATGATACTAGGCCATCACAGATCATCAAAAGTTCACTCTCAGAGTGTACTTTTGCTCAGACTTTTTAACTACATATATGTTGATCATTCTCACCATATAGCGTCCTCTTTAGATCTATTCTGTTTGAAATCGAATTGCTTGTGCATCACATGTTCTGGAACATGTTCATCAACCTAAGATTGACAACAAGATGATAGATCGATAGGATTTATGATCGGTAGGATTTCTGTCACCTCGGTTACACCTCGGTTATTTGTATACAGAACCGCATGGTTCATCAACATCACATATAGGTTATAGTTGTTTGCGCTGCCCTGGTAGTTGGATCTGCTTCATTTTGATAGGACTACCGTAGTTTTTGAACTGTTGTACGTTTAGGGGTTAGCTCGTAAGACCACCAATTTGGTTTTGCGTGCTCGTTTCTTAGGCGTTACTTCATTACAGGCACTGGTGAGTGAGCTTGTTATTCTCTGCTCAACTCTTTCTACATCGTTTTCATTTGAAATACATAGGGTCTCCATCAAGTCACTCCACCTGGATTAGTACCTTTTGAAATTTTTCCCAATTTGCATGTTTTATCGCTGTTTTATTTGTGTGTCTCCGTCAAATGCTCTATGTTTGGCCAACCGTCAATAATGTTAGATCGATATTTAATTCATCATTATGGGCATAGGAACTTGGCTGGCCATTTTCATTGATAATGAAGAGACCGCTTCTATAGCTACAAACTCTTCTATGAGATAACCTCTTTCGTTGATGTCTTTATTATGGTATATAGTTTAGATTTAGCATTGAAGTCACCAGTGATGATAATTGGATGGTTATTGAGACCATCCTAGGTAGATCCTATACGTTTAAACTATCCATGGTATATCCTACGATTTTTAATCAAGGTATTCCTTGTTGAAGGTAACAACTCAGTGACCCAGTCGACCATTTTGTGGTCTTTAGGCCCAGTTTTAAAACCAGTTTTGAGCTCACCACTCTGCTTTATAATTCAGCTTTTAATACCTTCGATCTTACATCCACATCTTAAATGATGACTATCGTTTTCCTGCCATCCGAAAGATCTTCCTGTTTCTATGCTGGCATTATTGACCTTTCTTACTGTGGTATTTGATTCTGCGGGATTTATAAATTATAGTATACATTTCATATGTCCTCGCTTTTTGCATAGGAGGAGTCCTTACACACAATTGGTTTGAAAGTGACAGCTGTTGACGGTGAACTATAGCACTTGAAAAGTGGAGTGGTTTCCAACCCATCCTGTCTTTCTGCTGATCGGCCTTTCAGGCTCACTAACTCAAGGCACAACGAGCGGTCCGCGTCTTGAATGGAACTGAGGCAGTTCTGGAGCCCACCTCTTTCAGAGTTATAGTTCTTTAAAATCGATTTAATTTCTTTCTCGATAACCCTTATTGCATTTTTGACACATGCGGCTTTGTCAGTATCTTTTGGTGTTGACATAGGGCTGGAGGATTTTTATTATACCTTATAGGTGGAACCCCTATATTTCGTTGTCTCACAGTTGAGGATGACAGAGAAGTCATCCAATATTTCTTATCCCTCGAGGTGTTCTGAAAGTACTTCATGCGCGTGCCTAGGGAGTGAGGAGGTCGAAATATTTCGCTCTCTTGTCACTCACGTAACTGTGTGGGTGAGAATATTATAGAGAGCGGCTGGCAGTAGGCAGTCGTGCTTCGTATCTTCTAAGGCCACTATGCTATAATTTAAAAATCTAACAAATGCCGTAAAGCTGATGCTTTGCAGGGCGTTTATCAGGCCCACAGTTATGTATATATGGATGTGAAAGTTGGCCGCTGGTGGATGAGTACACGATGGCTCCCTTACATTTGAGAGAAGAATTATTCATTTGATTTACGGCCCAAAATCAGAGATCAGACGAACATTCCGGATAATGTACATGAAGTAAGATCTCAGCGAGTTCACTGGCTGGGTCACGTTCTGCGTGCGGAACCGAAATGAATTGTGCAGCGTTCTAGGCAACGATGGCTCCACGGTGTAGCGAACGACTTGGCTTCTTCAGATTACCTAGTATAATATGAATCGATGGAGCCATATTGTTGACAGAGTAAGGGGCCAGTAATAATTATGCAACTAGTTGTGCCAATAAATTATGGTTATATCTCATGTGACAACCAGTTTACAACTATAATTTTCTGGCAACATTGTTCCTAAATCTGTCAACCATTTCGTTGTCAACCATTTCTGTCAACCATAGGTTGTGATAACTCGGTCGCAATTAGCAATTGGTTGTGCACAACTAAATAGTTGCAAGATGTTTATTGGGGCGTCGTCCTATTGGGGCGTCGTCCTATTAATCTAATTAAAAATAATTCTCGATATCAAATTTACCGAAAAATCAACGAAATCAGTTGCAACAAACATTTGAAATTGTTCAGAAACGAAACGAACGAAAGCCTTGTATAAGGATCGCAATGGACATTGGCATATCAATAATTCTGATTAAATTTGTTTGCATGTCATTCATCTTCGGCCTTAGTTCAAAGTGTGTTAAGTTATCCTGCGCAGGATTCGACCCCAGAAAAATTAAAAATGTCCATCAAATAATATTATTCTCATTCAATCCTATAGGATTTTGAAAATCACCCCAAAATTTAATATAATCCTCATTACCATAGCTATGGTAGAAATTATGGGTGGGGGCACCCAGTCTGCTCGCATATACTCCAAAGAGACAATATCCCGTTATAGCTCCCAATATGTTGTCGTCGAAGTGATATCAGTTGGCCGGATCTAGATCGGTCAAGCCTAGGCCAGATTTACAGGAAGCAAGGGGTATCTTTATATCCAGCCTACTTTATGAGTTAAGGTGTGTTGTGCTCTTACGGGTTAGCTTACATGCTTTTTTTATTCCTTACGATATTGAAGTGTCTTGGCACAAACATCAAGCAGATGTTCAACTGATCAGCCATCTCATTTAAAGATACCGCAGACAGTTCAAGGCTATCTTCGCCGTCAAGAAGTGTGATTGTAGCGTATTAATAGGAGCTTGGCTGTCATTACATTGTCTACTATCCTTTTTAGAACCGTTCATGAAGAAGCTTAGCGCCTGGTGGAAAACTTAGTTTAGAATCTCACCTCAACCAGTGGCGAAGGGTTACCGTTGTCTGTAGTTTTAGGAATACCCATGTTGCACAGGATAGTTGAATACCCAATAATACATGTTGTTACAGGTCCACATATATATGGATTTCAGCCGAATGGCTGTGCAAGATGGAAGCTGCTTGGCCGCAAGATCCAAGGCAGTGAGATGAAAGAGAATCAACTGTGGGCCCCTGTGTAGGACTGTGTAGGTTGACTTTGATGCAGTCTCAATGCTGTGTTAAAGTTGAGAACAGGCTATCGACAGTTTTTGCAGTTAACTCGGGTGTTCGGCAGGGAGATGCTCTGTCCCCGATACTCATTAATCTCATGTTGGAGTATATCTTTCGTAAAACTGAAACACTACAGCGCAACATCTTATATCGCCAGTCCAATCAGGTGCTTGCATATACAGATAACATATGCGTGATTGGACTGAATAGCAACGGAGTGAAAGAAATACTTGATCCGCTTGTTTCAGCTTCAGTTGGACTTCAGATCAATGAGTCCAAAACGAAATACCTGATATCTGGTTTTTTTGAGGACAATGGCACACCAGATTTTAGTAGTGGCCACCACACGTTTGAGGGAGTGAGGAGGTTTAAATATGTGGGTTCTCTTATCACTCACAATAACAGTGTGGGTGAGGATATTAAAGTGCGGCTGGCAGGTGGCAGTCGTTCTTTGTATCCTCTAAGACCACTGCTAAAATCTAAAAACACTTATCAAGTGCCGTGAGACTGAAGTGAAAGTGAAAATTGGCTCCTAATATTTGAGAGAAGAATCATGCGTGTGATTTACGGACCAAAACGCGAAATAGATGGTACATACCGAGCTCTGTACAATTTCGAGATCAGAGATCTGATGAAGATCCCCGATATTGTACATGAAGTAAAATCTTAGCGAGTACGCTGGCTGGGTCTCGTTCTGCTTGCTGATCCGGAACGTGTTGTGCAGCGATCTCTGAAAGGAGAACCACCATATGGTAGGGGCAGAGGTCGTTGCAGGCGACGATGGCTCCACGATGTAGAGAACGACTTGGCCTCTTCAGATTGTCTTAGACAGTATGAAGACCAAGCTCAGGATCGAAACCGTTGGAGCCAGATTGTTGACTCAGTAAGGGATTATTATTATTAACTGTGGGCCCCACTTATATACAAGCAGGCGGTTCTTTGGACTTTCATCAAGAGTTTCAGGTTAGCGATAATTTTTTAACGCTGGCCACGAAACGACAACTCAATACAGCAGTAAGGGTTTGACCACTGAGACGTAGAGCCAGTGTACTATGCGGGGCTCCATACCCCATCTTTTTCCAAGGTTATTTTTGCAGTAGTAGACGCTACAGTATTTTCAACCCTTTCTAAGATGTTGGTTTCCAGCTTAGGTTGCTGACCAAAAGTAGCCCAAGGTATTTCACTCTATCCGTAAAGGTCAAGCGAATACCATTTAATATTGGCGGGTTACACTGAGGAAGATTGTGCTTCTTCGTAAAGGGGACCAGCTCTGATTTCTGTGGGTTTTCGTTCAGTTCACGGAGCAGCTGGCCCTCTCAGAGAGGCAGCCGATTGCACCCTGAAGGTTTGCTCTTCCAGGCTTAGTAACATGACCAAATTTCAAAGAAGGAGGGATAAAATTCCACCTTGCGGTGTCCCTCTGCTTATAATTGTCGTTATAAATCGTTAACGATCATATCTGTATATGGCCCCATATTTGTATGTAAAATGGATATGGAGTCATATACATATGAGCCTATTGCGCGAATTACAACATACGGCTGAGCTTCAACGGTGGTTCTTCAAGAACAAAGACATCTGATATTTAATTTTACATTAGAATAAAAATTACGAAAAACATTCAAAACTTAATGTTTGGAAGAAAACCCAAATGAAACGAAAATAAATTTCACTCATAATCATTAAATACATCGGATGAATACTAAATTAGCATGCTTCTTCATAATACCCATATAAATAAATAAAACGTCCTCCGGAGACACATTTTGTTTATACCCCATTGTATTCCGTAAGCGCCTCTACGCAATAAAAACCACCACCTGTTTGGATTATTAATAAATAAAAATTCATTCAAATCAGTAATAAAAAAATAAAACTACAGATCCTAGATCCTAATTTGATAAGTCCAATTTATACAAACACACGGAGACAACAGGACACTGCTACTTTACAAATTTCGGTTGTCAGTTTTATGTCATTTTCATAATTTTATAGTTTTTTGTTGTTGTTTGTGTATAGCAACGACGAATAGTTTAGAGAACACACCACCGTGTACCATAATAATGTATAAATAATCCTGTTCACACTAGATTTTGTTATTTACGATCCTTTTTATAGTATTTTAATTCCTAGATTAGAGATAAACAGAGAAATTTTGTTGTTTAGTTTCTATATTTTAATCACGATTATGATTTCTATAATTCTATATCATCATTTTTAAATCTTCCCATATAACACACACACACACACACACAGTACACTGCCATACACACACACACAAACCTTTTATCCTTCTCACGTCCTTTTATGATTTTATTACTAGATGTTTTTTTTTTTTGGTTGGTTGGTTCCAAAATTCATAATTTTCCAACAAAAATAAAAGCATTTCCTATTCTTATTGTACATACGTACGTATATGGACGTGCTTTTACCATTTAGTTGTCGATTTATGACTTTTTTTTTAGTTGTGTTTTGGGCACAACAATAAAACTGCATGAAGTCGTCAATTGTCAATATTCAATGGGTGTGTGTGAAAAAATAATACAAGACCAAACAAATAATAAGAAATGTAAAAAAAATCCTTTTACGTGACTTTTCTAGATATCATACACAAACTACCTTATATTTACTATATATACCGCATCACCGATCAGTCTCAGAGTTCTGTGTAAATAATTTTATAGTCATCAGGGTTCTTTGATGTCGTCGTTGATTGTTTTTTAAGATGTTTTTGTGCTGTTTAACCATATTTGGATACTATACGCTGGTGTTATGTGTATTATTATTATAAATAATATAAATGTAACAATAAAATAATGTTATTGCTTACTCCTCGTCGTATATAATAATATATGCCAGGTTGAATGAAAAGTTAAAATATATAAACAGAAATCCGAAGAAGTAGAACATGGAAATATTTTAATGTCAATGTTTTGGTTCGACAAATTGGATCACGTTTGATTCGTGGAATTTAAATGCAATATTTTTACCAATACGGTTTATTGGAATTGATTTGTTCATTCATAAAGAATAGTAATTGTTTTTGGATTTGTACATTTTATAGAGCACTTCGTGGGACTGTTTTGTGAATATGTTCCTCTCATTCCTTTAGTTAGCCATCGGCATACGTTAGATGGCCCCAAGCTTCATCGATTATGTTATATATTTACCTTTTATCGCATTTCAATTATATAATCCTGGCTCTCTGCTCTACAGGTGCCTTTTCCTAATATTTTCTTCTCTCGTAATTAATTTAAGTCAACATAATTTATGGCAACATACGATGGTGTCACTTTAAATAAACGAAACTATCACGATACAAGTCATATTAGCAAATATAATAATTAACAGTGTTAACAGTGTTAAAGGCCATTACTGGCCCCTTACTGAATAAACAATTTGGCTTCAACGGTTTCGATCCTGAGCTTGGTCTTCATACTGTCTAAGACAATCAGAAGAGGCCAAGTCGTTCTCTACATCGTGGAGCCATCGTCGCCTGCAACGACCTCTGCGCCTACCATATGGTGGCTCTCCTTTCAGAGATCGCTGCACAATTCGTTCCGGATCAGCACGCAGAACGTGACCGAGCCAGCGCACTCGCTGGGATCTAACTTCATGTACAATATCGGGGATCTTCATCAGATCTCTGATCTCGAAATTGTACAGAGCTCGGTATGTACCATCTATTTCGCGTTTAGGGCCGTAAATCACACGCATGATTCTTCTCTCAAATGTTAGGAGCCATCTCTCGTACTCATCCGTCAGCGCCCAACTTTCACATCCAAACATAACAACGGGTCTGATCAACGCTTTGTAAAGCTTCAGCTTTACGGCAATTGATAAGTGTTTAGATTTTAGCAGTGGCCTTAGAGGATACAAAGAACGACTGCCAGCTGCCAGCCGCACTTTAATATCCTCACCCACACTGTTATCGTGAGTGATAAGAGAACCCAAATATTTGAACCTCCTCACTCCCTCAAACGTGTGGTGGCCACTACTAAAATCAGGTGTGCCATTGTCCCTAAAACCAGAGATCAGGTATTTCGTTTTGGACTCATTGATCTGAAGTCCAACTGAAGCTGAAAACTGTACAAGCGGATCAAGTATTTCTTTCACTCCGTTGCTATTCAGTCCAATAACGCATATGTCATCTGCATATGCAAGCACCTGATTGGACTGGCGATATAAGATGTTACGCTGCGGTGTTTCAGTTTTACGAAAGATGTACTCCAACATGAGATTAAAGAGTATCGGGGACAGAGTATCGGGGACAGAGTATCTCCCTGCCGAACTACAAAACTTGTCGATAGCCTGTTCTCAACTTTAACACAGCATTGTGACTGCGTCACTGTCATCCTACATAGTCGTACCAGTTTTGTTGGCATTCCTAGGTATTCCAGCGCAGACCATAAACTCTCTCGATTAATCGAGTCATAGGCCTGCCGGAAATCCAGGAACACCTGATGTACGGTGATGGATGTCTCATAATATTTAGATAGAATCATCCGCAGCGAAAAGACCTGATCGGTGACTGATCGATTCGGACGAAATCCTCCTTGATAGTCACCAACCAAGCCCTCCGCTAGAGGAGTGATTCTATCCAATACAATGTATGACAGTAACTTGTATGCTGTGCAAAGGAGAGCTATACCGCGATAATTCTCACACTTCAAGCGGTCTCCCTTCTTGAAGATGGGGCATATCGCGGCCACTTTCCATTCGTCAGGCATAACTTCGGTTCGCCATACTAATCCAATTAGGTCGAAAAGACAGTTCAACAAAGTATCCCCTCCGAATATCAAGAGCTCCGAATTAATGCAGTCCACTCCAGGTGCACGGTTTCGTTTCAATCTCTGCATGGCTTTAGTGAATTCCTCATGGGATGGCTCCTCAGTGCAAATCTCCGCAGTCTGTATTAGAGGTGGCTCAACAACAGTCTGTGACGCATGATGGACATCAAGCAGGTCAGTAAAGTGTCCACTCCATGCGTCAAGTACTGCGTCGATGTTGACACAGAGGTTTCCATCCCGGTCCCGAAGGGCGGTTGACATAGGCCTGAAAGTATGGTGCAGTCCAGTAATTCCTTTAAAGAAATTACGCGAACTGCGCTCATTGCTGAGTTGTTGTACTTTCAGAACCTCGGCCTTCCACCATTCTCGCTTCTTCCGTCTACAAATCCACTTAGCTAATTGACCTGGTTCTTCCAATCGCATAAATCGGTCATACATTCAAAATCTTTTGCAATATATGGGATTATTATCGATGAACGAATCTACGAGATATATAACCAAATCCCAATTCAACGCAGTATTCAGTAACCTTTTCTTACCTCGTTTGGTTTTTACCACTTGCATTGTGTCTTTTATCAAAGTGAAATAGGCGTACATTTAAAAAGTCAGCTATACTCCTCGATGGGAGGGATTTACTAATTCATAAACAATTTCACAATCTTAATTGAACGGCAGGTAATCGCGATATCGGTGTACGACCACAGATTTAAACATTTAAGTTTTAGATTTCATCCATATTCTCTTCCAACCCAACTTTCACCCATATTCTCTTAGAACGTTTGAACATAAGAGATTTCAACCGATCGGAAGCACGATTATCCCTAATTTTGAATCTTTCTTCCTCATATTGGCGAGCTGCGGTATCAAAATTAATTTCAAGTGAAGTAGAGCAACATCAACTAAGGTGGTCATCAGCTTCATAGCTTACTCGAGAATTACTAAGCCCGTTGGCCAAGCATGATCAATGGATATTCTTCACTCCGTTAATGAAAAATTGCATAAACGCAATTAATGCTGTTTCTCTATCAGATTTGTATACATTTCGATCCAATCATCAACTATGCTTTTAATCGAGGATTTAGAATGCCTCAAAATCTAATAAAAAATATTCTCATCCTGCAGGTTTTTCTTTCTCACTTTTTGCTTTTGGTTTATCAGGTTTTCGTTTGCTGACAATTGGTTGATCCACATGGGTGGTTTATCTCGTACTCCATCTCTCGCACCTAACCGAATCATACGATCATTTTTCGTAGATGTATTTGAAGAAGTAATAGACCCAAATTTTAAACATTTTGCTCTACCCATCAATGACCGCCCATCGAATCGTATTTTCATATTCGCCATCACTTCTGATTTCATGGAGCCTCCAGAAACATTCTACCCAATTTTATAACCCAATTACATTGTATTGCAACCAACAACAACATCAAATAAAAGTATTGTAAACCAGTTAATGGCCCAAAATAATTGTAAAATCATCTCTATATATATATAAAAGAGAGGTGTTGGTTCAACTTCTTTATGGAAACGTAAACTTTACAAACGTTTTTTTTTCAAATGAAATACCAACACAGGCGATATAAAAACTTATTTTAATGCAATACGTAAACTGATTTAATTAAATTTTTCAAATTTATTACATTTTTCTAATATAGTATCAAGATAATTAAAGTTCCAAACCATCCAAACGTCATATAATTTTAGTACAGACTAATTTTGTATTGTTCTGTTCAAATTGGAATCCAACTATACTGAATTTAAAACATAAATAATGAGTTCATTTAAATACCAGGTAAGGGTAGTATTTGAGTTTGGGTGGATTAGGAATATAGTCATCTACCTTGTGTCCTACAATATCACAACCTGAATCCAAATCTCTGGCTATAGGTGTTAATGGCTCATTAATAATTTTATTCGAAATCGCAATATAAAATTTAATTTATTCCTTGGGGTAATGGATGGTTTTTCAGCTAAATGGGTTCCGAATATAGTCATCTACCTAGTGTAATATCGAAACTTGAGTCCAAATATCAGGCAATAGGTGTTAATTGTTTATTAATAATTTTATTCGAAATCCCATAGTATAAGCTTCTCGATTAAATTATTCCTGCGGTTAGGGGGTAGTTTTCAGCTTTGTGGATTAGGACCTCAGTCATCTACCTAGTGTACTATCGGAACCTGTGTTCAAATCTCTTTCAAAGAGTGATAATTTTAAATTTATTTATCATCTGAACTTGTTTCATGCAGATAGAGTATACATTTTCCAAATAAATCTTAAACAAAGGCAATGATTTCGGATTTTTATTAATTTATTTATGATTATTTAGAAATTATAATTTTATTAAATTTATTGCAATATGTGGCCGAGCGTTATCGTGGTGGAAAATGATTGACTCGTGTCTAGTCACATACGTTGGCCGCTCTGCCTGAATTTTCTGCTTCAATCGGATCAATTGTTGACGATAGAGTTGGACATTGATGGTTTGGCCACTTGGCAACAGCTCATAGTGGATAACACCTAGCTGGTAACACCAAATGCACAGCATGACCTTAGCCCCGTGAATATTCGGCTTTGGTGTCGATGTGCCTATATATTGCCTATGTAAGCTCATTTCTAAATCAATAAATATAGTGTCAGCCCAAAAAAATGTATCTATCACGACACAAGTCACGAAACCAGCCCAGAAAAACAATGTCATAGGAAATAATGTCACGACATATGTATATTATGCTCTCAGCCCAAAAATGACTATGTCGTGACACAACAATTACGATAATATACGAAATGAATGTTCGTAATTTTAATAAATGTTACAAATTATCAAATAAAAATTTTATTCTAAGAATTCTAAAAATTTGACCGCCCTCGATAGCACAGTAATTAGCGTGCTTGCTTTGTTGTTCGAGGGTCGCGGGCTCGATTTGGTGACCAAAAATTACGGTTGGGTATTTTTAATGTGTAAGTATATGTGTTTGCCCGAGTATTGCACAATGGGCCCGTTAGTGGCATTGAGTGCTGGAGTATCTAAAATTGGGCAGATTGCCCTTCTTGCAAGAGCAGCCTTGTTTTTCTTCGCGATTGTGAGACGTTGTTGCACTTCATTATGGGCTATATTTTGTTGCTCAACTGCAAGACAACACTCGTCATCAAACCAATCATTCTTGGGTCTGACTTTCACTATACCTAAAGTCTGTTGAGTAGCACTGACAACCGAAGTTTTCAGTACCTCCCAGACAGAGTTCACGCAGTCAGACTGGTAATTAGCTTCATTAATGCTGTCGCTGACAAGATCCTGATATCGTTTCTTTTGATCTTCATTTATCAGACCTTCACAATCGAAACGTACCATGCGTTTCGCTGTGTTCCCAGACTTGTACGAAAACTTCCATCGTAGCTTTGCAGCGACCAAATGATAATCGCTGCCTACGTATTTGGTTGCTGACCGAAAAGTTCTCACATCCTGCACATCCTGAACCCGTCCTCTAGAAACTTACACATGGTCAATTTGGCTGCGGGAAGTTCCGCGAGGATGTGTCCATGTCTCAAGATGTATGTGTTTGTGAGGGAAGAATGTGCTTGCTACTCTAAGATCAGGAGCAACCGCAAAGTACATCATTCTCTCACCATTATCGGTCGCAGTTTCGTGTCGGGAGTACGGACCTATGTTTTCACACAAGTCGGTCTGATTTCTGCCAGCTCTAGCATTAAAGTCCCCAATTACCATTCTAACATCGTGTTCGGGTATAGATCCCATCAGATCGTCCAAGTCACTGTAAAATGAGTCTTTATCTTGGGGCTGGCTGACTTCTGTGGGCGCATGTACACAAATTATCGACAGGTTAGCTAACTTCATGCGTAAGCGAAGCTTACACAATCGGTTATTGACTGCTTGGAAATCCAAAACAGCGTTCTTTAAGTTCAAGATTTCCGAGGTCATCTCCACTGTAGAACAACGTATAGCCCTGGGACACATGGTCTCCACTTTTAGGCCAGCGAGTTTCTTGAAGAGCAACGAGTTCCAGCCGATACTCCTTCATGCACGTGATTAGGCCCTCTAACGCTTCTGGTTTTTTAAGTGATTGCACGTTCCACGTGCTATCCTAAATCTCGTGTCCGGGTACTTGAGCGGGGGTCCGGTGTTGTTTTGGCGGTAACCATTTTTCTTTTTGTTGATTTTATAAACACCATATTTTTTTACGGATGCGGGTCGTCAGCCCAGCGATCCAACCGTTTAGTCGCCTCCTACGACAAGCAAAGGATACTGTGGTGGTATTCTTGGAAAACATGTTCGTGCAATTTTGATTTACGAGACATGTGAGTGCCCCCCGACCACAGGGGCTATCTTCATATACATTTACTAAATCGGGGTTGCCGTTGTGGATTTCATGCTTCCGAACATGCTTCATATTTAAATCATGAGGGTTAAAATAGAAGCACTACGGAAATCTACTGGGCTTATAGTGCAATGCAAGCAATGCCAAGGTTTTAACCATACGCAAAAATACTGCAATAGAGAGCCAAGATGTGTAAAGTACCTTGGAAGGCACCCTTCTCAGGCGTGTCCACTAAATAGAAATTCCCCTCCAACATGTGTGAACAGCAAAGACCAACATCCTGCAAACTACAGAGGCTGCATAGAACCTAAAGAACTACAAAAAATTAGGGACAAATCACGGCAAAGTCCATCAAATTATAATACGCCGGTAGCCAAAACTTTACCACATCTATATCGAGTAAATTAACTGATCGTAAGTCGTTTTCGCAAGTGGTGGCATCTGGGCTACAAAGTATACGAATACTTTCTGGGGGTCAAGATTAACAACTTTAAAGGGTAGAGAACTATACGCCGCAGCTCGAGCTTATAATTGTGAATAATACTTGAGAGAAAGCTAATATACCACTACATCAGTTCGGATTTAGAGAAAACCACTCCACCATAGAGCAAATTCACATCTTGGATTGGAATATAAACTGCATCGAGATTTTCCAAAAGAATACTTTCAGATATTGAAATCTTACAGTGATAACAGATACTTTCGAGTTAGATGTGAAGAAGAATTTTCCGAGCTAAAGAGGGTATCTGCAGGGGTTCCCCAAAGCAGCGTGCTGGGGCCAGTGTTGTATTTACTTTACACAAGCGACCTACCAAACACAAGCGGGGCAACAATAGCAACATGCGCGGACGATACTGCAATTTGCGATACTGGTTATAAAGTAGACGAAGCAACCAGAAAACTGAAACGGGCTACAAACCAACTATAAGTAACTGTACCAAAAAATGGCGCATTAAGCTAAATGAAGAAAAATCAACGCACTGGGCTGTAAAATAAAGTGTTACGTGGAATAGTGAACGCTCCTTGGTACATAAGAAACGATAACCTACATAGGGACCTCCGGATGGAAAAAGTTAGCGAAGAGAACAACAGACAATGTTACGTGATATGCTGAGTAACACAAATGGAGTACGAAGGCTCCAAAGATAGAAACCGCTGGACTTGGGAAGACTACAATAGGGTGGCCAAATTTTTAGAGACTAACTAATTGGTTATATCTCTGCAAAATGAACATAAGAAAGATAGACAGACTAGATGCTATATGTAATCAGTTGTAATATTTAAAATAATAAAAATAAAATGCTTCCGAACGTTGAAGAGGTGAATGGGATGGGCGCGCTGTGCGCCTTTGTTTAATATAATTGATGCCCCAAATAATACATAGGGCTATACCAATCAAAAAAATTATGTGTATCATGGTATAGTGATGGATATGATGAAAATTCCCCTCATGTAGTCGTCCTTCATTTACTCTAACCGCTTGTATTTTTTGTTCCATGCATAGTTGAGTGATATCCCGAAAATTTACTAACTAAGTCTCATCGTATCCTATCGTTTTATTTCGAACCCGTGTGATGAATGTCCTTAAGTTATTGGCTCCGTTTAATGTGTTGAGTGGTCTGCGGAATGATTTGTTGAACCGATACTAATCCGTTGCATGGAGCTTAATCCAATGGTTTGATTTCTTAACTGACCTAATGGTACATGCCCCTTTGAGATTTGCGGTTCGTTGTAAGATCACTAATTCGATTCGACCTCGATTGTTGTATTTACCCATCTCTGGATTGTTATGTTTTTGATTCCGCTCAATTCTTCGTTGTATTTTACCCATTTTGTGTTTATGTTTTATGTCAAGGGCTGATCCCAATCTATTCCTGATGTCCATACTTCTTGCATCATGATTTTTGCTGTGATTTTTATTGGGGAAAGCCATCCAACGGGATCAACGAGCTTGGAGGAGTCTGATAACAGTGAGCGTTTGGTTGGTTATTTGTGTGATAGTTGTAATGTTTCTACGTTGAATTTATAAACTCCAGTCATTTAACTTGAGATGAGCGTTACGCGTGCCGTGTAGTTCTTTGGGAATCTGATTCAATACTTCCGTTGGGTTAGAAAACAATTTCCTTAAACTCAGTCCATCTCGTTCTGCGAGCATTTTTAATTCTAAGAACCTATTTACAGATCATCTACTCAAAAATCTGTCAACATAATGTTTGCTCCTATTGTGGATAATCATTATATCGATAGGTTGGCTAACTTCATCCGCAGGTGAAGAAATCATCTCCACCGTAGAGCAACGTATAGCCCTGGGACACATATGGTCTCCACTTTTAAGCCAGCAAGTTTCTTGAAGAACAACAGAGTTCCAGCCTATACTTCTTCAAGCACGTGATTAGATCTTCCGCAACGCTTCTGGTTTCCTAACTGACTGTAAGTTCCACGTGTTGATCCAAAATCACGTGTCCGGATGATTGTCTTGACTTGATCGGGGTATTGGTTTGGCGGTATCCATTTTTTTTGTTGACTTTATAAACAGATTATTTGTTTACGGATGCAGATCGTTAGCCCAGCAATCCAACCATTTAGTCGCCTCCTACAACAAGCAATGGATATTGTGAGTTTGAGTGAAATTAATATTTAACTGCCATACTTTCCACCCATACTGCCAACCTTTTCAGGATATTACAAATCGGATAAAATTCGTATTATCGAATATAATTTGGTTTAATTTGACGTTTTCTGTCCATGGTGAATTTATATTGACAGTCTGATGAGAAATTTTCACAATTAGGATACAGAAACAATTATATTTATCTCAAAAATTAGCCCAGCTTGTCGATTAAGTTAGGCAAACAAAACGAGAAGAGGCCGCACGCATGCACACATACATAATTAGACCAAATGTTTCACAAATAATTTTACCACCGCACTGAGTAAATAATAAGGCGGGTGGATGCGATGCGGATTGATAAAAAGGAACGACCTATAATTTCGGTACCTTTTTGTTGTTGTTGTTGTTGGGTTGTTTAAATATATAGCGTCCACACCAGAACCTTAATCAAAATTTATGCGTTCTCTTCACCTTTTCGAGACAACTTATTCACCTATAATCTTCTACATATACATACCTCGTATATAAATGGCAACAACAAATAAATGTTGACTTCTAAGGCGGTAAAAGTACATACAAACTACAAACAGAATCGAAGTTGATAGTAAAGACAAAAAAAATCGTTTTGTCTATGTCAAGACAGACTGCCCAGAGTGTTTGTGCTCAAAAGGTAAACACAAGAGTTGAAGAAATGTCAATTTTCACCGATTGCTAAAATCTGTCCAATATTATTAATTGCTGTATGTGACAGTTCTTTTTATTCAATCCGGAATGTCATCAAAATTGTTTACTAGACCACCAGAGTTTTTTGAATTTTTCATGTCATTATTATCATTTCAATTTTTTTTTTACAGATGATTGTTGTGTACCCAAAATACCAATCACCCTCCTGTTTTATCAATATATATATATATATATATATATATATATATATATATATATATATATATATATATATATATATATATATATATAAATAAATAGGGAAGGGACGCATATTTTTGGACAAAGTCAACATACCTGCTTATTTTATGTTTTCATTTTTATTTATCACAGTTGTCAACCTACTTTACTTAAATCGTCCTTATATTATATATATACACAGGAGACGACGTTCTTTGTTACACCTAGGGAGTCGAATATTTATTGTTCATCACTTTTCGATAACAATTCGTTTCGGTAAATTTTATTTGAACTCTGCGCGATGTCAGATCGCCAATGGTGTCAATAACAATACATAATATGGAATTGCATATCTTTAACAAACAATTATTTTTTTTATCAATTAGACTAACAAAATTAAAAGAAAACATTGGTGTAGGTCTTAATTTGTCCTCTTCTATATACTTTGGATAAAAGGACACCGAAAACAATGTGTTGCGTAAATCGAATTCTGTTTGTGTTGTACACTATGTATGGGCACGCCGGTGATAACAAGGTGGAAAATTTTTAGTTAAAATATTTTGAAAATAAATGATTATGAATTAGATCCGAAACCAATGGCAAATCTCAAATATTTAGGAGTTTTACCGCCAATTTAAAATGTAGGTGATTGAATTAAACGATGTATGACCCAAAAATATTATACCTGGACGTATAATTTGCAAACAAAATGTAATTTAAGGACACACAGTAATATGGTCAATCGAAGACAAAACGGATTAGTCGCACAACAATCGGATTTACTGGATTGTTCTGCAATAAAGAAATACAATTAAGATTATATATTAGAGTACAAAGGAGCCCTATACATAACCTAATAACCGCATTTAATGGCGTGTATTTAGCAAATTTGGTGCATCACTAAGAATAGAATTCGTTAATATAATTATCTGCCCAAATCTTTATGGTATACAAAATGCAATAAATAAAAGATTTGCGCACTATTGTTGTTCGATATCAAAATTGGCCGCAAATTATAAATAATAACGACATAATCACCGCAATGTATAATGGGACAGATTATTTCGCTCAAATGGGCACAACATAATTTACTTTGCCATTGTGTACCGCAAATCTAATTCGATTTAACGTCATTTAAGTAATGTAGTATGCAGCTCCTCTAACCCCGATGGTAACAATATATAGTTATTGTGTTTATTGTGTACCGAAAACCGCAGATCGTCCTCATTGTTGTGCTCAGTAATTTTAGGGTTCAATTTTAATGATTGAGATCCATTAAGATGAGTTGCATATTTAGTTTAGAGTATAATTTTCGACTAGATGTGATATATGAGTAGTTCAATTAATGTACAGCTTTACTGCGTTCAAATCCTTAGCCTAATCAGATAACCTTATGTATATAAGTAGTGAGTGTGTGGTGGCCATCAAATACGGCCATTGCTGTATCACAAGCTCTTGTGATATGGTTTACGATTTGATTCAGTTTGCTATCCGCAAGTCCGAACAAAGTAATATCCTTCAGCATATAAACAAATAACTTTTCATCAAACATCAACTTTTTTGTCGATTCTGGACGAACCTTTCGTGGCCTTCTATTGTTTATTTCACAGATAATAGCCTGGTGATCACTACCAACATTCAACATCGCCACTGGTAGTAGGGAAAATGCTTCCAGTAGCGCTTTACTTCTAACATTAGTCTCCGGCTGCCCCACTCAACAGCCCAATCAATAAAATCTCAGCTATCAACAGAGGGTTTCGGTTTCGCGCGTCACTCACTAATCGATCTAGGAAGATTTTGACTTCCTCTAGGGAAGCACGGGCATAACAGCTATAAATATGAATACCATTGATCTTCCCTCTTACAAAGTCAGATTCTCCGCCGCTGGGCTTCTCCAGAAAGGAGCGGTTACCAAAGCCCAATCAGCCGTTTTTTTTAATAGTCTGATGCCCAGAAATATTGCTATCGCGCTGTTTATATTATTCCCATACAATAGCAATGTCAGCGTCTATTTCACGTATAGTTTGCTACAGCAGGTCTTGTGCAGCTTCACAAATGGTTGAGATTTAGTTGGATCAATCTCATTTGACCAGTATCCTGTCTAGCACGTTCTTCTATGCAGGGCACTTCCGCAACTACCCGTTACAAAGAATGCATTTTGGGTCATTCTTGCACTATTTTGCAATATGACCTTCTTGACCACAGTTTATACACAGTTTAGATCTGTCTTTTTCACTCCTACATTTTTGCGCCAGGTGACCAAACTCAAAACATTTGAAACACTTTACCGGCTTAACAGCCTCCCTTATACGACCAATCACCCATCTGATCCTTACTTTGCCTCTTGCTAAGACTTGTTCTGCCACCTTTCTTTGCATGCTAACCACAGTAGTAGTACCTTTTGTCTCTTCCACATGCGATTCCAAAGCTTGTAGTACATCTTCGGATGTGGTAACTTCATCAATATCCCTTATTTCTATTAGGGTTTCCTGTGAAAAGGTTTTAAGGTCAGCTTCTTGGTCAATAATCTCTTGTAATTGGAATTGGAAAATAGCTGTTTGAGGTTGATCGTCAGTGCTTTCCAACTACAATAACAGATCCCCTTTGGTGGTTTGACGTATATGCGTCGCCTTTTCTCCCAACCCTTTGAGCTGAGAGTCTGTCTTTACCCTCCGTAGCAAAACAGCGTACGATACATCCCCCTTTTTTATGATTAAGAGAGCATCAGGTCGAGGATGTCTTCTACATTTCCGTTTTCTTTTTTTCGGCTTGACTTTTTGCCAGTCTGGCCGAGCTTCTAGTGTTCTGTTATCTCTCGCCGGAGTTAGTACGCTTTTCGTGTTGCGTTTCTTAGCCTCTGTTTGTGTTTCACTTTGACCTAGTGAATCACTCCTTCTCTTAATCGGTTCATCCCTTGGTATGTCCGCCGTACCATTTATTCGCTTACCTTGATTCAGTGATATATTTAAAATTTCACTAATCAACGGTTTGGACTTCGGAGGAAGTGTTACCTGACTTGACAACAACAAGTTCGTCACAGGTTCCTGGTTTGTCCTTTTCACATTGTTTGCAAGAGATGCCTCAGTTTTCTTCGTTCTCTCTCTACGAGCTTCGAACTCCTTTCCCATCTCATTATATGACAGTTTTATCATGCGTACTCCATGCACATTGTTGCGATCCTTCTCGAAGTTCGCGAGATCACTAATGTGTTTTTTTAGTTGTAATCAACTTGGAATCCTTCGTAACGGGGTCACAAGCCAATTCTTTCTCGAGTGATGCAGCTATGTTGGGAAGCGATACTGCCTCAAATATTTCACTTCGCGTAAGCGATCTCTGTAGCCTTCCACTGCTTTTGAATTGATTAAACACTCCTGGAGTCTCAATTACTGGTTTAACCCTAAATGGACTTGTAATATTTCTAGTTCCGACAGGTCGTTGGATTTCGACGACTGGGAGAACGCTTGCTCTACTGGGGTTCCGAATCCCTGTACCGTAGTATTAGTCTCCTGTTGCGTAAACATTTCGGTTATTTGTTTTCAGGGAACCGTGCTTAGCATTTTTTGCCTACTGCCAGGATATTTTATGCGGACCAGGAAGCCGGCCACTATGGCACATCGCGCCTGGATTTAAATTTATATCTATTTTAAGGGTGGTATATTATTACCCATAGTTGCTTCCTAGGTTTATATAACCATTCCGCATACCCTCCACCTCCACCTTCGAAGTCGCACCTCTGGGTGAGCAAACACTGCTTAGGGTAGGAGAAGGAGGTGAGGATATAATGTGGTGTCCTCCATTGGTATTATGCATTCTATGTGGAAAGTCAGGCGGCACCAAGTCACTGGAATCAGTTTCTCTGGCGTGAAGAGTGTTGTTGGATTGCCACTTTTCTGCTAATGAAATTAGTGAGCATTGGTGATGCCTATTACAGTGCCCAAATTAGCGCTTTAAAAATAGGCAGCATGCCTAAGTGAGGTGGACTAGCACCCTTTCATGAAGTTTAAAAGTCAAGTCTGTTCAAAGCTGGACTTGAAACGGTCCAATAATCTAATCTTCCTACGTAGGCATGAATTAAAAACTGTCGTGGGGTTTCTCACAAGACGGTGCTGATTTGGAGGACATGCGAGGAGGCTAGGCCTGGAAACAAATGAATGTATATCAGAAGCTGTATGGACGAGGATGAGGAAGAGACTTTAGTTCACTTCATCTGCTCATGTCCGAGTTTAGCACACAGAAGGCATATACATAATGGACAGCCTCTTGGATCTCGATAAAAGGGATAAAATGAAAGTAACACCCTGTGGTATCACAATGCCCGGTCTAATTGTGTCTAAGCAATCACTCTAACCTAACGTAATTTAACCTATTCAGCTTAATCGCCTATTGTTACGATTGTGGTGACATCTCTTGATCAGTGGAGGGGGGTGTCTTCATAAGACCTCACATGTGGACCTAACCCTCAAATTCCTATGCCTTTAGTTGCCTCGTGGAACTACTGGTATGTATTACTTCACGAGAACAGGCTCAGCCTTAGCTGCCATCTAACTTTGTGGTCTTTGTCTATTTTTTTCTATAGACTTCTCAGTTTCTCAATAATGCTTGCACTCATTTTACACACCATCTCCCAAATTTCTTCGGCCTGCAGCATACAGTCAACAAATGTTAACGATTATAAGTCAGACCTATATAGTTCCAATCTTTCTTCCTCGTAGCGCGGAAGTCAAAAAATAAATAACCGCAAAAACAACCATACCCCGTCAGAAACTGGCATAAATAAAAGTCAATCTCTCCATGTTTCCTATCTAGCCATTTATCTACCAAAGGGACTAAAGGATGTATCCACCGACCTTTTTTCCCGAGCTAAATAATAATAATAATCAGTTTTAACAGGGCCATTACTGGCCCCTTACTGAGTAAACAATCTGGCTCCAATGGTTTCGATCCTGAGCATGGCCCAGTCGTTCTCTACATCGTGGAGCCATCGTCGCCTGCAACGACCTCTGCTCCTATATGGTGGCTCTCCTTTCAGAGATCGCTGCACAATTCGTTCCGGACCAGCACGCAGAACGTGACCAAGCCAGCGTACTCGCTGAGATCTTACTTCATGTACAATGTTTGGGATCGTCATCAAATCTCTGATCTTGACATTGTACAGAGCTCGGTATCTACTTCGCGTTTTTGGGCCGTAAACCCCCCGCATAATTCTTCTCTCAAATGTAAGGAGCTATCTCTCGTACTCATCCGTCAGGTCCCAATTTTCACATCCATACATAACGACGGGCCTGATCAACGCTTTGTAAAGCTTCAGCCTCACGGCACAAGATGAGTGTTTAGATTTAGAGGAGTGGCCTTAGAGGAGACAAAGCACGACTACAAGCCGTTAGCCGCACTTAAATATCCTCACCCACACTGTTGTAGTGAGTGATAAGAAAACCCAATTATTTGAACCTCCTCACTCCCTCAAATGTGTAGTGTGGTCACTACTATAACCTGGTGTGCCGTTATCCCTATGACCAGAGATCTTGTATTTTGTTTTAAACTCATTGATCTGGAGTCCAACAGAAGCTGGAATCTCTTCACTCCGTTGCTCTTCAGTCCAATCACGCATTTGTCATCTGCATATGCAAGCACTTGATTGGACTGGCGGTATAAGATACTGCGCTGAGGTGTTTTAGTTTTACGAAAGGTGTACTCCAACATGAGATTAAAGAGTATCGGGGACAGAGCATCTCCCTGCCAAACAGCCGAGTAAGCTGAAAATTGTCGATAGCCTGTTCTCAACTTTAGTGACTGCACAGCATTGAGACTGTGCCCCTGTTATTCTACACAGTCGTACCAATTTTATTGGCATTCCTAGGTACTCCAGGGCAGACCACAAACTCTCTCGATTGATCGAGTCATCGACCTGCCGCAAATCCAAAATCTCCTACGAAAAGACCTGATCAGTAACTGTTCGGTTATTTTTCTCACACTTCCAGCGGTCTCCCTTCTTGAAGATGGGGCATATCGCGGCCACTTTTCATTCGTGAGACCTTATTTCGGTTTGCCATACTAATCGAATAAGGTCGATAAGACTATTCCACAAATTATCCGCTCTGAATATGAAGAGCTCCGAATTAACGCAGGTGAACGATGAACCAGGTGAACGGTTTCGTTTCAATCTCTGCATTGCCTTTGTGAACTCCTCGTGGGATGGGTCCCAAGTGCAAATCTCTGCAGTCTGTATTAGAGGTGGCTCAACAACAGTCTATACGACGCATGATAAACACCAAGCAGGTTGGAAAAGTTTCCACTCCTTGCGTCTAGTACTGCGACGATGTTGACACAGAAGTTTCCATCCCAGTCTCGAATGGTGGTTGGCGAAGGCCTGAAAGAATGGTACAATTTCCTTTACAGAAATTACGTGATCTGCGCTCATTGCTGAGTTGTTGTACTTTTAGAACTTCCGCCTTCCACTATTCTCGCTTTTCCCGTTTACAAATCCGCTTAGCTGCCCTCCTTATTTTTCTTCGCATTGTGAGACGTTGTTGCATTTCACTATGGGCTATATTTTGTTGCTCGACTGCAAGACAACACTCGTCATCAAACCAATGTTTCTTCGATCTGACTTTCACTTTACCCAAAGTCTGTTGAGCAGCAGTGTCAACCGAAGTTTTCGGTACCTCCCAGATAAAGTTCACGCAGTAAAACTGGTAATTCTAGCTTCCTCAAGGTTGTCGCTGACCAGATCCTGATATCGTTTCTTTTGATCTTCATCTATCAGGCCTTCACTGTTGAAACGTCCCATGAATTTCGCTGTATTCCTAGGCTTGTCCGAAAGCTTCCATCGTTGCTTTGCAGCGACCAAATGATGATCACTACGTATTTGGTTATTCATCGATAAGAGATCACATCCTGCACAAGCCCTGAGGTTCTAAGTGACTGCACGTTCCAGTGACTGAGCGGGGTCCAGTGTTTTTTTTGGTGGTATCCGACTTTCTTTTTGTTTAATTTATAAACAGTTGCTTTTTTAACGGATTCGGGTCGTCAGGCCAGCGATCTAACCATTTAGAATTTTGGAAAACAGCTACACATTTCTAAAGTAATGACGTTAAATTTTATTTAAAATATTCCTTGGAAGAGAAAAATTTTATAATGGATTTGATTAGTGCTTTAACAATCTTATACAGTAGAACAGATCCACATGATATACGAACATAATTGATTAATTTGACATTCCGCAAACGAAACACAAACATTTTTTCTGGAATTGTATAATTCAAGTAGTATTAGTTAAAGCGATGTCATCTAATAAGTGGATCCTAAGAAATTTTTTTTTTACAAAATTCGAGGCAAACGTGAATGAATCTATTTCCAAACAAAATTAATTATAATTTGAATAAATTTCCAATTCGGGGAATATCTCGCCATCTCCATAAAGGGCATTTTTAGTTCATGCTGGTGTGAAATAAAATCAATATGCAAATTTGTAATATTTTTTCAAATAATTATGTTAATTACGAAAAAAATTAAATGAATTCCTAGAAGTGCGTATAAGGAAAGGTACGTGTACGAGTATACACAAATTTTGCAGTAAAAATTCCCACCATTATTGTCCTTCACAATATTGAATATGTACATCTTAGAAAACAAAATCTGTATAAAATGTTAATATAATTTCTGGACAATTTACCATCGTGTCCCATTGTCGAATGACTATTCTATGTCATCCCTAAATTCCATTCAAATTCCCACAGATTTGACATTTTATTTAATAACTTTGTAAATAGCACGCACAAGAGCCTCGCTCGATTCGAGTAAACTACCAAAAATGAAAAAAAAAAAAAAGGATCACAACGAGATGAAAAAAAAATTAATCTCTCTGTTTAAATAATCGGTTTAAATAATTTTGGAATAAAATACTAAATATTTTTACAATAATAAAGATTTAACAAAAAAAATTTAAAGAATTACCAAATCCATTATTTTATTTATTATACCGTAAAAATCGTACACGATACAAACAAAGTATTGGTATACCTTTCTACCATAAATATTCAATCTTGGATTTAACAGAAAACACATTTTCATTTAAATGAGAGTATTAACATATTATCTTAACTATATATGTACATACGTTTGTGTATGCTGCCGAGATCATAAATCTGACCTACGATTTATTTATTTTTTTGTACATAAACGCACATCCAATCACATTAAATATGTATGCATATATTGACAATAATGCGAAAGGAGTTTGACCCAATCCGCATCCGCATGACGATGTACATGTATATATGGTTAGACAAACATACACTGTTAGTCATCATATATAGACATAATAGCATAAATTTTAACATTTTTATGTTGTAAAACATACATATAATTGAAATCCTGCACAGATGTTAGTTTACCGGAGATAAAAATTGAAATTAACTGAACCCAAAATTTATTTACTATATAGGTTTACGTACTGCGCGCTGCGGCTGTATGTCCATCGATTTAGACGGGAAATTTGTGTGCAACAACAACAATACATAGTACCCTCTAAATACATATATACGTATTAAGAGATTAACTCTAAAAATAGTTGTCGGATTGTGATTTTTAGGTGAAAATTTCTTGAAGGGGAATTTAAGGATTTTCATCAAACGTATAAGTAGTGAGGGCTCAAAATTTTCGTAATTTAATTACACAAAAGTAAATATAGCTTGTATTTCGGTTTCCCTATATATGTATATATATATATGTACATATATCTGTTCTAAATTTTTATCGGCGACTATTAACCAGGTTAATTGAATTTTTAGAAAAATAGTTTTAAGTTATTTTTAGATCTAAACTATAATGTGGGGTGACCAAATTATACTATAAATGGAGATGTAAACTTATACAACACAACTATGTTGATAACTAGCTGGCTGATGATTTCTGGCCCTATATATATATATATATACCGGGTGTTTCTTTTAAACTGAGACGATCAAATATCTCGAAAAATAGCCACTCTATACGGAAAAAATGTCCATAATCAAAATTTATTCATACCGCGGGGGAAATACATTAGTGCAAACAAAATAGTCCCCCACCCCCGCTTTGTAGGTGGGGCGGCGGTAACTTTTAAACTAAGATAGGAAGCCATATTTTTTATTGCAGATACGGATTCTACGACTAAAAGTACGTATGATTTGAATGAAATATTTTGTACGGTTCATGATAGATGGCGTGGCAATTTTTTCAATTTTTCCTTCTTAGAACACACGCATTCGATTCTGCAATACGTTTGAAATAAAAAACATCACGTTTTCATTGGAAATACTCGAAATTCGTCATCAAAACAATTAATTCAGTTTTGTAAATCACATTTAACGTTTGTGTTATTTCTTATCTTTATGTTTTTCGTAATTGCAAAATAAACGACAAAATACTTTAGAATGGAGCGTTTAACTGTGCCAGAGAAAATTGAAATGATTCTGGTTTATGGAGAAGCTGGCAGAAATCTTGAAAATGCTGTTGCTATTTACGCCCAACGTTTTCCGGATAGGATTCGTTCACGTGCTTCATTTGGCCGTACTATCAAACAATTTATTACTGATGGAAATGTTCAACCGAAAAAGAGGACCCGTAGAGCAACAGTCACTGGAGAAAATAATGAAATTGCTGTATTGGCAGCAGTGGCTCATAATCATCATAGTAGTACACGAGAAATAGTTCGCGATTCCGGATTGCCCCTCACCAGTGTTTGGAGAATTTTAAAACGGCACAAGTATCATCCATATCATGTGTCTTTACACCAAGAACTTCATGGCGTTGATTTCCAAAATCGGGTAACACGTGAACAAATACAACAAAACCCCCCTTTTTTTCGTTCCGCAATGTTCTCCGACGAATCGTCTTTTACAAACCATGGAACGGTTAATCGACACAATATGCATTATTGGAGTGTTACAAATCCGCACTGGCTTCGTCAAGTTGAACATCAGCGTCCTTGGACTGTTAACGTGTGGTTTGGAATAATTGGCAACAAACTCATACGCCCCCACATTATTGAAGGCAACTTGAATGGTCAAATGTACCGAAACATTTTGGAAAATGAACTGCCAATATTACATGAAAATTTGAGCTTAGAAGTGAGACAGAACATGTGGTTTCAACATGATGGTTGTCCTGCACACTATTCGTTGATGGCACGTGAAATACTTGATCGTGATTTCAATGGTCGCTGGATCGGTAGAGCTGGTCCGATAAATTGGCCCGCCAGATCACCAGATATTACTGCGCCAGATTTTTTTTTGTGGGCTACCTCAAAAATGAAGTTTACACACAAAAACCAACAACACGTGAGAACATGATTGAGCGAATCAGAAATGCGTGTGCTGAAATTCAATCAGACACACTTCTCAGTTGTGTACAATCATTTGAAATGCGGATTAATAAGTGCATTGAAGTCGCAGGCCATCATTTTGAACACTTATTTTAGATTTACAAAACTGAATAAATTGTTTTGGTGATGTTTTTTATTTCAAACGTATTGCAGAATCGAATGCGTGTGTTCTAAGAAGGAGAAATTGAAAAAATTGAATTTCGTCGATTACAACGCCATCTATCATGAACCGAACAAAATATTTCATTCAAATCATACGTACTTTTAGTCGTAGAATCCGTATCTGCAATAAAAAATATGGCTTCCTATCTTAGTTTAAAAGTTACCCCCGCCCCACCTACTAAGCGGAGGTGGGGGACTATTTTTTTTGCTCTAATGTATTTCCCCCGCGGTATGATTAAATTTTGATTATGGCCATTTTTTCCGTAGAGTGGCTATTTTTCGAGATATTTGATCGTCTCAGTTTAAAAGAAACACCTGGTATATATACACCAATACCCCGTTTTGCGCTGTTCCGATTTGCGAGGTTTTAGTCTGCGTTAGTCTGCATTGATGGCAACAATTTTCACTTTGCGTTTTTTCTGATGGTGACAAGTTGGCTTTCATAAGAAAAACAATTAATTTAGGCCGCGCCGAGGTAAAAGCTGCTGTGAGTGCCTCATCAAGTTCTGGTTCTAAAACATTAACTCGGATCAGAAATCCTTTGTTAATGATAATGAAATTGTTACCTACCAATTGGATTAAAATTCAAAATCAAAGAAAAATACCTTTAAGTCAAACCATTTTACAAGCAAAAGCTAAAAGTTTATATCAATACATTACTAACAATGAAAACACTTCCAATAATGCTGTGTTCAAATTCGATAAATTCGAGGCAACTCGAGTTTGGGATGGTTTCAAAACTTTGTGCTGGAAGCGAGTACCAACTAGGACTTTTATATGAAAGACTGAAAAATGGGTTAAACGCTATAAAGAGGCTAAAGAACGGAATACCCTACTCATTGGGGGTATTGCATGGGGATTTAAAATTCAAGCCTCTGTTAATCTATCATTTGGAAAATTCAAAAACAATCTTCCGGTTGGCAGCTACTTTATTCAACGTTTAGGCTAAAAACTGCTGCATTCTAGAGATAAAAACGTATTGTATGAAGGAAAATATAAATTTTAATGTCTTAGGTATTGCTCGATAATGCTCCCGGTCATCCGATTTACATCAATGAAATATCAGACAAAGCGAATTTCGTATTTATGCCACCGAATTAAACTTCTTTAATACATCCAATGGATAAAGGCGTAATTCAAAATTATTATTTAAGGCGAACACACAAGGCGTTTGGGAAAAGCTATATGAAGTAAAGTCTTCATGTTTGAATGGCGTATGGAAAACGTTATGGCCATGAGTGTCGGAATAAGAGTGCACTAGACATGGATATTGGAAATGGAAATTACGGACATCGAAGAAATAATTTAAAGTCCCGAAGTAATGTCTAACGAGGATTTGATTGAACTGCCAGATATGAGGATTGTTGTAAATGAAGATGACAAGAAAGATAGTGTAGAGGTAGTAGCAGAGGAAAAGTTGCCAATTTAAACATAAAAAAACTGAGTCTGCGAAACTTATCAATAGAGCTATTCTCGCTGAGGTTGACGATAACGAATTTTCTAAGTTTCGCAGAGATATGTCTGTGAATCTCCAAATGTATAAAGAAATGAAAAATATTTTTCTCCTAGTACGAGATAACAAAGAATTAATTAATTCAGAACCGATTTTTGCATTTTCCATACATTTGTATATGAACAAATTTGTGTCGATTTGCGTCGATTCACTTTGAGTGCAATTTTTCCAGAACTAAATACCGACGCAAACTGAGGTATTGGTGTATGTATATATATATATATATATATATATATATATATATATATATATATATATATATATATATATATATATATATATGTACTCCTAAAATACTTTAAAATGATTGCATTCTTGTAATATTGTATATACGCATTACAGGGAATGATTTCCTGAAGGAATTCGAAAAACTAAAGCATTATGTATAGAACGCATAATTAGGGCAACATGACAACTTTCTTTTTACAAACCAAGCCACTATATATCGGCCTCACCATATTAAGGATATGCAATCACTTTAAAGTATTATAGGAGTCCCCATAAAGGAAGCTTAAACACCGTTACCGTACCAAAGTAGTACTCGATTCCACCACAGTGAAGTAAATACGAGTTAGATCGCATGGGGGTGATCGAGGAAAGTGCAAGCGCTTGGTCGTCGCCGATTGTTTTGGTACGTAAACCTACTAGAGTTCGATTGTGTCTGGATTCAAGGAAGGTGAATGCTGTGACCAAGAAGCACGCCTATCTGTTATCCTTCATAGACGGGCTTCTTGGAAGACTAACTACTACCACTGTTATCTCCGGCATTGACCTTAAATGTGGCATTCTGGCAGATACCCCTTGATCCAGATTCCCTAGGAAAAACTGCTTTCACCGTACCAGGACTGTATCATTTTACGGTTATGCCTTTCGGCCTGTGTAACTCACCGCAGACTATGTGCCGTTTAATGGATAAAGTGGTGCCTCATCAATTATATTGATGACCTCTTAGTTTTAAGAACTTAAAACTTAAGTTTTTTATGAAACGAGTGAAGTACCTCGGTTTCACTGTCGGAGAGAGTGGATTGTGAACGGACCCAGACAAACTAGAGGCAATAAAAACTTACCCTCGCCCACCTCAGTGAATCAAACGCGACGATTACTGGGAATGAACGGATGATATCACCAGTTCATACCAAACTATGCTAAAATAGTAGACTCATGATGCGCAGTTAGCATTGGACTGTTTTAGTTAATCCGGACTATCGCAAACTATTTTTTATGCGATGCGTGTAAAACAGGAGTGGGAAGTGTTCTATACCAACTTAACAAAGATGGCAACGAGTGTCCAAAAAACATTGAACAGAGCACAGTCAAATTATTCAACCACCGAACTATCAATGAGGATGTCTTTTCGCTGCGGATGATTCTATCTAAATATTATGAGACATCCATCCCTGTACATCAGGTTTTCCTGGATTTCCGGCCAGCCTATGACTCGATCAATTGAGAGAGTTTGTGGTCTGCCCTGGACTACCTACAGTAGTCCAGGGCAGACCTAGACAGTGATGCAGTCTCAATACTGTGTTAAAGTTAAGAACATGCTATCAAGAATTTTTGCAGTTTAATCGGGTGTTCGGCAGCAAGTAGTCCTCTAAGGCAATTGCTTAACTCTTTTGGCAGTGGCTAAAGCTGCGATGTTTGGATCGTGAGGTACCGGGTTCGAATCCCAACGAGAGAGAGATTTTTCATTTCCCGATTACGATCGGTGATTTAATTGAAAACATGTATGATTCTGTTGGAATGTTGAAGTCATGGGCCGACCCATCGTTCATGTTGCAGAGTGCAGATGGCCAATCAAAAGACGGGCCACTCGCCGTGTACAAAATAGGGATACTGTTTAGCTTTCAAAAGACAATAAAATCCACTAGCCGAACAGAATATTATTAACGTATGTGTATTCTTGATGCCGTGAAGTTAAAGCTTTACAAATGGTTTATCACGCCCATTGCTATGTTTGGATGTGAAAGTTGGGTGCTGACGGATTAGACCTTAGATGGTACATACCGAGCTCTATACAATATCGAGATCAGAGATCTGATGAAGATCCACGATATTATAAATGAAATAAGATCTCAACTAGGTACGCTGGCTCGGTCACGTTATGGGTGCTAGAACGAATGGTGCAGCGTTCTCTGAATGGAGAGCCACCATATGGTAGGCGCAGAGATCGTTGCAGGCGACGATGGCTCCACGATGTAGAGAACGACTTGGCCTCTGCAGATTGCCAAAGACCATGTTCAGGATTGAAACCGTTGGATCCATTTAGTTGATCCAGTAAGGGGCCAGTAATGGCCTTTAAAACTGTTTATTATTACACGGAAAAAAATTTGCTTTTTTTAATAAAAATTATATTTCTTTATTAAGGTTAGGTTAGGTAAGGGTGGCCGTCCTAAAGGACTAGCATAGGCACAAAATTGGTCCGTAGCTGTACCACATTCGAGTTTCCTCCGCTTCCCTCGCTAAACCATCTTGAGCTTACCAAGAAGCGTTTAAAGTCCCGGATCTCGATCTTATTAAGATCCGCGAGGTCCTTCATAGGGGAAGTTCCCATACATTTTGTTCTGCTGTACGCTAGACTAGAACAGGTGCAGAGCAGATGGAGCACATTTTCCTCCTCCTCATCATCACCACAGCTGCGGCAGGAATCGTGGGCTGGGACGCCCAGTCTGCTCGCATATGTATCCCAATGAGACAATGTCCCGTTATAGCTCCCACGACCATACCAATATGGTGCCGTCGAAGCGATATCAGTTGGCCTGATCTGGACCGGTCAAGTCCAGGCCAGATCTGCCTGGTTATTACACACGAATTAGATCAGAACTGATCAGCCATCTCATTTAAAGGTGCCAGACAGTTCTGGGCTACCTTCGACGTCAGGCAGTATGATTGTAGCGTTTTAATATCAGCCAGGCTGTCCGTAAAAATGCGAATATCCCTCGTCGATATTACATTATACTTCAACCAGTCCATGACTTCCATTATCGCGATCAGTTCAGCTTGAAAAACACTGCAAAATTCGGGAAGACGAAAACAGAGGTTACCCGGACCCCTAGTGCCTCACGGAATACCCCTCAGCCAACCCCTCTATTCCTTTTTCAGCCATCCGTAGAGAAGCTTAGCGCCTCATTGTCCATAACCGTTTCGTTCGCCCAGTCCTCTCTTGTGGAAAACTCAGTTTGGAATTTCATCTCAACAGATGGCACAGGAATAGCGTAGTCGGTAGCTTCCGGAATACCCCTGTTGCCTAGGATAGATGAGTGCCCTGCATTGTTACAGGTCCACATAGATATGGATTTGAGCCGAATGGCTGTGCACGATGCAATCTGCTCGGCCGCAATATCCAAGGGAGTAAGATGAAAGAGACTCTTCCGGTCTGACTCTATATCCAAGAAGGTTACCATGTGATTTCTCAGTAAGGGCCTATAAGGGAGTGGAGAGCTGTTTCCACCGAGCGTCCCTTACAGTATGCGTGTTGAGATCCCGACAGCTCGCCCGGCTTGATTGAGCCTTTAATGTAAGCCTCTATTTGTCTTTCCAGTGCTTTCAACAGAAAAGAAGATAAGCTTATATGCCTAAAGTCTTTGGAATAGCAGTGAGAGCTTTTTCCCGCCTTAGGTATAAATATTACTTTTATATCAGTCCACTTTCAAGGAATGTGACAGAGTTCAAGGCTGCCTTTGAAGATAGCTTCCAGCCAGGGTAGGGTTAAGTCAGTAGTTCGATGGATATCCGCAGGGATAATGCCATCAGGTCCTGCCGACTAGTACCGAGCACTCCGGCAAATGCGTTTCTAGTAATAGCTCCAGGGATTCCTCACTACATGTAGTCCATGAACCATCCGGTCGTTGTAGATAAGCCGGAATGGAAGGACTAGAACATATTACTTTGCGTAGCCTGGCCGCCACCGAGGACTCCTGTATATTGCCACAGTAGAGCTTCCAGGCCCCCGTTTTGGCTGCTCTCAGCTCGTACTTATTGGTTTTGAGGACTTCCTTATAACAGTCCCAATCTGCAGCAGCATTTGTGTTCCTCGCTTTCTTGAACCGTCTCCTGCATTTCATACGAGTACCTTGGAGTTCTCTCGACCACCAGGGTGGCCGAGATTTACCCAAGGGCCTACTGATAGGACATGCACCTAACATGGCCTTGTTAAAAGTATCAGATAGCTTGGTTACTAGAGCATCAAGCTCCTGTGTAGATGCAGGAGGGTTTGGAACCGATACCGGTAATGAGTTACCCAGAATGGTTCTGAAACAATCACAATCAGTTTTCCTCCTATTTCTGAAGGGTAGTTTGCTAGTGGGTTTTGTATCCACATCATACTGGAGATAACAATGGTCAGAAAAGAAATGGTCTTCGGACACTATCCAGTTCAATACCCTCTCCTTAATAAAATCCGAGACAAGTGTGATATCCAACACTTCCTGTCTATTTTTAGTAATAAAGGTTGGCTTACAGCCGATATTACATATATTTAGGTTAGTACTTAAAATAAAATCAAGGAGTAACTCACCTCGCCTGTACTTCCCCAAATTGAGTGATGCGCATTAGCATCGCTACCCATGATGACTCCTACCTTTAGTTTTCGAGCCTCCATTATTGCACTGGCCAACCTACCTGGTGGTATATTTTCCTCCTCGTATGGTAGGTAAGCCGATATAAGCCAGAGATTTTGCCCATCCATCTCGATGCTAGCCACCAATACATCAGCGTTGCTGTAATTTAGTAGTATACAAATGTTCAGATTATTTCTAGCGAGAATGCAGGAACGTATCTTACCTTCATTTTTCGCATGTAGTATTTTATATTTTTGAGTTCTGAGGCCCAGCACCCAGTCACTATTGACCCAAGGTTCCTGGGCCAGAACCACATCAATGGACTCAGATTACATTGATGGAGGTTGATCTGAAGGATCTTAAGCATTAGATAGTGCTTCCCTCCACCACTGTTGAGTCACACTCCGCTAACGTCGATTCGTCCGTTAGGAGCGCACAGCTCAGTCAGCGATCTCGAAATCTCCGAGTCCAGGGATCGTGTCTTCTGAGCGTCCTCCGGGATGCTACGGACTCTGAGTCACCAACACCAGGCGGTTTCCCCCCTGCTGCAAGTGCCCCAGATCTGTCAGAAAGCCTCATCGCGCTTAAAATTTTTGAGCGTAATCGCTCCAAATCCATAGCTGACCATGCCTCCAGATTTTGCCAAAGCACCCACGGTTTCTCTATCGATGATAATGATAGTCGATCTGTGATCTGCGTCCGCCTTTACCTCTCTAACCTGACAATCTTCCAGTTGCCCGTTGGCAGATCCGGATTGCTGATTTTCAATATTTCCAGGATCTCCCTATAGGATCGCTTGGCTCCGCAGGGATCCAAGCTCGCGCCCTTGGCCTGCAGGGAATTTTTTCGCTCGTCACCACTTCTAGTTTGGCCTCCGGCCAGACTTCACCCAGGCTGCCAGTATTTTTTTCTGTGTATTATCTCTATACATGTATACCACATATGTATATACATACTTTCATTCAATGTAATTCGATTTAATATTTCTGCACCTTTAAAATATGAAATAATTATATATACGAGTATGTATATAGTTCGAACGAATGATTGATAGTTTTTTTTTTCTTGCAATTTGTCGGCACTAATAAAAATTACATTTCGATTCAGTGACCGCTGAAAAGAAAATTTCCACAACCGCGCAGGTGTTAAAAAGAAATATTTGCCAATAATTACAGACTAGATACAAATAATAAAACGACCACTGGAAAATAAAATAAATTTTGTATGTTGAAAACAGAATAATTGTATTACTTTCAATACAATAATTTGTCGAAACCAAAAAAAAAATATTTTTTTTCTTCAAAATCGTATATACGACATGACCATTATGATCAAATATTGTTATTATTATCCATTTAACGTAACGTATAACATACAACGCACAGTTTTTAACAGATTCTTTCATGGATATTAAGTCTCCATTGAAAATCATTGAACAATACAAATCTGAGGGTCCAAAGTATTTACTGTGTGCATATGTATGTATGTACACAAATCCCATTTAACATGGTTTAAAAACGATTTAAAATTTATTGATGACATAAATCATTCAATCAGTCAGCCGGGCCAGATGAGAATCACACCCTCGTTTAACCATATTATACAGAATTATCTGTCATTGTGTGGTAATTAATAATAATTATAATTAATAAACAAACAATAAAATATTTTGTTTGTGTGTAACCCATTGGTGTCGACCAGTCTATGACCAGAATGTGACAGAATTTTTATACATTTTAATCCGTATTTTCAAGTGATTTAATCAGATTAAATTTAATAAAGATAAATAATTTTTTTTTGTTGGGCTTATTATTGGAACACCAGCAACAATGTTATCGAATTTATTGATTTTTATGTATTCCCACAAATATATATTTTTTAAATCTTATATACGAGTATACATATATATGCGAGATGTTACATCGAGATTATAATCTACTAGAGAATAATGATGATTTAATTGACCATTCATCAACGGCATTAGCTGCTGTCAATTCCATGTACATAGTTGTTTATTAAATCTTCGTTCTTTAAAATATTTGACTTTTTTTATTATTATGGCAAATGTTGTTTCCAATTTTGTAGAATATTTTCAAAGGGCTGTAACTTGCAATATATGTATGTATTGACCGGTCTAGATCAGACCAACTGATATCGCTTCGAAGACACCATATTGGTATGGTCGTGGGAGCTATAACGGGACATTGTCTCATTGGGATACATGCGCGCAGACTGGGTGTCCCAGCCCACGATTTCTGCCGCAGCTGTGGTGATGAGGAGGAGGAGGAAAATGTGCTCCATCTGCTCTGCACCTGTCCTGGTCTAGCGTACAGCAGAACAAAATTTATGGGGACTTCCCCTTTGAACGACCTCACGGATCTTAGTAAGATCGGGATCCGGGACTTTAAACGCTTCTTGGTAAGCTCACGATGGTTCAGCGAGTGAAGAGGAGAAAACTCGAATGTGGTACAGCTACGGACTAATTTTGTGTCTATGCTAGTCCTTTAGGACGGCCACCATAACCTAACCTAACTTGCAATATTGAATTTGGGGAAAATAAAATCAAAAAATCTTATCGATGAAGCAAATCTGTTCATGAAACTATATGTTTGATTTGAACCAATAGAAACCCCTAATAAAGCAATAAATGAATTAAGGAGTAGCTGAAGTCCTAAGCAGTATTATTTAATATCAGGCAGGTTAAAACAGTTCAACGAAATTAGCACATTTGTTAAAAATAAAAATAAAAATTAGAGCGTTGTTTTTATTTCATAATAACGCCCTAATTTTTATCTTCGTTTAGTTTTTATTAAATATAAGACATAACATTTTATATGAGATAAGTCGTATTTGTAAACAACATTTAGGAAAGACTATTTTGGGTTTTGGGTATAGAGTGTTAAACATTACAGGCAACAGCGAAACGAAAATTTTGAATATTTGTTAAATTTTCTGGTGGGTTCTGGTAAAATGTGTTTGGAAATGGTTGTAAATATGATAAATGTATAGAATCGGTTTGAACAAATTAGGGTAAGGATAACGATGCCATTCCATATAAATTAAAAAGATCGAAACGAAATTTATACATTTAGTTTTAAAATAATTTAGGGCGTTGTATTTATTACTTCCTTGAAATGTGAGAATTATCACGGTATAGCTCTCCTTTGCACATCATATAAGTTACAGTCCTATACATTATATTGGGCAGTCTAAATATTACGAGACTTCCATTCCTGCACATCAGGTGTTCCTGGATTTCTGGCAGGCCTATGGCTCGATCAATCGAGAGAGTTTGTGGTCTGTTCCGGAATATCTAGAAATGCCAACAAAATTGGTAGAATGAATTTTTTTTTTTTTTTTTTTGTGATGGAGGGGGAATCGGGATATGTAAATTTTAAAATTGCGGCTTGCCACCGTCAAATTTTTAAATTTCTAATTATTTGAAAATTAGTAGGTAAAGTCCATAAAACTAAATTTGAAAAAAAAAGAGTTGAGTAAACTCGCCTTAGTAAACTGAAATTTAAAGTTCTAATTGGTTTAACATTTTTTTTTCTTTTCAGGTAAGTCAAAACAGCTTTCAGCATAAGACCGCGGGTAAGTCAAAACAGTATTGGCCTTCCGATTTTTTAAACAAAACTCGGAATAACTCTCTATGATGTCTGAGAGCGATAAAAACGTATAATTTATCCCAACTCTGAAGTGACCATGATGCAGAAAATTCGACTTCTGAACTATATACAATTTGATGTAAATGTTATTTTTAATTGAAATCATTTCAATTTTATTTTAAAAGTAAAAGTTGCACTAGGCATTTTAATGAACAATCTGATTTGGCTTCAAACTTTGATTTCCCGCAAAACATATCATGTTATATTCTTATACGTTGGCCCCGTACACCTAAACTTTGTCTCTTTATGACATTACCAATTAATGATTTTCAAGTAGGTATACTTTCAACAGCTAAAGAAATCGAAATTTATAAATAATAGAGCATAACATACATAATCTGAGCATAGTTTTCAATAACAAAATGTATACACTGTTAAATTATTTTTTGCAATTGGAAAGAAAGTTCCGCACGCAATGCCACAAACCTAAAGGATCTATCCTTTTTTAAGGGGATTTTTATGGGTATTGAGCACGGCTTTAGTAACCGTGTGATTGATATAATTTGATTAGTCCAATTAATTCATTTTGAAAAACCGTACATTGTTTATTCAGACTACCCGAGAATTTGAGCGCATACTTTGGACAATAGAATTCAAACCCTGCAATGACTTCTGAACGAGAGCCATCCATAAAACTGTCGACTCGGACAATTGTCTGTAGTAGTCCGGAGAGAGCCTCAGTTCTCTCGAAGAGAAAACGACGGAGAATGAATTGATGAAGTTAAATTCAGGCAATAGCCAGTTATTCACCATTTCAACCTCCGGAATATGTGACTTAAACTTATTAAGAATCTGTTTATGCACCGTACAAGTCCCGAAGGCATTCCATGCCCCAATGTACCTCAGTCGAAACGCAGAAAAACACGCAATACCTAGAATGTAAGACTACAATTCGGGCAAGCATAGAATAGACTCCATAGCAAGAAGGGGAGTACACGACCGATTATAGCCCTACAGGTTGTCATCTGTAGTCCATTCAGCCTACTACAGAAAACGTCAGTTTACCAACTGGCTATACCATACAACTGATGTATACGACCATAAAGGTAAAACCAGTGATTTGTGGATGAATGACATCATTTTAGGGGACAGACCCCAGGAATTGCCAAAGGCCCTTCTGCATTGCCAAAAACTAGCAATGCCTTTTTGCAGCTTAGAATCAAAGTGGAATTTCTAGGAGAGTTTACTATCTAGAATAACACCTAGGTGCTTGACGTCCTTGTAATTCCTCCACCAAAAAGAGTGGGAACAGATATATTAGCACAGCCTCTACGTCTGGTAAAGACAACCACATCAGTTTTAGAGGGATTGACGTACAACCCCTTTTCAAGACACCAAACTTCCATAATACTAAGGCGTTCTGCATCAGATCAGATAAGACGTTCAGGTATTTACCAGAAACTGTCAAAACGAGATCATCCGCGTAGCTTTGCACGATGATTTACCAAGTAATTCATCACAGAGAGTACACAACCTGCGGGCAGCCTTTGGCTACTTAAGCGGACACTGATGAGCCATCCAGCTCACTCTCAATTATACGGGACTTGAGCATAGAATCGATGAATTTAACAATGATTTGATTAATATTAAAATTGGTACACGCACTCGTGATCGAAGAAAACGAAGTGCTATTAAAAGCTCCCGCGATGTCCTGTAAGCATGTTACTGAGAGAGGTGGTAGTTAAATAGTTATCCCTAATAAATCTGTCGATGATCCTCTCTAAAGTTTTCAGAAAATAGAGGTCAGACTATTGGGCAGGTTTAGGTATGAAAACTACTCTACTCCTGCTTCAGGATCGTGGTATAGCACTAAAAACAAGGCACGCCTGGAACAGATTAAACAGGTGAATACTGACGGGTAGAAAACCATGTCGTAATTCAGCAGGGAAAACGTCATCAGGACCGTTCGATTTGAACGGTGCACTCCAGAACATCAGTAGTGATCAGTCTACGGGCTAAGTTCCAATCCGGTGTACTGACAAAAATGTCAGGAGGCTCGGAGGCAACCACACCCGGATCTACAATGCCACACCCAGGAGAGTGGACAGACAACAGCAACTCACCAACTTCTCGCCTGCAGGAGGTGAGTTTGCCGGAACGTAGGCGAATACAGTTAAGCCTAGCGAGAACAGAAATGCTGTCAATTTCCTCACAGAAGTTTTTCCACGCAGCCCTGTGCGCGGATCTTAGGATTTTTATAGGCTTTTTGAGCTACCAAAAATCGATTCCAATCCGAAATGAGATTGGTATTTTTGGCTTTATTTTTAATTTTACGCACACTCTTCCTTAACATTTTAAGTTCAGAACACCAGAAGGGTTTGCTTTTTCTGGTTGTTAATAAGAGGGCAAGCCTTTTCAAAATCAGTCGAGATTTTTTTCGATATACAGTTGTCTGTAAATCAAGATCTGTGATTGTAGTAGTGAAACGAGCTCAGAGAAGAATGAATCCCAATTTGTTGGTTTCCTATTATCGATATGGTTTAACCGGTGATCTTTTAAAGTTAATATTAAAAGGGATGCACCTATGATCAGAGGTGAGAATACCATCCGTCACTCTCCAATTTAGAATCAAGTCAACGATGGTCATATAGTACAAACTAATATATCAATCACTTCTTTACGAACCGCGTTGACAAACGTTGGCTCACAACCAGCATTGAGAATGTCTAACTCAGAAGAGTAAATATAATTGAACAGTGAGAGTCTGATGTGCATTCGCGTCACAACCAATCACGAGAGGTAGTTTATTGACTCTACACCACATTACAAGATTCATCAGTTCTGAAGGAGAGGGCGAGGTAGAATCGGAGGGTAAATAGGCTGATGCAATGACAATTTTGAAACCAGAGCCAGCATGCATGAGAGTGATTAGCACCGCCGCAAGATCAGGGATGGGCATTTATGCGTCATTTATTATTTTCTACGTCGACATGTCGACAACTCGTAGTTAACGACAACGTAGGCTATTCGTAATAGTAGGTATGGCATTACTTGAGCCAGATATTTTGCTGATAATTTAGTGAAGCCACAAAATATTAGTGTAAATTTAGTATATTGCTCTATATTGCCTGTAAATGTGGACTGTATTAAAACCAATGGCGTTTAGAATTTGTCAAAGCCGCGCAAACCGAGTTATCGAAGACACATCATATTCAGCACGCATAGTTTCAAAATTCAACACTAATATTTGGCTAATAAGCAGTGCTGATCTTACATCGGACTCAGCAATAGCAGGCACGGAGATAGAAAAGAAGCGTTTCGTGTCCGCAATTACCACAATATTAGCGGATCCAACTATAATTGAAAAATTTTCTACGTTCACAAAAACGATACGAGTAATCGCATATTGTTGGAGCTTCTACTAGAACAGCTACCATAGGGATAAAAGAGGAAGGGTCCTCTAATTGTTCAAGAAATAGAAGAGGCGAAAATCAGCATTGTAAAGGTTACGCAATTTACAGCATTCGCATTCGAAAATTGAGGGAAAAGGGTTCAGTTGCAGTAAAAGCAGAATTCTGTTGTTACATCCATTCTTGGAATTCTACGAATCGGTGGACGATTCCATTTTACGAGTTACAAGGGTGACACCATCAAGAGCATTTACTCATACGGGGGTAGACTATGCCGGTCCCATAAATTTTCGAATGTCCAAAGGCAGAGGATCTAAATGCCAAAAGGGTTACATCGCTATTTTCATCTGCTTAACAACAAAGGCGATGCATATCGAACTAGTTAGTGACATGTTAATGTGATGGATTTTTCGCTGCTCTCAAACACTTCATAGCACGAAGAGGAAATGTTGCAAACTTATATAGCGATAATGCGACAAATTTTGTTGCTGCGAATAAATATCTGTAGTCCATTTATAAGCAGTCGAACAATATTTCAAACATGTTGTCAAGTCAAGGGATACAGTGGCATTTTATCCCACCAAGATCTCCCCATTTTGGGGGCTTATGGGAAGCTGGAAGGAAGTTAGGAGAACCACATATAAAGAAATCCGCATTGCGAACATTCGAAGAACTGACTACGCTACTATATCAAATCGAGGCATCGTTAAACTCTAGACCACTATGTCCGTTAACGGATGACTCGAGCGAGCTTGAATGTCTGACACCAGGGCATTTTTTAATAGGAAACTTTATGCTTGCTCCACCTGACGACAAACCACTTCAATTAAAACCACAACTATTAACTAGGTGGTAGCTAGTCGAAAGGATGCACAATAAATTTTGGAAAATATGGATTAAAAATTATTTACAGAATCTGCAGCATCGTGCGAAATGGCCAAGCCAACAACCAAATATACAAAAGAACCAGTTAGTTCTCATAAGCGATGAAAATATACCACCCACTAAGTGGATAATGGGAAGAGTGATAGAAACACATCCAAGACACGATCAATTAACTAGAGTCGTTACGTTAAAAACTCAAAAAGGAACTCTGAAAAGATCCATCGCTTAAAGTCCGATACCAACTATATAGATGCAACGATTTGGCAGATGATACATCACTTCCTATGAACTTTGAACCGCCGGATTGTAGGCCCGTGGATGTTTCATCTGGTCGACAGGCTCCCAAAACAAACCATAAGATGATGACCCGAGGACGTTTGGCCAACCTGTTATGCAATCTCATTAAATACTCCGTGTGTTTAATGAGCCTATTTTACAAGGATACAGTAACGGAATGGACCAGAACAACAGGGTATAGCATAGAATACCTGAACCACCAGCCTGGATTCTACTTCAAAAGATAAGCTGAAATGAATCCGTTAGATTCGACCTGGATTATAATCTTATACTATGATTTCAGAGGTTTTGACGTGGAGCTGAAACAAGTGAATACGCAGTACAAATATTTAAAACAAGTTTGCTAAGAGCCTACTAACCACACCGATCAGTATAGTATATGCATGGCTCTTATCCAACAAATCGTGGCACCAAATGGAAAACATTTAAAAGACAAACACAGTAATCCAGAATTCTAATAAAGAGCGAAGACGCGTTAAGCGAGGTTTCGGTGATGCTGTAGGGCATGTCATGGGTGACTTATTCGGTGTTTTAAATGGCAGAACATTACGAACAACTAATATCAAACCAGGATGATAAAAGTGAAATATTGCTCAACTTAATGCAAAACCAAACATCAATTATTAATGCAACTCTTAATATTATAAAGCATAACAGTGAACAAACAGGACAGCAAATAAATACTATGAGCAACCACATGAATAATTTCATTGACACTATGAACAATCTCACGTCCGACAATGCGAAACTCCATAAAACTCAAATGATTAATATGTTAGCCATACAACTTATGTTGATCATTAAGAACATAGAGGATACTCAGAGAATCATCATCGAAGTACCCACCCACGCGCATAACGGTATAATAAATTCACAATTGGTCTCTCCTGCACAACTGGAAGATGAACTATGGAAAATTAAGGATCATACAGCCACCACAGTTTCCCTACCTATTCAAATACCATTAATTCAATCAAATGCATATACAACATTTACCGTATAATTCCGGTACCATTTGAACACGAAGGAACATGCTTGGCAGTGAGCAATTCTCGTGAATACTATTCACTAACGAAAGGCGCTGAGTTAAAACGGTGCGTTGTTATCATCCCCGATAATTTAATATGTCACCATGCTCCGATTTATAACACTAAATCCGAAACCAGTATATGTGCGAAATGAATATGTTCCAACACAGTAGTGAGCTTCATCACAGCTGCAATATTGAGCTATTCAACTCTACCAGCTATTGGGCAATGGTTAATGAACACAACAAATGGATATTTAGCGTAAAAAATTAACTAATAACCAGACAGTTGGAAATATACTGATTGAGGAACAGCATAATGAACTCCATTCCCAACTCGTCGCGGCGTTCATCATTACAGCATATCTTATATGAACTGCGCAATAATAGTAGGAATAATTATTATGTTCGTACTATGGAGGAAGAAACAACGGAATCAAGAGCTCTCCGAACCAAGAGTGTCACGACGAGGTCAAGAAGAATCCATTGTCTAATCAGTTGACTTTGTCACGTGGGGGGAGAATGTTATGCGCTATAACTATAAATATACCATTTTTGATGACAACAGACTTTATAATTTTATTAGTTTTAATTGTATTTTGTGTACTGACTATGGAATTCTAAGTTTTATATAAATGTTTTAACACAACTACCAACGTGCTTTAATAAAATAAATAACTGGTTAGGCCCCACCAGCGGTAACCTAATCCATTTATATTAACTCAACAAATCATTTATCCCAACAACAACACCGGGATGAAACAAATTATGTGAATTTCCTACAACTCATGTATGCCAATAAAATAAATAACCAAAATTTCTTTGCAAATCCCTAGGAAGCTAACACCATAATGACGTATATTTCAAGATGTCATTTGGTCTAAGGTACTCGAAAAAAAATTATTTTAGAAACAATTGGGGATTAGTGAGTTTAGGACAACTAAGTTTGGTATGTCGATTAAATTATTTTTTCCGGATTTTCTTGGGAAAATCGTAGGCTGCTAACTAACATTGTAATGCCGAGAAATATCTTAAAGCAGTATCTAATTTAGCCAAATCATAAAGTCCAAAATCATCGCAGATACGCTTAATTTACGCAGAGCAACACAAAATCTTGCCAAGTATTTTATCTGTGATAATATCTGTGATTTGATTAATGCATCACTTTAAGTAAACGAAAACCAACAATTTTTTGTTGATAAAGTTCAGTTATGGGACGAGAAAAACATTACTCTGCACCCAAATTGCAATCAACTTGATTCGATCACAATACAGTAACTTACAATATTCGATTTTTTCGTGAACTTTAATTAAAAACAACAAAATTACCGGTCATTAACATTTTTATTGGTTTTCAATTTTGTGGATTTGTTGTTAATAAATAACCAAAATGTTTAATTAAACGAGAATTGTTCTTTGTTTATAAAATTAAAAACGATCGATAATTAAATTTAATTCGATTTCAATGCAGAAATCGCGCAGCTATAATTAATTAATCACATGACTAATGACTTTTACCAGAAGAACTATAATATACATATGTACATACATGTATGTATAATACATACATATATATTTAACCCTTTTTTTGGACTTGGAATATAAATAAATACATAAACAAATAAATAAAATTGTTAACCTTAATTTTTTATTTTTCAATTTTAATTAGTGTTTATGTAGTTTAATTTCCGTTTCATCTCGTAATCTCGTTTATTTTTCTTAATAAATACAACACAGCACATACGAGTATATACACAAAAAAAAAATCCAATAAAATGATTAAATCCAGAGAGTTAAGTAAACACAAAACAATAAAAATTATATCGATTATATAGGTAAGAAACAAGACGCAATCTCAAACCATATTGGTTGGATGTATACATATGTACAAGAGATTCCATTCAGAAACGTGCGCGCAAGTAACACATTTTAATTTGATTAAAGATTTTGTGTTTGTATACATAAAATTAACAATTTTTATGGGCAACCGTAAAAATAGATCAAAAAACCTTTTTTGGTAACTACATTGAAATCGTCGATGTTCCTTTTTTTGTTTTTGTTTCTTGAACCCAACAACACTGCACATATCGTTATACAAAAACAAACAAAACCATATAAATAAAGTAATTACTTTACGACTTTACGATTTGTCTTCGAATCGATGTAAATATTCATTAGGAATCAAATAAAAAAAATTTCGGTTTTTTCAAATATAAATTATTTTTTAAGATGAGACGCATGTCACATGACTGACATTGACACAGTTGTCGATACTAATTTATAAATTTTTATTAGGATCGACCAAATTTTTGTTGACGAAAGGAAGAGGGATCCGTTTTTTTTATGTACATATTTAAATATACGAGACGAGTACATAAAAAATTATATTTAAATTTTTAAAATGGGTTTTTAAAAAATGAATTTAACCTTCTGTCAATCAAGAGGTTAATGAATTATACATAATTTGAAAGCGATAATTGAAATGGTCACTTTTATTTATTTGAAGTGGTAGCCTTAAAAGTGAAATTGAATTTGTTTTTTTTTTTGGGTATTGTGAATTCAGGGAGGAACTACATGAGTGAAACCAATTTAGGGGTGTTCTGTTGTTGTCAACATTTGACTCTCGTTGTAAAAGTGTTTATAGATTACGAAACGATGCATTATGAGTAGCTGCTTATTTAGTTAATCTATTGCCCAATAGGTGGCAATAATTAATGAATCAATTAATTAAATTTTAATTTGTTGTTATTTTCGACAGAGGTAAGGGAACGTGCGTTTTATATACGCGAATACTAAGCTAAAGTCATTAGGGGTTTCTAGTCGTTCTCAACAAAAATGACCGGGGACTGAGCATATCGTAAGTCGTAACCAATAAAGAAGGTACACACCTTCACAAATTTTAAATATTAAATCCAAAATTTCATAATTATAGGCGTGTTGGAGAGCTGAATAATTAGCAACAACCCCTGCCACAATTTGCAACTCTATTGTATTAATTATCAAAACATGTTTAGAAGATGCTATATGTTATGCAATTTAAATTTAATATGATGTGAAGCTGTTAGTTACTATAGTGATTCAGATAAACCGTATAGAACAAATAATAATTTGACATCGTATGCGTAATGCTTGTACCATGACCCTTAACACCCAATAACACCATAATGACATATATACCACGATGTCATTGGTCCGAAAATTAATTTAGTTTTAAAAAAAGTAGCGGATTAGAAGGGCAACAATTCGGAAAAGTTATTCAATCGAAGTACATGATCATATCTAATTTGGTGTCTTAAACCTGCCAATCTCGTGTTTTTCAAAATTGAAATATTTTTCGGTTAGCTTAGACCCATAATGAAATATTAGAATATTCGGCATTATGATGTTAGTTAGCTGCCTAGGATTTTCCCAAGAAAATCCGGAAAAATAATTTAATCGACATACCAAACTTGATTGTCCTAAGCCCCCTAATCCCCAATTGTTTCTAAAATACATTTTTTCGACACATCGACGTAGAAAATAATTTGTGACGCGTAAATGCCAATCCCTGCAATCATATCTACATGGAGATTACTTTTTCGTTACTCACCGAATATCTCAGGAATATCAGGAAACAAAACTACTCACTGAGAAAAGCGAATTTATTAGAGCCGTCAAAACTAACAATTGAGAATAACTTAAATTTCTTAAAAACCACCTGGACGTAATTTAGAAAACGCTCTTTTATATTATCTCGTTAAAATCTTAATCTTAATTTAGTCTTAAATATAAAACGCTATGCAAATTAATAACTAATTGATCAAAAAATGTATACCACTAAATTGCTTATAAAAATACGTTTCATTTGATATATCACACGACATAATCCAAATTAAAAATTTTAATCCATCATCCAGCATTTGTGGTCCAGGTGATTTATTACCAAACTTTGTATCCTCTAGTCCATTTTATAAAACTCCACGAATACTTATGAAATAAAATTCCAAAAAATTTTTTTTCTGAAAATTTATTTGTCAGTGGAGTTTTGTAGAATTAGATTAGAGGAAAGAATGCTCTGGATAAAATCGCTTGGACCATAGATGCTGGATGATGGGTTAACATTTTTAATTTGGATTATGTCATGTGATATATCAAATGAAACGTATTTTTATCAGTAATCTAGTGGTATACATTTTTTGATCAATTACGAAAATTAGTTATTAATTTGCATTGCGTTTTATATTTCAGACTAAATTAAGATTAAAATTTTAACGAGATAATTGCTATTTTAACAGCTTTATAAAATTCGAAATTGACAGAGAGTAATATTATCTCTTGAAAATTCGAAAATATTTCGTGAGTAACGAAAAATTATCATCCGTCCTTTTTAAATAATAGCATTTTGAAAATCACCATACTTGTTTATTTTGAAAAAATTGCTGGCGTTGTCAATAAAATTCTAATCCGTTAAATCCTTTCTAAAGCATTATCAAGATCGCAAGTTGTCTGCGAAGAAATCCCAGAGAAGTTAGAAATTTAAACGCATTTGCATTTAACATGACATGAGTTAATGAAATTTAAATCAATCTGAGAAATTGTTGTAGATTTTGGCAAATCGGAAAATTTATGAAAGCCGTCTATATATATACATACTCGTATATAATTTTCATATGAGAATTTAATATTCCCTCACAGTATCAAATATACCCTCTATAAAAATTAAATCACAGTAGTTTTGAACTATTTCAACAAATCACCATTCGAGAGGTTGTCTTCATATCGACGTTGTCTATGTACATTGATGTCATTGTCGACGAGTTGTCGGCACGTTGACGCAGAAATTAATAGATGACGCGTAAATACCCATCCCTGACCATAAGTGCCAAGTCATCTGAATTGCATTTTTCACAAGAAGTTTTCAAATCTTACAACTAATTAAATATAAATCATTAAGACTTAACCTATGCTGGTTCTGAACATTATCATAAACTCTAATTAAATAGCTAGATCTTTAAATAACGTATCATTTTTTTGGAGGTGCCAAAATCTGGGCCTTCTTAGCAATTCCCTAGTTAATGCATTGGGATATTGTTGTAATTAAAACTGGTTTTTTGCTGTATTGCTACTGTTTCGGTGTATAGGTCACGATGTACGAGTATGGTTGTATTGCGTACATACCAAGCTGCATGTACGATTCTTGGTAATATTCTTGACGGCATTCTTTGAAGTTTTATTATGTTGGAAGCGCCAGCACTTTACGTATTTTATGTAGTAAGACCTTAATAATTTAATTAATTCAATTTTGGAAGTATCTTCTTCGTCATGAAGAAATTGGCCAAATATTGCTGGGAGGCGAATGGGAGGGCCAGTAGATCTATTGGCTAGTAGATATTTGATCCAATTTTTCATTTTGCATACACTGCCACAGTTGCTTTCTTTCTGGTGTTATTAATCTTGACCCCTCTTGAGGATGTTTAGAGTTGTAGTCACCATCTGTAAGAAATTTTTTCTCCCAATATTTTGGAAAAATTTGCAAGGTCGCTCTTAATTGAGTGTTTTGGTGGGCAATAAACTGCAGATATGTTGTATTTGCCAGTCTTTTCTTCCAAACATATGGTATAGGTTCTCGAATATCTACTTCATTATGCTGTTGGAGTTCATAGTTATTTTCTCTCTCCCTCTTATAATGATAGGTCTCCCCCCTTGAGGCTTTCCGCTGTGGAGCTTAGTATCGTAAATGCTGTATGCTTTTACATTAAGGCAGATTTTACTTAATGTCAATGTTTTGTTCAAAAATAAACAATGTACTTCTAGTTCGATTTGTCTAATTTAGGTTCATTTATTTTTGATATTGATTTTTGATAGCAAGCACTGCTATACCATTTGTTGACACGGTGTCCCAAGTATAAGTATATTGAAGGAGTCCATCTTAAGATCCTCCCTTCTACTTTTGATCATTAATATTCTCACACAGCCGTGTGAATAATTATATTTGTTGCATTTACTTTTGCTGGCTTCAGTCTATAGCAGCTAACTCCTTTGGGACTTTGGATTTCGTTTTATCCCTTTGACCCCAGCTTTGTCATCGAAGCTAAGAAAATGTGCAATATCTTGACTCCTTACTACATTTTGATGTTATTTGTCAAAACATTTAATTTTTATACGAGTCTGATGTTGACCTTGATATTCTAATAATAAGCTTTACACCGCAAATATGCAAGCAAATATATAAATTTTAATATAAAGACATTTACCAGAAAGCCCCATTAAATACATTCTCGACGAAAGTATAGGAATACACAGAACGTTTGCTAGGGTTAACTTAAGGGTGGGCCATTTAAAAGATTAAATTAAAAATTGCAATAAAACAAAAACGATTTGAAATTTTGCCAAATTCATTTTTTTGTTGTGAAGTACAATTGTTCCGGTTAGAGATGGAATGTTATTTCATTCATATGGCTGCCGTGGCTGGCCTCACAGTACCCCATTCGATCGGACCAATTTTCGAGCACTTTTTCGAGTGTATAGGGTCGTATCTCGACAATGGCATCACGAATGTTTACATCAATACCATGAAGAGCGAGCGCAAAAAAATCGATTATCATGGTGCGATAGGTGTCTTCATTGGCCGTAATGGTTGCGCCGTCCTCATTTTCAAAGAAATATGGGCCAATGATGCTTCCGCTCTACAAGCCGCACCAAATAGGCACTCGTAATGGGTTTATTGGCTTCTGTAAAACCACGTGTGGGTTTTCTGAGCCCCAAACACGGCAATTTTGCTTATTAACGTACCCACCAAGATCAAAATGAGCTTCATCCGAAAAGATGATTTTTTTGGCAAAATCGACATCGTCGTGCAGTTTTTCGTTGGCCCATCAAGCGAAGTGAAAACGAAGCGGATGGTCATGCGGCTTCAACTCTTGAACCAATTGAACTTTGTAAGGCGTGATACCGAGGTCTTTTCGCAAAATTCGACGTAAACTGGTGCGTGAAACGTTCAATTCTTGAGAACGATGACGAGTTGATGTTGATGGATTCTCACGCACACTCTCAGCCACAGCTTCGATATTTTTGGGTGTACGAACTGTACGAGTACGCTCACGTCTTGGCGCATCAACAATGAAACCAATTTCACGAACTTTAACAATACACTTGCGTATACCGGGCACTGTTCGTGTCCTTCTCTGCGACCAAATTTTGCACGACATTCGTGCAAATTGCGACCAATTGTCTTTGTTTTGGAAATAAATTTCCAATAAATCCCAACGTTGCTCAAGCGTAAATCGATTCATTTCGTTTAGTGGAGATAATATATTGACAGAATAAAATGACATAAGTAAATAACCGGTGGTTCAAATTTAAACCGATAGATCGCCTATCTGTTACAATATAGCTTCAGATTGTCCATTATGTACCTACTCATAATTATGTCTTCTGTGTGCTAATGACGGACATAAGTGTGGGAAGTGAATTACTTTTTCCCCTCTTCGTATGCATACAAATTCTGCAGAAGTCATTTGCTTCAAAAAAAACAATACCATGATTTAAGCGCTGAAGGAGACATCCACTCGTTTACCCTTGGTAATCAAACGTCACCAACGATGCCATATATACTGGTTCCAGTATATACTGAACCAAGTAAAAACCGCTTCAAACACCTCCGCTTGGAACACGCTGTAGTAATCAGGGAGACGAATAGAAATGTACATAGCCATGTTGGCTGCTATCTGCTTACCAAAAATATCAATCGAGAAGGTCCAACAAAACCTCCAAGGCGCGTGTAGATGTAGTCATAAGAACACAGACCGTCCGGTGGACCCTCCCGATCCTATTCTTTTCTGTTACTCCTTAAAGAAGCAATTTTAATTTTTTTTTTGAATAGGACTCGATTCATCCAGCAGGATCATCAGTCAAAAAAAAAAAAAAAAAACTCAACCGAAATATATTTTGTTGATATATTTGTCATATGCCTATAGTAACCTTGTATGGCCTTTCCAAAATTTTAGGCTTCAAACTAAGTTGACTGTTCAAAACCTTGCTTTGTCAGTAAAAGCTAGTCTGGTGCTGTTTTAGGAGGAACCACTACCGGAGTTTTGTATTTGCTAGTAAAGAGCACTCCATTGATAAGAAGAGCATCTGTATTATCCCATTAATTCTGGTTATTTATTTTCTAGAGACAACTATCGGTTCGTCATCTACATAAACAATCACTGCAATATATTTTATCTCTTCGGCTCCAACAGAAATGCATTGATTGTTATGCAGAGAGAAGAGGCTCAACCACCCGTCTCCTATAATGGTGAATTCTCCAAGCACTGATTTAAGCACCGCCCTGCTCACAAGCATATGATTGATTAACCTGCTTATAGAGAAGTTCATCGTTAGGAATAACCTCCAAAATTGCCTCGATTTTCACATTACTAAAGGCACCTTCAATATTGATTAACGCTATCCTATACAGAACTCTTGCTAGTACATTGAGAGTACGCATATTGAGACACCCTCCAGACCCTGGGTTTTATTTTTGATCGTATATATAATTAACCTTTCCAAGGTTTTCAACAGGAGGGGTGATAGGGTTATAGGTTTTAAATCCTTTGGATAGCCATGTAAAATTTTTCCCGCTTTGTCATTCATCCACTTTGCTTAAACAATTAATAATTACAATTATTAATATTTTGAACTAGGATCAGCCAAATATTGAATTCTATTTAATGAAAGCATAAATTTGTACAATAACCATAGATTCACATTACCAAAGGTCCCAAAACGCATAACTATACATAAGTTTTAATTAGAAACCAAATGTTCAAAAAATATATTGATCACCAAACGCGTGCTAAATTTTATTAACCATAGTTCAAGCTGTACAATTCGAGACACCGGTTATGCAGCCCAAAGGAAAGATGTTATTTAAAAAAAAATAAAAAAATATTGCACTCCAATTACAAATAGTGTCATCTTGTAATAAAATATCGATCCTATATGTACGTATATATATATGTATATATACATTTGGATACGACTAATAAACACCGCATGTACCATAATATATAAAAGGTCTCGCCAGACCATTTGGTATACAACAAAAACTATATATACTTTGTATACAAATTCGATAATCTTTAAACATTTTTATCGGTATCAATCACCCCGAACAGAAGTAAACGAATTTTTTGTCATGTGCGCTCATATACTTTAACCAACTGTTACTCTACACAAAAGGGCACACGCCAATTTTTTGTTATTTTTTTTTTCTTTTTCTAAAGTCTTAAATATAACCATGAAGGAGTATATAAACGAAGAAGATGTATAAACATAAACAATTTATTTCTTCGCACATACATATACATAATATATTACATAACGTAACGTGTTGTTTTCCTGTTTTTCTTATGCAACATTTACGAACATCCTTTTAATATATTCCTGCGGATGAAATTTGATCTGTTTTTCCCTTCAAAATGCATCTGTTTTATTGACCATTTTTCGAACGAGAAATCAAAGAGCACGCAGGAAAGGTTTCGCCCTTCGATCATTACTATACTTATGCGTACTGTACAAAACGATAAGTCTTTCAAATTTATATCCGCTGTATCGTAGTCTAAAAATACTTCTGTGCTTCTTCCTCATTATATTTATTAAAGTACTTGAACCCTTTTCAATTAAAATTAAAAATACAAAAAAATTGTATCGACGATTTATTTCGTGTCTGGTGTAATTTGATAGCCCAACCAAAAAATTTGCAAGCTGGTATGCGTCGATAATATTATTTATTTGGCGTACGTTGACTTAACACACAAAACATAAAAAACGGTTCCAATAGATTTTGGCTGTTGTTCTTATGTGTCTCGCTATCTCTACATACGAGTACATATGTACATATATGTATATCCAAAGGGTGAACACATTTTCTTTTTATATCAAATTTTATTTACACATATTAAATTTAAAACCAAACAAATCAATAGGTATATGTTGAGAAGGTAGGTTAAGCACATATACACAACAGCCAACAAAAAAAAATGGCATATGACAAATATATCAATAAAATATATTTCGGTTGAGTTTTTTTTTTTTTTTTTTTTGACTGATGATCCTGCTGGATGAATCGAGTCCTATTCAAAAAAAAAAAATTGCTCATCATATTTCGATATATTATGTACAAACGTGTGGCAGCATAATTAATCATCAAAGCATTTGGCTTCGAAAATAACACATAAAAGTGTTACATAATTATGTAAAAAAAAATAAAATAAAAAATATCCCGAATCCCATTTTATAACACATTTAAAGAACTGCACCATCAGCTCCGCAAACTACATACAAACATATGTACATATACAATACTATAAAAAAAAACACCAACAGATGCCAATAATTTTTTAGTAACAACACCGTAGCCTTAGACTGCATTAAAAATGATTAAATCGCGGATTGAATTGCATCGGGGTCTGTATACGACGTAAATTGAATGATCGATGGCGGTTAATGGCAGAACGGGTTAGAACTCGTTAGAACTTTGGAGAACTTTGGGAGCTACCGGGTTCGCATCCCAACAGAGGCGCGATGCAAAAGGGATTTTTCATCTCCCGATTACGATCGGTGATTTAATTGAAAACATCTATGACCCTCTGTTGGAATGTAGAACTCATTGGCCCGACCCATCGTTCACGTTAGTACAGGCTAGCATGGCATTAAAAGACGGACCTGTAGCCGTTCAGCTTTCAAAGGACAATAAATCCACTAGCCGAACAATCTCTAAATAATGTATGTATGTGACAGTGAACTTTCTATGGAGTTTTTATGGAACGGTACAAATGTCAAAAAACCTATCAAATGTCGGATTGTCTCATGAAAATTTATTAAACAATTTCGAATAAAACAAATTAATTTATACAAATTTAAAATCATAAAACTTTAAAATATTACTCAAACTACTAAAAGAACTAATTAAAAATGAAAATAAATTTAAAACTGAAAAACTGAAATTCTCGATTGTCATCCGTTCCTGAAATTCTCGATTTTCATTCATATTCGATTTTTTGGAAATGTATGAAACCCTTCCGGGTCTATATTTTCGGGTACTTCTTAGTTTTTCTCTTCAAATAGACTCTTATGGTCATTTCCTATATGCTGGCTGTTTGTGTAAAATGCCTCTATTTAAATTATCAAGTTGCTTGTGACGTCATATATTCATATGAATTATTCGAGAATTTCAGGAACGGATGACACACTTCCGGGTCTACTTATTTTATTACTTTGGCATTTTTTTGATAGACTAGAGCCTTATAATCATCCCCAATATGGTGGCTGTTTGTGTAAAATGAGTTTAATAGAAATTATCAAGTTATGAGCCGCGTCATATTTTCACATAGATTTTTCAATATTTTTGGGAAGGGATGAGAATCTTCAGGGTCTATATTTTAAGCCGTTTCAGTAATTTTCTGTCTGATTAGAGCCTTATGGTCATTTCCTATATGGTTGCTGTTTGTGTAAATTTACTAATTAATTTAAAAACAAATTTTAATGATACGTTCTAATTAGAATATTTTAGCTGTTTTTTTGAAATAATTTATTCGTTTTAAATTTATTTTCATATTTAATTAGTTCTTTTAGTAGTTTGAGTAATATTTTAAAATTTATGATTTTAAATTTGTTTTATTCGAAATTGTTTAATAAATTTTCATGAGACAATTCGACATTTGATAGGTTTTTTGACATTTGTACCGTTCCATAAAAACTCCAGAGAAACTTCATGCCCGTTGTATGTGTCGGTATTTATTTAAAAAAAAAAAAAAAAAAAAAGAGGAACAGTTCCATAAATTATTGGACAAGACAACAACCACGAATGAAATGATCGAACAAAAAATCACTCCAAAATAATCTAGAGTCTTTTTAAGCGGTAATAACATGTAAATTATGGCCGGATGGGCTTCTTGCGCAAAAGAGTTTAAATAGGGGCAAAAAATCAAGTACTCGAGGAAATAATGTCACTATATGAAATCAGGACCCAATACAGCCCCCAATCAGAACTCTGAACATAACTTATAGAAACAATCAACTAAAACGATTCTACCTCAATGGCCAAACAAACGAACAAATCATTTTATTTACCAATCATAATCTAGGCGTTATTCTAGATAGTAAACTCTCCTGGAAATTTCACCTTGATCATAAACTACACAAGGCCATTGCTATCTTTTGGCAATGCAGAAGGGCCTTTGGCAATTCCTGGGGTCCCTAAAATGATGTTATTCATCTACAAATCACTGGTTTTACCCTTACTGTCGTATGCAGCAGTTATGGTGGCCAGTTGTGAAACTGACGTCTTCTGTAGCAAGGCTGGATAGACTGCAGATGACAGCCTGTAGGGCTATAACCAGAACTATGTCGTCTACCCCCATTCTTGCTATGGAGTCTATTCTATGCTAGCCCGAATTGCAGTTTTACATTCTTGGTATGGCGTGCTCTGAGGTGCATTGGGGCATGGAATACCTTCGGGACTTGTACAGGGCACAGACAGATTCTTAATAAGTTTAAGTTACATATTCCGGAGGTTGAAATGGTGAATGACAGGCTTTTTAACTTCACCAATTCATTCTCCGTCGTTTTCCCTTCGAGAGAACTGTGGCTCTCTCAGGATTTCTATAGACAGTTGTCTGAGTCAATAGTTTTTTTCGCGGATGGCTTTCGATCAGAAGTCAGTTTTGGGTTTGGTTTCTTTTGTCCAAAGTACGGGCTCAGATTCTCGGGTAGTCTGGGCAAACACTGCACGGTTTTTCAAGCTGAATTAATTGCACTTACCCATAGTGCAATTGAGGCGTATAAGTTTAGTAAACTAGGCAAGGATATTACTATCGTGCTCAATACCCTTAAAAACCCCTTGACTACATTCAAACTGGTCAAAGAGTGCAAACACTTCATTAATCTCCTTTGCTCCAATTCGAGAGTAAGGGTCATGTGGGTGCCTGCTCAATGTGGCGTTGTGGGAAATGAGGTTGCTGACTTTTTAGCAAAAGCTGGATCGCGCAGTAAATTCTGTGGTCCCGAGCTAGCAATTCCTCTTTCTTTCAACGGTGGTAAGGATGCTATTAAGAAGTTTGCTTTATTTGAACTGGCGCAGAAGTTGCGTTCTACGCCTAGTTGTCGTAATGCAAAACGGATCATCATCGAACCCAACGTAGGGTCACTAAATATGTGTTATCCTTAAAAAAGAGGCGTTTGCCGAAGCTAGATCCCTAGTATTCTCGAACGGATCTTTGAACGTAGATCAGTTATTATCCATCTCTTGGTTCAAACTTTTACAGTTTGCTAAGGCTGCAGTGCGCTTATGCGAGTTAGGATAGGTCCTCAAGGTTTGCACCATGGGCCCACTGTGGCATTGAGTGCGGAACCTCTGTAGATTCCAACCGTTTAAAAAAAAAAACACCGACGTAAATTGGGGTATTGGTGTAAACGAATTAAATCAAAATCCTGCAAATTTTTTTATTGTAACCTCCTATATATCAAATTTCAGATATACTTCCGTCCGTATATACACACACAAATGCGAATATATATAGCACGAGTTTTAAATAATTTTAATTGTGCACCCATATGTATATAGAAAGGACCTTTCGCCCTTACGTACATATATATTCACCCTCTAATTATTTTTAATGTTTATGTTATTTAAAATATAATCATAATATACATTATAACAAACAGCAGCAGCAGCAAAACCCAGTGATTCATTGGAATTTTTTTTTTTAATGTTATATAAATGTTGATCCTCTCGTTCTCCTCCGTAAGTCTCCTACCCACACATACACACACACATATGTATACGAGTAAAATAAGAAAAATTATAGAAAATAAATCTTTCCAAATTCCCTTTTGGTATTCCCATTTTTTTTTTCTAGAATTTGTGAAAAACATACAAAATTTCAGGGAACATAAAACTTCTCAAAGAATTACGTGATACAAATACCAGAGCTATACGTAACGAAACCAATAAATAAATAAATAGTAGAGCACTCCTGTTGTAAAATATATTAATATCCAACGGGGGCACGATGTACTACTTTACTCATATGTATATATAAATGAACATACCTACATCACACATATCTTATTTCTTCCTGTCTAGATCTGCTTAATTTGAAAAATTTCTTCTTATTTTTCAAAATGAGATATATACATTCTAGACCAACAACAACAACAACAACAACAGAAAAGGATCTATTTCTATTTTAAAATACATTAAAAATTATTTAATATTTCATTTTACACATATGGCACCTGGCGCGTGACCCAACATACATATTATGTTCATATACATACATACTTTGTGTGTACCAAAATCTTTATGATTAAGAAAGAAAAATATGGTCTAGTTGTTGTTGTTGTTGTTTCGTAAAGAGACGACACAACACAACACTAAGGAAAAAAAAAATTTGTTGATTTCTCTTTAAGCACAGTCAATTACACGGTATTAGAATATATGTCAAAATGTTAATGGAAGGTTTTTTTTTGTTGTATTCTTCATTATCGACTTAAGAGTTAAGAAACCCCCTTAAGTAAATATAACCACTTGAGTGAGATAAATTGTAATGGATTTGTGTGTGTGTAATTATTTATGTTAAATTTTTTTATTTTTTTTTATTTGTGTTCAGGCTAAATACAAACATGCATGTGACTTAGATGTATACTCGCTTGGATTACGGTTTGGAGAATTTTTGAAATCGTAGTACAATTCACACGCAATTTTTCAATTGGCATATTAACAGATTGCGTACGGGTATATAGTAAATGAAATGGCAATAAATTAAATGAAATTAAGTGAAATTAAGTTGGCTATATAACAAGCTCGGACACAAACGAAAACCGAGAGAAGGGGTTTTTCTACGAATTAATTGTTCACTTGGGTGCAAAAAATTCGCACCTATGAAAATTAGCAAAACAACATTTTTATTAATAAGAAGTATTCTCTCACCTATGTTTGAATGCGGTTCGACTGAGGAGGAGATCTGACTGAACACAGACCAGCAGATGGACCACAATTGACCCCAGCCCACCGACGAGCCCGCCTTCAGTTTGTTCGATAGCATTTGGATTGGACAAAAGAACAATGCAAATACAGCATTGTTCTCTGACGAGTGCAGGATGTGTTTATATGTTTCCAGCACTCATGGTTCTCGGGAACCATTAATTAAAATCTGTATTTCTTATATGGGCCATAGACATATGAGCCCATTGCGCCAATTACAACATACCGCTGGTGTTCAACGATTTATCACAACAACGGCACTAATTTCTAATATGGGGCCAATTCATATGAATGAATGTCTGAGCCTATTGTGCCAATTACTTCTTACTACAAGAATGTATAAGCTAACAGGACGTTTCAAATTTTAAAAATGATGATATCAAATTTTGGGATGATTTTTAAAATCCTGGGATGGTATGAGAATAGTATTGCCTGATGAACATTTTTATTTTTTCTGGGATGGAATCCTGGGATAACTTCACACACTTCGCCATTACGCGTTAAATTTTTAACCAATGCATGATATAAACTAAAATATTTTGACATAAAATCATTTTCCTTTGAGTTTGAATTTCAGTAAAGTAAGTAAATTCCATTTTCACTGCTGAACAAACAAATCCGAGAAATCGAGTGAAAATTATTGCCATCAATGAATCAGTTTAGTTCAGTGCTGAATACAGAGATATTTATACAAATCACTGACACCATACGGTTTATTTATAGATCGAACCGCGGGAGTGCGATCCACTTATATAAAATTTATATCCGTACACCTTTTATTATTAATAAAATTTTAGCTTCTTCATCAGGATATTACAAAACACATAAATACAATGAAAATTAACACAGTTGGTTAAGGTGAAGCGAATTTTTTTTTTTTACTTTTTTTTTTTTTTTAAATTTTGAATCCTCCGCCACCACAAATTTACTCTGCTAGTTTTTGTTTATACAAATTATAATTTGATTGGATCAAAACATTTAATGAAAATTTGTAAATATGTATATATACGCGCATATAAGTATCTAGAACATATGGCAAATGATTTTTGTGTCTGATCAATATAGATGTATATAAGATAAAATTAACTTAACAATAAAAAAAATTTGCTGTATATTATGGAACGTGCCTTGTACGAACGAAAAAAAAGGTTTTTCCAATAAAAATTTTAGAACCTTATGTGATGGGAGATCAAGATATGTTAGACAGATAAAAATTGATACTATTATGTGTTATTTTTTAACAAAGCCAGCAGTTTCTATTTTTTTTTTTTTTAAATCCGAATTGTAATGGGAATTGTGTTCTATATATGTGTGTATGTGTGTGTGGGTCTGCAGCATTATAGGAGTGGTGGTACACGTAACGCGGAATATAAAATTAAACCAACAAATATTATCTTGTTTAGAAATTAGATTTATGTTGTGCATATGGTTTTTTTTCAAGTAGTGAAAGTAGTTTTAGGATTATTTTGAGTTTGTATAGATTCAACCTTCGTGCTAAACTTTGTCAAAGGCCTGCACTACATCAAGGAATTCTGCGGAACAAATTTGTTTCGAAAGTCTTCTCAATAATGTTGGTTATTCTATGCACTTGATCATTAGTTGAGTGCTCTCACTGCGAAAACCAAATTGGTGATTCCTTCAGCTTTTTCTTTGTTATTCCTTGCCTATGTTCCATCCATTTTCCTGATTGTCATGACTCATTTGTTAATTTCTGAATATGTCTTGCTAATTGTTGAGTAAGATTGTTTAGTCTTTTTTTGTCTTGTGGAGCTCTATAGTTATTTCCTTTTAGCCTTGATTTTATTCCTGTAGTACTTTCCTATGCTGATTGTTGAATATCCGTAATGAACTTTTCTACTTCTGTGTCCAGCGGATTCATATAGTATTTGCAGGAAGTTTCAAAAGTACTCTTTATTGGTCAATACTGGATTATTCCCTTTTTGGATGATATACTCGCTTATAGAGTTAGAACTATTGGAGAATGATGTGAGCTCACATCTTGACTTTCTTCGTAGCCTTTAAATGTAATATAGAATTGCTTAGTAAAATATGTTTCCGAAATAAGACTCACATCAAAGTATATTCTCAATGTCGAGGACTGCTTGTAGTTCTTGCTGATGCCGGAGCAATTCATTAGCAATCCATGACATGATTTTCATTGCTGTTTATTTCTGTCTGAATTTGGGTAATGTTTGACTGTATTTCGAGCTCTAACTTAGGTGTTATATATAGGACATTGAGAAATTTGTATCGTCCCAAAGCGTATTTTGCAATCACTGATTATAAATTTTGTGAAGTTAAGGGATAAAACTTTCTTCAAGTGTGATTCAATTCACTCAGTGACAGTATCGGATAATTGATTTTATCATGTTTCTACTTCGAATGACCCAGAATTTTCTTCGTATGATACTGATAGTAGCAGGGATGCATCACAATGTAAATTAATTTGAGATATTTGGATACTAATCTTTTTGCTTGATCGGATTTGGCGGATAAGATTATTAAAAGATAGCTTTTTCGATTCTATCACCCACACGTAAGAGTCCTCTATGGTCCAGAAAAGAATTTAATGAGCTTCTGACGAGAATATTTGAGCCTAAACTTCGGATAGCACAATCTGCTGGAATAATTTTTGTATTTGAATGTGATACCATCTCCTTCTTTCAAACGTTTCTAAAATTTTACTAGTGCGAACCACGAATGCCTAATTCCAACTGAACGAATGAGTTGCCGGAATATTTAGGAGTGACTGGTTGTGTTGCATTAATTTGCCTAACAGCAATACACCATTCAATTCTAAACGTGGTAATAATATATTTTTGATGAATGAATGTTTTATTTTAGGTACATGGATCTGCGGTGACAATACCTGGAATTCTTTTGAATGAGTGTTGCGTTCTTCGGCTATTTGTTTCACGGTTCTGGTTGCAAAATATGTTCCAGAAGACATTCAGTATGTCAATATTTTCAACTTAAACTATTGAATGGCGTCATCAGGTGTCTTGCGCCAAACTATTTGTTGATTACGAAGATCACTGCGGGATGAATCCGTAACTGGCGATACATCTTTTATGGTTCTGAAAACGTACAAAATTATCACTTATAAAATTTTGTAGTGTTCGTCTGGTGAGTAAATTATCATTTAATGAGATAACTGAAGAATCAAACACCACCAATAATTAGTAGGATGGGTGAATCAATTTGTCACAGTAACCTGAATGTGAGAAGCAGTTCACCAATTCCACTAAGCGCGACAATGAAGAACGATTTATCGTCAAACTGATGTTTTTATCAGAATTGTACCTCCACAAATCGCCGAAGTTGTTCGCCAGTTTTTCTCATCATTGTGTTTAGAAACCGGAAAGAAGTAGATATTCGCTCCATTCGACGGATGATGGTTGGTCCTGTCCTCCAAAATGATCTTTTTTCGATTTTACTTCTGTTTCGTATGCAGGCATATGAATTCCGTGCCAAAATGTACGGGCAAATTGGAATTCAAGAAAATGATCAAAGATATCAGAAAAGGATGCAATGTACGTGGAGAAATCATCTGGCTTCAACATTTAAGTTGACTATCGTAACATATGGTACGTCCTCCGCACCGTTCCTGGCCATAAGATATCTTAAGCAGTTAGCTATTGAATACAAAGATTTGTTTCCTGTATAGCTGATGAAGCAATCGAGGAAGACGTTTACGTGGATAACCTAATTACCGGCACAAATTCAGTAGTGGTTGTAAAAGAATTGTAAGGCCAAATTGAAGACATTATAAGTTCCGCTGGCATGGAATTGAAAAAGTGGATCCAGATTACTTCGAGGAACAAACTCTTCCGCGGAGTTTGCACACAGTTTATTTGTGGACATTTCAATAAGAACGTTAGCGAGCTTAACAGGTTCACGATTGTGCGCCATTTGTTCAATTGTAGCGTCCCACAAAGCATCCAATTACATGAATCTGCCGCTGCTATAGCGAACATGCATGTAGCACAATTCAGTACGTTTGCTGTTTATCTGTCGATGGCCGTGTCCCCGTCAAATTACTTTGATCGAAGTCTTGTGTCGCAAAATTCCACAGAATAACCTTACTTCGATTAGAATTGTGCGCAGTGACATTATTCGGGTTCATCACACGCGGGTTTCTTTTCTCAAATGTAAGGAGCCATCTCTCGTGTTCAACCGAGCAAATAGCGCAGTGGTTAAAGTTGCGATGTTTGGATCGGGAGGTACCGGGTTCGAATCCCAACAGAGGCGGGATGCAAAAGGGATTTTTCATCTCCCGATTACGATCGGTGATTAAATTGAAAAAAACATCATGACCCTCTGTTGGAATGTAGAACTCATGGGCCGACCCATCTTCCATGTCACTGTACAGGGTGACATGGAGCTATGCAATGCGCAGGTGGTATACTGTACTTGTGTGAATGGGATGAATGAATGGATTGAATGAATGTTGTGTGAATGTAAGGTAAGGCTATGGACCGTAAAAGTGTCTATGCCAAGTCCTTTTTAAAAAAAAAAAAAAAAAAAAAAACCACCGTGCTGATCAACGCTTTGCAAAGCCACAGCTTCACGGCACTTGATAGGTATTTCGATTTTTACAATGGCTTTAGAGGACACAAATCATGACTGCCAGCTGCTAGCCACACTTTAATATCCTTGATAACACTGTTATCGTGAGTTTTAAGAGAGTCCAATGATTTGGACCTCTTTACTTCCTCAAACGTGTACTGGCCACACCACTAAAATCTGGTGTGCCATAATCCCTAAAACCAGAGATCATGTATTTCTTTTTGAACTCATTTATCTGGAGTTCAACTGAAGCTGAAAACTCTACAAGAGGATCAAGTATATCTTTCACTCTGCCGCTATTTAATCCAATCACGCATATATCATCTGCATATGCAAGCAATATAAGATGTTGCGCTGAAATGTTTCAGCTTTTCGAAAGATGGACTCCAAGATGAGATTAAAGAGTATGGGTGACAGAGCAGTCCCTTGCCGTAGACCCCAGTTAAATGCAAAAATTCTCGATAGCCTTAGATGATGGTAGAATCATCCATAGCGAAAAGACCTGATTAGTGATTGATCAATTGGGATGAAATCCTCCTTGATAATCACCAACCAGGCGATCCAATATAATGTAGGATAATAACGTGTATGAAGGAGAGATATACCGCGATAATTATCGCACTTTTGTCGTACTCCCTTTTTGAAGAAGGGCCATATCGCGGCTACTTTCAATTTGTCACGCATAACTAATTGAATAAGGTCGAAAAGACAGTTTCACAAAGTGTCCTCTCAGAATATCAAGAGCTCTAAATTAATCCAGTAATTCCTCTAAAGAAATTACGCGAACTGTGCTCATTGCTGGGTGGCTGGGATACTGATATCGTTTCGTAATTTCAAAAAGCTTAAACGAATTTACATGTTGCGCTTTAAACGTCAATCACACAAATTTAGAGGATGACTTAAAATAGATGAATTAAATCGAGCACTGAACATTATCATCCGAATTTTGCCAGAAAAGAATTTCTGGTTGAGTGCAGAAAATTGGAGAAGTCGAATTTCGTCGTCAAGCAACCCATGCTTTGTTCGTTATCGCTATTCTTGGACAAAAATTACATCATCCGAGCTACTGTTCGTCTCCAACATACCGCTCTACTACATATACACGCGGTATCTACGGCTCGTGCCATGTACTAAATTACAAATAAAATCATGCCACAAAGCCGCATGTTATCAAACTTTCTAAACTGTAATAATTTTTTTTTTATCTATATCGTTTCAAATTATTCAAACCAAACTAACCAAAGTAAAACAAGTATTTAAATCAAAATTCAACAAACTTTTAAATCAACAAATTTTTTTGTTTGATTTTTAAAAATTTTGTAGAAAATTAAATATTTGAATTTCCTTTTTATGTACATACATATGTATACTCTCGTGGTTCATCTGCGTATATACAAGTTTTTATTCCTAGTCAAACACGGTTTTGTATAATTTTGCCATATGTTTCTGGTTTTGCATTGTGGCTGTAAAAAAAATAGTTTATATAGTTTTCGCTAACAAACTAGAATATTTATGTTTAAACATAGATTTTTATATGTTTTGTTGGTTTCGAAACATCATACAAACATGCGGTGTTTTAGTAGATGCGGTTTAACGGTTGATTTAATTTTAACTTAAGCAAATATGTATAATATGTAAGATTGTATACTCGTCGTACACTTGGACTTAAATATACATGTAAATAAACATGACGGGGGTTAAAAAAATGATTACATGAAATCTGTAGACTATGAAATTAATTTAAAGAAAATAAATAAGATTGTACATTGCATAAGTATTAAATATGTACCTATATATAGTAGCAGTCACACTCGGCTGGGTCAAGAAGAAGATTTTTATTATTTATGAATATTAATGATGCGATTATAATGTGGGAAGTTTTTCCATCAGGAAATTTAATCAAATTTTTTGAGATCAGGGCCCTATTGCACCAACTACTCATAAGTTATTACTTATCAACTTAACGTATGTGAAATTTGTCCGGATTCACTTTTAAATTAAATTTAATGTAACTTAGAGATCTACTGATATCTAAACAAAATAAGTAGAATACCTTGAAACATAGCAAACATATAAGGAATTCTATAATTGTCGGTAGTATTTGAATTTAAAAATATTCGATGAAAGCACACTTAAAAAAAAGATTGTTCGTGCCCACTCCAAACGATCACATATTAGAAAAAGTCATGAAAATTCGGACACTTCGACATATGTATTTCAGTTTTGTTACTATGAACCAAAATTGTCTAATCCTAAGTACCTGAAAGGCTATTGTATTTTGGAAAACCTGAGTGGTTTTCCATTAGACCAGACCCACACCTATACTCAAATATTTTTCGGCTAAGATGGCCTCTTATTAGAACAAATACATTCGAACAAATTCGGACACTTCGATATATGTATTTCAGTTTTGTTACTATGAACCAAAATTGTTTAATCCTTTAAGTACCTGAAACCCTATATTATGGAAAACCTGAGTGGTTTTCCATTAGACCAGACCCACACCTATTCAAATATTTTTCGGCTACGATGGGCTCTTATTAGAAACACTCGAAAAACTTCGGAAACTTCTATTTTTGTAGTTCAGTTTTGTTACTATCAACAAAAACTGTCCAATCCTAAGTACCTGAAAGCCTATATTTTGGAAAATCTGAGTTGTTTTTCCATTAAACCAGACCCACACCTGTTCAATCAGTTTTCGGCTATGATGGCCCCTTTTTTAGAAACAATTGAAAAAATTTGGACACTTCGATATTCGTATATGTATACTCGTATATTTCAGTTTTGTTACTTAGAATCCAAATTATCCAGTCCTAAGTACCTGAGAGCCTATATTTCGGCAAATCTGAGTGGTTTCCTGTTAGACCTCAATCACACCTATTCAAATATTACAAACACTCGTAAAAATTCTGATACTTCGAGATATGTATTTCAGCTTTGTTTCTTACTCGTGGGGCCAAAAATATCCAGTCATAAATACCTGAAAGCCTATATTTAATCTACATAATATAATAGCCTTATAGGAAAGCTTCATTAAACGCATCTTGAAGAATGTATAAAACATAAATATGATGTTCTATAATAGATGGCAGGCGAGTTAACAAAAAGTACGTGAAATAGCTCATTAAATTCCGCGTCCAACAAGACTTAAAAGAATCCATTAACCCGAGAAATAAATTGGCCACGAATTTTTTTCCGGAAGGTTCGAGTTTGGCCGAAAATGATAAATGGCCATTAACACCCTTTGCCAGAGATTTCGACTCAAGCTCCGATAGTACATGAAATAGCTCATTAAATTCCGCGTCTAACTAACTTAAAACGGATCCAATATCCAAAGAGAAATAAATTGGCCTTGAATTTTATCCTAGGAAAAAAGAATATAACCAAAAATGATAAATAGCCATTAACACTCCTTACCAGAGATTTGAACTCACATCCTGATAGTATTTGTAACAGCTCATAAGATTTCTCGTTCAACAAATTCAAACGGAATCCATTATCCCGAGAAACAAATTGGCCACAAATTTTTTATCTGAAGTAAAGGTTTATTAAATAATTTTTTAAAAATTGGTCATTAACACTCTTTGCCAGAGATTTGGACTCAGGTTCCGCTAGTACATGAAATAGCTCTTAAGACTTAAAAGAATCCATTATTCCGAGAAATAAACTGGCCACGAATTTTTTTCTGAAAAGATTAAGTTTGGCCGAAAATGATAAATGGCCATTAACACTCTTTGCCAGAGATTTGGAGTCAGGTCCCGATAGTACATGAAATAGCACATTTAATTTTTCGTCCAACATGCTTATCAATTAACCAGAGAAATAAATTTATGAAACATTTTGTTCTGTATATTTTTGCTTTGGTTGAGGTAAATGGCCAGTAACACACATGTCTAGTTATGTTTACTCTAGTTCTAGTAACTAAAAATTCAAGAGATACAACCCATTAGTTAGTCTCTAAAAATTTGCCCACCCTATTGTGGTTTTCCCAATTCCAGCGGTTTCTTTCGTTGGAGCCTTCGTACTCCATTTGTGTTACCCAGCTTACCACGTAACTCAACATTTTGATGTTGACCAAACCGTTGTATGTGTTTCTTTGCATGAATTGTTATCTCTTCGCTGACGTTTTCCATCCGGAGGTCCCTATGTAGGTTATCGTTTCTTATGTACCAAGGAGCGTTCACTATTCCACGTAACACTTTATTTTGAAAAGCTTGTATTATTTTAATATTGGTTTTCGTAGTACAGCCCCAAAGCTGAATACCATAAGTCCATATAGGTTTTAAAATTTGATGGTATAGTAGCAACTTATTAGGTATTGGCAGCTCTGAATATCTTCCAATTAGCCAATACATAATTCTATATTTAATGTTAACCTTTTTTTTTTTAATGTGTTCTTTCCATTATTTAACTTAGCATCGAGAGTCTTGCCAAGATACGTGGCTGTGTTAACATAAGGAACTTGTTTGGAATTTAGCTCTATTGGTATCCAGTTAACTATTTGATTACTAAAGTGTGTTGATTTTTCTTTAGCCCGTTTCAGTTTTCTGGTTGCTTCGTCTACTTTATAACCAGTAGCTAAAATTGCAGTATCGTCTGCGAATGTTGCCATTGTTGTCCCGCTTGTGTTTGGTAAATCGCTTGTGTAAAGTAAATACAAACCTGGCGCTAGCACGCTACCTTGGGAAACCCCTGCAGAGATACCCTCTTTAGCTCGGAAAATTCTTCTTCTTGTTATCAATGTAAGATTTCAATATTTGAAAGTATTCTTTTGGCAAATCTCGATGCAGTTTATATTCCAGTCCAAGATGACATACTTTATCGAAGGCCACCCAGAAATATTGTTGAGGATATTTTCTTATTTTCAAGTGCATCTTCAATAATACTTGACATCCTGTGAATTTGCGCTATGGTGGAGTGGTTTTCTCTAAATCCGAACTGATGTAGTGGTGGTATTAGCTTTCTCTCACGTATTATAGGTTTCATCCTTTTGTATAACAGTTTGTCAAAAATTTTCGAAAGTACTGGAAGCAGAGAAATTGGCCTATATGACTTTTTATGATTAGATGGTTTGTTCGGCTTTAGTATCGTAATTATTTCTGCCACTTTCCATTGCAGAGGTACATATTTCAGTCGAAAGGAAGCGTTGATTATTTGAATAAGTTTTCGTACCCCTTTCTCAGGAACTGCCTTTAGTATTTCAATTTCGATTTCTTTCGAGATTTTTTCGTATTTATGTTATGGTTAATTTCATCTTTCGCAACTCTCGTAGAGTTACAGATTGTATTTCCCTACAATCTTCCTTATGTGCACTGGTATTATATTTTAGTAATTAAAAATTCTTTTGCTTTGTGGTGCTCGGTTTCTCTGCCATGTTTTCCTTGCTTTCCGTTTTTCATTAACCAACCCCCTGATCTCGATTGGATGAAGTGAAATAATGACGCTCCTTGTTTTGGATTACAGGGGTGCTATTCCATGCTGCTTGTTGTATATTATTTTATTAACAGTTCCACTTCATTTTCTAATTGATCCGGATGCTTGATTGGTACAAGAAGATCGGTGTTGTCCTCAACCAATTTCCTAAATAATTCCCAATTGGTTTTGTGATTTGTTAGTAGTAGTTGGTTTTGGATTTTTTCACTCCAACCAAAAATGACCTTAAACCAAAACTGTGACGCCATATGACGTAAACGACTTTTCGGCGTAGGAAAAAAAATTTAGGCGAAAACGTATGTGACATAAAGAAAGGGCAAAAAATATATAAAAAGACGATGCGAATCGCGAAACAACAGTAATCCATTATCGCCGTTGAAGCGTAAGCAAGCAAGGGTATTAGATATTTATAATTAAAATGAATAGAGAATGTATGAAAGCCGAATTAGATTTATTTAGTCGTCGTCCGGTGTAGACAAACATTTTAGGCACCTATGAAGTTGTCTATAAACCAATAGCTTCACTGGATAATCCCTCGTCAATTGAATTTGCATTGCTCGGTCGTGGTGATACGTATATAGACCTGTAAAGTATTCAACTACGTCTAAGGGTTAAATTATTTAAAAATAGTCAAAGCGCGGAGGCCGATGGTTCCAGTAACATTGGTGTAACTAATAATATTTTACATTCACTTTTTCGTCAGTGTACAGTGTATTTGAATGGTAACGCAATATCACAATCAGATACTAATTATCATTACCGTTCATACATTGAAACTTTATTAAATTATGGTAGTGACGCGGCCTCAACTCACCTCACGGATTCACCGTTTGGATGGTATATGGATAAAGGAACATTTGATTTCATAGAGGCTACTAAGAACTCTGGGTTAGACTCTCGTAAATCATTATTTAAGAATAGTGAAGAAGTTGAACTAATTGGACGATTACATGCCGATATTTTCAATCAAAATAAACTTTTACTTACTAATATATGTAGATCTGCGGATAGTTTTAAGCATTGAAAAACCTGAATTTTTTGTAATGAGCACAGAATGCTATATACCCATATAAAAGGGTTGAAGTTAAATCGTTTACTATTCCAAAAGGTAATTTTTCTTTGTCGCTCGATAATGTGGTGTTAGGTGTTTTACCAAACCTTTTAATTTTTGGTATGGTACAAAATTCATCATATATAGGACAACGCGATCAAAGCCCGTTCAATTTTCAGAATTTCAAATTGTCCAGCTTCAATTTGGTTGTAAACGGTGTTCAAATACCAAATCAACCTATTGAATTAAATTATTCTAAAGCAAGCGGTAACATCAGTACTCGTGCCTACTCTACTCTGTTCAAAGGAACTGGAATTCATCATTTTGAAAAAGGTCATCAGATTACAAAGAAACTATTCGATAAAGGTTGTTTCATGCTTGCGTTTGATTTAACAGCGGACCATTCTTCCAGTTCAGCATGTATGAGAATCTCTTGAATGATGGTAATATTAGGATATAGAGGGCAGATTTTCTGAAGCATTACCTTCAACAATAACGTGTCTCGTGTATACCGAGTTTAATGCAATCATGGAAATTAATAAAAATCGTAATGTATTCACAAATTTTTGAATAAATCTATAAATACCGATTACACTAATGATTCACATTCTAGGTGGATTTTCCTTGTTAACAATCGTGGAAGTAACGGTCATAATGATGGGCGAGTGGGTCCGATGAGAGACTTTCACTATTTTTGAAATAAAATCTTTTTTCTAACTGTTAGTAATTTTTGAGCAGTCCATTGTTTACTTTTAACAATAAATAATTTTATTGAAAAATGTGTTTTTAAAATTGAACCAAAGCTCTCGCCTGACAATGACAGCAAAAAAAAATACGCTTTTAACAGACTTCGGTCATGCCACTACAATCTGCTCGTACCAATTTATTTGAGTAGTGACATTTTTCTTAATCTTACTTTGGATAAGTTATCATTAAAGTAGTCGATTATTGACAATTTAGCACTTTTGGTGTAACAAAAGTACGAAAAACTTAACAAAACCCCCAAACTTATCGCTTAGTAACTATAAGTGATAAGTAGTTGGCTCGCATATACTTAATCTATGCATACATAAATTTCTCCCCCACGTATGTATACGTAAATAAGGAATTCTAGTCAACACCTTGGGACACATATTTACATACACATATATATGTATGTAAATAATATTTCCAGGTAATTTTATTTTTATGTCACGTTATCACAAATTCGACCCGCGCGATAATAATCTAAATTCATCTGTGTATATCCGTGTTTTTTGTAACCAAATTTCTCCGAATTATGTACATCGCTTTATATATGTACATAGAATAAAAATTCCACGTTTTACCAATAAAAAAAAATAAAAAAATGAAATTTACATCCGATTCGGTTGCTCTATGTGCGTACGCGATACAAATCAGCTATATATAGAGAGGATAAGGTTTAACAATTTAAATTTAAATTTTATATGTCCTTTACATGTTGTTATGACGTATGCATACATAATAATGATTATGATCTAGAAAATGATTTTATAGACGGTGGCCTCTTATGTTTCATGTTTTAATAAAATGTCTTATATAGGTGCGCGCACGCGGTACGAAACAAAGAAATTTTTTCAAGAAAATTGCGCATTTATGTATGTATATCATACCAATATACAGAATGCAATAATATTTATTATGATAACTATGTGGAGCTAACCCCAACATTTTTGCATGTCTGGACTTAAAATATATGTATACGTTTATAAAAACATAAAAAAATTAAATCGCCAAGTCTAATTATTATTAAATCAACCGCACAGCAATTCACCAGCGCAATTTATTCGGTCGCTAACCCAAAATATACATATACGAGTATGTATATACACGCAGTATACATGTATGTATATGTATATAATCCACCGTTTATGTACTTAAAATACATCTCACAAATATAATATGTATAAGAAATCGATCGAAATTAAGACGAATCAAGGAGTTAAAAAAAAAAAAAAAAAAAAACTCTGCGCACAAAGAACTTAATTTTTTTACGATCAATCATCCTAATTCGTATGATAAAGTGCACCCATTTATCCTATCCACAACAATAATTATCGCTGTTTGTTATTTTATTTTTATTTGCGTGGTTCGTTTTGCGTCTCTTCGATCTCATCTCATCCCTAATCGTTTTACTTAAGATATAAAAAAAAAAAAAAAAATGGTTTTAACAATAAAATTGTGAACCATTCTGCGTTGATTAGAGAATCAACTTAATGACGGCTAGTCAAGTGAAACTGCATCATCGCGCGCATAATTTTTACAAAAACAAAGTTTAGCCAAAAATAAAAACCAAATCTGCTTCAATTTAATTAGTAAGTTTAAAATCATAACATTTTTTTTTTACTGCTGCTGCATTTTAACCCTGGCGTGTGTTATAGCATTTATATAGAGTTGTAGTAGACCGTCACGTAATTATATATTTTTGCAAGGGACCATTAATTTTGTTCGCTACATATTTTGTTATTTTGGCAATGACAAAAATTCTGCCGTGAGAATATGTCCTTGAGAATGTATACCAAAAAATAAGTGTTTTTGTATAGCTGCAAAGATGTACCAAGGTCGCTCATTTCTAGCATAAAAATGTCAGGTGGCTAACTCGATTTGAGTTCACGTTATCATGCTGTGCTTTTAATACAATCAAATTTTTCTAGCGTCAATACTAGTTCGTATGCAGTCATATCTCAAAGCAAATCTCCACAGTCTGTATTTGAAGTGACTCAACTACAGTCTTGGACGCCTGATGAACACCCAGCAGATCGGTAAAGTGTCTATTCCATGTGTCGAGTACTGCGTCGATGTATACACAGAGTTTTCCATCCCGGTCCCGAATGGCAGTTGACGCAGGCCTGAAAGTTTTGAATTCCACCATGGTGCGCATCTCCGATTTTATATACTTTTTTATTTATAATTAATGTATATACTTCTATATTAGAATAGTATGTATATAATGGCTTATTTATTTTAAAACTGGATTATATTTTTTTTTGTAATTAAAAATGTGATTGATCAGGTCACTTCAAAATTTTGGTTCGTCGAATTTACATCAAAATAAAAATTAATAAAAACATATAATTCTTCGAGTATTAATAAAATTATAACAAATATATTAAATCTAACATAAATCTTCGTGTTTTATTAAAACTATTTTTTTTCTATTGAACATAACAAACTCGTATTGCAGCACCGACTCGGATATCGCGCTAAACTAATTAACTGCATATCCATCAAACTAAAGCATCTTGGTGGCAAATCGCGTCGCCTGCGTAACAGGTCTGACATCATCTTCAGTCTGGAAACAAGTCGGGTCCAAGGATAACCTGTATTACCTGAAAAATTAATTATCTTGCAAGATATAGCCCATAGTGAAGTGCAACAAAGGCTAATAATCGCGAGGAAAACCCAGGCTGCTTTTGCTCGGAGGGCAGCTAAGCGGATTTGTAGACGGAAGAAGGGAGAAAGATGGATGGCCTAGGTTCTGAAAGTGCAACGACTCAGCAATGAGCGCAGTTCGCGCTCAAAGGAATTACTGGATTGCACAATACATTCAGCCCTGCGTCAACCGTTATTCGGGACCGGGATAGAAACCTCTGTGTCGTCATCGATGTAGTACTCGACGCATGAGGACACTTTACCGACCAGCTTGGTGTTCATCAGGCGTCATAGACTGTATAGTTAAGTCACCTGAAATACAGTCTGCGGAGATTTGTATTAAAGATCCATCCCATGAGGAACCTACTAATTCGATTAGTATGGAAAACCGAAGTTATGCCTGATGAATGAAAAGTCCCGCGATATGCCCCATATTCAAGAAGGGAGACCGCTTGAAGTGTGAGAATTATCGCAGCATAGATCTCCTTTGCACAGCATACAAGTTACTATCCTACATTAAATTGGATAGAATCAATTCATTGCAAAATCTTAATTTGGAATTAGTTAGAAATAAACTTATTGAGAAAGATCAAATCTTTATAATAATCTTATTAATGACCTAAACTGTAATAAAATCGAAAGCATCTAAAACAACTAATTTTGCATGATAATTCGGCAGATCTAGAATAAAGCTTGATGTTAACGATACTGCCGAACCTTTAAATATTAAAATATATCGGAAAATCAATGAGCTTCCCCTAAGCAACGGCGTTAGGTATCGTGTCAGGGACTAGATGCACATGAGGCTATACATTTGCTCAGAATACCAAGCACATGAAATGAAAAGAGATACCGAGGAAAATGGCAAACGAAATACATTGGGTGAAATCGAAGGTGGACTTATTGAATTTATAGTAGATATTAAATTATAATTTTGAGTATATTTTTTAAAGTGAAATTTCAAGTAGTTTGTGCTATGGAGTTCAGTTAAATTTTAAACACGTTTTGCAGACATTTCAACAAAATTTGAGGCAACATGGATTATAAAAAAAAAAAATTTTTTTTTGAGTAGATTTTGAAGTATATATTTTGAGTGGAACTTTCTAAGTTAAAGTTAGTGTACAATTTGTACAAGAAATACATTTAATGAAATTTTAAATGTGATTTATAGATTATTTGAGTGGACAGTAAATTATAATTATTTACTCATATTTAGACTTCGAAGTACATATATACTATATTTTTTGAGTGGATTTGCTTAAGTGAAATTCTAGAGTAGGATCGTAGAATGAATTTATATATCTTTAATGGTATTTTAGGTGAATTGTATGAGTGAAAATAAAGCCATTTTTTAACAAAATTTGAATACATTTTATATTTTTAAATTGAACAAAATATTTTTAATTATAATTTAAGGTACCTATACGAATTTACGTCAAGTTTAAATTTCACTTCAGAGGGAAATTTAAGTAAATTTGAAACAAAGTCTTTAGTTAAATTAAACGACTGAATATGAACAAACGTTAGAAGTAGTCGGGGTACCTGGGGCGACCTACTTTCATGACCTAGATTGGCACTTGTGACCTAGATTGAATACTTTTTTTTTACCTTGATTTTTACAGGAAGTAGGTTAAATAATAAAAAGTGAAAGTAGATCGAATAATGTGACCTTGATTGGCATTTGGGCGGCCGCCCAAGTACCAATCTAGGTCACAAGTTCCAATCTAGGTCACGAAAGTAGGTCGCCCCAGGTGCCCCGACTCCTACCAAAGTTGAGTTCAACTTTAAATTATGTTTAATCATATTTTTATTTGAATACATTCTAAACTATGTTGAGTGGATTTTCTTAAGTAAGATTCCAGCGAAAGTTCTATGGGCTTGAATAAAATTTTAATTATAATTTAAAGAGTATTTTAACGTAGATTTAAGAATATTAGAAAAAATTAGAAATTGTGTTTGAACTTTTTAATGGATTTACTGAAAACGAATTAGGGTTCATTTAGTTTTTAATATTATCCGAGGCAGAGCTATTGGTCAAGACCGTAGGGTTTACGAGTGTGATGCGGGTTGTCTCTGTATATTTCAGGAACGAAAATCGAAAGGTATGTTGCCAATGGGGTCGTGAGCAATTACGAGTTCACAGAAATTTTTTACGTTCTACATTATTTGTTTATAAAATCTGATTTAACAAAGCATGCTGAAAGATATATCGGCGTAACGCATGCATTATTGATTAGAAGTAAATTGTTGGTTGGCTACGACAAGTTGAAAAACAACAACCTTTCACAGCTATTAAAAATTAATAAAAATTAAAATTGGGCTCATTACTCAATGCCAAACACATATACTTACACATTAAAAACACCCAACCGTGACTTTTATATGATCTCTAGTTATATAGGCAATAACACATCATATTTTAGTAGGGGCACTACACGTTTGAGGGAGTGGGAGGAGGTTCAAATATTTGGGTTATCTTATCATGATTGTGAGGGTGATTTTGTTTTGATTTGATTGGAATGTTCGACCAAGCATTAAGCAGGATCTCCCGGAGAAGGCCGGGCCTCACCGAACACCCGTTTACATATAACATAAAGAGGATTTGGATAGGTTCAGTTAGAATAATAGAAATTGACTCGGTTACAGACACCTGGTATAGCCATTAGTTAGTAGCACAGGACGATACAGTTCAAATCTACTTATATAATTTTTCAGCATCACTGGGCTGTGAAATAAAATTTATTAGTTTGCGGGGTCAGACTTATGAGATACTCCTGAAAGTTTAACTCAAATTAGTAACGATTTATTTTATTATGCATTTCAACCTTTAATTGTTTAATTTACATTTAAGGTTAACTGGGATAGATCCTGTAATTTAGATCAATTTGTTATTATTAATTCCATATATTTGAGCTGTGATAGACCCTGTAATGAATGATAATTAGTTTAGTGCCTCTTTTTCCAACCCTCGATTTAAACATATACCCATTTAACCCTTGTTCGTATTCCAACAAACTGCTTATAACACCATAAGGGAGACCACTTCAGATTCCCATAACAAACTCGCGTGACCTGACGTTATCGACACAAATAAACAGAGCCACATCCCGCAGATGGCGCACAAAACGCCCTTCAACAAGAATTATTTTTATTTTTAAAATTTTTTGTAATAGCGTTTATTTGCGAGTGGTGGCATCTAGTTAATACAGCCCAACTACGATAAACCACCTCATCCTGACACTCAAATCTGCAGCAATCTCCCCCGTTCTAATACAAGTCATTGTTAGAAGAGTGATATATAAGCCTAAGTTTAAATTAAATATAGATACATTTATTTAATTATTGTGTTAAATAAAGCTATTAGGTAATTCTAATGGAAGTTCATCCGATACCCGGCGATAGTAATTGCCTTTTCAATGCCGTGATACATCAGCTGCAGCTGGAAAATATTAGTTCATAGAATGAGAGTTCTAATGAATTAAGATCTGAAATTGTGTACTTTATTACCGAGCATCTTGAAGTTTATTTACCAACATTGTTGAATTCCGCCCGTATGGTTTACGGAGCGAACGTGGATCAATACAAGGCTATAGTTTTAAACAATTTTTTTCTTTCTTATTTCCATTTTATTTGTTAGATTTTCTTATATACTATGTGCCTTATAATCTATCCTACTTTCCGTCACTTCATAAGTATATTTCTCCTTTTTTTCTTTCATCATAAATTATTAAAAACTATCATAAATAAATTTGTATCAAAATCCTCCACAAACCTGACCTAACACAATCTCGTTTGACGTATTCCAATTCGTCTTCTTTACCATTTCCCTTCATTTTACTTTTCATCTGGGTTGGTATTGCAGATTTTTTTTTTTCGTTCAATAGAATATAAACAATGGTGGTGTATATGATGGTTTGCGTCTCTGCTATTATACGCAATTGTATTTGGCATATTTTGATGTTGTTGTTGTTTTTTTCCCCCTCATATATTTTACTTATTTTGCTGTTATTTCCGTGATATATTTATATATTTTATTTAACATTTTAAACTACGATACTTCACCTTTATATCAACACCAACCTGCGGATGAGTACGAGAGATGCGGCTGCTTACGTTTGAGAGAAGAATCATGCGAGTAATTTCCGAGCCACCATATGGTAGGCGCAGAGGTCGCTGCAGGCGAAGTAAGAAGACCAAGCGCTGGATCGCAATCGTTGGAGCCAAATTGCTGATACAGTAAGGCGCCAGTAATGGACTTTACAAACTGTTATTATTATTATTACGAAATTTTTTTATTTTATTTTATTATATTGGTTCGAACCCATACGGATTCCGGACTCAATGCCGGGACGGCCCATGGTGCAAACCCAGGATTCTATCCTAATTCGCAGAAGCGCTCTGCAGCCCTAGCAAACTGTACAAGTTTGAACCAAGGTATGGAGGACAACTGATCTACATTAATAGAACTACAGGTAAAAACCTGAAGCCGAATAATATTGGAAGCTGCAGGACAACTGCACACAAAGTGCAAGCTGTCATCATCTTGCTGAAGACAGTCATCATAAATAACATCCTGACATAAACCCATTCGATGGAGATGCCCTTAAATCGACCATGACCCGTAAGAATCGCGACCAAGATTCTTTTTCAAAGATAGAGCATATTTAGTAGTTTTCAAATTGGGCTCGCTAATGAAGTACTTCGCCAAACGACAACTAAAAATAGCAAGCCACTGTATTCTTAGATCTTTCAAAGCGTAGTTCTTTATAACTTTCTTGGCGTAGTTGAAAGATAATGGAGCCGCGGGTTCAGGTCCAAATATAGTTAGCTTAGAACCGGATTTAGCTAAACAATCCGCGATCTCATTCCCTTCGATGTCACATTGTGCTAGCACCCAATTTACCGTAACGGCATTGTTGGAGCACAGAAGATTAATGAAGCGTTTGCAATCCTTGACAAGTTTGGCGACAGTCAATGGGGTTTTCAATGAATTGAGCACAACTTTGCTATATCAGTGCACAGAATAATGTTTTTGTTTTTAACAGAAAAGTTCAAAGCTTCCCTAACATAATACGTCAGCGCTATGAGTTCCGCTTGGAAAACAGTGCAGTGCAAACCAAGACTGCTAAAGGATCCCTGATTGGACCATGGACAGTAGATTCCAAATCCAGCACTGAGGCTAGAACGAGAACCATCTGAAAAAAAGACTAAGGGCTCGTCAAATTTTTGGAGAAACTCCTCCGAAAACCACAAATCCCTTGAAGGATAAACCACCTTGAATAAGTTGGAGAAGTTGTATTCTGGTAGTGATCTATCATTAACCATATCGATTTCTGGTAAAAATGAAGTGTAGTTTTTAAAGATTAGTCTATGTCCCACGATAGAACCGAGAACATTCCAGGCCCCAATGCACCTCAAGCGAAACGCTGCAGAACAAACAGTGCCACGAATAAAGGTGTGTAACTGGGACAAGGAAAGAATGGACTCCATAGCAAGAAGTGGAGTCGAGGACATAGCTCCTGTAACAGCCCTACAAGCCGTGTTTTGAAGGCTATTAAGTTTAGCACTAGACGCCTTTAGATTAACAACTGGCCACCACACAACAGACGCGTAAGATAATATCGGTAAGACCAGCGATTTATAAATAAAAAACAACATCCTGGGTGCTAGACCCCAGGATTTCCCAAAAGCCCTTCTGCATTGCCAAAATATGGCAGTAGCTTTTTGTACTTAGGAGTCAAGATGAGGTTTCCAGGGAAGTTTGCTACCTAAGATAACACCAAGGTGTTTGAATTGGTTACATCTGGTAATCGGACTCCCAAAAAGAGAAGGAATGGATAGATCCAGGCCACTGCTGCGCCTAGTAAAAACAATTAAATCTCTCTCAGACGGGTTGACGTGCAGACCCTTGTCAATGCACCATGCCTCCACAATATTTAAGTCTCTTTATTGGTGGTCGTTTAAGATTAATGTTAAACGAGATACAGCTGTGATCAGAGGTGAGAACATCATCCGTCACCCTCCAATGAAAAATTAAATCAATAATAGACATAGAGCATAAACTGATGTCAATCACCTCACGTCGAATGGAATTAATAAACGCCGGTTCACTACCAATATTTAAAAATTCAAGTTCAGAAGAACTTAAATAGTTTAGCAAAGAAGATCCCCTCTGATTAATATTCGTACTACCCCAAAACGAGTGATGAGCATTTACATCACAACCGATTACAAGAGGGATGTGCTTATGCTTGTTCTACGCCACAAGGTTAACCAGTTCCTCTGAGGGAGGAGGTAAGATAGAGTCATACGGTAGATAAACTGATGCATGCACCAGCTTAGTGCAGGAATTGTTGAATGTTAAAGTGACGAGCACTGTCGTAAGATCAGCCGAGCTACACTCATGAATGGGGGAAGCATTAATGTTGTTGCCAATAAAAATGCACGCCCTAGTTTTACCGACAGAATTCTTATAGAAAAGTTTGCCATTATTGCAATTCAATCCAGAAACCACACCATTAAGAAGGTACGGTTCCTGAATTAGATAAAAATATTTATACATTACAGAAAGCCGCTTCCTAAGCTCCAACGAAGCTGACTTACTATGTTGCAAATTAATCTGTTTTATTCTGAGCATGGCCATCATTTGAAGTCCAGCATATAAAAAATAAAAGTTACGAGCTATATGAGATGCACTAAGACGAACAGACGAAAACTCAACATCGAAAGACTAAACGATCCCGATACAAGGAAGATTTTCAGTGAATCGCTCGAATGCAATCTAGCAACCAACAGTGCCACCAGTATAGAAGACCGATGTAAGCAAATCGAAGAAGCCTATATCGAAACTGCTGCGAACACACTCGGGTACAAAGAATACAGTCGCAAACCATGGATAAGCGACAGCACATGGGAGAAAATTGAAGAACGTCGACAGCTTAAGCTGCAAATAAACCAGCAAAATACACCGGAGGTGAGAAGGAAATATGAAGACACGGCAAGACAAGTAAAAAAAAAATGGCAAGAAATGATCGTAGAAAATACACTGAAAATATTCTCAAGGATGCCGAAGAGGCAGCAGCAACCAGAAATATGCGCACTCTACACCAATGCGGACGAAAGATCACAGGAAAATACACCAATATACCACGTATAAGAGATAAGAATGGTCAAATCCTAACAACAGAAGAGGGACAGTTAAAGAGATGGAAAGAATATTTCGGAGAGGAAATCGCAAACAGCACAGAAAACTTCGAATTACCCAACAATGCTCTTAACGAAACAATCAACACCCACCAACGGAACGGGAAGTTAGCAGTATCATTGGGAAAATGAAGAATAACAAAGCCGCTGGATTAGATAACATACCATCCGAAATATTCAAAGAGACCTAAGAGAATGTAAAAATTGGCGAGGCATATCACTACTCAATACAACAATAAAGGTGTTAGCAATGATAATCCTCGACAGAATATCCCCTACGATCAATTCGAAATTGAGGAAAGAACAAGCTGGCTTCAGACCGGGACGTAGTTGCACTGACCATATAAATACGGTCCGCATCATCATTGAACAGTGCAATGAATGAAACTCCCCACTATACCTCCTCTTCGTGGACTTTGAGCGTGCATTCGATACAATACATAGAAACGCAATATGGAAGACACTTTGTGAAATGGGCATCCCAAATAAGATTATCGAACTCATACAAGAGATGTACCATGATACAGGTAACCGAGTTCAAGCAAAGTGTTGCATATTACAATAGCAATGGAGTAAGACAGGGATGCGTACTCTCCCCACTACTGTTCCTAGTAGTATTACATAGTCTCATGCGGAATATGGACCACAAATCGCCCAATGGCATCCAATGGGGATTAACAGGAAAACTTAACGATTTGGATTACGCTGATGATATATGCCTGCTAACACATAAATATACGGACAGGCAGCAGAAAATAGAACAGCTATCGGACTTAGCGAAAGAAGTTGGTCTAAAAATAAACATTACAAAAACCAAGACGATGAGGATAAATACTACGATAATCACACTAATAAGCGTCAACCAACAAAATATAGAAGATGTAAAGGAATTCGTATACTTAGGTTGTACACTAGCATAAACAAAGCCCAGAACGACATACAACATGTTACACAAAATCTGGAATGCATCTGTCCTCTCCCGTAACACCAAGATACGAATGTTCAACTCGTGTGTAAAATCAGTACTCCTATATGGCTGCGAAACGTGGAAGCAAAATCGGCAGATTACGAACAAACTACAAGTATTGGTCAACCAATGTCTAAGAAGAATACTAAAGTGCTTCTGGCCCAGTACCATATCAAATGCGGAACTCCATAGAGTAACTAATCAGGTAAATATGGAAAATGAAATAAGGAAACGAAAGTGGAGATGGATCGGACATACACTAAGAAAACCAGCAAGTGACGTAACACGCATGGCCTTAGAATGGACGTCCACCTGTAACGTGGAAACGAACGGTGCTAGCGGAAGCGAAACATCGCGGCAAATTATCGAAGGAAATTAAAACAGTAGTAGCCAATAGAGTTAGATGGTCCCACCTAGTAGATGCCCGATGCTCCTAAAAGGTTAAAAAAAAAGAAAAAAAAAGGTGACACATTTAGAGATCAGAGATGACCTTTAAAGAGATCCTCTCTAGCACGTATTGCAATGATAAATCAAAACCCGTAATTTTCTCGACAACCTTCCATCCCTCAATCGAATTGATCGGATTCATTAGCTTAAGGTTGGTTGTTACGACTCGGAGATCCTCTGGCGGACCGGGGATCCAAGTCAGGAGGAGAAGCGGCTTTGGGGGGGGTCACCAACTTATAGCTGGCAACCACTCCAAATATCTTCTCCAAACCACTTGTAGGTCTCATCGTTGCTGCATTATTATTACCATATACTTCAGATTTTATATATTCATGGGAAGCAGACCACCCGAAACCTAATATATCTTATATACATAATCGCGTAAATAAATTTATTCAAAACCATACCCCATTAACGAGGAACGGTTGCCTGACTGAGTTTAAGGAATTCTTCATCGTTTGTTTATATGTATATGTACATGGTATTATATCATCGCTCAACTCAAATATATATTCCAAAAAACACTTTTAATTAATTAATTTTCATCGGATTGGAAATTTAAATTTTTTTTGTTTTCGTGTAAATATTTAAGAAGACGCGAGATAATTTAAATTTTTATGGTAATATGAATTAATTGTGTTTCTCATCTTTTTTGTGTAAACATAATATACTAAATAGTATAAATACAGAGTGTGATGTGAGTAGTTATGGTATAGGTATATAGGTAGGTGGTGCGCGAAGATTCAAGTCAATAAAATATCTTATTTTTATATGTAACGTATATAATGGGTATATTAGGGGATATAGCATGTGGCGTGACGATCAAATTAATTTTTCAACTATTTTTTTTTTTTTATAGTTTCGTGGTAAATTTTGTATTGTTTTTACCGCGCGCATAACAATTCGTGTGACTATATATGTCATATATAATTATAACATTAAAATCGTATTTTTGTGACTTTGAACAAATGCGCGAATATAACAAAAGTAAATATACGGGGCCACTGACTGTGTGTTCTATGTGTGCCGTGTCGATTTACTTATAGCCAAAAAGTATTGTAATGTGTTAACATTTCGACAACAGCTATATATATACTCGTACAACACAAATTGATAATAATAAAAAATCTCCTCAGGTGGTTTTTTTGTAAATTTCTGTTGTGGTTTGTATTTAAGTTTTGAATAGTGCGATAATTTGAGAATTAGTAATAAACCAGGTGACCACCATGTAGCTCGCGGAATTCGAATACATATGCGTATACGTAATTATAATTTATTGTTGTGCGCGTTATTTAAAGAATTTTTGTTTTGATTGTTTAACTAATTGGCCCTAACTTTAGTTTTTTGTTTTTTTTTTTTTTTTTTTTTTTGGTTTGGTTTGGTTTGGTTTGGTTTGGAAAATTCATTAATTATATTCCATAAAATTTACATCAATCAATATAAATAAAATATTAATTACAATCAGAAAAACATTAATTAAAACAAACGAACGAACGAACGAACGATATTCTAAATTATTTCAATTCATAGAATTTATTAGCGCACAAATTATCGTAAATTCCGTGGCTGATTGTATGTAACAACCACAAAAACGATGAAGAAACACACACACACAGAAAGATGGGAAAAGGCATCAAATCAGTATTTTTACCTCTTATTGCTTGGATTATTATTACATTATTAAACCATTTCATTGTTGTTGTGGATCTTCGTTGTCTTATATATACCTATGTACGTACATACGCGCGGTCTTCTTCTCTCTCTGCGCGCACAACGAATTATTTTGCATTTATATGTACATACATATATACAATCTCTATTTTGTGTACCACGGGGACCACCATCAATGCACATCTTATTCATGATCGCACAGTCTCATCTTAATTTAGATTATAGAAAGTTGAGGGAAACGGCAAACAGAATACACACACACACATTTAGATAAATCTTCGCGAATTTTATACGAATATTTTAATTTACCCATAATACGTTCTTAAAACACAAAATACTCCTCAAGATGTCTTATTATTTGGATGTGATGTGCGCGGCGACTGAAAAAAAAATTGTCAGTTTCTCTGCATAGATATAGAAGAACAGATTGGAATCAATTTGATTGAATTCAATTTTATTATTATTGTTATTATTAAACTGCAAGATAAGAAGAATGTTGATTTCGTACATATAAACATATACAGATAGATATACAAAAAAAGTTTGTCTTTCAAGATATTATAATTTATGCCGTATTGTAAAATTTGTGGTTGGGGATCAGAGTCAGATAAACATTTTTGCATTTGTATCAATAATATTTTTATTTTTTAAATTTCGTTATGAGATTTATATATCGATTGGTAAAGAATCATTCTAAAGAAGCATGACACAAAAATATGGAATTTAAAGATGAAATGCGACGATCATCTTATCAGATAATAAGCCGCATGTACATATTAACCCGAATGTCAATTAAATTAAACGAATAAACATAGTTAAATGCTACCAGCAAATAAAATGAATGCGGCTTTAAGAACCATACAATCTCTGCGGTTCATCGTCAGATTATATATAGTTGTAATTTCTTAACTCTACTTCTGATGAAAACTTATGATTACCGAAAAATGAAGGAGAAGTACATCGTTTCAATATCTGTAGGTTAGGTTAGGTATGGGTGGCCGTCCTAATGGAATATCATTGACACAAATTGGTCCGTAACTGTACCATATTTGAGTTACCTCCTCTTCACTCGTTGAACCATCCTGAGCTTACCAAATAGCGTTTGAACACGAACTAGCGTTAGACCATCAGAACTTCGTTTCTTTTATGGCTTCTTCCTGAAGCAGCAGTTTACAGGAAGCAAGCGGTATCTTTAAATCCAGCCTGCTTTGTGATATATAAGTCATGTGCCTTTACATTCCCTATGCTATTGATGAGCCCTGGCACCCATGGTCAAGAGGATGTTGAATTGAACAGCCATCTAATTCAAATATGCCAGACAGTTCTGGGCTACCTTCGACATCAAGGAGTATGATTGTAGCGATGTAATAGCAGCCTCGCTGTCCGTAAAAATGTGAATTTCATGACACAGCTTATCGTTTCATTGTCCATAGCTCTCTCATTCACCCAGTCATATCTGTTGTGAAACTCAGCTTGGAATCTCACTGGTAGTTTTAGGTATTTCTCTGTTGCATATAGGATGGATGAGTGCCCTATATTGTCGCAAGATCCAAGGGAGTGAGAAGAAAGTGGATCTTCAGAGCTTCAGTAGGTAGGCTCTTGAGGGCCCCACTTATACACAAGAAGGCTGTTCTTTGGACTTTCATCAATAGTTTCAGGTAAGCCATAACTTTTAAATCTTGCCTCCAAACGACAACCCCATAAAGCAGTATAGGTTTGACCACTAAGAGGTAGAACCAGTGTACTATGTGGGGAACATAATTCTCACCGTTGCCAGCTTAGCTTGCTGTCCAAAAGAAGCCTAAGGTATTTTGCTGTATCCGTAAAGATCAAGAGAGTACCATTTAATATTGGTGGGTTACACTGAGGGTTTGTGAGGTAGCCGAATGTTCGCTGCTTTCGCTCATTCAGCGTGCAAGGATAGTTACCGGAGATCGCAATAGCAACGTCATTCGCGGTCTGTAATGATCAAGTTTCAAAGAAAGGACGATAAAATCCCACCTTGCTCACGTATCTGCCGTCAGACGTCCCATCCAGATGAAATGTCACGATCCTGCCTCTAAGCATTTGATCTATCCAGCGTTTGAGTGACTCGTCTAACCCCAGACACACAAGAGCCCAAGTGATTGGCCCCCTTGAAACGCCCCTCTTGATCCAAGAAAGCGACCATTGAATATTCCTTATGTTCAAGTGAATTCTTAATCGGGCCAATAAGAGAATGGAGGGCTGTTTCCACCGACCATCCCTTAGAGTATGCGTGTTGAGATTCCGACAGCTCGCCCGGCTTGACTGACCCTCTAATGTAAGCCTCTATTAGTCTTTCAAGTGGTTTGAATAGAAAAGAGGATAAGGTTTAAGGCCAAAAGTCTTTGGGATAGCAATGAGAACTTTTTCCCGCCTTAGGTATAAAAATTACTTTTATTACTTCAGTCCATTTTCTAGGAATGTGACAAAGTTCTAAGCTGCCTTTGAAGATAACTTCCAGCCAGGGTAGAATATAGCTTCCACTCCAGAGCTAGTACCGAGCACACCGCGAAATGCGCTTTTCGTGAAAAATAAAACCAAGGAGTAACTCACCTCGCTTGTTGATATTTGTACTTCCGCAAATTGAGTGATGCGCATTAGCATTACTGGCCATGATTAATCCAACTTTTTGTCTTTGAGCCTCCGTTATTGCACTGCCCAACCTACCTGGTGGTATACTTTCCTCCTCGTATGATAGGTAGGCCGATACAAACTATAGATTGTGCCCACCCATCTCGTTGCTAGCTACCACTACATCAGCGTTGCTGTAATTTAGTAGTGTACAAATATTCAAATTATTTCTAGCGAGAATGCAGGTACGTATATCTTACCTTCATTTATCGCATGGAATATTTTGTAGTTAGGAGTTCTGAGCCCCAGTATCCGGTCACCACTGACCCAAGGTTCCTGAATCAGAACCACATCAATGGGCTCCGATTCCATTTTGAGCAGAACGGCTGTCGAAGCGGATTTACAGTAATGGAGGTGGATCTGAAGCATTACATAGTGCTTACACCCACCACTGTTGAGTCAGACCCCCCTCTGACAGCTATTAGTCCATTCGGAGCGCATAATGCAGCCCCATCGATCTCGGCATTTCCGAGTCAACGGATAATGTCTCCTGAGCGTCTTCCGAGATGCTCTAGACTTCTAGGTCACCAACACCAAGCGGGACTCTACAAGTGGTATCCACACCTGCTGCAGATACCGCAGATCTGTCGGCTTCATCGTACTTGTAAACCTTGAGCGTAATCGCTCCAAATCCGTAACTAATCAAGCCTCTAGATTTTGTCAGAGCTCCCAAGGAGTCTTTGGTGGGGATGATAACGGCCGTTCTGTGATCTGCTTCCGCTTTCATCTCCTCTCACTTGGCAATCGTCCAAGAGGCTGTTAGCAGATCTGAATTGCTGATTTGTAGAATTTCCAGGATTTACAGTTTGTATTCTAATCGGGTGATTTGAGTTTGTTGGGCTTTTTAACTTTTTTGTTGCCTTCCACAAAGAATTGTCTGTCCTATCGGTTGCCGAGAGCTGACTTAAATAATTCTGGACGCACTGTAGCTCGATTTAATTTCCATTTCAATATAGCTATGCAAAACATGGTTGCTAGAATTGCAGCTAAGAGGATCTGTAGACGGAGGAAGCGAGAATAGTGGAGGGCCAAGGTTCTGGCGTATACAACAACTCAGCAATGATCGCAGTTTGCGCAATTTCTTTTGAGGAGTTACACCATACTTTTAGGACATTAAGGACCGGAATAAAAATCTCTGTAAAACCTCAGTGCAACATCTTATATTGCCCGTCCAATCAGATGCTTGCATATGCAGATGACATATGCGTGATTGGACTGAATAGCAACGGAGTAAAGAAAATACTTGATCTGCTTGGGGAGTTTTTCGCATCTGTTGGACTCCAGATCAATGAATCCAAAACCAAATTCATGATTTCAGGGTATAGGAACAATGGCACACCAAATTTATGTAGTAGCCACTATACACGTTTGAGGGAGTGTGGAGTGTTCAAATATTTTACGTCTCTTGTCACTCACGATAACAGTGTAGGTGAGGATTTTAAAGTGCGATAGGCATCTGGTAGTCGTGCTTTTTATCCTCTAAGGCCACTGCCAAAATCTAAGCACCTATATCAAGTGCCGTGAAGCTGAAACTTTACAAAGCGTTGGTCATGCCCGTTGTTAGGTATGGATTGGAAAGTTCTGTGTGCACCGATTTTTGAAAGAAGAGCCAGCATATGGTAGGCGAAATCGAACTGAAAACTCTATATACTTAGATTTCTAAAATTTTGCCACCAAACTAAAATTTTAACCTGTTTGCCTGGTTTTTTCATGTAACGAATCGGGTCCATCTACAAAATTAGTATACATCATTCATCAGGTTATCTTCAAATTTAGCCCATATACCCATATGCCAAGGTTAATACTAAAAGATAAAATCAAAACCATTTGGTTGTGGCCATCTGCAATGTCATTCAGTGGTAAGTAGGGTTTAGATTTGGCTTTGCTCTCCCAATCGTTACCTCTCTAACAACACTGGTTGAACCGCACGATTATACCCTTCTCATATAATATAATTCAATTTAGTGTTCAGCTGCACATTATACTTAATCCGCACAAAGGCCTTCAACATTTTATAAAATTTTTGAGATTCACGATCCATTAAGCTGTATAGTAAGTACTTTTATAGAAATACTTGTCTAGCCCGCGCAGCGTTATATTAAGAAGTTGCAGGTGAATTTGAATGCTCTAGTTTCAATTTGCATGTTACGTTTGAATGCATCAATCTATTATCATAATAATGCTTCTACATTATCTACTCTAATCGACAGCATACCTTTTAATTTTCTATCTACACACATCCATATATGTACGTGCATATGCATAATTTCGCCCCAAACAATAGGCAGACATAAACAATTTCGGCGATAATCAATCAATTTTCTAAAACAAAATCTAAATCTAAAATCATGCATGCAATCAGCACTAATCTAATCAAATACAACAACAACTACGTAAAATCGAATTTAATAGTTCCAAGTTATGTGTATACATGTATAGGTAAAAGTATACGAGCGCGTGTAAAACATAATCTTTGGAATCAATCACTTAAAAAATAATAGTAAATTGATCATATGTTAGTTATGTTGTTGTTGTTGTTGTTGTTGTCAATGTTTTCGTTATTATAGTTTTGTGTATTAGCTGCTATACAATCATGTAGTTTTTACTTTCGATGAACACGAATGATAATTATCGGATAGAAATTCAGAAAAAAAAAATATATTTCGTTTTTTGACTTTGATCTTGATAAGATGTATAAGTATATGCGCGCACAATGATGATACATATATGTATATACATATACATAGTACATGACATAGTTGACAGATGTCAAATACTATTTTTCCCAAATATATACGTTTGATTGTAATACAAAACTACTCTGTTTTTAGGTGAACTGTGCGCAGCTCAGTTGTCATCATCATTAAAATTCTATTGGGATTTGGGAGTATATGTACATATTCGATTATTATTGTTATTAGTATACTGGTAATAGAATAATTTTCTAACAAATTGAAATGACAACAACAATAATAACACCACCAATTTGTATTTATTTGAAATCATTTATCTTGAGATCTACACTGTGTGTTGGCACACTTATATTTTTTCGTATAATGAAAATTAGTTGCTATTATATCGTTAAAAATGCATTTATTTATAGAATTTGTTGTTGTTGCTTTTTGAAAATTCTTGCAACGTGTTGAGTCTCATATTTCCTTCCTTTGTTGTGGATTTTCTTAAGAATTTGTATACATGTCTATTATACTTTTGTTAAGATGTTTGTAATAAAATGTGAATTAAATTTTGTTGGAATTTGTTTTGTTTCTCGATCATATAGCTTATAGTTGATCTTTACTTTGATCCGCATACATATTCTGTAATCTGTTGATGAAAAATTGAATTTTCGGAAAATCCCATATAGATTATTTTATTTTACAAATTAAAATTGTGAAGTAAATTGGAATGCATTTGGAATTCCCATATTTTACAACCATAATCGAAAAGCCTTTCTTAGGAACCTCGCAGGATATATTCTAACTGATCCGATAAGACCAGGGCAGGCTATGCGATGAATGCAAGAAAGTCTAATAATGGTTAAAAATGTTTATTTTTCAGATTATTACAGCCACATCATCTGCATAATCCTGTGCATCATACACTAATTCTTTTCAGAAGTGTGAAAGGCCAATCGATATTCTATGGCCATAAGAGAGGAGGCACCTAAAACATGCTATATACGAGCAAATGATTCTACGATCGTAGGTGGAATTGATTACACTTGTCTCGTTCGAGATTTTTTCCACCAGTACCCAGCAGTTTGAAAATACTTAACTTTTTTTTTACGGTTGAGCTGTTCTTCTAGCGGCAATTCTAAAGAAATGTCAAAAACAGCATCATTGTCTGAGTCCGATTCAGACTGACTGTGAGGGCTAGATCTGTCGAGTGAATTTGACATAGGCCACTAATCATGTTTGAAATCGCTGTCTTTGTTAAACGGTCAAAGTTTAAAATACAGGTTCGGTCTAGTTCAGTATAATATTGTTTACCTTTATGTAAACGCGTAGCGCAGCAAACTTGAAGCGTTCATCGTTCATCGTTCATTTATACAATAAAGCATATAAGTTGTTCATTTGCATTGCAAATTCACTGCACCTTAAGTTGTTTATCGTAAACCAAATCGTGTTTCAGCTGTAATTAATGTCGCAACTCGGTGGCATATAGCTTCTGTTTGTATGTGAAATTTGTCCTAAATCTGTCCTAAAAACAACACTTATATGTGTTAGTGTGCCAAGCAGAATGTCTCGATATAACCAAGTTTGGTTATATATAATCCATATACATAAGGTCATACCAAACATGGTTGACTTAAACCCGCTAATCCCCTATTTTTTTAAAACATTGAAATATTTTTTGGATAGCTTTAACTCAACGACATCTTGGGATAAACGTCATTATGATGGTTGTTTCTTAGGATTTTCCCACGAAAAACAGGAAATATATAATCGACATACATTATTTCATACCAAACTTGGTTGTCGTAAACCGGCTAATCTCCTTTTTTTCTTAAATTGGAAAACTGCTTGGGTATCTTAAACCTTAATATATATTGGTGTATGCGTCATTATGGTGTCTGCTTCCTAAGGTTTTCCCAAGTAAATTCAGGAAATCATGTATTTTTCCTACCAAGTTTTGTTGTCCTATATTGATAAAATTCGTTATACCAAGACACTCTGTATTGCACACTAACATATATAACCGTAAATTGTTTTTGTGGTTTTTAGTACAATTTTAGGGCAAGTTTGAACGTGAATTTTGTCCTAAAAAAATCCCAATTTTTTTAATTTTTTTTTTTTTTGGGACTGATTTAGGACAAAATTCACGTGAATGCTTTTGTAGCTAACTTGATTGGTTCAAGTGTTGTCACTAAAATATTAATTATATGCCACTCTTCGTCTTCGAATGAAATGATTCAATTGAGATCGATTAAAGATTTTAGTATGTTGTGTTTTAGTTTACGAAATCGTTATGAATAGCTTGACCACAGTTCTTACTTTGCGGATAAGGACATCCAGATTATTGGCCTAAATAGCGCTTTTAGACGAAGTGCACTAATTGAAAGTGACTCTAAATAGCTTGCTTTGCGATTTCAATACATCTAAATACATCTTTCAATCTTATACTTTTGCCGAATAATTTGTCCATATTTTATCATGTTAAAAGTGTTATAATTATCCAATGTTATGTTATCCAGCAAGAAACTACTCTACACATTTCTGCAGGAGGACGTGTAAAATGATTTCACCTCCAGGAGATTCCAGAATTATGAATGAGGTAATACCGTTCATTTCACTTTTTCGGGCGAAAATATCCCGCTAGGGAAAATCTAGAGCCAGCTGTGAGGTATGCTATTTATCCCACTCTCGCATATTTCATGATTATTGAGTGATCTCTAAAAGTGATTTCCAAAAGCCTCTAATTAATGATATGTGAGTTAATGAGCTAATGGTTTATGCTGTCTGCCTGAAAAAATACTAAACCAAATTTAAATTAAACAAACTTCAGAGTTACTTGCATTTTAGGTCGTTTTAATCCTTTTGTCGCTTTCCAAAAAGAGTAATCAGCGCTTGTGCATCTTTTTGGCCAGTTACTGTACTTACTACTAAGGTAGTTGTTAATTGATTTGTTTTTAACTTCCTTACTTGGAAGATGGGTCGGCCCATGAGTTCTACATTCCAACAGAGGGTCATAGATTTTTTCAATTTAATCACCGGTCGTAACCGAGAGATGAAAAATCCCTTTTGCAATTCTGCCTCTGTTGGGATTCGAACCCGGTACCTCCCGATTCAAACGTCGCAGCTTTAATCACTGCGCTGTTTGCTCGGTGTTCCATATCACTGTACAGGGTGACATGGAGCTATGCAATGCGCAGGTGGTATGTACATGTGTGAATGGGATGTATGGGTTGAATGAATTAGTGTGAATGTGGGTATTTCACCGTGGGCCCATTAGTGGCATTGAGTGCTGGAGTAAAATCCGCCCAATCGTAAATTGGTGTTGTTTTCAATTAGCTTTGGGAATTGTTCCTGCTGAGTAGCTGTTATACTATGCAATGCGCCTAATATTTTCGACGGCTATCGTTTTGCTAAAGTAGACCAATGAAGAAAGGTGAACCATACTAAATTTATAATATTGTGTTCCTTTTTCTTCCTTTGCCGTTCCGATATGTGACTTTGATTGTTCCATTTAGAATGCATATTTTTGGCAACCTTATCGCATCCGCCATTTTTCTTCAGTACTCTTTCCACTATTGCCAAATATTTTTGAATAAGTCAAAACCCGGCTAGCCTAGAAACTTTGAGATAACATTGATTAGTCTCGTACCAATTTATTGCGTCTTAGGGTAGTGTGAACTGTAGCTTAAATTACATTTCAATTAAAGGTAATTCTCTCCCGGATAATATCTATACTATTATACTAATTTACTATTTATAAGGACAAATGTTTACAAAGAACCATTTTTTTTAAAGTGATGAAATTTGAAGGGATAAGCTTATCTTCCAAAACTTATCTCAATAATCATGTTACAATTTTCATTTCAACCAAACATGTTGAATTACATCATAATCGGTTAACGAATAATCTCAAAATCATTTTAAACTATACTGCTTCTATCGAACAGATCCAGTTTCGACATAATCATCTAGCCCCATTCTATAATTGGCCATATATTCAAAAATTGTATTAAATTAATCGGTCAAGGATTAGCTTAGTATAAGATTTAAAATGGTAATTTTTCAAAACTTTAATTTTAAAATCTCATTTCAATCCAACATGTTTGCTTTTCCATCATAGCCAAGAAATATTCTTGTTCCGTCCCAGTTTCCATCCAACATGTCGAATTTGATAATAATTTAATAATTAATTGCCGCAATTTCAATTTACTTTACTGCAACTAATTATAGAGGCCAAATACGTTACTGGCATTATGTGGCTCTTTAGTCGACAATTGCAAATCGCTTGCCATCATAACTCGTTTTGCAAATTTATCTAAGTTGAAGAGTTTTTGTTTACCAGGAGCATTGCAATTATTTATGACAAGATACAATTTTTTACTTGCTAGGTGCTAACCTGTTTCTGTCTTGATTAGATGACTATTGATCTAAAATGACTTAATGGTTGGGAGATTTAGAATTTGATTAAAATGTTCGTTTATTAGAGTACGCGGTACAATTTTCAATTTTATTCTAAAGCAAATCATTTAAGTCTAACTTCTAAAACCAATGCCAATTTGGAAGTTTAGTCTGAATTAATGTCGCATGAATACAGGAAATTACTTTAGCTTATCGCTCTGGATCATTCGATAAGCAATAAATACAAAAACAGTCGAATTATTTTAGTTATCGAATCAAATTCTCTTCAAATTTTATTCAAACTTAAATCAAATCTTGTATAACAAATAGTTTGTTGTAATTAAAATTTGCTTAAAATATTTAGACAATTTGAATATATATTTAAACAAATCAAATTGTATTCAAACTCGAATTTAATTGTATTTGATATGACTTCTAAATAAAAGTAATTACATATTTTGAAGATAAATCGGAAATTCTGTTTCTTGCCAAATTCTAAGTAAAAAATTCTAACTTAAGTGAATGTTGACGGGTTCCTTTGATCCTAATTAAAATTTACTCGGGTGGCACGAGCTCTCTTTCCGTTATAGGTACGATGGAACCGAACTTGTCAAGTTTCATCAATATCTGTCGATGTAGAATAAAGTCAAAAGCTTTACTGAAATCAGTGTATATGGTGTCAATTTGGTGATGATTTTTTAAAGCTTTTGTGCTGATGCTATAGTAAACTCAGGTTGGTAGTTGTAGATCGGCCAGGCGTAAATGCATGTTAATGAAAAGATAGATGGCTTAGAACTATTTTCTTGAAGGAGTTGCAGACTAATAGATAGCAGGATATTTCATTTCTAATACCAGATTTGAAGATTGGTGTAAGTCTCGAAATTTTCCATTTATTAGGGAAAATTGGTTTACAAACTACATCGGCCATTAATTTAATGATGGATGAAGAAATATTATCAGGTCCACAGCCATCTCCAAGTAATTTTAATTACATGTAATATCTCTTCTTGGTTTGGGTGTGTATTGACATAATTATACCAAAGCTGGTAGGTTAATATAAGGTGAAACATCAGGATTGTAAATTGTTTGAAAAAATGATGAGAAAAGGTTTGTTATTCCATTGAGTTTGACCCATTCAAATTCATAATTGCCGGATATCTTTTAATTTTCCTCTTATCACTGAAGAAATTCCAAAAGTATTGGGGGTCACTTTTCATATTATTTTGAATTTTGATTATGTATTTCTTGAAGCAATCATCATAATACGAATAAAATTGTTCCTTAATTGCGACAAACTTTAGTTTATCTTCGTCTGAATAGGTACGTCTCGATTTTTTGTGCGCCAGGTCCGTTCTATTTTTCATGCAGTTTTAGTAACAAGTACAAATTGATCGAATCCAGTGAATAATATATATCATAGAAATTGTCAATATTAGTGTTAATATCAGCTGATCCACTTATTTCCTTGTCCTAATTTTTATTATGTTGCTTTCGCAAAGTTATGTCGTACATCTGATTCTCGATGGAATTTGTATTGTTCATTAATTAATTAAAACAGTTTTCATTAATTTATGAAATATTAAAGCTGATTTCCATGGATTTTTGATCAAAGACATTGCTGTGATACTGATTCTTTTATTTTAAAAATATCGACTTCGTTTGCGAAGTATAAATCAAGAAAGTTACCATTTAAGTTTGAAATTGGATTTATTTGTTTTAGATCAATGTAAAAACAGGCATCAATAAAACAACACTCAATATCCGATAGAGTAGGGGATGGAAGCATACTACAAAGGTCAATACTACAAAGCAATCACCCGGCTTGGTAATATTGTAAATTTCTTGGATCATTTCAATACAATTTGTGTATGTTAAATTTGGTGAAGAAGGTAACAGGACAGTTGAATTACTTCACTCATAATTGAAGCGTTTACGGCAATTAATAATAACTGTAACGAGCAACCTTGCGGTTGCTTGCTAGCAGATATTGTTGCAGCATCATTTTCTTGGTGCGGTTGCTCTTTTTTCCGGCTAAAAACTCGTCGGAGTGGTCGTGAGTGTCCCAAGAGCCTGCAACAATCTCGTTTAACCGCTAAATAGAAACAAAATTTATGATCACATCACACTGCGTTTCTATTCCGCCACTCGTTACTGACTTAATGGTACATTAATTTTAAATAGTATATAGAACAATAAAAAAACACTTAGCTGAAAATTTACTCTTTGAAGTGCCACCCATCCACCCACTCCTCTGATCAAAAAAAAATCGCGCGCGAATGAGAGGCCGTTAGACGCACTTTAGAACGCACAAAAAAAACTATTTCTCGCTTTTAAAACTATTTCACTATTTACACTATTGAGTTTTATTAAAAAAGAGCACAAAAGAAAAAAAAAATAATGCACACGCGTTAAATTTCAAAACCAGACTGGCCTGTCCAATGCAAATTCTTTTTTTCTTCGCGGCCCAGTTTACGCATTACTCACAAACACCCAATGAAATGGTACAAGATATTGCAGCGCATAGACTACCGGGAAAAAAATTATTGATCATCCATCGTCTATGCGCTACAAATCGTGGGGACGACCCACATGAGAAGAGGTCTCATCCAATGCCGGGCAATATTAAATGGGAGATGTAATCCATCAGATGTATTAACTGCGGATATCCTTAAGGTGGAATAGACCCAAGGGTTTGTCGTTTTCATCCTTGACACGGTAAGCCACATGACCAACCTTTTGCTGGATGATAGCTGGCCTAAATTTGTGATATAACTCTGGGCAAAGGATCGCACGAACACCTTTTGTCCTATTTGTAACTCACGGGCACGAGATCGCAGATTGTATGTATGTGTGCTTCTTTTGTAAGCCTCGGTCAAGTACATTAACACTCTTTCTCTAATTGAATTTAATCGATCCGGTTTTGAACTGATGTGCAAATAATTATCGTCCAAAGTGGACAATAATCTCCGTAGTTTGTAATCAGATCCATGCAGAACCATATACTGTCCAAAAACCAAGAAATGCGGAAGAAATTTCCGGAATATGAATTAGAATGGGAATCTGTAAGATATGATCGAATAGAAGCAATCACAGTACGGTTTACCCTTTCAGAGGCATTGCATTGTGGCGAATATACAGGAGTACGATTATGATGAATACCATACTTTTCCAATAGCTCCTGGAATTGTTTAGATATGAATTGTTTGCCATTATCTGTGGTAATAACTTCGGGTACCGAAAATAAATTTAATATCTGTTGCTCGACAAATTCACTGAGATGAGAAGCAGTTGCCTTTCGTAGAGGTTTTAATAGCACGAACTTGGAATAATGATCTAATATAACTAAAAGATAACAATTACCACACTTTGACCTAGGGTATGGTCCCAAGAAATCAGCGTATAAGTGCTCAAAAGGTCGACATGCTTCGCGTGGTTTCCCGATTGGTGGCTTTAATGAGTAGTTCATAGTCTTATTCATTTTACACTGTTCACACTTGATAATATGTTCATGCACAGTTTTTACCATATTTGCTGATTCCCATATGTGCTGACGTGGTAGAGTTATGTGCGAGCTATGTCAGATCTTCAGTTAACTCAACTGGCACTACCAATTTCCAGTCCGATATATCGGTCCCAGTATAGCGCGATCCGTATCCCAATCTAACAAAAATTTTTCCTTCATGAACACGATAATTACAATTTGAGGTGTCCGACAGGTTTAGAATAGCTTGGATTTTTTCTTGATATTCATTTGAATGGAACGCTTTAGAGTTGATATCGACATTCAGGGGAGACAATTGTTCATCCGTAGTCCACCCACAAATATCGTGAACCGAAAACTCAGTTTCATCAATCGAACATATATAATTTCCTGCATTGGAACCTAGGTGGCACTCGTAGTGTGTGAGCCATTCTAAATCAGTAGCTATACATTCAGAGCTTCGCAAAATGCTCTTGAAAGTGAGTCAGCTACAATGTTATTAGTTCACTTACGGTAGTCGATTTTGAAGTCAAAAGATTGCAACTTTAGACTCCACCGAGCTAATCTTCCGGACAAGTCCTTTTGGTTCATCAACCATCGTAATGAAGCATGATCCGTATATATTTTGAATGGGTATCCGTGATGGAATAGTTCTTCTGGGCGGGGTTTAACTTTTGGGAAATAAAAGCTATCGGACGCTCAGCACCATCATTGTCGACTTGGAATAACACACTTCCAATACCATCCTTGCAAGCGTCACATTGGATATAAAAAGGCCGAGTAAAGTTAGGGTTTGCTAAAACCGGCGCACTAACAAGCGAGTTCTTTAGTTTCTCGAATGCGTCTTGACTTGAGCATTAGAGTTCCAACTGAATTTCTTTGTCTTCTTCAAAAGATCTGTAATGGGAGCTGCAAGAATTGCGAAATTTTTGATAAATCGCCTGTACCAACCACATAATCCAAGGAAACGCCTAATTTGTTTCAGTTATTTGGGAGGTGGATAATCTATTATTCCTTGAATTTTAGCAGGCTTTGTACGAAGACAACAATCGCCGACTATGTAACGTAAATATGTGACTTCGTTGACAATAAACTTGCATTTCTCCACGTTTACAGTCAATCCAGTAAGTTTTAAACGTTCTGCAACCAGTTTCAACAAACGAAAGTGTTCTTGTAGCCTAGCCGAGGTGATTAATAAATCGTCTAAATATACGAAGATATTCTCATGGAGCTCTGGAGGCATCACTTTGTGCGTAAGTCGGCACATCGTTTGCGGTGAATTGCACAAGCCGAATGGCATGACGGCGAACTGATACAGAGGCTTCTTTTGAATTGCATCCACTGTACAGATTTATGAAGTCTGCTTACAAAAAGGTACCGTCTCGGATTAATACTTGCAATTGGAAGTATCAGGTTTTCATTTTCCGAGCGAGAAGGTACATAAATTCCTGTTGGCAAATCTGGAGATTGAATTGGGATTGGCTGTACCAAAGTAGTCGACGAAGTTTGATCTACAACAGCAATGTTTGTAGTCTCTTGTTCTTTAAATTAGATGACGCTTTTGTTTGGGATCACGTGATACGCCGGTCGTTCACGGGATTCTTTAATTCCTGAATAGCATTGAGTATGGGTCAATTCGGCTTTCTCAATTGCATTCAAAGAGCTGTCCATTTTGCTTTGATATTCCCGCAATCGATCAAGACATTTAGGACAAAACCATTGCAAACCACTTGACCCATCCATTATATATTTAATCCCTTTCTTGGTGGAACAATTTCAAAAATAAGAAAATAAAAATTCAACAAAATTGTTGAGAATTAAAATAATTAAAAATTACAAAAACACGTCCGAATAGAACGAATGTTAAATATCAACTTAGATGTTTTCTTCCAGATCTTTGAACGCAGTTCAGTTATCATCTATTCCTTGGTTTAAACTTTTACAGTTTGTTACGGTTGCAGTGCGCTCTTGCGATTTTGGATAGATCTTCTAGGCTTGCACCATGGGCCCATTGTGGCATTGAGTATGAATCTCCGTGGTTTCCAGTCGTTTTAATAAAACAAAAAAAATGTGCAATGCAAAAGACTGAGTATGAATTGAATAAATTAAAAATCTGAAATAAATAAGATTCGAATTTCTTAGAAATTAAAGAATTGCGATATGCTGAATTAAGCTGAAAATTTACTGAAGGGAATTTTAAATATTTTTTAAAATTAAATCAATGATATTTCTAAAAACGCTGGATTAAATTTATATTCAAGAAATCCAGTATTTAGCAATTTAGTGTGCGTGGCATATTTTTTAACTGACCATCGTTCGTTACCCTACATTAGATTATGTATTTGAAAAAAAAAAATGTATCAATCAATGGCACATCGATATGGTTTCACTTTATCGTTATTTGTATAACTTCCTGATTTAATTACACATATGAATACGTATACCTTACATACATTCGTGTTATGTCATCCACCTCACCATTTCATTGTCAAGAAAAAATTTGTTAAAAAAAAAAATTTGATAACCTTGGGGTGTGTAAATTCGTCGACTTGTATATTAAATGCCATATCGCGCGCGCATATGTAGGAAGTCGAATATATTATCACTACATTTAATGGTTGTATATATACATAATAATTCCTAATTATCACACTAATGAGCTTACAGCATTTTTTTATGATTTTATGAGGTTGTCTTTTTATTTATGTTAAACAATACTCATAAAAAATAAGCACACAACATAATTCTCTTGTATACGTATACGCATAGACGTACATAGATCGCTGAGAGTGGCGGAAGTATTTAAAAATAAGCCATGTCATTGACATATGATATAAAATAAAAATCATAAAAACATTATTAATCCATCGTCAAATTAATCATAATTCTTATATTAAGTTATTAAAATCGATGGAATATAGTATCACGCGGGCAACTGAACCGAACAGAAAAAAAACGCACACAACAAGGTGTTGATTTGTAATTAAAAAAAATTGTAAGTATAGTTAGTTCACACGACTATATATACTTAAGACAAAAAAATTAATCTTAAAATAATAAACACTCGTTTAATGATAAAGACGACAATGACGATGATGATGAGGAGGAGGAGGAGGAGGTGGAAGAAGAAGAAAAAAAAATACAATTTTTATTATAACTTATAAGATGAAAATGTGGGTTTCAACAAATAAAAGAAGAAAATTATCCACCGCACTTATATTTTTATGTAATTATGTATATATACGTGTTTATATTTAGTTTAAGATGAAGAAGAAGAAGAAGAAGAACAGTATCATCTTCTTATACAATGAAAATAATTGGGGCTTTATATACATGTATACGTTCATCGAGTATTCGAGTAGAAAAGAGATTCCACTAAATTAGCACCAGATGTTTTTCGTTCTTATAAATATTATGTCGTTTTTGGGAAGGGGAGGCTTATCTAGTGATACATGAAGGTGTAGTGTAGTTGGATTTTATTCAGCACGATTTTTATCAACTATACAACAATAATTAAAGTAGTATACTTACCATCCATCGTATATATTCCATTATTATAAATTCCATTATTATAAGACTAAATTAGGTATACATTACATACTTAAATATTATTTTTATTTGAATTTTATGTTAAGTTATTAAAACATAAATATTTAATGTTGGAAAATGCTGATTTTTGGTTTTAAATTTTTCAGGTTTTCCTTAATACTTACATATATAGGTATAACTTATGTATATTTATATGGTGCGGGGGGCGATGAAAAATTACTTTCAATTATACAAATTTCCATTTATATAAAATCCTTGAACATTTTTATACGTTCTATAAAATTCAAATATGTAGTCTAAAGAACTAAACTTTACAAAATGTTTGTGACTAAACACTCTCACCGACTTTCGAAAATCAATTAATTTTTTGGCGTCTTTGTGTTTGAGCCACCAGTGTTCGATTCTAACACCAAAACAATGATTTTCATTTTTATTTCTAGTTTTTTATTGCCGCCATGATAAAATAAGAGCCATTATAATAATTATTATCGTGGCATTTAAACTAATCTAACTGAGAAACGAAATGCTCTTTATTAGTTCCATTACAATTAATCTAATTAATGGTATTGTGTATATTGAGTCGCATTGGGATTTATTTCACACCATATACTATTTTTAAATAGAACCAGATAAGTTTGATCCAGTCATAAAGTTAAACGATAGTTTCCAGCCGAAAAATATTGATTAGGAAAATACTTTTTTTTCATGCATATAGAAGAATAGAGGAGGACTGTTATGAAATATACTTTTTCTTTCTACCCAGCCGAGACTAAATGTATTGTTTTTTGTGCATGCTTGAAAAAAGTTGTTTCAAATACTGGTAGAATATTCACGTATGTCGAACCTAAGAAAACTAACATGCATGAAATATGCCGCTAGAGTATTATGTCTGTTGACAGCTTATTTTGTGCCAATACCTACAACAAAAATGACTACAATTAGAAGTTGCGGCAAATATTATTAAAAGAGTAAAAATAGAAAATGAACAAAGGCTTAAAATAAATACAAGGAGCCTGTACTTTTTAAGCTAGCCTTTAATGGTAAAGAAAAGGTGGAAAATATTTTCAATATAAAGGCAATCCTTAACATATGATAGTTAAAATAGAGGTACTTAGAAAAACTAGTGGCCTGATACCTCAATGCAAAAAATGTCAAGGTTTCTATCATAGCCAGAAATATTGCGAACGAGAACCTAGATGCGTCAAATGTACTGGAAAACATACTGCGAAAGCACGTCCTATACAAGTAAAAATATCCTTCCAAAATGTATCAACTATAAAGGACAACATCCTGCAAATACTCATATGATCAAAGGTGGGAATATCATGCGTCACACTAACACAATATATACCAATTTGAACTTTTTCGTTTACGATTTGCTTAAACGAAATATTTTTTTTTAGCGCAATCTTAAAAAATTCAAACAGTGCGTTTTTAGGGTTATTACCTATGGCGGCTTCGTGCTCTATTCTAGCTGTCATACTGTTTAAAAAAAAAATATTTTGTAATTATTTACTTACATGTAGGGCTTACAAAATTACCGTTTTTGGCATTACCGGTAATACCGAAATTATTTTCTCACATTATCGGTATTACCGGTAATCCCAGAATTATAGAAAAAAAGGGAATTATTAGTATTTTTATTGGGAAACTATTTGGAAGACTTTTTTGAATTGAATATTTAGCCGATCAGCTGTTTCTATTATTAATTTTGATGTGATATTGAAAATATTATAGTCATCTATATTTCCATCATTATGCTAATTTATTTCAGGATCGTGAAAAAATTGCAGTACATCAGAATAGCTGGTTCGCCTTTCTTTAATTCGTTTAATTAGTTCTTCTTTAAGTTCTTTTGAAAGTGATCTATTCTGCTCCGATAATTCATCTAGCATAAATTTAACTGTTACATCTGCACTGGATACATTGATATATCATCACAACAAATGTTTTCTAAGGCAACCATAACTGGCTGCAAAGCAGATAATATTTCATTCAGCAAGTCCAATTCCTGCTGTGTAAAGTATATATCAACATTTAAATCAATCAAACTTTTTCTAATGCAATTTCTAAGTTGATAAAGGCGCTCCAACATTGTCAACAAACTATTCCACCTAGTTTTCGCATCAAGAATTAACGTGTTTCTGTAAAACTGAATAATTTTTCGTAGGAGATCTACGAAATAGTTTAACAACTTTTCGAATCTTATCGATTAGTGTATTGAAATTGGGATCAAACAAATTGAAGTTCTGAAATGGAACATCACTCATAATTTCGCTATCATCATCATCAATGTTTCCAATTAGTTCATCATCACTTGATACATTCTCTTCATCAGACGGATCGGTATATAGTATCGTTTTTTTCGATAAAGAATTTTCAATACTGCCAATTGCATTCCATGAGCTAGACATAGCTGATGAATAACCGGCAAATAGGTACCGAATTTTGGTTGTAATACCAACAAAGTCGTCACTGCATAAGTCAAACGTCGTTAGTTTAGTCTGTATAAGATCTCTAAACATTTTTCGGCTGGCATCTTTCCATAAGCTCTAGCGAGGCCAAGGTTCCAAAATTTCGTGTTTCCATTTACGTTAATATTCATGTACCGGCGGTTTCTTTTTGAATGATGGAGTTATCATTTGAATACTTTCTATGTCTATCTCTCTTCAATTCGGTTGCACAAAATCAAATAAGAATATAATAGTCAGAGGCAGTAGCACACCGCACACGTTGAACGAGACATTTTCTGTTGAAACTTTTTTTTTATTTTCGGTAATACCGGTAGAACTTTAGTTTAATAACGGTAATACCGAAATGAAATTTTACTATATCGGTAATATCGTTACTGGTATTGGAAGCTCTACTTACATGTTAAATAATTTAGTGTAAATACCGTTATTAGAACTATTAAGTATTATTTTGATAAGATTAATATGGCAGCGTTTTTAACTTCTGGGATGAAAAGCTTGACATGCAATTCGCCAGCATTCCCATGAAGACTGTTAATTTTTAGCATGATAATTCACTAAAACAACAATTCACCGAATACGACCAATTGTTTCTGTTATTTGTGGCTTTTTGAAGCGTTAAGAGCGATTAAATCTCGTTGATATGTGTTTGAAAGCTTGACGAAAAGATTTGTATGATCGAAAATCCCATTTTTTCTTTCCATCATGTTATATTTTTGTTTAATTTACATTCGACATATTGAATTTAATTGTAATTAGTTAACAAATAGCTTAGCTCCATTCCAGTACACCACAACTTTATAAAATGCTATCTTGATCCTTTCACTTTTTTTGTATCATCACTACAATATGTTTGTTTGATAAATTTAAAAAATGACAATATGTTGCTCTTCGATCAACGTTGGTAACTGAATTAATTCAAAAAAACAAAATCAAAATGTAACATCGAAAAATTTAAATCGAGTACTAGACGAAAAATATTTGAATTTTGTTGAAAAAGTAACGGTTCTTTGAGAAATTTAAATTATTATTCGTTTCGTTAATTTTTCAAGCACATTACCGTTATACAAATTAATTTTACTTCTACAAAGATTATTTTAAATGTCATTTTTAGTAAATAGGTTGCCATCTATTGAGCAACATATTAACTAACTAGACGGCAACAATAAAATTATGTACTCGTATAGAATTTATAAGTTGTCATTGTTTGACTTTGAATCTGGATATCTTGTTCGGTGGGATCCCATTATGTTGAAATCTGTTCAACATAAACGTGAAGTGACAAATATGTCGAGAAGTAAACGTCATGAGTTAACATTTAAGTCAAAGTGTTCCATAATCTGGCCAATAATCTTTAGATTAAGACTCACAAGCTGTAAGGAAACGTACACTTAACTGTTAAATTCTTACACAAATTCGAAATCACTCGAATAGCAAATCAAGTTGTTGCGGGTTCACTCAGACTTTATGTCAAATAGTAAAAAAGAATCATTGGTAAAAGATTAAAAAGGTAACATGTGTTACATCACGGCTCGCTTCCAATCATGCATTCGTTACATGTATATAGTTGCTATATATACTAATGCTATGTTGGCCGTGGCATCAAGTAAATGTTAATGTATTTTTAATGGTTGTTTAATGCGACTGATGATTAATTAATGATTTTACGCACCTTGCGTATCTGATTACGCAAATGAAAATCTTACGAGCAATACTCATGAATTGCCTTTGGTCGTTTAGGGGTTGAGATTAAGTATAGATATAAAACCACTGATTTAAGTTTGATTACATTTATTTAATATATTTTATGAATCATTGATAGCTGGTTGTATAGTCGTACCAATATGTTTTTTACTCGAATAAAATGTGATATTCATTGGAAATCTAATATTTTGATCATAATATGTGCCAATTACTTCATTATAAATAATGTTGGCACGGGGATGGACATTATATTCGGTCGAATTAAAAGTCCAAACCGATGTATTACCCGAAAATGTAACACACGTCTCATTCATATGAGTCACTTGCGCATTATCCATTTCCAAAAGGGAATTGACATTATTCTGCTCATATGTTGTAACAGGTACCACATAAACTGTAATCAAAAATCCACCAACGGCTGAAGAATTTTGTCTTGAACGTATAAATTCAAATAGAGCGTCGCTGGAACAATTTGAAAGCGTACCGCCACAAAAATAATAGATGAAACCGTTTAGTGGCCACACAGATGCGGCCACCATGACGTTTTGATTAAAATGCTTATTTTGTATTGAATAGGAATTGATTATACCACCACTGATTAGCTCATATTGACCGGTCCATGGTTCACCACCATTAACAGTAACTTGATTTTTGATATTTAGACACTCGGCGTTTGACGCGAAAGCGATAATTAATCCGATTAAAAATTTAGCGATGCCACGACCCATCATGATTGGTTGAATGTAACGTACTAAATTTTATAATGGATTTAATAAATTTATGTTACGCGAATTTGTGTAATTGGAATCAATTTCACATAATGTGCGTGCACATTAAAAATAAATTAGCAAGTTACTCTAATAACTGTATGTTTGGTTGACCGAAACCAAACTGGCACTTTTCGATAGTCAGGAATTATGCGGAGAGTTTGGTTATTCTGATTACCTTTATATTTAACAAAATCTTACGCAGAGGTTTTTTTACTCAGCCTTGGAAAATTTCCTGTATTTATCCAATTTTCCTGGCAGGAGAAACGAGGCGTACTAAAATATACTAAAAATATACTAAAGATTATGAATCAAGGTTCTATTTTCAAGGATATAACACTTAGAAAGTGTAAAAAACTCTAATTTTGGAAAAAAGGACAATTATTATCGACCTTTCAGTAATATTTCAAATTTCAAATTTCTTTCTTTCTTTCTCTTTCTGGTCAAACTGTAAGTGTATATTACCTGTTTACAACCACATCGCACTATGTTACATAACCAGAATTGTACCAAACCCTCCACATATCTGTAAATACTACAATCAACAATTCTTCAATTGATCAAAACAACTTCATCAACTGAAGCCAATCATGGGCTTCTTCCGTACGTGACAAAGCCAGTTTCTATCTCACTTAACTAAATTTCACAAAATTCACCATGGTTGTTACCAGCCACATTGATTTATGCTAGTTGCCAGAGCGTTGATCGATTCTGGATCGTCCTCCACGATCATCAACGAAAGTTGCTCAGTAAATGGCCAAGCTAAGGCACAAGCTGGTACTACCAATGAGGAAATACAGGCAATTGAAAAAAATCAACATACCAGAATCAACTTCGAAAGATAGGCTATGCAAAATCATTTTTGATGAACAATTCCCGATAAAAGTGATTCACTCAACCCAGGAAATTAAGAATTTTGGTTGTAATACCAACAAAGTCGTCACTGCATAAGTCAAACGTCGTTAGTTTAGTCTGTATAAGATCTCTAAACATTTTTCGGCTGGCATCTTTCCATAAGCTCTAGCGAGGCCAAGGTTCCAAAATTTCGTGTTTCCATTTACGTTAATATTCATGTACCGGCGGTTTCTTTTTGAATGATGGAGTTATCATTTGAATACTTTCTATGTCTATCTCTCTTCAATTCGGTTGCACAAAATCAAATAAGAATATAATAGTCAGAGGCAGTAGCACACCGCACACGTTGAACGAGACATTTTCTGTTGAAACTTTTTTTTTATTTTCGGTAATACCGGTAGAACTTTAGTTTAATAACGGTAATACCGAAATGAAATTTTACTGCCATTACCGGCAACACCGGTAATATCGTTACTGGTATTGGAAGCTCTACTTACATGTTAAATAATTTAGTGTAAATACCGTTATTAGAACTATTAAGTATTATTTTGATAAGATTAATATGGCAGCGTTTTTAACTTCTGGGATGAAAAGCTTGACATGCAATTCGCCAGCATTCCCATGAAGACTGTTAATTTTTAGCATGATAATTCACTAAAACAACAATTCACCGAATACGACCAATTGTTTCTGTTATTTGTGGCTTTTTGAAGCGTTAAGAGCGATTAAATCTCGTTGATATGTGTTTGAAAGCTTGACGAAAAGATTTGTATGATCGAAAATCCCATTTTTTCTTTCCATCATGTTATATTTTTGTTTAATTTACATTCGACATATTGAATTTAATTGTAATTAGTTAACAAATAGCTCAGCTCCATTCCAGTACACCACAACTTTATAAAATGCTATCTTGATCCTTTCACTTTTTTTTGTATCATCACTACAATATGTTTGTTTGATAAATTTAAAAAATGACAATATGTTGCTCTTCGATCAACGTTGGTAACTGAATTAATTCAAAAAAACAAAATCAAAATGTAACATCGAAAAATTTAAATCGAGTACTAGACGAAAAATATTTGAATTTTGTTGAAAAAGTAACGGTTCTTTGAGAAATTTAAATTATTATTCGTTTCGTTAATTTTTCAAGCACATTACCGTTATACAAATTAATTTTACTTCTACAAAGATTATTTTAAATGTCATTTTTAGTAAATAGGTTGCCATCTATTGAGCAACATATTAACTAACTAGACGGCAACAATAAAATTATGTACTCGTATAGAATTTATAAGTTGTCATTGTTTGACTTTGAATCTGGATATCTTGTTCGGTGGGATCCCATTATGTTGAAATCTGTTCAACATAAACGTGAAGTGACAAATATGTCGAGAAGTAAACGTCATGAGTTAACATTTAAGTCAAAGTGTTCCATAATCTGGCCAATAATCTTTAGATTAAGACTCACAAGCTGTAAGGAAACGTACACTTAACTGTTAAATTCTTACACAAATTCGAAATCACTCGAATAGCAAATCAAGTTGTTGCGGGTTCACTCAGACTTTATGTCAAATAGTAAAAAAGAATCATTGGTAAAAGATTAAAAAGGTAACATGTGTTACATCACGGCTCGCTTCCAATCATGCATTCGTTACATGTATATAGTTGCTATATATACTAATGCTATGTTGGCCGTGGCATCAAGTAAATGTTAATGTATTTTTAATGGTTGTTTAATGCGACTGATGATTAATTAATGATTTTACGCACCTTGCGTATCTGATTACGCAAATGAAAATCTTACGAGCAATACTCATGAATTGCCTTTGGTCGTTTAGGGGTTGAGATTAAGTATAGATATAAAACCACTGATTTAAGTTTGATTACATTTATTTAATATATTTTATGAATCATTGATAGCTGGTTGTATAGTCGTACCAATATGTTTTTTACTCGAATAAAATGTGATATTCATTGGAAATCTAATATTTTGATCATAATATGTGCCAATTACTTCATTATAAATAATGTTGGCACGGGGATGGACATTATATTCGGTCGAATTAAAAGTCCAAACCGATGTATTACCCGAAAATGTAACACACGTCTCATTCATATGAGTCACTTGCGCATTATCCATTTCCAAAAGGGAATTGACATTATTCTGCTCATATGTTGTAACAGGTACCACATAAACTGTAATCAAAAATCCACCAACGGCTGAAGAATTTTGTCTTGAACGTATAAATTCAAATAGAGCGTCGCTGGAACAATTTGAAAGCGTACCGCCACAAAAATAATAGATGAAACCGTTTAGTGGCCACACAGATGCGGCCACCATGACGTTTTGATTAAAATGCTTATTTTGTATTGAATAGGAATTGATTATACCACCACTGATTAGCTCATATTGACCGGTCCATGGTTCACCACCATTAACAGTAACTTGATTTTTGATATTTAGACACTCGGCGTTTGACGCGAAAGCGATAATTAATCCGATTAAAAATTTAGCGATGCCACGACCCATCATGATTGGTTGAATGTAACGTACTAAATTTTATAATGGATTTAATAAATTTATGTTACGCGAATTTGTGTAATTGGAATCAATTTCACATAATGTGCGTGCACATTAAAAATAAATTAGCAAGTTACTCTAATAACTGTATGTTTGGTTGACCGAAACCAAACTGGCACTTTTCGATAGTCAGGAATTATGCGGAGAGTTTGGTTATTCTGATTACCTTTATATTTAACAAAATCTTACGCAGAGGTTTTTTTACTCAGCCTTGGAAAATTTCCTGTATTTATCCAATTTTCCTGGCAGGAGAAACGAGGCGTACTAAAATATACTAAAAATATACTAAAGATTATGAATCAAGGTTCTATTTTCAAGGATATAACACTTAGAAAGTGTAAAAAACTCTAATTTTGGAAAAAAGGACAATTATTATCGACCTTTCAGTAATATTTCAAATTTCAAATTTCTTTCTTTCTTTCTCTTTCTGGTCAAACTGTAAGTGTATATTACCTGTTTACAACCACATCGCACTATGTTACATAACCAGAATTGTACCAAACCCTCCACATATCTGTAAATACTACAATCAACAATTCTTCAATTGATCAAAACAACTTCATCAACTGAAGCCAATCATGGGCTTCTTCCGTACGTGACAAAGCCAGTTTCTATCTCACTTAACTAAATTTCACAAAATTCACCATGGTTGTTACCAGCCACATTGATTTATGCTAGTTGCCAGAGCGTTGATCGATTCTGGATCGTCCTCCACGATCATCAACTAAAGTTGCTCACTAAATGGCCAAGCTAAGGCACAAGCTGGTACTACCAATGAGGAAATACAGGCAATTGAAAAAAATCAACATACCAGAATCAACTTCGAAAGATAGGCTATGCAAAATCATTTTTGATGAACAATTCCCGATAAAAGTGATTCACTCAACCCAGGAACGGCCCAATTATTCGAAAAGGTGCTTAATACTTAAGTAAATATTCCATGGAACAAAAAATACTGTTTGTTTCATAACGTTGTCATGAAAATATCTAGCACTCATATTTTAACAACGGTCTTTATTTGGACGACCTACTATCTGGGCCGGAGAATGTCGATCAAGCTATCGAAATCTATAATCAAAATATATCTTTGTGCAAGAATAAAAACCCTATAGGATTAAAACTCTTGGGTTAAATTGGAACCCAAGAGAAGACACTTTCCAATTATTTTAAAGTTTACCTCGACGAATACCGAAAGTAAATAAAAGCACAGTCATGTCAGAAGCTGAAAGGTTATTCGACACTCTGGGTTGACTACCACCTACTATACTTCTGTCACTAAATTCTGTCAAATCACTACAGAAATTAAGCTCGGATGGCCGTATTCCAGCGAAAACTTTAAGAAAGTTAGTGGAATATCAGGAATACTTTACCTGAACTAGAAAAATATCGAATTCCTAGGTTTTTAACAACTTCAAAACAAGTAAACACCATTGAACTACATGTGTTTTGTGGTTTGGAGCTAGCGTTCTCCAGCTACGTTCGTATCGAGAACTTCTCTGGAAAAGTTATCACAACACCAATAGCTGCGAAAACGAATATAGCTTCATTAAAATTGGTAAAGGTGGTTAAACGAATCACTAGCCATAAATATTGATCATCCAAGAATGTGGCAGACGTTTATTGCGAACAGGACATCTGAGATCTTAGATGACAATGTTGGAACTATATTACATCACGGGACAACTCATCGAACTGTGCATTTAAAGGGATTCTACCATCCAATCAGTTACAAACAACCAGCTCATGGGAAACTTTCCAAAATCAAGAGTATTTTCTCGAGGGCCATTCAAAAGGCGTTGATCTTGCATATCCCGCATATATCTCAAGGCAGACCACAGCCGAGAACGCGAGAAATTAGTTTATATATGCTCCTCGGTAATAAGGCAGTTCACATTAAGCTGGTTAGCAACATGACAACCGAAGCATATTTTTCAGCACTGATGAGATTCATCGCGAGGAAATTGAACCCATATTAATACGATCTTCCTCTTTCTCACGCAGAATAAGATAAGGTTTAATGTTACATACAAATTAAATTCAACCCATTTAGCGCACCACTTTTGCCTCTATGGAGGTGATCTCTGGGTGGCAAATATTTGAATCAATAAAGCATCATCTGAAAAAAGTAGTGGGTTCGTTCAGCACGCAGAGCGTGACCGAACCAGCGTACTCGCTGTGATGTTATACCATTCACAATATCGGGGATCTTCATCAGATCTCGAGATTGTACAGAGTTCAGTATGTTCCATCTATTTCGCGTTTTGGGCAGTAAATCACACGGAAGATTTTTCTCTCAAATGTAAGGACACATCTCTCGCATTCATCCGTATGCGCCCAACTTTCACATCCAAACATAACAACGGGTCTGATCAACGCTTTGGAAAGCTTCAGCTTAGATTTTAGCAGTGGCCTTAGAGGATACAAAGAACGACTACCAGCTACCAGCCGCACTTTAATATCCTCACCCACACTGTTATCGGGAGTGATAAGAGAACCCAAATATTTGAACCTCCTCACTCCCTCAAACGTGTGGTGGCCACTACTGAAATCTGGTATGCCATTGTCCCTATAACAAGAGATCAAATATTTGGTTTTGGAATCATTAATCTAGAAACCAACAGAAGTTGAATACTCTACAAGCAGATTAAGTATTTCTTGTTTCTCAATCACGCATATCATATGTCATCTGCATATGCAAGCACCTGCTTGGACTGGCGATATAAGGTTTCAGTTTTACGAAAGATGTACTCCCACATGAGATTAAAGAGTATCGAGGACAGAGCATCTCACTGCCGAATACCCGAGCTAACTGCAAAAATTCTCGATGACCTGTTCTCAACTTTAACACTGTATTGAGACGGCGTCACTGTCATTCTGCACAATCGTACAATTATTGTTGGCATACCTAGATATTCTAGCGCTGAACACCTGATGAATTTGGATGGAATCATCCGCAGTGAAAAGATCTAAGATCGATTCGGATGAAATCCTCCTTGATAGTCACCAACCAAGCCCTCCGCTAGAGGGGTAATTCTATCCAATACAATGTGGGACAGTAACTTATATGCTGCGCAAAGGAGAGCTATACCGCGATAATTCTCACACTTCAAGCGGTCTCCCTTCTTGAAGATGGGGCATTGCAGCCACTTTCCCTTCGTCAGGCATTACTTCGGTTCACCATACTAATCGAATAAGGTCGAAAAGACAGTTCCACAAAGTATGCCTCCCGAATTAGTGCAGTCCACTCTAGGTGAGCGGTTTCGTTGTAGTCTCTGCATGGCCCTAGTGAATTCCTCATGGGAAGGACCCACAAGTCTGTATTTGAGGTGAATCAACTACAGTCTGTGACGTATGATGAACACCAAGTAGGTCGGTAAAGTGTCTATTCCATGCGTCGAGTACTTCCACCATTCTCGCATTTTTCGTCTACAAATCTGCTTAGCTGCCCTCTTAGTAAGAGTAGCCTTGTTTTTCCTTGCGATTGTGTTTGAAAACTGAAGTTTTCAGTGGCTCCCAGACATACTTCACAGAGTCAGACTGGTAATTAGCTCCCTCAATGTTGTCGCCGACAAGATCCTGATATCGTTTCTTTAGATCTTCATTTATCAGACCTTCACAGTCGAACGTTCCATCCGTTTCGCTGTGTACGAAAACTTCCACCGTAGCTTTGCAGCGACTAAATAATGATCGCTGCCTATACGTATTTGGTTGCTGACCGTTAAGTTCTCACATCCTGCACAACCCGAGCTCGCCCTTTTGAAATTAACACATGGTCTGTGGGATATTTTGCGAGGATGTGTCCATGTTTCCAAATGTATCTGTTTGTGAGGGGAAAATGTGTTTGCTACTCTAAGATCGTGAGCAATTGCAAAGTACATCATTCTCTCACCATTATCGGTCGTAGTTTCGTGTCGGGAGTACGGACCTATGTTTTCACACAAGTCGGCCTGATTTCTGCCAGCTCATTAAAGTCCCCAATTACCATTCTAACATTGTGTTCGGATATAGATCCTAGCAGATCGTCCAAATCATTGTAAAACGAGTGTTTATCTTGGGGCTGGCTGACTTCTGTGGGCGTGTGTACAAAAATTATCGACAGGTTGGCTAATTTCATGCGCCAGCGAAGCTTACACAATCGGTTATTGACTGCTTGGAAATCCAAAACAGCGTTCTTTACCTGCGGCCCAAGAAGAAATCCAGCTTCAAGATTTCCGATCATCCCCACTGTATAGAGCAACGTATAGCCCTGGGACACATAGTCTCCACTTTTAGGCCAGCGAGTTTCTTTTTTAAAAAAAAAAAAATAAGCTCCTGGTTTTTTAGGATCGTGCCGATCCTAAATCTCGTGTCCGGGTACTTGAGCGGGGGCCGGTGTTGTTTTGGCGGTATCCATTTTAATTTTGTTGACTTTATAAACAGCTTATTTTTTAACGGATGCGGGTCGTCACCCCAGCGATTCAACCGTTTAGTCGCCTTCTACGACAAGCAAAGGATACTGTGGTGGTATTCTTGGGAAACATGTACACAATAGATTTATCTGCATACACTTACATACGTTTTAAAAATATGTCCTATATATTGTTTTACTACGAAACTGAGAAATTCGTTATAACGAGTCTTTCAAACTTACACATATACGCATAATAAGTTGTTGTTTTTGTTTTAGGACAAACTTCACTCGTGTATAGTAAAATACGAATTTCCTATTAATTTAATGATTCACAATAAAAATATTAAAAAAAAATCGTTATAATGAGACTTTCATTCTATACATATGCATATTATAAATATAGGATAAATTTAGGACATAATTCACGTAAATATAATTAAACATTTGTATGAAATAGTCTTGATTTAATTTGTCAAGCATTTTTCGGTCGATTATCTATTAACAAGTACAAATATTTGCTGTGCAGAGTACCCCAAAAGCTGTATATTGCAATTTTACAATAAAATTTTATAACACCTTGCGATCATCGCATGTGCGCGCTGCTATACATATTGACACATCCTGAATAAATCCTATACCCAGCAAATAATTTTATATAAAAAAACACATAACCAAATCCAGCTGTTTATATTATAATTTTATAAGCAAACAATCGGCACACCACTTACTTAACTATATATAAATCCTTAACCTCTTGTTTTACTTCCTGCTAACTACTCGTATTTAAATTGTCTGTAGTGCCGTATGGTATGTGATCAAACAATAAAATCGCGCGTGTCGTCGTCATTTTCAAATATTTTATTAGAGATCCTGTATATGTATATGTATATGCCCTCGTATAAGGTATTATTGTATTACGTCCTCTTGATTATTTATACGTCTTGAATCATAATTTGTTAGTGAGTAATAATATGAAAAAAAAAATAAAAAGAAAACGAAGAAACAGGAACACTAAGTATTAAAAAGAAGATGAAGATGAAGAAGTATATTTAAAAAAAATTCTTCAGTGGATTTCCGTTTTAATACATGTCTTGTAATTTAATCCACCCCATATCTCTCTCTCTCTCTTTCTCGATTATGAATTTTCTTATTTATTTATTTAATATATTTATATGCTATTTTAAAAAAACAAAATATTTTCTTTTGTTAAAAAATTATTTGTGTCTTGAATGCAATTCCGTTCAAATAGTAAGAAGACGCGCGGCGCGACGAAGACATTATACTGTGTGTGTGTGTGTATGATTATTTATGCTAAACAATTTGAAATTTGATTGAAATATTTATAATCATAATTCATATGCATATATTTATATATACTGTCAACCGGAACAAGATGTTATTCCGAGTTATTGTTGGATTTATACTCAAAGAATATTTGTATATACCATACGTCTTCGTTCGAACCGAATGAAAATGTAATAAAGCGTGGAGGCACGAGCTGCACTATAAAAACTATATAGTGTGTATAGTAGATTATCTATCATATATAGGAGAAAGAACACACATGTGTACAAAAGTAAATATTGGTACAAGTGCCGGATGATATATTCATATACATACAATGTATATACTCGCATATTGTATAGTGCGCGACTAGATCAGATGAGTAACAGATGATTAACTATAATAGTGTTTAATTGTGAATTAAATTATTTATGTAATATGAGATGGTTGGATATGTGTGTACGATTTAAATAGTTTTTTTTTTAAATAAAAATTTTGATTTATCTTTTGTAATAGACCGATAACGCGGCTATTAACGTATCAGGTTTCATCATATAATTCAGTTATTGAACATATAAGTGTGCGGAAGATTGTTTTTTAGTTTAATTACAAAAGCATATAATACAGTTTACCCGAATTTTGTGATAATCGGATAAAAGGCCATTCTGATTATGAAGTCTCCCACTCTTAACACTCTGATTATGAAGTCTCCCACTCTTAACAGCAGACCCGAATTACATTGTCACAAAGACCGTCTTCCATAGTAAACAGACCATACAGTCTAGATTGCAAAATTTTCTTCAACCATTCGATGTTACGCGCAGAAGATATCACCACATTTTTTTAGGACAAAATTGACAATTCTATATAGACGGATGAAATTTGTCCTAACTCCAAAAAATGTCTACATGTGTAAGCTAGAATATCTATATAATTCGGATAAACCGATAAATGTTACAATTTACCCGATTAAGTGAAGTTTTTATAACTCGCATGTATGCCGAATAAATAAATTTTCAAATTGTCAAGCCATCCGAAAAATATTTGAATTTTGAAGAAAGTAGGGGATTAGGGGGTTTAGCACCTCGTGTATGTTGATTATATGATTTTTCCAAATTTGTTTGGTATGTCGATTATATGATTTTTCCGGATTTTCTTGGAAAAAGAATTGAATTATATCATCAGGCCATACCAAACATGGTTGTCCCAAACCCCTAGTTTCTCTATAATTGAAATATTTTTCGTATAGCTCAGACCCAAATTCATCTTTGTGAATCTGTACGAACATACGAATTAGGTTCCCGTATACATAAAATCGTTAGTTGATTAATTTTCTGAACTTGAGCCATTCCCATTCAAATTCTTCTGGATATTTTGTTCTATTGAATTTACAAAATGGCTCGGCCACGGGGCCATATAAACATTTTTAAAAATTATAAACTTTTTTGGTTTTTTTCGTTTTCGTTCCATTTTTTATCGTTTTGGATGGCCTCTTTGAAGATGCAGTAAATGGCACTGGCTTCCGTACAACCATAGAATGGAACGTTTAAGCCGTCTAATTGATTCCTATTCTATACATAGGTGGTCATCCATGACGCTAGATCATACGCTGTTTGTAACATACAGAACTGACACATGATAGTGGCCGATCATAAATTCGCGAAGAATTTCAATTCAACACAATTGAAATATGCTAGTGACAACGGTACAGATTTCAATACCAAAACTATAGGTTCTGGTTTTGTTTACAGTTTAGTAATGTGGAAGCGAATGAACAATTTTTGACAAAGACTCCGACAGATGATCATCGATTAATTCTTCTAAACGATTTTGAGAATTGACTGAAATTAAGTCCTGCTTTCAGTGCAGCAAGTAATAAAATGCAACCCACAGGCATAATTATGCAAATTAGCATATTTCAATTACAGGACGGACAGTATAGAGTTTGCACACCAATATGAGTGCCATGAAAATCCCGACAAAAATGCTCAATTGTCTGTGTCTGCATTATTTTGAGAACACATCGCCAATAGAGTCGAGTTAGTGTATCTAGCATACGGATTAACCTCAAAAATTAATATTTTTGTTTGTTTCGTAGGTAACTTAATATCGATTTTGTTCGTCCGTCTGTCTCTGACCTTAAATCAACTCGAAAAGTATTATCCGATTTTCATGAACAAAAAGCCGGCTTATAATCGTTGACGAGCCTTAAAAGAAGTTTTCAGCTCTCCGTGTTGACCATAGAAGCAGATTGGCTAATTCGATAATATATAGTCTCGTGTTCTCTAGCAAATTCTCTTTTACTAAGATAGGTAGGTAAAAGTAATTACTGAATTACGCTGAACTCTATACTTTTATTGCGTAGTGGTGCCCGCATTTTTTCAGTAACTTATCCATTCCGTAGCCAACTAAAATTCCGTATAACAATATATAATGGTTGGACATTTGGATGTATAAAAATTTCAAAATGGTTTGGTTCCAAGTTCAAGGGGTCTACCCAACAAATTTAAAGGTGAATTTTAAGGACTTCATTGGGGCCGTTTTATGACCAATTTGCACAAATCTTATATAGAGAATTAAAATTTAATGCTTAGAGCTGATCCAATCAAAAATGAAAAGACTGTGTTGAAAGGGTTACATTTGTTCCAAGGACTTGTAAATACTTGCTTATAAAATTCAACGTCAATAGAGCCCCTGACACTAAATAATAATATTGGTGAAATGTTAAAATAAAATTATTTCGCACAATTTATTTGACTCGATCAGTTATGACAATTTACAATGTCTTGTTATAAAATGAACATTTTTTGATCCTGACCTAAACATGTTTGAAAGATCGCTTGGTTCCTCATTGTTCTCGGTTGCACGGATATCTGTGTTGGAAGGTAAAATTGAAATTTTGGTTGGCAGATTTTTTAACTGAATCCTAGGTTGAATAAGTTTACTGCTTGAGACAATATTTTTTTTTCTATTATCAGATCATTTTTTTACTAATTTAATTTTAAAATTTTTCAATTATTAAATTTTATTCATTTTCCTTTATTTTTAGACTAAAAAATTGTGAGTTTTTTACATTTTTACCATATCTGTTGAAATCTTAAATCTTAAATTTACGAATTTTATATCATCCTTGTGCCATGACTTTTATGATTATTATGAATTTATAATCTTAAAAATTTTGCGTGAATTTTTAATGCGGTGTATGAGTTTTAAAAAATTCGTGTATGCAGAAATTTTATAAATTTTTTGAATGTAGATAAATTTCTGAATTTCAAGTTTTCAATTATTTTTGTGACTTTTGTATGAATTTTATAAAAGTACTAGCAGTACTAGCTACGCAGCGCGACGTCTCCAGGGGCATTTAATAAAGTGTTGAAATCGTAATTTTACGTTCATATAAAAAATATATTAAAATATATTAAATAGCGAACCAAAAAAAGGAATGAAATATTCTAAATTTTTTTTTTATGAAATGAATGCATTGTATTTGAAAATTATTAATGTCAATCCAAAACATTTGGATATACAATAATTTTCGTTTGCCCATTTGAAGCGAGCACAAACAAACAATTTGGAGTTCCAACTCTTGAGCAGGCCACGTATAGCTGCCCTTGTGAAAAGCATGGCTCCTCCAAATTTAATCCGTATATTTGAAGCGTTTGTCCTTGCGCCTTATTGATGGACATGGCAAATGATAGACGCACTGGGAATTGCAAACGCTTAAATTCAAATGGCATGTCTGTTGGAATCAGTGGAATACGTGGTATGAGCACAATTTCACCTTTCGCTGTTTCGGTCAATATTGTAACTTCAATTAAATTCGGCATCAATTTTTTTACTGCCAATCTTGTGCCATTGCACAGTTTTGGTGCATTTAAATTCCGCAGTAAAATAATTGATGAGCCAACCTTTAAATACAAATAATGCGGTGGATACCAGGTGGTTCCAATGAATTCAAAAATTCAATTGGATAATTCACTGCATCATTTGCATTCATTGCGCTATTAACAGATTTATAATCTGATAATTGATTGCATTGACGTGTACATTTTTTGGTGCCAGTATTGCGCGTCCTCTCAACCAATTGTGATTCCTGTAATTTTGAAAAATATTTGGGAAGACATTTTCAATCAACTCTTCTGCAACAATCAATCCATTTGTATTATCGACTCGAACTTTGCCATTTCCAATATCTAACAATTGCTTCGAGAACAGATCTGCAGATTGGTCATTGTGCAATTGAACGCGCATATTTATGTTCAATGTCAATGATGAGAAGACTTTAAACATGCATTGATCTCATCTGCCGGTGTTGATCGGGGAACCAAACGCAATATTTGACGAAAATCGCCTGACAATAATATCAATGCACCACCAAAAGTTTCTTGATTCTGACGTATATCTTGCATTGTACGGTGTAATGCTTCCAGCGATTTTTTATGCGTCATTGTACATTCATCCAAAAGAATAGTTGCTGCTTGTTGCAAAACTTTTGCCATCGCAGAATATCTTGAAATATTGCTCGTGGGATGTTCAATCACCTGTTAATTTGAGAATAATTAAATTTTACAATAATTAATATCGATTAAATTTTAAAGTGATCAATCAATAAATATAAACACACCTGCACATTCAACGGCAATTTTAATGCAGAGTGCGCTGTTCGTCCACCATCCAATAGAGTTCGTCCACCATCCAATTTTTCGTTGCGATCGAATGGCTGCCAAAATCTGTGATATCACAAATGTTTTTCCCGTACCACCAGGTGCATGCAAAAAATATAATCCGCCGTCTTCATTTTGTACAGTTTGCATTGATGGTATCATAGACATGTTTTTGATGGTCATCTAATTTGGGAACATTCAAATTCACAAATGTTTGCAATTCATTGGGAACATATTGTTGTTCACGTTGCAATTCTCGATCAAATAAATCATATGCATTGGACGATTGGGTGGTGACAAACCTAATTGCTCTAATGCTTTATTTGCAATCGTTAGGCACATATCTTCAATCGCTATCAATGCCTCATTATACATTCCCAATGAAATCAGCAAATCAGCGTTTCTTGTGTGATGACGCACTCCAATCAAATAGTTTTCTGCCATAAAATCTTTGTATTTATTCCACAATTCAAGTGGATTTGATGGAAAACATGTGGCATATAACATACGTATTTGATGTGGAGAAGAAGCAATCGATGCATCATGAATCGTTAAATCCCAATGCTCATCATTTTCAAGTAAACCTAATTGCTCACATGCTTCACGATACGTCACACATAAATAAATGACCATTTACTCTTCGCAAATGTTGAAATGAACGTGGTCCAACAACATTTACTAACAACAACCGCAAATAATAACATTCTGCATTGTTTGGATGAACTGTGTATAATCTTCCCATGGTATATCTGCAAATAAAACACCCGGATGGCCATCAACAGGTGTTCCTTGTTTACGTCGTTGCCATTTCATTGCAGTCCAAGTGAAATAATGCGTTACATCTGAATTCAGCAACGTCCTGGCAAATTCATCGCTTTCACACAATTGAAAGAATGCAGTTAATGTTGTTGCTGGTGGCTGTCCTGCTCTCTGCTGAACATTTGCACCGGTAAAAAACACACGCTGGCCATTTTCAAGATGAACAGCCAAATGAACAACAGCAGGATATCGCTCATGAATTGGAACTTAATAAATTCTCTAATGAGCTTCATTAGTGCCCCATGTAGCGCCCCATTTGATATTGGGTGATTTCATCATTGCCTTTATTCACATATCTGCAAATGTATTTAATCAACTTCACAGAATAACATTTATGTGATCCTGAAATACTTTTGATAATAGTGGAGAATAAGGCACAATCCAACGATTATTAACTTCAATGTCTTCATTGCGTATTTTAATTGTTGTTATATATGCGTCCAATATCCTCCGGTGACCGACGTCGGTACAACGGGTATCTGTCGTCACCTGTAATTGTATCCGAAGTTAATGCTCTTGGATACCGTTTTGTACATTTTCCATCGATCATGCATGGTGAATTCATATTTATTTGACCGCAAGGGTCATGGATCATATTTTTCGCTGATTTCATCTGGAATTTCAGCTGATATAATGTTATCAATTTGATCGGGTGTTATTTTACGAACCAGCCATATCAAGATGTGCGCGTGCGGCAGCCATCTCTTTTGCTATTCAATCGAATACATCCAGCAACGCACCTCTCCAAAAATTCGCAATTTGATAATCAAATCCATCAACGCTTTTACTTTCTGTTGAAATACACGTGATGTTATATCGTCTCGATCTGTTGGATTCTGACCATTAAATAAATTGTTTTTTATGTCAGCCCACTGTGGATCGCATGTAAATGTTATGAATAGTTCGGGACGACCATATTTGTGGACGTATGACATTGCATCTTGTGTATGTTCGTGCATGTGTCGCGGACTGCCAACATATATGTCGATGGTAATATTGTTAAACGTCCGATATCATTAATAATACCATCATTCACTATTGCATCTCGCAAGTGTATGTATTCTTGCGATCGCAATTTGGCTTGATTGAATCGAAGGTAACTAAGGTGTTCTACTTCAATTTTCGCATACATGTCAATAGCATATTGGTGGAAAAGTTTGCCACATCGCATAATAAAGTTGTCTTCTTGTGGGCGAGTCTCGAATCTATACGAATAATAATTCATCCCATTAACTTTTTTTTCTACCTCACGACCTATGATGAATACATTATCAGAAAATTAAAATAGCCGACGTCACTTTTCCAGTGCAATAATGGATATAGTAATGCATCATAGCTGCGGTGAAGCTCTGAAACACGCCGTAATTCTTCATATCTTCGATGTAGCACAATATCGCGAGATTGAAACTGGTCTCCAACAATTACAATGGACACTTCATCAATTGTTGGTGCATTAAATCGTTTCGCATGCTCTCCAAAGGGCGTTTTGTCAGCACTGATAACGATTCTGTGATCATCAGATGGCATACGATCGAGATCGGTTTTAAATAATCGAATTAATTCATTGTGCTGATGTAAGAATGTTGGAAAGTGACCTTATTGTTTCGCTCAGACGCACCGTTTTCGAGATATTTGAAATTTTTCGATTTTACGTATATTTGTTGTTGTTTTAGAAAGACCGAGTTCATTTCAGGAAAAAATATCATAACTCGAGAATGGCTGGACCGATTTTTGATTTCAAATCAACTAACCATCATCACTCCTCCCTGCACCTTTCCTAAAAATGTTATGGCAATCGGTTGAGCCGTTCTCGAGTTATGGAGTGATAATCAAAATGTACACTTCTTTTTATATATGTACTCGTATATAGATTGTATGAGTTTTGAACGAATTTTTTATTTAACAAATGTTAAACACACATATTCACATCAGGCATATCAAAACACATCCCCAGTTTTTTAAATTTAAAATTATGAATTTTGTGAATTAGTAAATTTTACGAATTTTTTGAATTTTTTAAAATTGAGTGAAAATTATGAATTTTGTGTGAATTTTTTAAATGTTGTGAATTTATGAGGTGTATTGATATTTCGTGAATGCAGAGATTTTATGAATTTTTTGAGTTTCACAAATTTCATGATTCAAAGAATATTATGAATTTTGTAATTTTAGGAAATTTAGAATTTTTTGAAATTGAAAATTTTACGAAAACTATTTATTAAATATGAATTTCACTAATTTCACAATTATCATCCTTTGAATTTCATGTATTTTCAAAATTTTAAATTTTGAATTTTATAAATTTCGCTACTGAAGAATAACTTTGTGAATTTTATGAGTTTTTGAAGTTTATTCGTAATTTATGGATTTATTGAATTCAGTTAAATATTTTGAACTTTTTGAGTTTTATAATTTTCCATGTTCGCCATGAATTTGATGATTTGTGTATTATGAATTATAACATTTATGAATATTTTAATTTAACTTTGTGAAACTGTATATAAATGTATGAGTTTTATGATAAAGCGATTTTGTGAGTTTTTGGTGAATTTTAGGTGAAATGTTTTCCACATATTTGTTAAACACATATTTCCGTCTCAATTGGTTAATTTTAAAAGAATTATAAATGTTTGTGAATTTTTTAGATTTTGTGAATTTTATGAGGTTTTATGAATTTTACAAATTTCGTGAATACAGAAATTTTATGAATTTTTTAAATAATTTTTTAGGTCCGGTTAAATTAATAAATCTCTTAAATTTATTTTGTAATTTTATCAGATGAATTTTAACATTTGAATTTTTATGAACGCAGATTAATAATAATTCATAAAATTCAGATAATTTATTCTTAAATTCATAAAGTTTTAAAATTCTTGAAATACGTAAAAGCTCTTCATCTTTTGATTTCTATGTATTTGAAGAATTTTAAAATTTTATGAAATTTTGAAAATTTGAATTTCTCGAACGAATTTTCGAATATGAATTTTATAATTTTTTTTTAATATTTTACGAATTTTATAAATTCCTAGAATTTAATGAGTATTATAGATACAGATGAGTTCAAAATGTTTGAATATTTATTTAAAAAATTTATGAATATTTGTACAGTTTTTATAAGAATTTATGAGTTTTTGAATTTTATGTATTTGAAGAATTTTTAAATTTTGTGAAAGACGAAAACTATATATTAAAATGAAGTTTATGAAATTACGGAAACTCTTGCAAATCTGCTGTTAGTACTCGCTCTGAACCATTATTCTTTAATTTTGTAATTTTATCAAAATCAATTTTTTTTAGTGATTTCTAAATATGTTCAAAAGTTTGTTCAAAATTGTTCAAACTCAAGATAACTAAAATTCATTTCTGTTAACTTTCAGCAAATCAAAATTCCTTTCACACATTCTAACGAATTTTAAATTTGTTTCTAAATAATTAATTAATTTATTAATTTAACAAATTTCAGGTTAATCAAAATCAAAAATAATAGTTTTTTCAAATTGAAAGTGTATGAAGTATGGCTCAGATTTTTGAATTCGCAATTAATTTCAATTTTCTGCAAATTTAACAGATTCCAAGTTCTTAAATTTTCTTTTACTCTGAGCGGAATTTGAAAGGACATCCTAAACATTTATAAATAAGCAAATTTGATTTGGCATGCTAGGAAAGATAACTTTCATACAAAGGTGTGATGAAGTTAATGCATATCTTTTAAAACGTATACCAGAGGATTTTAAAGCAAGCCTCTCACTTATGTCACCTAAAAAGTTCGCATAAATAGAGCCCGTATAAGTTCTTTGTGCATGGCGCCCAAAGTGGGGCATTAATATAAGTTCTCATTATCAAATTGTGATTTAACGCATATAGCTTCTTTATTCATGTAATCTAAAATAGAAAGAAATGCAATCGATGAACATTTAAATCTCTGTCGAACGTATAAAAATGGTTCGCATCATACATAATATATCATAAAACCAAATAATAATTCAAAAACATTATCTCAACACACCAAACAGATCGCACGGTACAAAATCTTTTGAAGTGCGGTCCATAATTGGATCGGAAGAGCGAAAATATAAGAACAACAAAAAAATTGTTAAAACCACAGGGATAAAATGTATATGCGGTTATTATTTGGTTAAATTCAAAATATTTATTTAATTTCGTTTGAGATTTTTTTTTTTTCTTGAAGGAGGATAAGGTAAAAATGTTGTTTCCTTATTTGTGTGCCCCTTTTAAAAAATAATTCATAATCCTCTCTCTCGACTTATGTGTAGTCGAATGTATCGACGACGAGATTTGGATCATAATTGTATATACATAGATTGTGAGCTGACTAACTACTATATATATGTCGGCATGTTATATAAAACACCAAAAACAATATTTTTTTTTTGATACATCATTCGCAAATTACGTATTTGATGTTTTCTTCGTCTTCGCCGCCTCTCAAGACATATAAATGTAAAACAAAGAATCACCTTCACCTTTATATTATTTATTTATATATCTTGTTGATTTGGTGTATTTACAATAAGATTAAAGAAACATAAGAAAAAAAAATTATCACAAATATATGATTAGCCCCAGAATTAATGATATGGTTTTTAGCATACATATGTACATTTATAACAACATCGAAATGTTCTATAAAAAAAAAACTGTCGAAATATTTCGGAATTATTTGTTTGTTTTTCTTGTGTTGGTCTTGTTGGTTAAATTTTATGATTTACGGGGTCACGACCACCCAAATTTAATACCAATTATATCCAATTTTTTTGTTTGGTTTGATTTGGTTTGTAAATATAATTGTGTTATTATATAAATTGATGCGCGCGGATAAAATCTTATAACTGAAAAGAAATGATGGGTTGATTAAAAAGATCGGTTCAAAGAATATAGCGCGGTAATTTTTAAAGGAATATAATGCGCCATGTAGGTTATGCTAATTTAATTTTTGGAGACCATATATTTACAGGTATAAATGTATGCATGTATCATATCACTTATAGATAGCTCTTCGCGTTAGCTATATAAATAGCGTCAAACGTGAGTCTGTAACATTTGGCGCCCAAACTGGGGCACCCGACGAAAATTCTATTTGATTGGCACCCAACGTGGATGACTATTGCAAGGCCCGTAAGGTGTTTGATTAAAGTTTCAAGTTATATTAGTTCAATGATAACATAGAAATTGCTTCAAATTTCATCTGAGCTCTCTAAATATGCGATGCAACTACAAAATTAAAAGTTCAACCTACTTTAGAAATTTTTAGTTTTTATAGGGCCGAACTCGTATTTTGGTCTGGGTTGTCAATTCATTTTACTGAACCAGAAAACAGAAATTGCTACAAATATACCAAAATATATCTGAACTTGTGGACTCTCTAAATGTGCAATGTCTCTACAAAATTAAATTTTCAACTGAATCAACTGAATTTTCGATTTTGATGGGGCCCAACTGTTATTTTGCTCAGAGTTGCCAACTCATTTTTGGATCAGAAAACTGAAATTGCTTCAAATAACAAAATATCTCTGAACTTTTTGGTTCTCTAAATGTGCGATGTATCTACAACATTAAAAATTCAACCTTCTTCAGAAATTTTTAGTTTTTATGGGGTCCAACTCGTGTGTTGGTCAGGGTTCATTTTTGGACCAGAAAATAAAAATTGCACAAATACCAAAATATATCTGAACTTCTGGATTCTCTAAATGTGCAATGCCTCTATAAAATTAAATTTTTAACTAAATCCAGAAAATTTCAATTTAGATGGGGCCCAATACGTATTCTGCGCAGAGTTACCAACTCATTTTTGGAGCAAAAAATAGAAATTTCTTCTAATAATAAAACATCTCTGATCTTCTGGACTCTCTATATGTGCAATGTACTGACAAAATTAAAAGTACAGCTGAATCCAAAAAAATCAATTTTGATGGAGCTTAACTCGTATTTTGCTCAGGGTTGCCAACTCATGTTTGAACCAGAAAATAAAATTTGTGGACTCTCTAAATGTGCATTGTCTCTACAAAATTAAATTTTCAACTGAATTCACACAGATATTGTACGCAGGCTTAAACGAACTAAACCTTTTGAGCTGGTGTAATTGTTAGTGTAAACAGCGTAATGCTGATGTAAAATCCACAATAACGATGTGGTTTAATTCAATTTATCAGACACTATGGAACACCAGTGGGAAGAAGCCATAGATTAATACAACATAGTAAATTAAGTTAGAATAAAATTGCTCATTAGTCCAGGTGACTAGATTGTATAATTGTTTATTTAAAATATTTAAATAAAATTGAAAAAAAAAAAAAACAAAAACTGAATTCAGGAAATTTTAATTTTGATGGGGCCCAATTCGTATCTTGGTCAGGCTTACCAACTCATATATATTTGAACCAGAAAATTGAAATTTTATGGAATAACAAACTGTTTCTGCTTTCTAAATGTGCGATGTATCTACAAAATTAAACATTCAATCTTCATCAGATTTTTTTTTTATGGAGCCCAACTCGTATTATGCTCAGTGTTGCCAACTCATGTTTGAACCAGAAAATAAAAATTGCTATACAAATACCAAAATATATCTGAATTTGTGGACTCTCTAATACACCTATTCTCTTAGTCGTGTCACCTGTCACTTAATACGACAATCAATTTTTAGTATTTTATTAGTCGATTCAAGCGACACTGACGTTTGAAGTGACAAAAAAGAAGATGTCATCAAATAAGACTTAAGAGCAGATCCTGCATCACCTACAATTAAAACAAAACATAGAAACAAGACATTTCATACCTTGTTGAAAATTACCTAATAACCCCGTATTAATTGGACCATTATCATGGCTGGACTTAAGTTGCGTATCAAGGTAGCTTGTGTTCAAAATAAAAGAGTTATGACATGATCCTGGGTGATTACTATCAAATTATGTGATTTGCATTCGATCGTCACAAACCTAAGAATCAATTTAATAAATAGAAACGAATTAGTAAATAAAACTCGATAAAATGACCACATCAACTTACAATCATAATGTTTAGGCTATAAAACCCTTTTCTGTTCGTGCGACCCGACGATACAACCAGACACTCCAGGGAACCCAAATTTCTCGTAAAAAACCAGTTTTATTGTTTCCGTTTCGGTATCAGTTGTTGGAAATTTAATAAACTGAGAACAACATTTTTGAAAATATTGTTGTCAACTTTAATTTATCTTGAACTTTCTCAAGTAAACAATTGAATTTTTGTTTATTCAGACGAAAATACTTGTGGAATCTTAAACAAATAAAACAAATTTTGAAATTTATGAAAATTATAAACATTATTCTCCTCCTCATCACTATCACTATAAAAGAATTCAACGCTACTCATTTTATGTTTCACTTTAATTTATTTAACTTTAAACAATCAACTAAGTTTTTATTTAAATCGCAAATGTCAATTTCATGTTAAATATAAGGAAATTTATTAGTATTGCCAGATAAACATAGTTAATGCCATTTGTCGCGTCACATCACTTCGCACTACTAAGAGAATACTAATTTATAGTTGAAGTGAGACGATAATTGTCACTTCGAGTGAAGTGACACGACTAAGAGAATAGGAGTGTAAATGTGCAATGTCTCCACAAAATTAAATCGGCCAGGGTTGCCAACTCATTTCTGGATTGGACATAAAAATTGCTTCAAACATCAAAATACTTTTGGACTCTCTTAATGTAATCTATCTACAAAATTTAAAGCTCAACCGATTCCAGAATATTTAAATTCTTATAGGGCCCAACTCGTATTTTGTTTAGTCTCTAAATATGCCTTGGGTGCAATGTCTCTACAAAATTAAATTTTTAATTTTCAATTTTGAAACTCTTTTATCGCTTGTGGAAATCGAGAAATTGCTAAAATGGATACAATTTTTTTTTTTTTAAATTATACCTTTTATGGAATTAGAATTAGGATAGGATTCGAATTTACAGGTTTATAGGTGAATTATTTGATTTATTTTGCCGGTATGAATCAAACATAACTTCATTGTTAATCATCTGTCATTTAATCATATTTTGTACATTTAACTTTTAGTTTTTCTAATAAAAGTGTTTTTGTTTGATTGTAATAGCCGGCGTTTCGTTGTTTTCATAATACTATTTAACACTACCAATACTCAATCTAAAATTATTTAAGATACGTGACTCGTTTGGACAAAAAGTCAGGAAAGATACTATGAAAATTTAAATGTAAGATTGAATGTTTTGAGTGATGTGTTAGGTTAGGTTTCAAATTTTTTAAGAATTTACTTCAATTTTTTGTTTTAACAACCATTTCTGATTAATTACAAATAGTATTCACCAAACTACGTCATTTTCTACAAAATCCTCGATGTAAGTAAGTTAGCTAGTACACCCATCCCACCGAATTTAAAAAATGTTCCACAAATTCGATATACGAACAAAAAATTCGAAATACGGATTTTTGTTTTTCTGTTATAAAACGCGAAAAATTAAAAAAAAAATTCTGGAACTTCCTCTTAACGTGTACTATAGACATCTAGTGAAAATATAAAGTTAACATAAAATGTTGAGAAAATAAAAGTGATTTTAGAATGCATTAAAATGGTTTCCTTCAGTGGTTTCCCTAGTAAAAGGCTATGTCATTTATTTTGTTAATTTTATAGTGACAGAACGTACTTTGTGGTTATACAACAATTATTTGTTATTTAATTTAATTTACAACGAATTATTAATTTAAAAATGTGCCCTAAAAAATCAAAAGATTCTAAAAGTGGCACTAATTGCAAAAGAAAGCGAAAAGCAATAACTTTGGAAATAAAATTAGATGTATTACGGCGGTTTAGAGAAGGTGAAAAACTTGCCCAAATTGCTGTAACATTGGGTCTTGCGACATTTACTGTAAGAACGATTCGCGACAATAGAAGCAAAATTGAGGAACAATCCCAATCAGGGGCACCTTTAAGTGTTAAACAATTAACAAAGCACAGAAGTTCCGTAATGGAAAGAATGTAAAAACTCTTAGGGTTATGGATAGAGAACAATAACGAGCTAAATATTTCAATGAGCACAATGGTCATCCAAGAAAAAGCAAGGTGTATGCACGAAAATATACAAAAAACATTAGGTGAAAGTTCAAAAATCGAACAAATCATTGCAAGTAAGGGATGGTTCGATAAATTAAAAAAACGTTACGGCCTCCATAGCATAAAAATGAAGGGCGAGGCGGCAAGTGCCGACATCCAAGCAGCTCGTGCATATCCTGAAACGTTAAAAAAAATTGTCGACGAAGGTGGGTATCTACCACAACAAGTATGCCAGACAGGACATACCTAGCGAAAGAAGAGCTGTCTGCTCCGGGATACAAGATTTCAAAAGAAAGATTGATCCTAATTCCTGGAGGCAACGCATCGGGCGATTTTAAGTTAAAACCGTTCTTAATTTATTTGTCAGAAAACCCTCGAGCTCTTAAAGGATGTGAATAAACAAATTGCCGGTAATATTCAAGTCAAACAAGAAAGCTTGGATGACTGCTAAGCTTTTCGAGGATTGGTTCAAAAATGAGTTTTGCCCATCGGTTAAAATATATTGCGAGAGAAATAACCTCAGGCACTACTCCTCCTAGATAATGCTCCGAGTCATCCTGTTAACCTTAATGAGCTTTCAGAACACGTACGAGCTGAGTTTCTTCCAAAAAATACCACATCCCTGATTCAGCCGATGGATCAGGGTTTAATATCGACGTTTAAGGCGTATTATTTGAGACGAACCTTTCGCCAACTTATTGGCAGCACGGATGAAAAGGATTTTCAATCAACCAGGGCGTTCTGGAAAAACTTTAACATTAAGGACGCAATAAATAATATTGACGAATCTTGGAGAGAAATAAAAACGAGCACTCTGAGCAATGTTTGGCATAAGATTTGGTTGAAAGCCTTCAAGAAGTTCAACAAAATATTGTGACATTGGCGAGTCAACTTGGTTCTGAAAACGTAGTGGATTCTGACATAGCTACTTTATTAGAGGCACAAGGAGATGATTTATCTGTTGAAGAATTATTACAATTAGAGTAACAACTTCCATCGAAAGAGCTAGCTTCTGCTGAAGAATCTAGGACTACAGATCCTAATTGAAAATGATCTTGTCGAAGAACGTAGTGGAAAAGTATCGCGAGAGGTAAACAACGCTATCAGCTGTTATAAGGAACTGTACGCTGAAAAAAGAAGGAATGCAAAACAACAAATTTAGCATTCGTTTTTTCAACCAGCATCTTCATTGACATCAGAAGAAACTGAACGTAACAACAAGGTTGAAGGAGAAAATATAAGTTCTTCTGATGAAGAATTTTAACGCTATCCGATTTTATGAATTTTTTATGATCTTGGAATGTAGATAAATTACCTGTTTTATTTGAAGTATATTTGTTTTTTGAATCGAATTTTTCATTAGGTAGAATGGATCAGTGAATATTACATTGGCTTATATAGAAAATCTTGATTCGATTTACCGAATTTCGATTTACGTACAAGTTCCTGGAATCGAAACTGTTCCGTAAATCGAGGGAAAGGTGTATATCAAAATTTAACTAGGAATTGAAAATATATTTATGTATGATTTTAGATCGACTGAGACAATTCTAAATTTATCAGAATCTAATAGTGGTAGTGAAGACGAAACAGTTGCCTAGAAAGACAAACGGTCAGCAAGAGCTTTTCGTAAGCAGTGGATTGACGACTTTCAATGGCTAGAGTGCGGCAACGATTGTGCATTTTGCAAAGTATGCGATACTCGGCTTACCAACATTAAATCTCATCTGGTAAGGCATAACGCGAATGCCGCACATAAAAGACGTTTTTCTTTGAGCAAACTGACTCTTCGAGCTAGATCGGTCTTAGAAGCGTAAATAAAGCAAGTCGAACTAATAAGAGTAATGTTTTGCTTGATGCACCGTTTACCTTTCAGTTATTGATGGATTTTTAACCAAGTTTAATATAAAATGTAGCAGGACAAAATCACATGTTTCGGTAAAAAATATTCTAGGAGAACAAGGACGGCAAAATGTAGCTAGACAACTAAAGACTAACAAATTTTGAATCATTATATTGATGAGACGATGGACGTTAGTTCAGAAAAGTCGTTAGCTTTGGTAGCTCGCGTCTTTGACAAAAAATGTGGTGTTACGAGGGATCGAATTTTAGGTTTGCTAAGACTGATTAAAACCGATGCTGCCTCAATTTTTACTGCCATATTGAACCATATTCATTATTTGGAAATACCCGGGCAAAATATAATTGGGCTCGGATCTAACAACGCGTCGGTTATGGCTGGTCAATTTACTGGTGTGCAAGCGAGGTTTAAGGAGATTATACGTCACATGTTTTTCATCATTCCATGCACTTATGTGCTAGCAACGCGTGCAAATATTTATCATTTTCTGTTGAGCAGTTGGCTCGAAATATTTTGAATTTTTTTGCGCACAGTTCAAAACGGTGTCATAGAATTAAAAGAATTCCAAGAATATTTCACAGTAAAACCTCATAAAAATCTGGGCTTAGCAAAAACACGATGGCTTTCCCTTGAAATGGTGATTAATCGAATTTTGGAACAGTGGGATGCATTGCAGCTAAATTTTATATCGTGCACATTGGACGATAAAGTTGCAAGAAAAACGGCTAAGAACTTAGCAGAACAACCGAATAACAAATAGAAAATAAAGTGTATTTCCTATTTTTGTCGTACGTGCTAAAGGTGGTAAACAAAATGAATCTCAAATTGCCGAAAATTTGCCGAAAATATTAAAAGATTTTACATTGAACTCGCTAATTCGCAAATGCGCTCGGCTGCTCTGGCAAACTGTAACAGCTTAAACCTGGGTAGGGATGACAATTGACCTACATTTAAAGATCTATAATTAAGAAATCGGGATCTAACTACCTCGAAAGCGGGACAGCCCCAGACAAAGTGAATGCTGTTATCGTCATCTTCAAGACAGTTGTCACACAAGGAATCTTGGACAAGTCCCATTCTTTTTAAATGGATTTTAAAACGACTATGGCCGGTCAGAATAGCGACCAGAACTCTCAGTTGGTCTTTCTTCAAAGATAGAGCAAACTTTGTGAGCCTCAGATTAGGTTCACAAATGAAGTACTTAGCCACTCGGCATGTAGTAGAAGCTAGCCAATTACGCTTAGCCTGCAAAAACATGTAGTTCTTAATAGCTTCCTTACCACAATTAAAGGTCAGGAGCACTGCCGGTTCAGGTCCAATGAATTCCATCCTTGAGCCTATTTTAGCTAAAACATCAGCTATCTGATTACCTTTAATGCCACAATGAGCCGGAACCCACATAACTCTGACACGATTATTAGAGCAAAGGATGTTAATAAAATGTTTATAGTCCTTGACCAGTTTAGAAGTGATCATAGGATTTCGTAATGAATTGAGCACAGGTTTACTATCACTGCATAGAATAATGTCTTTTCCGGAAACAGCGAGGTTAGAAGCGTCAAGCGCGCAACGTGTGAGTGCAATCAGCTCCGCTTGGTATACAGTGCAGTTCCAGCCTAGACTCCCACATGATTGTAGGTCATGTTCAGGACAATAGCTTCCGAAACCTTCACCAAAATTAGAGTGAGACCCGTCGGCGAAAAACACGAGCGACTGAGCCACCCAGTCCTTCAATTCTTGAAACAACCACGAGTTCCTCGTTGGATAAACAACCGAGAAAGAGATATTAAAGCAGAATTCTGGCAACAATTTGTTCAACCTACGCACCAATACCCCGCAGGCGAAAGGCAGCGGAGCATGCTGTGCCTAGGGTGACCGACTGCAGTGAGGGCAGAAATAAAATTGCCTGCAAAGCAAGTATAGAAGAAGAGGACATAGCACCCGTAATAGCTCGGCAAGCCATACCTTGTATTAAGCTTCGCAATGACAGAAACTGACTGAACCACAGGCCACCAAACAACAGACGCGTAAGATAGCATAGGTCATAGGTAAAACTAAAGATTTGTAAATAAACATCAGCATTTTGGGGGTCAGACCCCAGGACTTCCCAAATGCTCTTCTACACTGCCAGAAAATGGAAGTGACCTTTTGCAGTTTTATTTCAATATGAGATTTCCAGGAGAGTTTACTGTCCAGAATGTCGGATCTAGTGATCGTTTCTCCAAAAAGAGAAGGAGCAGACAGCTCTCCAGTATTCCTACGTCTGGTCAAGACTATCAGACTAGTTTTCGATGCATTAACTTAACGTACAGCCCCTTCTCTAGACACCACATTTCTTCAACTTGGAGAGTGCGTTGCATTAAGTCTGATAGTACATTAAAGTATTTCCCCTGAACCAGCACGACTAAATCATCAGCATAACTGTGAGCAGTGAAGCCGGATTGCTGTAGTTTTACAAGTAATTCGTCGATAACTAAGAGACACAGGAGAGGTAACAGAACAGCTCCCTGGGGGCAACCTTTAGTAACTTTGACCGAAATGGAAAGGGAGTCCAGCTCGGCCACAGCAATGCGCGATCGCAGCAAAGATCCAATCCAAGTAACAATGGTTTGGTCAATTCCAAAGTTTGAGCAGGCTTCAGTGATGGAAGCGAAAGAAGTACTATCAAAGACACCCGCAATATCAAGGAAAGTGCCCACAAGAAACTCCTTAATTCTAAGCGATCTTTCAATCCTCGTATTAAGTTCATGCAGCGCAGTTTCACATGATCTCCGAACTCTGTAAGCATGTTGAGTGCTACTGAGTGGGACGACAGATAAGTGATGATCCCTAATATATCTGTCAACAATTCTTTCCAGAATTTTGAGAAAAGTTGAAGAAAGACTAATAGGGCGAAATGCCTTGGGATCGGTATAATCCGTCTTTCCAGCTTTCGGGATGAACACAACTCTACTCCTGCTCCAGGACTGTGGAACATATCCAAACGCAAAGCACGCTTGGCAGAGTCGAAGTAAATGTTCCTGAATTAGGGGAAACCCATGCTCTAATTCAGCAGGAAAAACTCCATCTGGACCACCTGATTTATAAGGTAAGAAGGAGAAAACGCGCCAGCGCAAGGTGTTGAGAGTGACTAGCCTACATGCTAAGTCCCAGACAGATGAATAATCAGTACCATTAGGCTAGGCGTCAGCAACATAGTCATGTTTGATAACATTGCACCCAGGGAAATTAACAGAAAGTAGTAGTTCGACAATTAGAGGTTAATCTGCCATCAGGAAGTCGCAGCACATCGATTCGGCAGGACTGATTTCTAACCAAGGACCTATTAAGTCTGGCGATCCCAGAGATACTATTAATTTCTTCGCAGAAGCTAATCCAAGAAGTCCTACGAGCGGATCTCAGCATTTTATTATATTCTTCTTGAGCTGCCAGAAAGTTATCCACATTTAGACTTTCTTAATGTGCAATATATCTACAAAATTAAAACTTCAACTGAATCCAGAAAGTTTCTATTTTTATGGGGCCCCAACTCGTATATCGCTTCAGGGTTGCCAACTGATTTTTGTATTGAAATTGCTTCAAATAACAAAATATCTCTCAACTTCTGAACTCTCTGCATAATTGTGCCATGTTTCTACAAAATTAAAAGTTCATATGAATTCAGAAAATTCCAATTTTAATTGGACTGCAACCCGTATTACGGCTCAGGGTGGAAATTATTTAAAAAAGAACAGAGAAGGACAATTCTTTTCGTGGCAATAATTTTAAAATAAAAAATGTTATCACTTTCCAGACATTTTTGTATTAATTAAAAATATAAGATTTGCCTCCAAAATGTTAAATTTTATCACCGAATACTTTTATTATTTCAAATTCTTATAAATCCTTTATTTTTATATAAATTGCATTCTAAATAACTTAATCACGCCACCAACCTCACAAAACTAACACAAACAAATTTGATGATTGGTAAACAATTTTGAAATGATTGCGCTCCCGTCGATTAAGTCGATAAATCGAGAAAAGCACGAGGAGAATTAATTTTAATAAGATAATTAAACTTCAAGATGACCTTGAATAATTTTATTTCATATAATTATACGCGAATGCAGTCAGAATCATGCAACTATAAATTTTGAAAACACGAAGCGCAACAAATAAATAAGAAAATGCTTGGTGTTCAGTCATCAAGTTATTATTTTTTTGGCGTAACGATTACGGATATAATCGTCTCTCTACCTACATACATATACGTATGATCGCATTTAATAAATTCAATTAACATTCTTATGTGTATTATATAGTGGCGGTATCACGCAATTTATGTTTATTAAAAAAAATGTATGTGGATGCGCGTCTATATACCTACACGGTTCTATACCGCATAAATACACGTCGTTCCAGTTAAATAATTATATGGAATGGCATAAATATAAAATTCCCAAAAACCAAATACTACTTATAGATTCCATGTATATAGTACACATCAAGAAAAAAATCTCTCGCGATAACTTGAAGCAGTTTATAATTTGTTCAGGTGGATAAACACCCCACAACCAAAAAATAAATAAATTTCTGGTTCAATAACTAAATCATTTAAAATTTAGTTTTTTGTTGTTTATACTCGTAGTTGATTGACAATAATTTTTTTTTACTTCGGTGGATAATTTATAAATTTTATGGGAATTATTGTTTTGGGAATAAATAAATTGAAATTTTATAGGTTTGATTTATACAAAAAATAAATGCAAACGCGTATCCTGATGGCTATCGACAGGTGTTATACAAATGAATCAAAAAATAAAATGTTAATTACCTGGATGTTGGAATTGGTCTGCGTGAGAACGCAATGTCCAACATAAATATAATAGAAGTTGAATATTTTTGCAAATTATTGTGTTCCACAATTATTTCATTCGATATATGTAGGTAAACACGGCAAGCTGTCGTGGGTATAGGTCGCTAATACTGATCGTAGAGAAAAATGAAACATTCCAGAATATAATTTATAAGACTAATGTTCAGTTTTAAATACAAAACACTTCCAAGTTTTGAACTGTGGAATGTAATTCTATTTTACTGTTCTCAGCCATGTTTTTCAATGGTATAGACCGAGTCAAATGAATTCCACACCATTCATGTTTACTCAAGAATTGAGGAAATCACATTGTGGAACATATGTCTATGCTGTTGTTTTATGACAATGTGTGGAACCTATGTTGAACATTCATTGATTAGTGCTGGAAAGAAAGTGGTTTTGAAATACTGATTAGCATTGTTCAATTAATACAATTTTTCCGTATTATATTATATTTTTACAGTGAGATGTTGGATATAAATTGTGGAACCTGTTCAAATGATAATACGAATATTTTCCTGAAGTCGATTAGTTTTATTTCAATTACAAATTTGGACAATTTGTTTGAATATAGAATACCATTAAGCTCGATTCTTTAGTGCTTATCTAAAATATCTTGCGACATTTCTAGATGCAACTACATAGTTCTACAATTTATTTCGGAATTCGGTTCTGATTCATTCCATTATCAAAAATCAGTATTTCTCACATTCCACCTGCAGCTTTTTATAAAATAGTTTAGAAATTATTGCTTTTTATTTGTGACGCCTCGAGGCAGATATTTTTTGCTTGAATGTGGTATTTGTTGCATTTCTAGAATTATTGATTTATCCTACTTTTAATGAAGATGGCTGAACCACCTGTGTCACTGTGTGCATACATTTTGAAAAAAGATTTGATGATTCATTTTTACATGCGGAAAGACTTTGTTTTTAGGAGTCTCTTTTTGGTGCGGGAATATTGGGCAAGTTTTAGGGTCAGGTTTCTCTCAATCATGAAACTTTGCTTAGTTTCAGTTAAAGTTGCTTAAATACCCATTTTCTTTTTACTGTAGCATGTTGAATTCTGCGGTCCCGAACTAATACATTTTTAGTAGATTTCGCTGGTCTGATGACCCGCATCCGTAAAAAAAAATTACCTGTTTAAAAAGTCAACAAAGAGATAATCGGATAGCGCCAAAAAACCACCGGATCCACACTGAAATTCCAGGACACGAGATTTAGGATCGGCTCGTGCAGTCACTTAGAAAACCAGTAACGTTGGAGGGCCTAATCATGTGCATGAAGGAGTATCGGCTGGAACTCGTTGTTCTTCAAGAAACTCGCTGGTCTAAAAGTGGAGACCGTGTGTCCCAGGGTCTCCAATCAATAACCAATTGTGTAAGCTTCGTTTGCGCACGAAGTTAGCCAACCTGTCGATAATTTGTGATAAAGACTCATTTTACAACGAATTAGATGGGATTAACCTGAACACGATGTTAGAATAGTAATTGGAGACTTCTGGGACGTTATTCGGTTAGTATGGCGAATCGAAGTAATGTCTGATGAATGGACAGCCCAACAAATAATTTTTATAAATATTCAGATCACATTAATATAACCTTTTTTTTTTTTTTTTTTTATACTTTTATTCTCTACTTGTTCTGGGGCTCAAGGCGCTCCCGGCTATTTCACGTGTTGTTATACAACTTTTATACAACAACCGTATAAACGCTAATAATACCGTTAATGTGAGTAAATATTTTTTACAAACTGTCGGTCAATTTCAAAGAATAATTTCATAGAAGTATTTTTCAATATCAAGCATTGTGTCGGCAACATCAAGAAATTGTGTTTACAATTTTCAAGAACAAATCGTAATGGCTCAAAAAAAAAACAAGAAAATGTTCATATATATCGTAAGGGCGATATTCTAAACCTTTCCAGCGAGCAAGACACACAAGACCTCTGACTGTACGATATAGTTTTGAAGGTATTGTGTAGGTGGATAAGATAAGTGAATTGCTTATTATGTCGCGTGTAGACCACTTCGTTCGATAATTACGAAAAGTCCCATCCCTCCATCCAACAAGGCACCTTTTCATAATTTCCAACTCGATAAGGTGACGAAAATCACCAATCGAAAATGTATCAATCATATTAATCGATAGTTCTTCCAGAGGAGTTTGCTGTTTGTGATGTAATTGGTGTATTTTAGCACGGAATGTCTCATCAGATCGTTTCGAACATTGGGTGAGTGGAAAAAGGTTTTTTTTTTTTTAAATGTAAGAATACTCGCCAATAGTTGTACACTTTAAATGTCCATTTTGGCAATTGAAGTTCGCAGTACCTATAAGAAAAGATTCATTTTATTATTTGCCGTAAAACATATTTTCCATGTAATGGAAAATAAATTCCAATCACCATTAGATGAACTTGAGGCATTTCATGTATATTAAAGAGAATTGGCCAGAATTCATCTTTCGACTTCTTACATTTTAGAGACAAATCATGCTATAGTGGGTTATGGCCCAAAACGTGAGGTAGATGGTACATACCGAGCTCTGTACAATATTGCGATCAGATATTGTACATGGAGTAAGATCTCAACGAGTACGCTGGCTCGGTCACCTTCTGCGTGCTAATCTGGAACGAATTGTGCAGCGATCTCTGAAAGGAGAGGTACCATATGGTAAGCGCAGAGGTCGTTGCAGGCGACAATGGCTCCACATTGTAGTATGAAGCCCAAACTCAGGATCAAACCCGTTGGAGCCAAATTGTTGATACTGTAAGGGTCCAGTAATGGCCTTTAAAAAATGAGGTTTTATTTTGTCGACATTGTTTACGTTGATTACGGGGTCTACGGACTGTATTAAATACCAAGTATCACAAAAACGTTTTTAACCTGCTCATTCTGGTTCTCCTCGAACAGAACCCTCTAAACAAATAAAATCTTGAGTTCTAATTCACAAAAAAAAAAAAATCTTGCAAACAATAATTTGATCAAAAAACAATTCCGACTGTGTGTTAAATTGTATTGTTCGGCAGTTATGTACAAACAAACAAAAACAAAATTGAAAACCACAAGAAAAACCGTCAAACGAATCGGAATAACGCGCAGAACACTGTACACACACACAATAAAAAAATGAAAGCCTCAGGATTACAATATACACGTATTTTTTTTTTTTTTTTGTTAATTTTGTAAATTATGAAATAATTATTTAACAAATGTATAAGAACAAGAATAAGAACAATACACATAAGAAACCAATTTTCCAAATATCCATCCACACAAAACATCTGTCATTTTTATTTATTATTAACAAATATAATTTCATATAAAGATATGTTCGCGCAGCAAGATAGAGGTCGTGGAATTGTGTATAAAAAATAAAATTAACAGCCAGTCGTCGTCAAATTACTGTTAAAACTATTTTCAATTGACTGAACATCGCGTTGATTGAATATTGCTGAACAATGGATAGATCAATCATCACAAAAATTTATTATGTAATGTATGTACCGGGTGTTTTCTTTAAACTGAGACGATCAAATATCTCGAAAAATAGCCACTCTACGGAAAAAATGTCCATAATCAAAATTTAATCATACCGCGGGGGAAATACATTAGTGCAAAAAAAAAAGTCCCCCCACCCCCGCTTTGTAGGTGGGGCGGGGGTAACTTTTAAACTAAGATAGGAAGCCATATTTTTTATTGCAGATACGGATTCTACGACTAAAAGTACGTATGATTTAAATAAAATATTTTGTTCGGTTCATGATAGATGGCGTTGTAATCGACGAAATTCAATTTTCAATTTCTCCTTCTTAGAACACACGCATTCGATTCTGCAATACGTTTGAAATAAAAAACATCACAGTTTTAATTGGAAATACTCGAAATTCGTCATCAAAACAATTTATTCAGTTTTGTAAATCTAAAATAAGTGTTCAAAATGATGGCCTGAATTTTGTATTTTTGAAATTTAATAATAAAACTTGAAATTAATTTTGAACACTTATTTTAGATTTACAAAACTGAATAAATTGTTTTGATGACGAATTTCGAGTATTTCCAATTAAAACTGAGATGTTTTTTATTTCAAACGTATTGCAGAATCGAATGCGTGTGTTCTAAGAAGGAGAAATTAAAAATTGAATTTCATCGATTACAACGCCATCTATCATGAACCGAACAAAATATTTTATTCAAATCATACGTACTTTTAGTCGTAGAATCCGTATCTGCAATAAAAAATATGGCTTCCTATCTTAGTTTAAAAGTTACCCCCGCCCCACCTACAAAGCGGGGGTGGGGGACTTTTTTTTTTGCACTAATGTATTTCCCCCGCGGTATGATTAAATTTTGATTATGGACATTTTTTCCGTAGAGTGGCTATTTTTCGAGATATTTGATCGTCTCAGTTAAAAAAAACACCCGGTATATATGTATGTATAAAAACCCTAAACATTATGTCTATATATATATCCAATCCACATAATATAACAAATTTTCCATTTCAATTGGCAACACACAATTTGCTTGGGTTGATTTTGTTCTTTTCTTTAAGATACACATAAGTTGATAAGCAAATATATAAATAAATATACCAATCACAAAAAACCCCGAAGTTCTTTCGAATTTATTTATTTACTTCCATGTTTATTTGACAATAGATAATTTACAAATATGTAGACCAAAATCAAATGTTGGTAAATATTTAACATAAAAAAAAAAAAAAAAACAATTTGTGATCCCAAATATTTCCTTTTGATGATTCCATTAATTGTTGATTCCTTTTAATATGGTATGTACACAGTCAGACATGAACCCTTAAAGTAGTTGAATAAATATTAAAACATATATTTGGCAACATTTCAGGTTAATTCATTTAAATAATGAACATCCTTGGCAAAAGGTTCGCTTAATTATTGACAAGGATCGCAAATAGGAATTAATAATTGTAAATTGTTGTTGAAATCCTATATAATTGATGATTATCGACGATATTCGAATACCTGGGTTTTGATATTTTTATGCAAAAAAAAAAATCAACAACAATGCAGCGATTATAATTTACCTGCGATTAAACGCCAGACTAGGGCAATATTGGTCTAAAATACCGATATCGAAACCCTCAGCCGAATATTTTTTGTGTGTGTGTTCCTTCAAGATATTATTCAAAGATATTACAAACGTTGCCTGTGTGCATCTTTCAACTTGTAATCTACAAATAATATGAACTTGATTTATTGCATGTACACAGATGCTCTCGAATACGACCGCAATGATGGTAATGAAATATAGTCGATGTCCTGAATTGTATGATTTTTGTTCGTCTGCTTTTTATTTTATTTTATTAAAACGGTTGGAATCTATACTGACAAGGTAGTAATAATCAAACGCTCACGTTCTCCAGACAGTCGTCACAAAGGGCATCCTGAGATAGTCGCACGAGTAAATCCTTGAAACGTCCATGGCCAGTAAGACGTGCGACCAGAATATTGAATTCCCCTTTCGCATCTCTATGTGTCAGCAACTCTATTTCCAATGGGCATTTTTTTAAAAATAAATTACCAACACATATACATATATTAGTTAAAGACTGACGTAGAATCGTCTTTTAATTGGCCATCTGCACACTGCATAGCTCCATGCTATACTTTACCAACATGAACGATGGGTCAGCCCTTGAGTTCTACACAGCAGAGGGTCATAGTTGTTTTTAATTTAATCACCGATCGTACCAAAGCACTTCAGTCGAAACGTATCTAGCTGACATAGCTTCAGTTATAACTGGACTGTAGCTCTACAGGCACAGCGATATCGTTTTTGGGGGTCAGATACCAGAAATTGCCAAAGGCCCTTCTACATTTCCAAAATAATAGTAATGGTCCTTTGCAGCTTATAATCATGTACTCCTCGTTTGCGGCAGCCCTTGGTGTTTTTGACGGACACTGATGAACCATTCAACTTAGTTTCAATTATGCGAGACTTGAACATAGAATCGATGAATTGAACACAATGGTTTGATCAATAATAAAATTAATACACGCATTCGTGATCGTAGAAGTACGGGAAGGTATCTACTAGAAACTCTTTGTAATTAGGGAGGTAATTAATTAATAATCCCTAATAAATCTGTCGATAATCCTCTCTAAAGCTAGAAGGACGGTAGAGGTCAGATTAATGGGCCTAAACGTCTTTGGTTCAGTATGATCTGGCTTGATACCTTTAGGTATCAAAACTACTCTACTCCTGCTCCAGGCGCGTGGTACAGTGACAAAAGCAACGGACGCCTGGAACACAAACCTTCCAGCGTAGAACAACAGTACTGATCGGCTAGTTTTCAATCCGGAGTATCGACAAAAATGTCAAGAAACTCGGAAGCAACCACACAGATTCATACTTTTGTTTTTATTTTTAATAACAGTTTTAAGGACAGAGGACTTTTGAAAGAAAGATTCTGCCAAACTTAGTGTTCAAACCAGAAACCGCATTATCAACAAAATACGGTTCCTGGATTAGACAAAAAACTGTATGCGATATAGTTTAACTCATAAGAAGCTGATTTGCTGTGGTGTAGGTTGATCTGTTTTTAATCAAGCATGGATGTCATTATGAGGACCAACTATAAACAAAACATGATAAAAAAAAAAACTCTATCGCCCTAGGACGTGTTACAGCAATGCTCCGAACCCAGTAAAGTGTTCGAAAGACTTCTGGTCAACCCTGAACACAATCGATTGGCGATGAGCCTCTCGCTTCTATAACGGGTATCCTCCAGTTGCTGAAATATTAGTTAGTAATAACCGATGTTAGTAATTACAAATTTTAGATTCTCAGGTGGTCCAGGAATCCATGAGTGCAGTAAAAGAGGTTTCGGAGACTCATCAACCGAAAGTTGACAACCCTCTCAGTTATCCTTCATTCTGTTGATTTCTCAACAGAACAAAACGTTCTCATCATTATTGCACACTTTGCAGATCATGAAACCATTAGTCAGATAGCAACCCAGCAATTGCGGCACAAAGCCAGAAGATTTAGCCACCTCGAGAATGCGTGGGTCAACGTCATGAGCTATTGGTAGATTCCTCGGAAATTGTGCCAGTCCAAACAGCTTTTTCTTGTAAGTGTTGGCGGCAACTTTGCCAACTCGCTCAGTCTTAATAGCTTGGCAAATTTATAGAGCCCTTACCACATCTGTGTGGTCTTCAGTAACTTTTATAAAAAAAATTTTTTTAAATCTAAATGTGAAATTCCGTTCCATTTTTCAAATTTTATCACAAAATTTGTGGTTAGCGTGACGTATATGACAAATAACAAATTAATATTGAGACATACTTTTTCAAGTATTTGAGAAGATCACCACGTTAAAAATATTTACGTTGACAAAAAATATTTTTATAGACCCATGATTCTGATGAAAACCCGGAACACCCTAACAAACTGTTGGAACGCCAATAAAATTGGGACGGCTGTGTAGAATGACAGTGACGCAGTCTCAATGCTGTGTTAAAGTTGAGAAGGCAGTCCCCGATACTCTTTAATCTCATTTTGGAGTATTTCTTTCGTAAAAATGAAACACTTCAGAGCAACATTTTATATCGCCAGTCCAATCAGGTGTTTACATATGCAGATGACACATGTATGATTGGCCTGAATAGCAACGGAGAGAAGTAAAAAATTGATCCGTTTGTGAGATTTTCAGCTTCTGCTGGACTCCAGATCAATGAGTCCAAAACTAAATACATGATCTCTGGTCAAAGGGACAATGGCACACCAGGTTTTAGTAATGGCCACTACATGTTTGAGGGAATGAGGAGGTTCAAATTTTAGGGCTCACTTATCACTCACGATAACAGTGTGGATTAATTAGTCGTGCTTTGTATACTCTAAGGCCACTATTAAAATTTAAACACCTATGAGTACTATGAGAAATAGCTTTATACATTTGGGAGAAGAATCATTTGAGTGATTTACAGCTCAAAACGTGAAGTAGATGGTACATATCGAGTTCTGTACAATCGACCAGATCAGAGATCTGATGAAGATACCCGATATTGTACATGGAGTAAGATCTCGCCGAGTACGCTGGCTCGATCACGCTTTTTCAGATTGTCTAAGGCATGACTCAAATTGTAGATACAGTAATGGCATTTAAAAAATGTTATTATAATTATGATAGGTTCTTTGCCAGGTTTTGGAATCATTATGATTTGCGAATTATTTTTAGGAGAGTACCCAGTGTTCTTTATAGTTTGACATTTTTTTTGTGTACCAGTATTTACATTTTTTCAGTAGTTAATTCTCTGAGTATGTTACCACCTATCAAGTCATCCCAGGTGCTTTTTAAAATATAGCGGAGCGGTTTTTTTATTTTTTTTAACTTGGGCGGATTTTACTCGAGGACTCAATGCCACTAATGGGCCCACGGTGCAATACGAATTATTACGAATTACGAATTATGGATAAACTATTTTCATTTCACGTCATGTTTAATACTAAATTATTCCATTGTTTTTTTCTCCAAAACATAATACCGTTATTAAAAAAAAAGAAAAAAACTAACGTTGTCATTGCAACACACACACATTGATAAATTTAAAATAAACTGTGTCCGTTGGTTTCATCGTTTTAGTGACCAATTGTCATGGTATTTAAGTTAAACAACAATACACTGTATTTAATTGAGACTAGCGACATCTATGAATGAGTGAATAAAGTAATCAACAATTTAGAAATATCAATGATTTAGTCGAAATATTGTGTTTTTTGTGCAAGACAGCAAGACAATAACAATTTTTTAACAGAAGCACTTATTAAAAAATTTCGTCGTTGCCCTTGAACTATATTTTGATACCGTAAAGCGTGTCAATCGCTCGAAGCATTGTTTAACCATGGACCAAAATTAAAATAATTTGAATGTTTAAAAGAATTTAAAAAATTAACTCATGTAAATTAGCATAAGACCCCGCAATAAGAATAAGCATATTCCGGCAAATAGAAATACTTTCTCACAATAAATCATATTAAATCATGCTTCTACGTACGTACATGTTATATTCTTATATGTGCTACCAGCGAACATATTATAAATCATAATCTCATTACAATCGAACAATTATTTAATATACCGTCATATAAAATGATATAATAAAATTGATAAGAGGAAAGATGTTCAAGTTAAAGACGGTATACGCATATAATAAGTAGAAGAAAAACCAAAAATCTTTAAAAATAACACAAACCAATCACGAGATGAATGAAAATGAGAGATTGAACGAGCGGCGTTTAAGTCTTATAATAACGAATTTAAGTTCATTATATATTTTGGGTATACATAAGAAATCTGTTTGGTTTTTTCCATCGCGATTTTCTTCATTTTTCGATCTATAAACATATCAACCATATTGGACCACCTGTTATCCAATTTTTCGGTTTTGTTTTTTTGAAAACGGCAACAAATGTTATCGTCTTTCTCGTCTGTTCTCTCTGTTTACAGTTATATACATATAAGATTTGTCCGTCTGTCTGTTGTGTCATCGCTGCAATATTACGTATATTCACGTACTGTAGATATGCGAGAAAGTGTATTATAAATATTTGCGGGGCTAAATTGCCAAAAATCTCAAAATCTAAATAAAACTTTTATTGTTCTTTGCTCTATAATATTTATAATTACTCGTCTCAAGCATAAAACTATTTTTATTTTTTATGTATGGAAATTAAAACACACAAATAAATAAAAATGTATTTTCTTCTCTTAATTTTCTTACATTATGTCTGGCAAGTTTTGCTAATATCATTTACGAGAGTATATATAATATTGATAAGACGATAAAAAAAAAAAAAATTATGTGTTTTAAACAAGTTCTCATCTCGGGCGGAAAACAAAGCTAAGAAGTTAAGAAAAAAAAATACTTTACAAGATGTTTTCTCAAATCTGTTTTTAAGCAAAAGCAAAAAAAAAATATTTTATTGTTATTCTTTTTAATGATTTTTATCATATTTACGAGTCAGTACCATTATACATAAAAGAAATGTTTGAGAAATAATTATGAATAAATGTATTTAAGAACAAAACAACAACAAGAAAAAATTGTATTCGTTATATTATGTATACAGTCTTAAACTTAATCTTGATTGTAAGCTTATTCCTTTTATTATACGTTTTTTTTTTTTTTTTGGTTTTACGTCAAATCAAACGGTAATTTAGAATCATTACCGTTATCTAATTTTCCTCTACATTAGCATATTTGAAAACACTTGAAATTTTGATTTTAATTACCATACATACATTTTATGTATAGGTACGTATGGGGTAATTAATGTGTAATTGGAGTAGGTACTATTAATTTAATTAAATTTTTTTTTTTTATTAACTTATACCGTAATACATACTTTGAAACACACAATTGGATTACACTATTTGTATATAGTATTATAACGGTTTAAAAAAGAAATTACTTTAGTATGAAGTATTCTAATATATATCGGAAATTGCACAAAACTCAATAATAATCATGTTGGAATGATTTGAGTAGAGCAGGCGATTCTATACCAACAATAAAATCACCCACAACCGTAACCATAGCAAATTATAATAATAAACTTTGTTTAACCTTCCGTCGGTGCAATGGGGTAAAAAGTTACCCCAGGCTTAAAAAAAATGAAATAAAAAGTGAATTAATGCGAATTAATCCAAAATCACTTAGGAATGCTCTCTCTTACATGTTTAGCACAACAAAATATCAAAAAACGATGAAATCTGACCATTTCAAAACAACTGTGGCACAGTAATGAAAAATATGCCACGGTCTGTGCATGGGGGTAATAAGTTACAGACTAACAAAGAACGCAATTGAAATCGGTTAGTTAAAAAATTATACAGGAAATACGAATTCATGAAAGGTTTATCTTTATTTCAAACCATTTGGGCCAGATAAAACCAAAATCATTATGGGAATCCTTGTTCTGTTTGTATCTTTTCGTTTACGTGCGTTTCATCATCCGCAGCCTTTCAACATAAACTCGACTTCAACATTTATGAACTCAGCTTGAATATATATATATTATATTTATAACGGTACTTTTACCATTCAAAATTCATCGACAAATGCGTTGGTGTTCATCAAAATTCATCGACAAATGTGTTGGTGTTTGTGTAACTATTTTATTTTGTGTAAGTGTGAACTTTTTGTATAAGGTTAATTTGTGATTTAGTTTCTGCATACCATTTATTCCTGTTTCCTACAAGTATTTTTATCGACTTGGAATTATGTGAGTATTACACAATAGTGTTTGAAGTAATATTCATTTTAGATGTTTGCCAGTTTATATTTTTTGTTAGATAATGACAAAACGACAGAGCAGTCAAGAACTAAAAGATTTGTTCGATGAGATATCCGTTTCGTCGGATAATTCACTAATAATTAATTCTTGTGATGATTTACAATAATATAACGAAATTCCTTAGGAACAAGATGATTTAGATGGTAATTTTTTGGTTTTTGATGATGATGATGAATATATTCCGGATATTCGTGACCGTATGCGCAACGAAGATTTGCAGGAGGAACAAGAATGTTCATCCAATGATGATGAAAACGAGACTGATGAACAAGAATTATTTTATAACTCGCAGAATAAGAATTATTCTCGAAAATGGAGCGTCCAACCACCGACCATTCATAAAGTTCCAGAATTTCAAATAGATCGTGAGACACCGGGATTGATTGGAATTGCTAGACATTTCAATAAGGAAGAAGAATGTTTTAAAAGTATTTTGCCACCTAAGATGATGTGCATTATCGCGAGTGAGACGAATCGTAAGGGGAAGGATTATTTTGTTCGTCACCGTAATCAAAGCCAACATAAACAACCAAGAATATGGTATGACGTGGAAAATGATGAGCGCTACGCCCTCATTGGGATTATTTTATATGCCGGAATGAGGAAGAATTGGGATGAGCGACTAGTCGAATTGTGGCATAAAGAGAACCGGCCCTTTTTCAGAGCATCGATGAATTCTTCGCTTCATGCGTTTCGATAATCATCCAACTAGAACAGAACGATTGTAAATTGACAAATTAGCTGCTTTCAGAGATGTTTGGCTACTTTTTCAGGAGAATCTGAAATTAGCATATAGACCAGGAAACTTAACAGTCGATGAGCAACTAGTAGCAACAAGAGGGCGCTGTAATTTCCGGCAGTACATCCCCTCCAAACCAGGAAAATATGTATCAAAAGTAATCCATTGAATGGAGAAATTTATATTGGTTGTCAACCTGGAGAGAAGAGCGCAAAAGACTACGCATTCAACCTAGTGACCACACTAGCTCGTCCTTACGTCAAGAAAGGACGTACTATAACAATGGACAATTTTTTTACCAGTTGTGCTCTTGCCGAAGATATCATTCGTCAAAAAACAACAATCATAGGAACCATTCGAAGTAATAAACCCGATTTAACAGTCGAATTGGCAGCACATAAGGCACAAGACAAGAAAATTTATATCAAAAATCGAGAAGTTGGTTTATCACGCTTTTGTTTTGATGGCTATCTCACTTTAGTGAGTTACATACCAAAACCAAATAAAAATGTGCTATTATTATCGACTCTTCATAATAACGATGGCATCGATAAAACTTCCGGCAAGCCGAATATAATTTTAGATTACAATTCCAGTAAGGGAGGAGTATACACTATGGATAAGTTGGCCAAGACTTATACATGTAAACGTATCACTCGTAGATGGCCAATGGTGTTGTTTTTCAACATGATAAACTAGCTCGCCCAGATGCGTATGTAAAAAAGAAAAGCAACACCCATAAACTTTTTCTGGAAATTCTTGCAAAACAGCTTGTTGATCAACATATTCAAAAGCGGCTATCAAATCCAAACGCATTAAAAAAACGTAAAAATTGCGATGCAGTTGATGGGTTATAACGTTCATATTCTAAGACAGCAACCAGATGCTGGAACTAGTTCGCACATTACCAAAAATCGGTCTCGTCGTTGTAACTTCTGCGATCGGTCTGGTGACGTAAAAATAAATATTAGTTGCCCAAGTTAAATCCAAGTGAAGATCTTGATGACGACTTTGATTAAATATTGTTCCTTTTTTAAATAATTTACATTTATTATAACATGAAACGTGAATTAAACTATATTTTCACTGTATTCCAATGAATTAAAATAAATTTTATTTAAATAAATTAACCAAATATAACTTTTTCCCTTGTATGGTATAATAAACTAGTGGGGTAACATGTTACCCCCATGCACAGACCGTGTGTATAAAACACGTGCACCGACGGAAGGTTAAAGCAGGGCTTTGGAGCTGTACAATTTTTATGCTGATCCGCTCCAGCTCCGCTCCAGCTCCGCTCCAGCTCCGGTCCAGCTCTGCTCCAGCTCCGCTCCGGCACTACACTTCTCCTCCGGCTCCGATCCATGCATGCTCCAAGTACAAAAGTATAAAAATTAGAAATCTACAAAAGTTGAAATATTGTATTTCAAATTGTAATTACATTGCCTTAAATCATTCAATATTAATTTTAGAGCTGAAAATAGTCTCTCGATACTTGCTTGAGTACACTTGCTTGAGTTCAAATTCTTCTTTGTTGGAATTGTGTATTTCTGATATTTTCTGGCGTTTTTCTTGTTTATCAATCTCGGCCTTCCACTGTCTACAAATCCGCTTAGCTGCTCTCCTAGCAATAGCAGCCTTGCTTTACCTCGCGATAGTGAGACGAAGTTGCACTTCAATATGGGCTATTATTTGTTGCTTCACTGCAAGACGACACTCGTCAGCAAACCAATTATTCTTGGGTCCGACTTTCACTATACTTAAAGCCTGTTGAGCAGCAACCAAAGTTTTCAGTACCTCCAAGACAGAGTGCTCACAGTCAAACTGGTAATTAGCTTCCTCAATGTTGTCGCTGACAAGATCCTGATATCGTTTCTTTTGATCTTCATTTATCAGATCTTCACAGTCGAAACGTTCCATACATTTCACTGTGTTCCCAGACTTGAACTCGCTGCCAACGTATTTAGTTGCTTACCAATAAGTTCTCACAAAACAACCCGAACTCGCCCTTTCGAAAATATCACGTGGTCAATTTGGCTGTACCTCAGTTCTAGAGTGAACGGATGATTGTGATTTGAAAATTATTCTTCAAAAGACGTCAGTCGAATCCCAAAATTATCAACACAACGATGTAACCTGTTCAATAAAATTGTGAACAAGGTATATTTAAGTTTTCTTCGCTTCTCGTAAATTTCAGAGTGCCACAAAACATATACTGTTTAGTTCACTAAACAGGTCATACAAGTTTATATATAATAATACGTCATACAAGTTTATATATAATAATACTTGTACATATTACATACATTTCATACATATTTTTATTTTTATATAAAAAAACACAATGTATAGCAAAATGCTGAATGTACACAAAATTAATTTAATTTTGCTATATAAACCGAAAAAATGTATTTAATAAATCAGAATTAAAATTATTATTCAAACTGATTGTTTCAATTCTCGCGATTATTAAGACCTCACCCGTAGTAATCTTAACAATCGCTTCAACCAAGTTTTAAGCAGAGGCTAAAACTTTACATGGTCCTTCGAGCCGGATTTAACAACATAAGCCGGATTTAACTTTACATGGAACTTCGAGCCGGATACAATAACATAAGCCGGATTTAACAACATAAGCTGAATTTAACAACATAAGCTACAATTATTCGAGTCTTCACATTAACTCATCAATCAAATGGATAAACTACTGCAGAAGAATGATGAGACTGGCGCAAAAATAACAACTTTAGCCAGAAACTACCACAAGGATGGAGATATACGAAAGACTAAATCGTATCTCGAAAGAAAGATAGAAGAGTTAAAAAAGCTCTACGTCGAATTTCTGGCAACAGATGACCAGATAATATCGATGGATCCTCCAATCAAAGAGGATCATCCATACAGAGCAATGAGGAATACAATTGCCGAAATAAATAAGGATCTACTTACTGAGATGCGGCAGCGCCTGAACAACGGTCCACCACTAACACCAACAGTGCCATTAGTATCATTGTCCAGTACAGACAAACAGAAGCATTTTGACTTTCCTAGCAAGGAAATGATGAACAAAGGGCAAGCAACAACACCGCCACCATCATGTAGTTCGGATAGACGTCAACACCATGACGATATGAAGGAATTGTCAAGCACCAACCAAAAACTGCTAAAGAGGCAAGATGTGCTGATGAGGAATATGTACCGGAAAATGGACTCTATCGAACAAACATTGGATAACACCAACAGTCCAATAGAATACTTGAAATTAAAAATAGATCAACTATCTAAGGAAATTGAGGTAATTGATCAACAACACATAGAGATCCTAGTGGAAATAGATGAAGACCAAACAAATAAATACGTGCAAGAAAATTATTATGAAACCCTTAAGGAGTAAGTGGACACATTAATAATGCGTTTACAGCGCAACCAGCAAAAAGATACAACGAGCCTTTCTGAAGAAGCTAGGGTACAATTACCCAAAATACAATTACCAACGATTTACGGCGATTATGAGCAATGGAGCGCGTTCAACGACATATTCACCGAGCTCATTCACAACAACAAGCAGCTATCGAACACTATAAAAATGACTTACCTGAAGTCAAATGTGCAAAAGGGAGCAGGACAGTTAATTAGTCATCTCACAACAACGGATGAAAATTATGACAAGGCCTGGGAAATACTGCAAGCAAGGTACAACAACACCAAGTTGCTAGCAAATAAGTATTTCAACTCATTGATGTCCTTACCAACTATGCATGCAGCATCGGCGGTAACAATTCGAACCTTGCATGATACTGCAACCGAAATACTGCACAACATCAGCAAGCTACAGATAACCTCTCCCTTTGAAGCGCTGGTAATGTTCATTCTAGGCAAGAAACTAGACCCTGAATCAATTAGACTGTACGAAACCACATTAGAAAATCCGAGGGAAATTAAACAGATCAGTCATTTCTTCAACTTTTTAGAAAGAAGATTTCAATCCCTAGAGGCTATGGGTGTCATCAAGGTAGCAAACACATCACCACAACCAATGGCACCACTGAAACGAGTGCATGCAACAACGGTAAACAGCCAGTGTCTAGTAAAGATATGCCAAGGGAGGCATCAATTGCAAGACTGCAATCAATTTAAACTAATGCCAACACTAGATAGAAACAAACTGGTCAGCGATACATCCACTTGCGTACGTTGTTTAACGCAACATCCAAGGGGCATATCGTGCACATCCACAATACGATGTATTGTGTGCCAAGGTCAACACCACACTCTTCTGCATGGCAATAATATGGCATCAACCAACAAGGGGATAGCGCAAACTCTCATAGTCAAACAACAAGGCCCCGTACTGCTACCAACAGCAGGGGTCAGAGTAGCAACAGGCACTGGAAAACTCAATACAATAAGGGTACTAATTGATTCTGGGTCACAAGCAACTTTAATATCATCAAAGGCTGCCAATCTATTAAACATTAAGAAGAAAAAGGCACATATCAATATTTCAGGCATTGGTGGTACCGAAGCAGGAATCTGCAGACATACCATCAACATAAAATTAATGCCAAGATTCAATGAGAAGTTTAGCTTAGACATTGAATCCTTAGTACTCAACAACTTAACTCAACAACTACCCGCAGTTTCCATTGATACAACCAAGTGGTCCCATCTTCAAAATCTAGAACTTGCAGATCCACAACATAACCAACCTCAACCAATTGACCTGGTACTCGGGGCAGATCATTACCCGTCGATTGTAACCAGCAGCATCATCAAAGGCGGGTACCAGGAGCCTATGGCACAAAACACGGAATTTGGCTGGATAATAATTGGCAATATGGGCAACACGGATGATAGTAATAGAACAACAATGGTGACCACTAAAGCAATCGAGGAGCAATTGAAGTTGCTCGTGGAGAACGACAACATTCCTGAAAAGCGAAGCCACACCGAGGAAGAAACCCAAGTAGAAGAACATTTTAAAACCAACGTAGTAAGGGGTGCAGATGGAAAATTTATAGTAAGGATTCCATTCAACAACAACCCTAACACGATAGGGGAATCGCGAAAAAGAGCCGTTGCAAGGTTATTACAAAGCGAAAGAAGATTCATGAAGGATCCAACCTACAAAAAACTTTATCATAAATTCATGCAGGAATACATCGATTTAAACCACATGGAGTTGATCCAGGAAAGACGGAACGACGAACAAGCTGAAAACACATATTACATACCTCATCATGGTGTGATCAAGGAAGGCAGCACAACAACCAAACTTCGAGTAGTGTTTGACGCATCCTCCAAAACAACGAGTGCGGTATCCCTAAATGATATTATGATGACCGGGCCCAAACTTCAAGAAGAGCTTACCGATATATTACTACGTTGGCGAAAACATAAAATTGTGATGACCGCCGACATAGAAAAAACGTATCGTCAAGTATGGATAAACAAAAGGGACTGAGACTACCAACGAATATTATGGAGAAGCGATCCTTCTCAGCCAATCAACGCATACAGATTAAACACAGTAACGTATGGAACTTCCGCAGGCAGCTATTTGGCAGTAAGAGCACTATTACAACTAGCTCAAGAAGGAGCCAGTACCCATCCCACAGCAGCTAACATCATCTTAACAGACTTTTACGTCGATGACCTACTCACTGGCACAGACAGTGTGGAGGAGGCACTAATAGCACTAAACGAATTACGAGAGCTCACAGCCCAAGGTGGATTCCCGTTAAGAAAATGGGCATCCAACAAAATCGAAATAACAAAACATATTCCTCACGAGCAACTGGCCGATGGAAACATTCATATCAAACTAAACGACTGCATCAAAACTCTAGGAATTTTATATAGCCCTCAAACAGACTGTTTTGAGTTTGATATAGCCCAATTGCAGTTAACTACCAACCAGCCCACAAAACGATCATTGCTGTCCGATTCATCAAAGTTATTTGACCCTGTAGGATGGCTGTCACCCACAACAATCATGGCCAAAATTATGTTGCAGGAAGTATGGATGACCGGAATAAATTGGGATGACCAGTTACCAGAAAAAATACGAACCAAATGGCTTAGCTATAAGGACGAGCTAAACGAAATTTCTAACATAAAAATACCGAGATGGCTGAACACCAGAACAGAAGAACAAAAGGAATTGCACGGATTTGCTAATGCTTCAGAACAGGCGTACGCAGCAACTGTGTATTGCCGCAACATTGATACCTGCGGCAAAGTAACAACCCAGTTGGTAACTGCGAAAACACGGGTCGCTCCAATCAAAACAAGGCTATCGATCCCTCGTCTCGAACTGAAGGCAGCTGTATTGTTAGCAAAATTATTAAAACACGTCCAAAATAGAATGCAACTTCAGAACGTTAAAACATACGCATGGTCCGATTCCACTATCACTCTGTGGTGGATCAAAGGCGACCCAAACCGTTTTAAAACATTCGTAGCAAACAGAATCTCGGTCATCAAGGAGACATTACCATCGACAACATGGCAACACATTAAATCGGAAGATAACCCAGCGGACATGGCTTCACGTGGTATAACACCAAGCGAACTCATCAATAACACTTTATGGTGGCACGGGCCGCAGTTCCTAACAACAACATCATTGCACTGGGAGACAATCTTGGCTTGCAACTCAGATGACGATCTACAAAAACAACAGAAACTACTGTTACCGGAACTTGAAGAGAAAGTAGTGATTGCAACCATGATAAAAGAATCTCATTTTCTCTCAGATGTATTTAACAAGATCTCATCATACAACAAGATAAGACGCATAGTTGCATACTGTTTGCGATTTACCGATAACAGCAGGTACAAAAATATCAACAAGGAGTCACTAACAGTACAAGAATTACAGCGTGCGGAAGCATTGATATTAAGGTTAACCCAAAGGCAAGATTTCAGCCAGGATATTGAATGCATAAAAAAATCAAAAACGCTACACAAGGGCAGCAAATTAGCATCATTACACCCAGGATTCGATGACAAGGGGCTGTTACGCGCGATGGGACGTTTACAAAATTCCAATTTGCCCATTGACAGCAAGCAACCTATAATTCTCAATAAAAACAACGTAATCACGCAAAGAATTATCGAGGAAGCTCACCAAAAGACATTGCATGGTGGCATACAATCAACTTTAGCTCTCCTGAGGAATAAGTATTGGATCATTGACGGCAGACGCGCTGTGAGACAAATTATTAATAAATGTGTAACATGTTTCCGGCACAAACAAACCAATATGGAGCAATTGATGGGCATATTACCACCATCAAGAGTAAGGCCGGGAAGACCGTTTGCAAAAACGGGAATTGATTATGCGGGTCCTATCCAACTAAGAACTACTCAGGGCCGAGGCCACAAGTCATATAAGGGATACATCGCACTTTTTGTGTGCATGGTTACGAAGGCCATTCATATCGAATTAGTGAGCAATCTAACAACAGAAGGATTCATCGCTGCATATAAACGTTTTATATCCAGACGAGGATTATGTACAGATATATACTCCGATAATGGAACATATTTTATCGGAGCTAACGCCAAAATCAAAAAATTAAATCAGACTACAATGAAATCACTACCAGGCGACATAGCAGCTATATTGGCCGAAGAAGGAACAAACTGGCATTTTATACCACCTCATACCCCACACTTTGGAGGCCTATGGGAGGCGGGAATAAAATCAGTGAAATTTCACCTCAAAAGAGTGATTGGAGAAACAACTCTAACCTTTGAGGAACTATATACGGTACTCACTCAAGTCGAGGCGGTGCTCAATTTTCGACCTCTAACTCCACTCACCAACGACGCTTCGGATTTAGCAGCATTGACACCAGGTCATTTTTTAATCGGAGACTCTCTCAAAGCATTACCAACCACTGGCATCGAGGAGAAAAGTCTAAGAACAAGGTGGCATCTAGTAGAGAAAATGGTGCAAGATTTCTGGAAGCGGTGGTCATCAGAATATCTACATCAACTACATCAGAGGAACAAGTGGACAACCATTCAACCAAATTTAATGGTAAATGATCTTGTTCTATTAAAGGATGAACAACAACCGGCCACTCGATGGAAATTGGGACGGGTTCTAGACACCCATATTGGTTCAGATAATTTAGTACGAACAGCCACAGTTAAATGTAAGGACGCAACATACAAGCGGCCAATAATCAAATTATGCAAATTACCTATTGAAGAGCCATCAGAGGAATCACCACCAACACAAAAAATTCCCCTGATTACAAATAAAACACTCAAAAATGATGAATCTAGCTCCGGTCCGAATCTTAGTGACACTCCTAGACGACAACCAAGCCGGCGAGTCAAAACCAACAACTAACCCCTCTAATACCTGAAAATTACACAACCGCCCGGGAGTATGTTTAGTTCACTAAACAGGTCATACAGGTTTATATATAATAATATTGTACATATCATATTACATTCATTTCATACACGTTTTGATTTTATATAAAAAACACAATGTATAGCCAAAATGCTGAATGTACACAAATTAATTTAATTTTGCTATATAAACCGAAAAAATGTATTTAATAAATTAGAATTAAAATGATTTCAAAATGATTGTTTCAATTCTCGCGATTATTAAGACCTCACCCGTAGTAATCTTAACAATCGCTTCAACCAAGTTTTAAGCAGAGGCTAAAACTTTACATATACTTTCATATTGATCCTTAGAGTAAGGTCAATTTATACCAGTTAAAGATTGGTCCAGATTGAACGTTGAAATTAAATTTCACGTCATTTGTTTGTTTTTCGGTTACCAGTTCGGATTTATATTTTGATATCTCGCATATGACAATTGCAATTAGTCAGTATGAAACGCTATACGAAAGACCACCGAAATTTATTACAAAAATAATGAATGTTTTACTGAGAGAGTTCGGCCGGCAATGGTGACAGGGGTAATACAATATGCTACACGAGTTTCATTGGCACCAATTGGAAAAAATGGACCTCGGTTAAATGTGGTTCGAACATGTCACACAACCGGAGAAATAATGACTATACTTACAGACAAATTTCTAAAGCGTTTAATTTTAAGACGGTCGACGCCCTCAAACTGGGTAACTTCGTCTTTAAAATTGAAAACGGTAGATCCGGTATCACTAACCAGCAAAATCCATATTACACATGTGATGAAAACTGAATGGCTCCTATAGTCAGTGCCATAAGTAATAATCGATATGTCGGTCAGTCAACTTCATCTATATGTATAGAACACCATCACCAAATCTAAGTTTCAATTTACCGTCTCGATTTTGGTACCCACCCGTCAATCCGACTAAAGTGTAGCTATGCCAAGTAACCGCCGCATAAACCTTCATCTGATCAAGAAAATCAACTTGAAAAAATTATCGAAATGTTTCCCTGTTCAACGAAAAATGGGTCAGGAAGAACGAATCGAATACTCATAGTACTGACATCCAAGACGCTGTGCCTATAAAGCAGCGTTACTATCAAGTGTCACCGGCAGTTCAAGCCGATATAGATAAAGAATTATAGAAGAATGTTAAAGTGCATGGTCCTCACCTATAACCTGTTCAAAGGAGTACTGGTAGGGTGAGGCTATGTCTTGGTGCCCGGAAAGTGAATGTGGTCACTGTCAAAGGTGCTTACCCCTTGCCTTTAATAGCCGGATTCTTTATCAGATTAGACCATACAAATTTTTCGCAAATCCCGTTGGACTGACAGTCAACATATAAAACTGCACCGTGTTCTTCATTATTTCTGGCTGACCTCTATACCAATTTACCGTAATGCCCTTCGGTCTGTTCAATGCATCGCAGACGATGTGTCGATGGATGAATCGAGTGATCCCGTATAATTTGTATGACAAGGTGTTCGTTTACCTGGACGACTTACTTATATAGTCTCAGCAGATCCTGAGGAACATTTCTCTCTTTTGTCAGAAGTTTCTCGTTTGCTTAAAGCTACCAATTTGACTATACACGTGGAGAAAAGCAAGTTTGTCTTGAAAGAAACGAAATATTTCGGTCATGGCAGGGTGGTATCAACCTTACTTAAACGAAATCAAAAATTAATGTGGAATGAATAAGCTCAACAGGCGTTTGAAACTCTTAAGACATCCTTAACAACGGCACCTGCACTTCGGAATGCTAATTTTACAAGACATTTTTACATCCAATGTGATGGCAGTAATTGTGGTATTGGGAGTGTTTTGTTCCAGCGTAAGGATGATGGCACTGAATATCCAGTTGCGTATTATTCGCATAAATTGAATTCTGCTCAACGCCAGTACAGCGTTACTGAGCTTGAGTGTTTTTCAGCTGTAATGAACGTGAAAAAATTTAGACCATATGTGGAGGGGTATTCCGTCACTATAATAACCGATCATTCAAGTATCCGTTGGTTAATGGACCAACGGGAATTAATAGGGCGGGCTTCCAAGAAAATTCGAAAGAGAAAAGCAATTATCGAGAGGTGAATGGTAAATTATGTATATATTCTACTTAATGGTAGTCTAGACGAATTTTTTTATCTCTCACCTCCATTAGTTGTGTCTCTGCTGTATCTCGGATATGAAAAAACGTTACAGCTACTACATCGTCAGTTTTATTGGCCAGCCATGGTATAGGTAGTCCAAGTAATTCTATAGAAATGAACAAATATTACCTTGTTTAATTTATGTTGCTCTTCAAGGCTATTTAGAATTGCTTGAATGGTAATGATTATTATATCTGTGACATTAGTATAACTCCTTAAGTTTTTACTTTCTGTGCAAATGTTCATCAAATTACTCAAGTAACTAAAGTTACTGCTATACATATACTATATAGTCGATGCCACGAGTCGTGCGCGTGCGCGTTTGATAACATCTATCGTAGAATGCCGTTATTATTTTCAATAAAATTCAAATATTTTTCATCTAGCACTCGATGTAAATTTATCGATGTGACATTTTGTTTTTGTTTTTTATATTCAGTTACAGACATAGCGTTCACCAAAGAACAGCCGATTGTCGTTTTTAACCATTTGGTACAAAAATGCAGGATTTTTTTGATTTAAAAAAAGTTTGTGTTTCGAACGGTCACTATACAAAATAATGGAATCAAAGCTGTTGTTTAAACCTGTCCTAAAGGCAACAACAAATAGTTATGCACACATGACATTGTGGGGTGTATAAATAATATAGTGAAGTCACGTTATAACGGAATTTTTAATTGTAAGTAGTAATTACTCACAGTACACTTATATCAGGTATTTCTCGCGCACCTGTCAAAAATAATTTAATATGGCGGAAATAGTGAGTAAATAAATCGTGTTTCCTATAGTATCGTATAATAATTTGTGTTTTAAAGTGAATATAATTATTTAATATATTGAATTTGTACAATTTAATAATGAGGTGTTCGGTATATGGTTGTGATGTAGATAATGATGCTAAAGATTTTCCTAGTACAATATCTTTTCATGCATTTCCGAGTGATAAAAAACTTTGTAAACTTTGGGTCCTTAGCAAACGCAGTGTACGCAGAGTGTAATATAAAATTAAAGGCACAAGTGAAGAAAAGTAGTTCTCCATCGCTTTTTTAAAGAGAGCTTTTTTTTTTGTGAGAACTCAAAAACGTGCTGTGCAATCAAGGTGTGTATACGTGTACTGTGATACCTTATGATGTTATTTAAAATATGTATATGCATGTTTGTTTTAGCGCGCCTGTAACAAGCATTCATGAAGCGCATTCATCCGAAAGTCGGACAATAACAATAGACGATAACCTGAACCAAAGTGATTGCACATCAGAAGGCTTTATTGGTGTTATTGATTCTGAAGTTAATAAAATAATGTGTACAGAACCAATGCCGATTATTGTTAGCATGATAGATAGTACCACACAGACTCATTCTAAGGCAACCCCATCTCAATGTACACAAACTGATTCAGATATCGTTTCATACTCGCAGTAAGCAAAATATAATACTAAAATGAGTTCAATATATAATATGCATAAATTATTTTAGGTTACAAGAAGAAGTTATTTGATTAACGAGCAAATGCTGGAAACAGAAAATGCCCTTAAATCTGTAGGTGATATTTTTACAAAAGGACAACTGAAAAAAATGTCCTGAAAAGCATGTGAAATGGTCGATGGACGACATTGCTAATGCCATTACCATTCACGCTTCTGGTCCACGAGCATATCGATATATAACTTTAAGAAAATGGTGTGCTAAACATAAGGTGTATCCAAGAATTCTTCAATGCGCATTGAATATTATGGGAAAAGTTTATATGACAGATATTGATCAAGTATGTATCCTTTTCTTTGACGAAATGAAGGTTAAAGAAAAAATTGTATATGATAAGGCAAAAGTTGAAACCTTAAAATATCGTGGTATATTTGGAAATTTGAATCAGCCCATATACTATGATTTCGCCCAACGAATGATAAAAACCATTTTGTTTGAAATTGTAAATTCAATTCAAGATTGCGGATTTCACGTAGTTGCAATTGTATGTGATTTAGGAGGGACAAACCAAGGATTACTGAGAGATTTAAATATAACGGTAACAACACTTTATTTTTCAAATCCATGCAACGATTGACAAAAAATCTACGTGTTCGCTGATGTGCCACATCTAATTAAACTTTTGAGAAACAATTTCATTGATCATGATGGTTTCGAAATTGGTGACAAAGTCATCAGTAAAAAAATTATCGAAGAATTGATTACCAAAACCAACGACAAATCGGATCTTAGTGTGGCATACAAAATATCCGCTACAAATTTAACAGTCTTTGGCTAAAAGGCGCGAAATTTTTTAAAACTGGTAAACATTTAATTTTCCAAATTTAATAAGTTTTGTATTAAAATTTATTTTATTTTAAACAATTTAAGGTTAACGAATGGTTTGATTGCCTCAACGTAAGAGTTCTTTACAAGGAGAGACGGCAACGAATACAAGCCATTGGACTTTCAGATTCAGTCCAGTTCAAAATTGTCCACCAAATGTCAGCAACTATACTGAAAATGCGCGTAAATGTTTGCACGATCATCCGGATTGTCTGGAATTTATGTATCGACTCAGATCATATATTCTGGGCAGAAATGAAGGTAGCTTAGCAAACGAGGGAAATACGATGGTAGACGATACCTCAGACATTGAAACTGTCGACTATTTGAGCAGTACTGTATATAGAACATTAAGTTCCGAAATAAATATTCCCGAAGAAACGGCAGAAGATGAATTACAATCTCTACAGTATGATGCTTTAGAACATTTGGCTGGATATATATGCCATAAAATTAAGAATCCTGAGTTCGTGGTAGATTCTATAGATTCTATTATATACAGTCGGAGGTGTATAAAAACCTTAATAGATTTATCAGTTAATGTTCGTGGTGATCTTAAAGTCAAATAATTATTCTTTCGCTCAAGAATGTATTTTAGGATTAAGAATAATAAATAACAGAAACCAAAAACGTAAATCAAATAAAATGATTTTATGAATAAAATGTGTCGTTTAATTTATTACTTTTATGTGTAATACAATACCAATTAGTTTTATATGATTTCTACTGAAATTCGCTTTTTGCCTTCACCTAAAATTGAAAATAATTAACAATGTGTCGTAAATAAATAGTTCATATAGTTTCATACGCATTTCACTCACAATTTCCGCCATATTTAATTTATTGTTGTTGTAATTTTTTTGACATCTGCGCAGTACAGTGTACTGTGGTAATTACTAAATTAAACGAAAATATTTTGTTTGGATTATCAAAGTTTTACATTGATCTGAGATCTCAGACATCTTAACATAACGTGAGTGGGTCTGGGTCAATCATATGTCTGGTTTTTGACAACAAAGTAACGCAGCCGCCAGTCCACAACAAAACCACAGACATAATTGCGCTCAAATTCAATTGTAACAGACAAATTTCGTAATTTCTGTTTATATGTAAATATCTGTTTAAATTGAGGCATGACATTAACTCCTTGTTTGGATTTTGACATTTTTGTGCGGTTACCGAACAAATTATCCAATTCAGATCCAATTTCTTTGCAGCATTCTACTTGCGAATATATACAATGTAACGTGGTGTACACAAACAAAAACAAAAAAAATTTCTTGAGAAAGTTGAAATAATTTTTTTTAGTATTTTAACGAAAAATATAATCATGATTTTAATTAAATTAAATTAATTTTTTGTTTTTGTATTGATTTTGCCGTCATTTACAAATATTTTGCTCATCGAACATACAAATATATAAATATATACAAATTCGTTTGCATGCCAGAACGTATAATTTGTATATCAAAAATAATTATATTTTACTTTTTTGGAAATAATTGCGGAATTATTATTTTTTTATTGTTGGAATTTTCATTAAATTTATAATCGCACACCCCGTCAAGGTGAAATGCCGCCTGATTTACATATGTATGCATATAGGTTTGTCTGTACAAGTGTTAAAAGGCCAAAGAATTGTACATTTCTTAACAACTTTATAAAAAAAAAAAAATCTTAACAAATTATTAATTTTTATTTTTTAGTTCTATATACGCGAAAGATGTACACACACACACACACAAACAATTTAAAAAAAAAAACGTAAATTAACGATGTTATGCGCGCTACTTTGAGATCAAGGAATTGCATAATTCCAATTCCGTTTTGAATGATGCATAATCCGTGCACTCAACATTAATGTATACAACAAATATCAAAATGCAGCAATTAAAAAAAATATTTTTAAAATTTTTTGCATGCGGATTTTGACTGACGGATTCCATCAGATTTTTTGTTGCTGCTGGCTGTGTATATTAACAACAATATCAACAACAACAGAAAAAGCTCTCGAGAGTTATTATATTTTTTGATGATGGAATTTATTTAAAAAAATAATTTTTTTTTTGTGCGCTGTTTGAAAATCTCGCAAATACGATGAACGATTTTCAAATCATTATTATCGTGTGCGCTGGCTGCAGTAGACCTACATAATATATATAATAGTGTGTTGTATAGTGGATATTAAACCACAAATTGCAATATTTTTTTTTTTTGGTACATCTTTCTATACGTGGTGGTATACGCTACAACAGAAAATATGTTTTTATCTTATCTGCGCCTCGATATATTTTTTTGCGTTGGATTTTTTAAAAAGCTACACGCGAACATGTGAAATTCTTCTATATATTAAATCGTGTTTAATTTCATAAATTTTTTGTTTCATTTAATAAATCGAAATAATATTTGTAGTGATTTTTCTGTATAAATTATAATTTTTGTAAAATTTTTGGTTTATAGTAAATACATATTTGGGATTTTAATTTATTTGCAGTATCAAATGCAGGGTGCACATTTAATTAAAGGTAGCAAGCAAAATGTTTTTAAAAATTGGCGTTTGAGACACAATTTCTTGGAAATTTTTAATATCTTTCTGACTTCAGACCCTATTCTGATGTTACTTCTTTTTCGAAATTAATTTTTTGAAATTCTGAAAATTTGCCAAATTTTTCAGAATATTTCTGATTTCAGAAGCTTGATTGGGTCGAGAATACATTTGAACAATGTTACTAAAAATTTGCGTTTGGTAATATTCTGGTGTCGTTTCTTGGAATTCTCAAAATTTGTAAAATTTTCTATTTGTCGGGATATTTCAGATTTTAGGAAAAGATTGTTTGGAGTTTACAAAATTTGTCAAAATTTAAATTTGGTATGATATCCCATGACTCAGATGCATACAAAAATTGGTCAATGTTTTATTTGCGTTTGACGTCATTCTGAAATTGCGTCCTTTTCGAAACAATTAATTAAATTATTTTAATTGTTTCGAATTCTGAAAATTAGTCCAATTTTTAATTTATCAAGAATATCAGCATTTTGAGTCTGTGTTAAAAAATATTTGAGTTAAAATAGTGTATATTCTGATACAATATAAATTATTAGTAATTCTAAAATTCACAAAATTTTTTTTTTAAAGTTTCAAATTTTCTTAAATTTATTAAATTATAAATTCTTAAGATTCATGCTGATTCTGAAAAGTAAAGTAAATTTTTTCTTCTAAAAAATGATTTAGTGACGTTAAATTTACTTTGTAAATTGCAAAATTTAAAAAAGAAAAATCGGAAATTCTTAAAATTAATTGTCAAAAATATATAAAAAATTTGTACATGAGAATATTTTTAAATAAAATTTCAAAGCACGATTTAAATTTTTTTTTTAAATTATTAAAAATTTTATTAAATCAAATTATAATATTCATGGACCTTTAAAGATTCAAAAATTGTTAACTTTTATTATTGTTACCAAAACAGTATTAAAATGTGCAAAAATTTAAATTCTACTTTACTCTTAAAATTTATAAAATTTCAGAATAAATCTTTAAAATTGCGTGTTCCTTGCTGATAAATTCTCAACACCACCTGAGATTCTTGAAACTCTTACTGTCCTAACTGTATTTTGAATTATTTAAAATCTAGAAAAAAGTATAATTTTATTTAAACATAAATTATAAATTCCAAAAACTGTAAAACTGAATGAACTCATACTAAAATTAAATTTCAGGCTTAACATTTATTTCATTTCATTTTATTTAAAACTTAATTTTCTCTGTCTTAAATTTTCAAAATTCTGAAACTCTTGTCATTCTGTAAATTTTAAAATAAGTTAAAAAATTTAAAAACATTAAAAAAAAATTGTTTGCCAATTATTTGGTTTGCCACCAGTCTGGTACTGATTCCTTTTCGAAATAAATTATTTCAAATTCTGAAAATTTCTTAAATTTTTAAACTATTTCTGATTTCAGATGCTTTTTGATGAAGATAGAGTTTTGACATTTCACACAAATCAAAATTTCCTTCTTTTTCAAATTGATTTTTTGAAAAATTAGAAAGATTCGGTCATGAGCTGGCCAGGAAATAGTTTTTCAATTCATTCACATTAGACCTTCTTGATTTAAACGGTAAACTCACATGAGTCGGCATCGAATAGGTTCTTAGTTCAAGAAACTACATCTCAGCTCTTCTACATTTAAGAAATTTCATAGAATTACAGGAGATATGATAAAGTAAAAAATGACGTGATAGCTATCGTTAGGGTTACCATTCACCAATTTTAACTATTTCTGCCAAATAATATTTTATTGCTAGTTTACAGATATACATTCAAATCTGTATATTTACTAGTTCAAACAAATTTCTATGAATTCAATTATTTTCAATTATGTACAGTGCTGGATTATGAGTATTCCGGGCTCTTGGACTAGAACTAACTAAAAAAAGGTTCCCTAACAAATTGCTACCAAAAATTGTGAACTATAACATGTTGATCCAACAAGTCGAATGTGTTTTTTTTTCTACTTGGTCTGATGCTCAAATCTCTCGCAGCTTACGTAGATTACAGGTTCGATTTAATTCGAATGGATTCTAATCGAATGGATTTCGATCTGAAAGTCAAAGCGTTGCTATTATATTATTCTAAATTCGATTGTAAATTAAAAATTTCAAAACTTTCTCTAAAATTGTGAATTTTGAATATTTGAAAAATTGGAAAAATGCTCTAAAATTCAAAAAATGTCCACCGTATTGGATTATCCTGAGGTTTAATATTCAAATTTTCGAAATTATTCGTATTTTAAAATTTAATTAAGAAATTTAAAAACTGCTATAAATTAGAAAATTTGAAAAAATTTTTAGTTTTTAAACCCGAGTTAAAATTCAGAATTATAAACGTAAAATTTGATTTCGTATTTTGAAAACATCTTGGATTGATTGAATCAATAAAATTAAAATAATCGTAAAAAATTTTAAAAATTTTGTCGTGTGTTTCCTAATGCGTCTCTGGGGCCCTATTTTTGAATTCCACCTGTCAACATTCCCTTGGTATTTCCACCTATAAATTCCCCGTTTAACAAAATCACCTATTCTTGATTCTTTAGAAATTTTTATTTACCACCCTCAAATTATATCTACCAAAAATTGGTGAATTTATTATATTGTTTGTATTTATCTTGTCAACGAGATGTACATTTAACAGGTTATTTATTAATAAATGTTCCCAATTTGAATAGTATGACCAGACAATACATTTTGAATGAAGAATTTTTCCGCCCTAAATTTTTCCTATGTAGTGAATTGAAGAATACGTCACTGACAATTACCGAATGTTTTTATAAATTCTGAGAGAAGTCCTCATGTGGAAAATAGATGTGGAATTCCAAAATAGTTAAACTGTAGTTGAAATTTACAAATTCAGACTTGTGTGCTGTATTGTAATCCCTGTGCCTATAGCACATTAGGAAAGGAAATTCAAATATATTTTGAAATCATGACTTGTTTCGTACTTTTCCAATGAGCATGTTATATAGCTCGAATCCATCATATATCGACGGCTGCCTGTAGACTTATTGTTAATCATAATAAAGATGTGGAATAAGGCATTTAATTTGAGCTAAAAGATTCTTCTCACCTTTTCAATAAACTTGGCATAATTGGGTTTGGCATAATATAAAAAACTTGATAAAAATGGCTCCCTCAAAAAAAGAATTTTGAAATCACAAAATCACCTCAAAATAATTAAAGGAGTTGTTGTTGTACTTTCAGAACCTCGGCCTTCCACCATTCTCGCTTTTTCCGTCTACAAATTCGCTTAGCTGCCCTCCTAGCAAGTGCATCCTTGTTTTTCCTCGCGATTGTGAGGCGTTGTTGCACTTCACTATATTTTGTTGCTCGACTGCAAGACGATCATACTGTCTGTTGAGCAGCCCTATCAACCACAGTTTTTAGTACCTCCTAATTAGCTTCCTCAATGTTATCACTGACAAGTTCCTGATATCGTTTCTTTTGTTCTTCATTTATCAGACCTTCACAGTCGTAACGTACCATGCGTTCCCAGACTGGTACGAAAACTTCCATCGTAGCTTTGCAGCGACCAAAAAATGATCGCTGCTTACATATTTGGATGCGGATCGATAAGTTCTCACATTTTGCACAACTCGAGCCCACCCTTTTGAAACTAACACATGGTCATTTCTGGCTGCGGGAAGTTTCACGAGGATGTGTCTCTATTATGTATCTGTTTGTGAGGGAAGAACGTGCTCTCTACTCTAAGATCGTGAGCAATTGCAAAGTACAAAGTAAATCATTCTCTCACCGTTATCGGTGGCAGTTTTGTGTCGGAAGTAGGGATTTATGTTTTTACATAAGTCGGCCTGATTTCTGCCAGTTCTAGCATTAAAGTCCCCAATTACTTTTCTAATATCGTGTTTCGATATAGATCTAATCAGATCGTCCAAGTCATTGTAAAATTAGTCTTTATCTTGGGGCTGGCTGACTTCTTTAGACATATGTAAACAAATTATCGACAGCTTGGCAACTTCATGCGCAAGCGAAGCTTCCACAATCGGTTATTAACTGCTTGGAAATCCAAAACAGCCTTCTTTACCTGCGGCTCAAGAAGACATCCAGCTCCAAAATTTCCGAGGTTATCTCCACCATGGTCTCCATTTATAGGCCAGCGAGTTTCTTGAAGAGCAACGAGTTCCAGCCGATACTCCTTCATGCATGTGATTAGACCCTCCAACGCTCCTGGTTTTCTAAGGTCCTGTCTGGGTATTTGAGCGGCGGTCCGTGTTTTTTGGCGGAATCCATTTTATTTTTGTTGACTTTATAAACAGCTAATTTTTAACGGATGCGAGTCGTTAACCCAGGGGTCCAACCGTTTAGTCGCCTCTTACGATAAGCAAAGTGTACTGTGGTGGTATTTTTGGGAGACATGCTCATGTAATTTAAATTTACGAGACATGTGAGTGCTCCCCGACTACAGGGGCCAATCTGTCTAGTAAACTTTCTCAAAATATGTGATTTTTGAATATTGATAAAATTGGAAAAATATCCGCCATAAATTGGAGATTTTCATTAGCTTTAATATTCAAATTTAATTAAAAAACGTCAAAATTTACAATTTTCAATAAGTCGAAATATGCCGAAGTTGACGAGATCAACCACCTCTAAATCATAAGTACCTGGACTACCTAAGTGACAGACGTAAATGCTCGTTTTGATTGTGAGAAAAAAGATCTATAAATTAGTTTAATGTCCGGGCCCTACAGTAGTTCGGCGATGATTATGTAAATGTTTGAAGTTTTTATAAATATGAATTTCTTGTCAAATTCTGAAGTTAGTTAATGGCCTTTAATTTAAATAATTCTGAAATCTAGAATTTAATTATAATTTCAGCAAAATTTTTATCTATATTCTGAATTTGAACTTTTCAACTCTGTAGTTACATAATATAACGAAATCGGTTTGTATAATATATGAATGATGGTGCAACTTCATAGCCAATTCATAATGGAGAAGTGTTCGTCTGTGTAAGATCGTTTTTTGAATTTGAAAAAATTGAATTTAATCGTGGAATATTTTTTATCCTTCGAAAGAATGGGATTAAGATGATCCATTGTTAAGGTCTAATTTTGAATGACAATGTAGTCTTTTACTGGTGAGCTGGTTTATCCACGTAGACTTTGGACTTTACGTTACCTCAAAGAAAAAAATCTAGAGGTATGATATCACATGATCTAGATGGCCAATTCATGAAATAAACTGCTCACCAAAATCAATTTCATAAGTGGATTGTTTCACACTCTGTATGGCAAGTAGCGCCGCCTTATCGGAACCAACTCTCGTCGGGATCACATGTTTCAAATTCAGGCAGTAAATAGTCCGTTATCATGGCACGTTAACCGGCACCATTCACAGTTAGGTTCCGACCGTCCTCATTTTTGAAGAAATATGGACCGATGATTCCACTGGCCCTCATAAACCATACCAACCCGTTGTTTCTCTGGTCGCAATGACAGTTCTTGAAACTCTTTGGGTTACTTTCAAGCCAAACACTATAACTTTGCTTATTGACGTAGCAATTAAGCCAGAAATGCGCTTCATCGCTGAACAAAATTTTGGTCGAAAACAGCGGATCGGCTGCGATATTTTCAAGAGCTCAAACACGATATTCCGAATATTGGTCTCAACAGGCCGATTATTTCGATTATAGCTTGTTCTAACCGCACGAAACAAATTCCTCACAGAACACTGATTTTCGTAATAAACCTGAACATTTTGTAGACGCTGTGCCGCATATATGCCTTAAATATATATTGAATAGTATACAAAGGAATGCAATTATGCAAGACAAGATTCCTAGCAGTATTAGGCGTACAATTCATCGTACCCAAGTCTTAACATGTAGCCAAACATAGGATCTCGATCATTCCAATTTTAACTGGGAGTAGGGCTTGATAGCATTGGAAGTGAAACTAAAAAGACAGTGTACTTGCGAATTAATAATTCATTGCATTCATTGATAGTTTTTCATGTGCTTGTAAGTGCGCGACAACGTCGATTAAAATTTTTGTTTTGTTTTGTAAAATTTCATTTAAAATATATTATAAATAATAAAAAAAAATCTCGACCACATTTTGCTCGACCTTTTCCAGCACTCACGTAGTAAAACATACTAAAAATTGTCATCTATCAGTGCTAAACAATTTTTCGTGTGATTTACTATATGTGAATTGATAAACTATAAGCCAACTCAATAACTAAATAAATGCAATAAGCGGTATTGGACAGTAGAGTTTAAGTTTATAGGTTAAATTGTTAATTGTTTACTGTGGCTGCAATTTTAAAATCTAACTGAATTAATATCTAATTTTTGATTGAAAAATTAAATATAAATAGGTTTAAAATTCCGACTTTAAAACTTAAAAATTTTCAAATCTCTGAAATTTTAAAGATTCATTCAATTTATAATTTTTAGAAGTTTTGACACAAACAAATCAGGTTCTTCTAATCTATAATTTATAGAGAAAAAATTATTAAATTTCCAATCTGGGGACTTTTAAATGAAAAACTTTCTTTATTAATTTATTAAATGTACAAAATTTAATTTAAAGCTGGAAAAAATTTTCAATTCTACATTTAAAACGATTATGCCAAATTATTCAAATCTTAATTTTTAAAATGTAATTATCTTATTATAAAGAAATTAACAATTTATTTATAAAATTTCTAAATCCAATTATTAATTTTTAAGACACAAATTTCACTTTAATGTTAGAACCAAAATTTAAAATTCGATGTTAAAAAATTATAAATGTCAAAATTTAATTTAAAAAAATATAGAACCTCTTACAGAAAATAATTAATTTTGAAAATTAAGATTACGCAATATTTTAAATTAAAAATTTAAAATTGATTGAAAATGGTTCAAAATAATTTAAATTATAGTCTACAGATCAATATGTTAATTTAAAAAATGTTTTTAAAACTTAAATTTAAGTTATCTTAAATAGCTTGAGATTGTTTAAACTTAGAGTGTATTTAAATTACTTAAAATGGAGATTCAAAACGACGGTAAAAATTCGAAATTTAGAGCGATGATTCTTAATTTTTTGTTTTTGAATTTTTATTTCATAATTCGAAATTTTTTTCAAGTTCTAATTAAAATTAAATATTTAAATTTAAATTATAATTTCAAACATTTTTGAGCGTTACTCGTCCGTTTTCAAATTATATTTAAAAATTCAAAATTAATAAAATCGTAAATCTTAAATTCAAATTTTTTTAATTTATTCAAAATGTTTAAATTTTAAATATTAAAATATAATTTCTTGCGGCTTAAGAAATTGGTTTTATTATAAGATTTCAAAATTAAAAATGTCTTATTTATTAATTTGCGTTTTGCAGGTTCAAAATTGTTAAAATAATTTAAAATTTAATTTCCAACTTTTAATTAATAAAACTCAATTGAAAATTAAAATTCCTCTTTTTAAAATTCGGAATTAAATAGATGTCAAATTTAATATTTAAAAATTTTACATTTAAATTGGAAATTTTTCACAATTTTAATTAAAAAAAATTTAAAACATAAATTATCTAAAGTAAAATTTTGAGCCAAAATTCTATATTTTTAATTTGTTGAAGGTGTAATTATAATTAAATATTTTAATATAAAATATAGTTTTAAAAATGTAATAAGCGATTTTCTTCTGAATTTTAAATTAAGTTTAAAAATTCACAATTACTAAATCTTAAAACTTAAATTTAATTTTTTTAATTTATTCAAAAATTTTAAATTCTAAAATTTATTATTTATTAGTTTATATTTTTACATTTACAAAAATAATTTAAATTATATTTCCCCTATCTTTGACCTCAAAACGCAGTTTTTAAAATTTATATACTTTAGAATCTTAATTCATAAATTGATACACGTATATTTTTAATATGCATAAACAAACAGAGTGTTTTAGGCCATAATTCTCAAACGGTAACCAACATCTAAAAATATTTTTCAAATTCTTAAATGTATTCAAATATCCACTCTACAGATATGTATATCTAAGGTTGGTGGATTTTTAAAAGCTGAATTTGAAATTTGAACTAAATTACAAAAATTGACAGGTCGATGTAATTGATCAATGGTTCTAAATTTAAAAAAAAATTTAAACTGCATTTAGATGTGTAATTTATTAAATTCCCTAGTCATTCCAGTAGTCAATTTATCTGTTCGATTTCTAATTGATAAAACATCGTGTTAGAGTTAACCGTTAGAGTTAAGTTAAACATACTCTTTTGCGTTCGAACATATCTGGTTAGCCTATTGGAGAGTGCTTGTTACTGAGGTTATGCTACTCTTGATTGGTCCCAAATCTGCATTTTTTTGACGCGGTTCATTATCATTTTCAAATATTATAACAAAGTGACAACAACAAATTTTTTGAATAGTTTTATATAGTCTTCGAATATCCGGATTTTTCAAACCTTAGGTAATCTTTAGTTGACCAAAAAGAATTGGCTGAAATTTACAATTTTCTAAATTGTGGGAGGAATTTAAACATTTTGAACGTCGATTTTTGATTGATTCTCATAGGTAAAGAGTTCAACGTAGAACCCTCACCAAATTTTGCCAAAATTGCCGAAATTTGAAAGCTTCCTAAAATAAAATATCGATGAGAGTTTAGAATTCATTTCAGCGTTCTTTCTTTAAGATTTACGTTGCTGCTCCAGCCATCCAATTGTAAAACAAGGTGAACAAATTGCATTAATCATAAATTGTGTTGCCAGAATTTTGCCGAACAGTTAAAATATTTGGCTATTTGTACAGAATACTCCAATAACACTACTCATCTTTGTTATCGTCTTTCAAGCACGTCCTGATTGTAGCTAATTTAAGGCACCGAAAATAGAGATTGTTGCTAAATAACTTGCCGGATAATAGCGTCCAATAATGGAGGCACCCATTGCATTTTATTTACCAAAAAATCGTATTTTGTTTTTTACGTAACACTCTATAATACGCAACCAAGTTCCATATAAAAAATTTGAAATCCATAAACATAAAAAATATGTCACAAATACATAAAATAATAACAAAACCAAAAAAAAAAATATGATTAATAGAAAATTAGGCAAAAGTATCACGTCCCAAGTCAATTTTGATCAATTTCGCATTTTTTTTTTTTTGTTAATTATTTTATGAGATCTTGCATTGTCTTATAATTTCAACGATCTTCTTATATACATATATCGATCGGTTTGCTATTCTTCTTCTTAACTATATATTCATACATATATACAGTTTACAGTCAATTTTTGTCGTCGTTTATACTTAGCGTTTTTTGTTCTTTGTGTGATCGTTAGAAGTACAATCAAAATTATTTATATGTACATATCGCGATCGCTTATAAATAAGCGCACCAGCAGATGAGGAAGATGAACACAAATAAAAAAAATATATATCTTACAAAATCTTGAAACGGTAAAAATTTTGGCTGGCGGCATTTTTATTATTCTTTACTTTTATTTTGATACCTTACTTATTTACTTCTCTCTATATATATATATGTGTACGATCGATCGATCGTATTATCCTTCTTACCGCAAATACATATATTCGTTTATATATATATTGGTTTTTTTGTATGCTTGGACGACAGGTTAAAAAAAAAAAAACTAAAACAACGAAAATTCTCAAGACTTTGCAAAATTTATGTGCGCACACAGAAGAAGAAGACTTGATGACAAGAGTACATTAAACTGATCAGAATTTATTTGTCCTCTATTTCGAGAGTCCTTGAAAATTTACCGTAAGCCCAAAAACATAATATATAAGAAATGCAAGAGACAGAGACATAAGAAAATCATATCGCTGACCTATTATACGTATGTAGTATATGTATAGCTGTTGATTGGTATGGTGGTACAACAAAAAGACTTTTAAAATTTATTAGACGCCTTATTTGACAGACTAATTTGTTTTTTATGGCGTGCGCGGTAATTAACTTGTTTTTTTGTCAATATTTTGGAGTCATAATTATTGTGTTGTGTGCGTCTATACAGTTTTTTGTACAACATACTTACATACATATATACAAATCGTTTAATTTTCTTGGAAGATTTATGAGTTATAAGGTTATATAATACAACATTATATATACAGTGTTCACTCGAATTTTAGGTTAAGAATTTTAACTGCGCGGCTGAGTACGCAGTCATTCATTAAATGCCGACTTGGAATTTAATGAATGAAGGTCTCGTACGCGCATACTTTGAAAAATTCGGTACCTCAGGTCTCCGTCCTTTTAACGGGAGTAAAAAGAAAGACCCAGTGGCAACCATCAAAGGCTGTTACTGTAAAAGCCATGGCGTCCTCACTAATAGTGAGGAGGTCAAAAACAAACTGCGGGAAATATTAAACTCGGCAGTGGCTAACGTTTCGGTTAGAAAGGTCACCAACATCAAGGATGGCGTTCTAATCGAAACAGGACGCTAAATGCGCTTCTTATCGGAAGGCAAACAGGGCTTTTGACCATTCGTCACGTAGCAAACCAACATCAAGGATGGCGTTCTAATCGAAACAGGATCTAGACTTCCTCCTAGCCAATGAGGAGCTATCGAATGCTGGGCTGTTAGCATCGCTACCAGAAAAACGTATGCTCCTCATAAAAAACCGTCGTATTTATCTAGGCTGGTCCTCATGCAGAGTAACAGATTTTATTAGGTTGACAAAATGTTACAAATGCCAGACATTTGGACACATTGCCAAGTTCTGTAAGGAACAAGACCACATTTGTGGTCACTCTGCGGCGACAATGGGCATGACCAAAAATCATGTATAAAAAAGAATGAAGACGCTAAATGCGCTTCTTATCGGAAGGCAAACAGGGCTTTTGACCATTCGTCACGTAGCAAAGTTTGTACTTCATACAAAACGGCTTTGAACCTAATGATGAAGCGAACTGTCTATGATAGTTAAAAATAAAAATAATTATCGATTGACGATCGCCCAACTGAATATGCAAAATGCTAAAGCAGTTGGGTACGAGATTAGACAATCCATTGAAAAAGAAGCACTCGATATACTCTGCATGCAGGAACCTTACGCGGTTAAAGGGATCATAGGGGGAATGACCACGTCCACAAGAATAATCAGTGGATGCAACGAAAACACAAAAGCAGCAATTGGCATACTTAATAACGATCTTGAGGTTCTTAAAATTTCACAGTACTGCGACTCACACTGTGTGTGTCGAGGTGAGATCTAATATAGGGAAGTTTTACTTGGTCAGTATATATTTCCAATATTCAGACGATCCAGTGGAATATGTAAATAAACTCGAAAAAATCATGGATGGTCTAAAAGACCATCCTATTATCATTACAAAAACACATTAGAAAAACTGGAGATAGGTTGCAAACCGATCCTTAATCTTATCGACCAATCATGCTGTTGTCTGTCCTTGGTAAACTATTCGAAAAGTTATTTGCCGGCAGGTTAATGGACATATTTCAAAAAAGGGGTACCTATAGTGCCAAACAGTTTGGCTTCATAGAAAATAGATTCACAGAGGACGCAATGATCAAATTGATCAATATGGTCAAAGAGTCGGACCAAAAGTACAATCTGGGAGTATTCCTATAGATGTATCTGGCGCGTTCGACAACCTGTGGGGGCCCAGCATCATGTTGGAGCTAAAGAGATTCAAAAGCTGTGGTGCAAAAGCTACAAAATGGAGCTATCCTCAGAAAAAACAGTCATGATTCAACTTAAAGGTTCACTGGACATCAGGAGACCACCATTGGTTTCCGTAAATGTCCAAAGAATTAAGATGGTGAAAACTGTCAAATGGCTTGGAGTTGACTTCGATGAACGACTTGGAGTCACTTCACATGTCAAAAGAGTCGCGGAAAATAGCAAAAAGGCTTTCGCTGTGCTAAAACGAGTTACTAAAGAGAACTGGGGCCTCAAGCAACGAACACTATCAATAATATATGAAGGCCTAGTGGTATCATCATTAACATACGCGTGCACGGCATAGGTAGATCGAATGAACTGCCACCACCGGCGTACATTAGTTAGTACCCAAAGAAATATCTTTCTCGGAATTACCAAGGCTTACAGAACGGTGTCAACTAACGCCGTTACTGTCTTGGCCGGCATGATACCTATTGATATACTAATAAATGAAAAAATTGCCAACTACAAGATAAGGAAAATACAAAATGTGAGCTACGAAAACGTGTTAGTGGAAGGCGATCAAATTCGGCCAAACCTCATGGGTTTGCTCAAGAGGAAAACGAGAAAAGCGTCAATAGCAATATGGCAAGCTAGATGGCAGAATAACATATAGTTATCTGCCGAACATTGTGGCAAGATTAGAGACAAAGATCCCTCTAAGCGTTGGGTTCACCCAAATGTTAACGGGACATGGTAGAATGGCCTCCTATACACACCGAGTGAGTCTAGCGGACTCAAGCACCTGTGAATGTGGACAGGGCGAGGATATAATAGAACACATCCTCTATGACTGTGATCTAGCTCAAGAAGCTAGAGAGCAACTAATAAATAACTCAAGAGTTGAGTGGCCAGCTAGTAAACTAACTCTCGTGTTGCCAAACAACCTCAACTCTTTTAAGAAGTTTTGCGATACCGTCTTGAGCGGTAGATAGACAAAAGAATAGTACACAAGATTTTCATCTTAAATAAATTATATTTAAAAAAAATTCTAGTTATAAGTAGACGAGTATGCGCCTCCTCGATGGCAGGGACGGTAACAGGGCAACCTGGCTAAGCATACCGATATAGTGGTTATATTCTCAAAAATTGTAAGTCCGCGTTGGAATTGTTAAAGGCACGACCTCCTGGGAACAGCTTCTTCGATCAAAGCGACCAATTATCTGAAATGAAATGAATCCAGTTAAAAATGGTGGTAATCGCTGTTAACCTACGTGGTATGGTAAATAATGAGCATACGCAAATCCATCTTTCAATGTCAAGTAGCGTATAAATAGTCGCCTGTCCATCGTTTAATAAAACTGAGCATAGAATTAGCGCTAAAGACGGTTATCTCGATGTGCTTTATAAAACATATATGTTGTCAACGTAATAGGTCTTTAGTTTCAAATACTTTCTGAAGAAGTACATCATTTATCTTATATTGTTGTGTAACAGGCTTAACTTTACGATGGAATGATAGAGATTTAGGCTTATCACTTATTTATAATTAGACTAACACCAAATAACTAGTTTGTCGATATCCTCCTGCAGTTTATTATAGGTATCATCAAGTGTTTCGATGGTTCTGGCGATTTTCATATCATCAGCTATCAACATTATAGGATATTGCAGTGCTGTGTCACTTCAGTAATGCCATTAACATGGGAGCCTTCTGAAATACCGGAGGTAACTTGAATAGTTTCTGATCTTTTACCACCTAGCTCAACATACTGTAATCGATTACTTAAGTATGATTTTAACCAAGCTACGAATTGGCTGGAAAACCCAAACTTTTAAATGTGTTTCAAAGTTTTACAGTGACTGATGAAATCGTAGGGTTTTGCAAAGTCGGTGTAGATGACGTCAACTTGTTTGTGGTTCTCTATTTCTTAAGATTGGCCGATGTTGATCTTTTTGGCCAAAAAGCCATGTTGATTCTGGGACGCATACTGTGGTACTACATCTCTGAATAATCTGCATTCTACCAGTTCAAATAATTTTGGTATTGAAGATATAGATGTAATACCTCTGTTGGATGTGAGATATCACTTCTAGTTCCACTTTTGAAAATCGCCGTTATTTTTCATTTTCGTGGAAATGTTGCCAATTGCAATGATTGCAATTGCCATTTTTGAATTGAATTTTTCAAAAATGAACCAGGGAAACCATCCGAACCACATCCTTCTCCAAAACCACCCAATGAAGGTCCTCGGGCTCGATGTGTGGGGTAAATATTGATGCACTATAATCAGTAATAGTTGAATCCCTGTAGTTATCTATCTCTTCTGATTTATAAACTGACTGGAAGAACTTAGCAAACATATTGGATATGATCAGCGGGTCACAGGACTTCTGTTCATTAAATGTCCTTCGGGCTGGGTAACCATGAAATGTGTTTGGGGTCTCTTTTTATTTAATATCTGACAGATTAAAATCCCCACTAACTAAAATTATATCTGATGGATCAGCCGCATTGGTAATTTCCATAATTGTAATGATATAGGTGAATCAGGCGTGATTTTTACACAAAATTGCTCTATTGATTGATCTGTTACCCCAATTAATTCATTTGGTATTGATTTGGCGATGATGAACACACCTCCACCAGATTTTTTCTTGCTAGTTAGTGGTGAGCGGGCACATCTATAAACCACGTAATTGCTAGGAAAGAACTCAGAATTTAGAATCACATTTTTGAATGATATTTCACAGAGGATGTAATCGAACACTGATCACACATGCAGATGTCAAGCTTTGTGCTTCGTGTATTGTCAGGATTTTACTCGAACTTGGTAAGATAAGTTAACTCAGCTGTTTTTTTATCTGATTTTGTAGGTATTTGACCTTACTGGGATACCACTAATGAACTGCAGGATAAGTTGCCTGTAGTGCATATACGAGATCCGCAGGATATCTGCGTATGCTAAGCTGAGTTTTCGGAACTTGTGGTAAAGTGATTAGCATCAAAATATAGTATGTTGACATAGTTAAGTCTGTCGATATATGGAATTTGTTTTTTATCTCCCGCAGGATGAACATTTACGTCAGTAACATAACAATTCTGCATGTACCATCATGTACTGGTTAATATAATTTTCCTCTATGCCATACATTGGTAGCACTTAACACAAGAACATTCCCGAGTGAATATGAATTTAGAATTCATGTTGATTTGCCGCAGCCCGGTACTCTTTCTATAGATTTTATCTCTGGTTTGCATTTATCCAACGGTAATGAAAGATTATGTATCCTTTCAAATATTTTGTAGTCCAACATTATTTCTGTTGCATTGGAGCAGAAAATATACTTGCTTGGTGCGGTGAAACTGTTGTTATCTGGCTCAAATTAAATGAATGCTTTTCCGTCGAATCCAAATAGATGATCAGATATTGCTTCTTCATATGTAAGTTTTTATATGGTTGTCGTATACCAAAACTTTAGATGTTGATAGAGAACTCGCAGAGTATGGAAGGCTGCCAACTGATTTAGTACATAACCTCGAAAGATGATCTATATAGTGAATACATTAGAGAATTTCATGAAGTGTAAAATATCTTCTTTATTGAATTACGAAAGTGATAATCGTCCTTCTTCAGAATAGTAGATGGGTGATATCGGATATGAGAATCGGTATATTTTTCGGAAACTTCACGTTAGGTGTAGGCAAATCGGCACTCCATCTTGATGACAGAGCTCTTTTTAATTTAGCTAAATCATTGAATATTGTTATATTGGTTATATAAAGTTATGTAGTTGCTTTTACGAGATTATCCATGAAGCAGGAAACATCAAGTACTATTCTGGATTGTCTGCGATTTTCTCAAATGTAGTGCCGATGTGACAGTGCGCACTTAATCGATGAGATCTTTGCACATCGATTGTTTTTGATTATTGATTACCCCTATGTAGTTACTATTCACCGTGTACAATTTAGCTACTGTATTAATTGACTTTAAATAATGTTCTTGAAGATCAATTTTTGATTTCTTTATAACTGATTTTAGAAGACATTTCTCCACTTATCGTACATGCGGCCACAGCAATTAATATAACGATACATCAGGTAATTTTGAAGCTTTTATTTCCGGTTCAAATAAATAAACGCTTTTATTTGGAAGTAACTCTAAGAATTGGAGGGAGTTATACGAATGCTATGCTTGGTGTAAATTTACTATCGTATTAGTTGTTGTAGTTGACGTTTCTTCAAAAACTTTATTTTTTTACACCAATCAAATTCCTTTACTAATAATCCTGCCAGCCACAGGGTGGAGTTAACGGTGTTTTGTAAAATATCTCCTGGAATATTTATTTTATAGGATACCTAATCATATTTCATCCCAAAACTTGTTTATGTTTTGGGTTGTGCAACACGAAACGAACAGTTGTCTGCAATTGCGGGATTATGACTAGCATAATTTCTGTCTTCAGAAGTAACCCTGGGTAAGGCTGATTTAATTGCATCTGATGTATGTATGGGATCAGTTGTTGAGACTTCAGTTTCGGTAGGTTTAGTCGATTCAGTTTTTGAGTTAGTAATACCATTAGGCTTTGGATGGTGCATTGGTTTTTCCTGTCGTCTATGCTATGTATGCTTTCCAGTTTCTGATTCGGCCTAAGCGATGGCTTTGGTCATAGCTCTTGTAACTTGGCGTTCTTCTAATAGCCTACATATAATTGTAGGACAATAGAATTCTGATTACACACAATTTCAGTGCAATGATTGTCTTTTCTGAAAAAGGCTGTTATCTATAGCCAAAGCCATTATTTCAGCTTGTGGCCGCATATAACATCCAACAAAACAAATACATATTGTAATGATGAGACATGAAACGTCTGTACTAACAGTTTAGTACTCGAATGATATCCTGGGTACTTGTATGGTGAGCCGCCATTTTATAACTCGTTTAACTTTTTTATCTGTACTGAACAAGTCAATGCACCAAGGCAATGTTGTACCTTTAGGTATAGGATATGGAATCTCTGCTCCGTCATGAGTTTTTCTGAGCTTTAGGAAGGTCGACCAAGGTTGGTTTATTAGGACGAATACTTACCGTAGCATATTAATATCCGAGCTCTAAACCAAACAATTCATTCATATTCCCTTTTTCTAGATAAAATATTTTATCTCATGGTCGATAGTCCGTCCTCGTGAACCATACCCCTCAAAATCTAAATTTTGAAATAAAATTCTAAACATTCGATTTTTGGTTGATATACATGAACTGTATATAAGTACCTCCATAAGCATACATGATGCATGTACCACAATGTATGAACCAGTAGCCCGTAGCGACCTTACTCTATGCTCTATGTTTTGTCGTTACGAGACGCTCGTTGATATAGGCTTGGAAGAACCCAAGTGTATACACACTGTTCAATCTCGAAACTATTGTGTTGAAATAATTCAAATTTGAAACATCAATAACTTTTCTATTTCCAATCAAGCAACCTGTAAGGTTCACAATTTTAAAATTTGGTGTCGAGCTAATTAGTTTTCCAGATTATCTCAAACTCCCGGAATATATTGAGCAATACAAAACCCAACGTCATATTTATGCGAATGAAAAATGCGACAAATTTAGTACAGTTCGAAGTTAGACTAAAGTAAAATTTTATCATAAAATTTGAATACATTTTTCTGACCAATGCCTTACTGTGCAATTTTTCATTCATCACGATGAAAAAAATAAATTACGATAAACTCGTTTTGACGCAAATACCTATCCGTCTCCAAAAGTATGCAAGTCGAATAGTGGAAGTGACAAAAACATAAAAAAAGACAACAAATATATTAAAAGTTTAAGCCGATCTAAATTTGTATATTTGACATTTCGACCCAAATCAAACGCATTGCTTAATTCTGGTGTTTTTGGTCTGATACACAATCTATTACACAACAACACATCATAATTTTTGATTTATATAAGCGACACGACGATCCAAATTTAATTAAATTAGATAATTTTTTTTGTTTACAAAATGTTAAGACAAAACAGTTCTTGATATATGTGTATAAACGAATATATGGTTTAATGACGATATAAAATTTTGAAATACCTTCGTAACATATAGTTTATTAGGTTGCACGCTATACACAATAGTTTAATCAAATGTCATAATCAGTTGATATATGACTTTTGTGGGTGATAAGTTATGGTAAAAACTAGTTAATTTAATTAGTGCAAAAGTAGTAATATTGCTGTTCCCGGGATAATTCAAGACGACTATTCAGTTTTCAATATTAATTGTATGACTTATAAACTCAACTATGAGTCTAAAGTCAATTTGAAAGTTAAGCTGAAGGTTAAACGACACTTAAAGTTCAGTAAAGTCAATAATCAAACCAAAAATCAACTTAAAAGTAAATACTAAACTCAATTGCGATTTCTAACCAAAAGTTAAGTTCAAATCAACTAAAAAGTCAACCTATTAAGGTTAACTCAAATAATAACTCAAACAAAAGTCAAGTAAAAAAACAAACCAATAACATTTTGATCACATTTTTTCAATTGCTTTCAAAGCACCGAATAGTGGACTTAACATATAGTGAAGTCCAAAACATTTCACAAACCACAATTTAATTTTTAAGTAAAGCCAACATTTAAATTAAAAACCAACACATTCGCCCAAAATCATATTTCAAATCGAAGTTGAAGCCTATATACAAAGCGACAAACCTAGTCAAAAATTAATTCATATAGTCAAATAATAGTCCTGGCAATAGTGTGGTCAATATTTAAGTCAATAGTCAAATCAATAGTCAAGTCAATAGTCAAGTCAATAGTCCAGTCAATAGTCAAATCAATAGTCAAGTCAATAGTCACGCCAATAGTCAAGTCGATAGTCAAGTGAATAGCCAAGTCAATAGTCAAGTCAATAAATAGTCAAGTCAAAAGTCAAGTCAATAGTCAAATGAATATTCAAGTCAATATTCAAGTCGAAAGTCAACAGTCAAATAGTCAAGTCAATAGTGAAGCCAATAGTCAAGTCAATAGGCAAGGCAATAGTCAAGTCAATAGGCAAGGTAATAGTCAAGTCAATAGTCAAATCAATAGTCAAGTCAATAGTCAAGCTAATAGTCGAGTCAATAGGCAAGTCAATAGTCAAGTAAATAGTCAAGGTAACAGTCAATTACTCAAGTGTCAATGTCAAACCTGTCAAAAGTTAAAATTGAAGTCAAAAGTTGAATCGAAATATAGTTGACTAAGTGAAATATACTAAGTGAAATTCAAGCTAATTTTCAAGTCCCGCGTCTAGTTAAAACTCAAGTCAAAAGTTAAGTTCTGTTAAAATCATAAATCAAGTCAAAGAAAATCGTGCAAACAAAAATTTCTAAAATTTGGCTATTATTTAAGACTTGCCTCAATTTATGTTTAGTTATACTATCAACCACTAGGTGGCTACATTGGCTAATTAATTTAGCCTCTTTTTAGACTGAAATATTTTAAGGGAGCTTTCACTTGCAGTACCACAATGTAATTCTGTAAAAAAATCACAAGCAAGATTTTAGATTTTGTTCAGCCATTATAGGAACATGGACCTATGCGATGCTGCTTAGGGTGTGAGGTTAATAGTTTTCTAGCTAGTTCATTGGGATATTTTTCCAGTTTCGAATGGTACCTCAAACGATCTGTTGGTATTATTTCTTTGACCGTTTTAATTTCAAGGTCTCCGTAAGAAAAAAATATTTTTGTCGCGACAGTAGGTTTCAGTAGGTTTCCAACGAAAGAAAACTGCAAAATCTCTCGTCTGTTTTCCATTGTTGTTAAATAGTAGCTGTTATACAGCCAGCTTCACCGGACGACAACAATTGTAAATTTAGATGGTTCGGTAAATCATTATTGTATTATCCCATCCATCTTTCAACGTGATGAACCGTATAAACGTTTTCTGTATATACTCTTTCAATTTTTCGGATATCGCCATCGTAGAATGGAAACCAAACAGTGCATACTCAAGTTGAGATCGAACGTATTCATGGTACAAGATCTTATTTGTAACTTAGCTCATAAGCATCTTCTGTCCATCTCTTGATTAATCCGAGCATAGAATTGACCTTAGCAACACAACGATCAATGTCCTTTGTAAAAGACATATTTTCAGTAAAAGTAACTCTTAGGTCAATAATTGAAGCTACATTCAACAGGACTTACTTACTTACAACATTTACTGATGTTTTTTTTTAATAATCTTTAATTGTTCTGGGGCTCAATGCTCTAGAGCCCAGCTATTTCGCAGTTCGCTTGTTTGCGTCCTTGCCTTACGCCATTTTGTTGGCGAAGTCGTGGACGCACGGCCACAGGTCCCATTTGTTTTGACCATCTACACCTTATATAGCTCCATGCCCGCCTTCACTGACATGAACGATGGTTCGGCCCATGTATTTTGCACTCTCAACAGAGGGTGATTTACTGATGTTCAAGTTGAGTAAATGAGAATCGCACCATTTCATAATGCTATTGACGTCATCTTGATATTAGTAGGTGCGTCGTTAATAATTTCAACTGATTTATATGTTTTAAGAACATCTTTACTGAAATCTGTATACACCACATAGTGCACTCAATAAGGTTGGTTGATGTTGGTCACGTTACAACGAGTTCAAGGAATAGTTAGGAATTGAAGATAACAAGAATATGCCTCTGTAACATGAAACATATTGCTTCTATCTCCGGCTTTGAAGATCGGTGTTATTCAAATGGTTTTCCATATTTGCGTTTTAAATTCTCGCAATCTGAGAGATTGATTAAATATCAAATAGAATGGTAATTCTGAAGCTCTTTAATACCGAAGCAGTTATGCGGCATCCATCACCGAAATTTTTCAAAGCACAATTTTTTTTATTCAATTCTGTGAAATATTAATGCACACAGCTTTATCTAGTCGCATTTATAAAATTTTCGAATTGTTGATTTGCGATTGATTAATCATTTCTACTCACGTCAAGCCATCTTCGAGGAGCTCCGACTCTTATATCTTCGAGGAGATGAATCTCCAATAGGTGCGAACTTAAACGATGCTGTGTAAATAATGTTGATGCCATTGGTAATGTCGTTTGTGTAAGTGGCTGTGACTTTGTTGAAGGTTCCTTAAATAATAATTGATATTGTCGATATTAATGTGCTATATATCATTTGATGCCTGTGGTAGCTTTCGACTGAAAACTGTTATTATAAGCTGGTCCGCCATAATCGAAGAATAATAAACTTCTTTCAACCTGACCAAGCACTCAGAACTAAACCAACTTAATCCAGGCGAAAATATATATTAGTATATTACCACATTTAACTAAAATCATAGTTCGCGAAATAGTATCGGGTAATTTCACAGAGGATAATTTAAGAACCCTGTTAGCAACCATTACGGCAGCTTTGATAATTTTGTGACCGTTAGAATTTCTGCAATATAAATAAATGTGGCGCTTTTTCCAACTTGGTCGGTTTTATTTAAATGTCGATTGAGCTTAAGACCTTGTTGGCCACCACTCTGCCATCGTTAATATTTTTTTGGCCGTTGAAATTTCCGTAATATTAATAAATGTGGCGCGTACCAACACTGGCACATATGAGAAAATAGCCGACCCTACAAAAGCTTGGCCAAACGTTATTTTCGGTTCCAGCTTTCTTTGAAAAGTTGGCAAAAGCGCCACATTTATTTATATTGCGGAAATTCCAATGGTCAAACAAATATCAACGCAAGCACAGTGGTGGCCAACAAGGTCCCCAAACTCAACCGATATGAGAAAAAGTCGACCCCATAAAAGCTTGGTCATTCGAATTTAGTTTAGACATTGAAAAGTTGGCAAAGGCGCCACAATTATACTGCGGGAACCCCAACGGTTAAAAAATATAAACTCTGGCTGCCAGTTGGCTGGTGGCCAATAAGGTCTGAATCGAATGAGAAAAAAGCCGCCCATATAAAAGCTTGGCCATACGTTTTTTTTCGATTTTAGTTTACCTGGAAAAGTTGGCGGCAAAGGCGCCACATTTATTTATATTGCGGAAATTTCAATGGTCAAAAAAATGTCAATTCTGGCACAGGGGGGGCCAACAAGATCCTCAGAAAAAGCCGACCCTATAAAAGCTTTGTCATACGATTCTTTTTTCGATTTTAGTTGTCAAGGACGCCTCATTTGTTTATATTGCGGGAATTCCAACGGTCAAAAATATATGAACGCTGGCACAGTGGTGGCCAACAAGATCCCGAATTCAACCGGTAAGCACACCCTATAAAATCTTTGTCATACGATTTTTTTTCGTATGTATTTAGTTTACCTTGAAAAGTTGGCAAAGGCGCCGTAATTATTTATATTGCGGAAAATCGGACGGTCAAAAAAATGTCAATTCTGGCACAGTGGTGGCCAACAAGGTCCTCAAACTCAACCGGTAAGAGAAAAAAGACGACCCTATAAAACCTTTGTCATACGATTTTTTTTTTTTTTCAATTTTAGTTTACTTAGAAAAGTTGGCAAAGGCGCCACATTTATTTATATTGCGGGAATTCCATAGGTCAAAAAAATATCAACGCTGGCACAGTGGTGGCCAACAAGCTCTTAAACTCAATCGATATGAAAAAAAACCGACCTTATAAAAGCTTGGTCATACGATTTTTTTTTTGCGATTTTATCTTGAAATGTTGGCAAAGGCACCACATTTATTTATGTTACGGGAAATCCAACGGTCAAAAATATATCAACGCTGGCACAGTGGTGGCCAACAAGGTTCTGAGTTCAACCGATAAGCAAACCCTATAAAAATTGTTGTCAGTTTATACTTTGAAATGTTGGTAAAGGTGCCACAATTATATTGCGGGAACCCAAACGGTTAAGAAAATATAAACGCTGGCTACCAGTTGGCTGGTGGCCAATAAGGTCTGAATCGAATGAGAAAAAAGCCGCCCATATAAAACCTTGGCCATACGTTTTTTTTCGATTTTAGTTTACCTGGAAAAGTTGGCAAAGGCGCCACATTTATTTATATTGCGAAAATTCCAATGGCCAGAAAATAATCATATGGCGTAATGGTTGCTAACAGGGTCTCTAATTTAATCGCAAAGAGAAAATATTTGTCCTATTAACGACTTGGTCAGAAGAATTTATTTTCCACCAAATAAATTTCAAATATTAAAAAAGTCTGGGATGAGTATTTTGGTACCAACTGTATATTTTTTTGTTGACGAAAAGTCTAGGATAGTATAAATGTAGAAAAATCCTGGGATGAACCACCTGTATAAATTATAATTTTTATTTAAATAGTTTGCGCTTGATTATTTACGCTTGTGGTGTCAGAGGTATTTTTAAAAAATCCTGGGATATGTCAAGGAGTTGATTTGATGACACTTTTAACGCTTGTATCCACTTAAAATTTTACAGGAGTTGGGTTCAAATCGTCCTTTGTATTTTCTGGTATAGTTTCTTGCGCTTATTTAGATAACTATGTCTCCCAATGCTTCCATCATAGCTTTAATAGCCCTAATTAGCCATCGTCGCCCCTTTTGTTGGATTAACTATACAGAAAGTGAAAATTCCTTTTTCGCATTAATAAAGTTTGATGTGCATAGAGATGGATATATTTTGATCGATGAGAAAGGTTTGTACCTCAGCTTTGTGCTAAGGCCGTTCGAGCTACCTTCCTATTTAAAAATAAATTGACCTTTATCACCTCGAAACAGCTGGACGCATCTCAAAAATGTTGCTTCCCATAAAATAGCATTTCAGTATAAAATATAAATATTTCAAAAGTTGATTATAGAGTATTCTGTTCGAATTGCGGGACAGGCTGTACATTTATATACTAAATAATTTAAAACATAAAATTTTTATCTTTTCAGGTAAGTCGACGCAAACCGGAATCAAAATTAGCACATAGCCAATTAAATCACACCTTAGATTCCGAAACGTGCAAGTAGGTAAATGTACACACATATATAGATTTCACTTAATTTAAACTATACATAATAGTTTTTATAATAAATTTTAATTGGGACTCCAATAAAACTATACATACATATACATATATATAAACAATAACATAAAAAAACAGATAAAACTATCAGAAATTCCACCAATAATTACGCAACAATTTAAATTAAGTGGAGATAAATTAATCAAAGGGCCATATAAAAAATTAAAATTTTACCTTTACAGCACTTCACGCGTTTTTTTATTTTGTATAGTTTTTTCCAATTTGAACAAAACCTGCACATTCCCAATTAAAAGCTAATTTTATTTTGATATAATTTGATCTATAAAACTATAATGTATAAATCAACTACGTACGAGTATAATAGAAAATATTAAAATTAATTGATTCGATGTTCTACATACACATACGTGTACAAAACGTTAATTATTATGAAGATACAAATAATTAGACCTTACAAGATTTAGAAATTTAGAAAATTAAATTTCACTTTTTATTCGGCCAAACAATCGAAATTAATTTTGGGTTTTTAATGAACAAATAATTTGCTTATTGTTTTTTGTTTTTTTTTTTTGATTATTTTTAATTGTTATCGTCTTAAGAAATGTTTGTTTAATTAAAATTTGCAAAATCATTAAGCTGGATCTATATATATAAATAGTAAACGTAATAAGAAAGTGATTAAGAAATTAAACAAAATAAAATTGGTTTTTGTTAGAAACAATATCGTGTTGAAATTTGTGCTGCTCCACTATGGTTTAGCCAAAAATTGATTTGTTTCGAACGATTTGATAAGGTCAAGAAGTTTCGGTTGAGTTGGGCAACTCGGTAACGGGTAAATTTATTTGGGTATAATACAATTTATTGGATGTTTTATTTATTTTTTTTTTAAACTGCCAATGGCTTTATTATTGAATCTTTCTTTATACGAAACTAACAAGAAGTGTGCAAATCTTATAATCTAAGAAACTGTATTATCTAAGTCCTTAATCTATGTTAAATACTTATTATTTATCAAGACATTAGATCTAGTGGATCTACTCTGCGAAGCCGTTTATATTTCGGTTGCCTTACTAATTCGTTGGGGTGAGTTTCCAGTTTCGATAGGTACTTCAAACTGTGTGCTTGTATCTCTTTATGGATGTCGCAATTTCGGATATACCACGGATCATTTGTAATACATAGCGAAGTATTTTTGATTGCGTTCGTTATAAAAGATCTATATTTGATGCGCTTGTACATCCCCACAGTGGAATTCCATATGTCCATATAGAAATTAGGATAATTTTGTATAGCAGAACCTTGCATTCCAGGGAAAGTTTTGATTTTCTTCAAATCAGCCAGTACATTTTTGAGAATTTTATTTTTATTTGGTTGCGCTTTGATTCAATGTGTTTTCTCGATGTCAATCTTCTATCAAGATGAAGACCCAAGTATTTGACGTTTGTTTGTTGAGGAATGGTAACATTGTTTAATTTAACCGCTGGACATGTACGCTTATTCAACGTAAATGTTATGTGTGTTGATTTGTTTTCATTCGCTTTGATCCGCCACGTTCTTTGCCAATTTTCAATTTTGTATAAATGATCTTGCAATTCTCTTGATGCAGTTTGAGGATTTTTGTGTGAAAACATGATAGCAGTGTCATCGGCAAATGTTGATGTTACAACTTTAACAGTTGTTGGTAGATCGGCAGTATACAACAAATACAATACTGGCCTCAGTATCCGATGCCTTGTGGAACTCCTGCGTTTATATCATTTAGTTTAGTAATGGCTGAATTGTGTTTAACCTGATATTTTCTTTGAAACAAGTAGCCTTCAAGGACTTCATTAAAGTTTTTTGGCAAGTGAGTTTTAATTTTGTATATCACGCCCTCATGCCATACTTTATCGAAAACTTGCGCAATGTCTAGGAAAACTGCCGAACAATATTTCTTTTCTTCTAATGCAAATTTAACTGTGTTAACAACGCAGTGCCATGTTGGTCTCGAAACCCAAATTGGTGGTCTGGTATAATCTGTTTTTCGTATAATATTGGTTTTAATTTTTGTAATACCATTTTTTCAAATAGTTTAGAAATCATCGGAAGTATACTTATTGGCCTGTACGATGCGACTTGTGTTTCGTCTTTTCCAGGTTTCAAAATCATTGTAATTTGCGATATTTTCCATTTTTCAGGGAAATAGCCACATCTCATAATCGCATTAAAGATATAAGTTATGAGTTTTATGCATTTATCAGGTAATTCTCTGATCATTTTTCCGGTAATAAAATCGTGTACTGGAGGTTTCTTTGGATTTAGGCAATTTTTAATGGTATTTTTAACATTTTTCCACTTAAATTTTAAAGGAATTGGTTTCGAAGGGTCCTTTCCTACATAACTTCTGGCCCAATGTCCATCTGGTTGCCTAATTGGTGGATTCGATAATTTTGGCCTCTTTAGTTGTTTTGTCGCCTTCCACAGTGAATAATCTGTCTTCTCGGTCGCCGAGAATCCAGAAAGGTAACTCTGGATTCCTGAGTCTTTTTCTTCTCTCAATGCCCGTTTAATGGCTTTAATAGCCCTATTAAATTTCCCTTTTAGTAATGGAGATTTTTGCTGCTGCCATATCCGGCGTATTGGCTTTTTTTCAAGGTTTAACTGCAGTATATTAGGTGATGGCTTGTTAACTTTTTCAGAGTTGTTAATATCAGGGGTTGTCTCTTTTGCTGCTATTTCTAATGTATGTGTTAAACCATCCGCCGTCGCATCAATATCTTATCTCTATATAGAGCCCTGGAATACCTAGGAATGCCAACAAAATTGGTACGATTGTGTAGGATGACAGTGACGCAGTCTCAATGCTGTGTTAAAGTTGAGAACAGGCTATCGACAATTTTTGCAGTTAACTCGGGTGTTCGGCAGGGAGATGCTCTGTCCCCGATACTCTTTAATCTCATGTTGGAGTACATCTTTCGTAAAACTGAAACACCTCAGCGCAACATCTTATATCGCCAGTCCAATCAAGTGCTTGCATATGCAGATGACATATGCGTGATTGGACTGAATAGCAACGGAGTGAAAGAAATACTTGATCCGCTTGTAGAGTTTTCAGCTTCTGTTGGACTCCAGATCAATGAGTCCAAAACGAAATACCTGATCTCTGGTTTTAGAGACAATGGCACACCTGATTTTAGTAGTGGCCACCACACGTTTGAGGGAGTGAGGAGGTTCAAATATTTGGGCTCTCTTATCACTCACGATAACAGTGTGGGTGAGGATATTAAAGTGCGGCTGGCAGCTGGCAGTCGTTCTTTATATCCTCTAAGGCCACTGCTAAAATCTAAACACTTATCAAGTGCCGTGAGGCTGAAGCTTTACAAAGCGTTGATCAGGCCCGTTGTTATGTTTGGATGTGAAAGTTGGGCGCTGACGGATGAGTACGAGAGATGGCTCCTTACATTTGAGAGAAGAATCATGCGTGTGATTTACGGCCCTAAACGCGAAATAGATGGTACATACCGAGCTCTGTACAATTTCGAGATCAGAGATCTGATGAAGATCCCCGATATTGTACATGAAGTTAGATCTCAGCGAGTACGCTGGCTCGGTCACGTTCTGCGTGCTGATCCGGAACGAATTGTGCAGCGATCTCTGAAAGGAGAGCCACCATATGGTAGGCGCAGAGGTCGTTGCAGGCGACGATGGCTCCACGATGTAGAGAACGACTTGGCCTCTTCAGATTGTCTAAGACAGTATGAAGACCAAGCTCAGGATCGAAACCGTTGGAGCCAGATTGTTGATTCAGTAAGGGGCCAGTAATGGCCTTTAACACTGTTATTATTATATAGAGCCCAATTAGTTAATTTATTTGTTAGACGTTGAGGTGGTTCTGCCTTTAAAGCTCTGGTACTCAGAATTATTATTATTGGTGAGTGATCGGATGATAAGTCATTGCAATCTTCTACCTGAGCATTGGTGCGTGCAATTCCTTTTGTTATACAGAAATCTATTAAATCAGGTATTTTATTTCTATCTGATGGCCAGTAAGTTGGGTGTCCAGAAGATAAATAATCTAAATTTTTTTCATTCAAGTTGCTTTCCTTTAGGTGTTAAGATGCTTAGCATACGGTATTATTTCTTGATTAATTGTAACCGGAATATGTTCGAGTCGTTTGTTTGTACAATTGATATGTGAACTGATTTAGTTTCGTTAAGTTTAATTCGCCATCTTTTGGTCCCGTTATGTATTTGAGTAATAGCTAACTGTAAATTCTGAATTGATTCTTCGTTGCTATCTCCAACAGCTAGGATTGCCGGGTCGTCAGCAAAGTGTACATCATTAGTGTACAATAGGTATAGGACCAGACCTAATACACTGCCCTGCGGTACTCCCGCCTTGACTTCTTTCAATTTAGAATTGGAATCGTCTAATTTTACTCTAAAGAATCTATCTTTCAAGTATGATTCTAATATTGTAGTGAATTGCATTGGTAGTACAGTTCTTAACTTATAGTTAAGTCCTTCGTGCTCTTTCAATAATATTAGTTATTCTGTGTACTTGATCTAATGTTGAGTGTCGGTTGCGAAAACCGAACTCATGATTTCGAATGAGGTTTTTTCTCTCAATTATCGGATTTAGCCTTTTTACTAATAACTTCTTAAAGAGTTTAGACATAACTAGTAATAACAATATTGGCCTGTAAGATCGAGTTTTGTGTGGTGGGTTCTCAATCGAACGGTGGCATTTATAATATTGGTGAGCTTTAATAAAGCTTTCCTTGGAAGTTCTTTTACAATTTCTGCCGTGATATCTCATACATGACTCCTTTTGGTGTTGTTCATACGATTTCTTCACTTTCCTGTACAACCTCCAGTTATTGTTTCGGCTTCCAATAATTGGTCACCACATGATATTTTTGATCAATTATTTTTTAGAGTTATTCAGCAAAACTTCGTACTTTATCTTCCTTATTTCTGGCCCATTTTTCATCTTCTGTTCTGATTGGAGGAATCTGCATTAGTTACTGATAGATTCGTCTTTCAAATTTTAGATTTCCCTTTTAAGTAGCTGAGTCAGATTGTTTAGCTTAGTTTTATCTGGGGTCTAGTTTGTTGCTATATTCTCCTTGCCCTTCTTTTTTCTGCCAAGAGCTCTCTAATTTCTCTAGGATAGTTATTTCTATTTCTGTTCTTTTTAACTTCAGGTATTTTCCCAAGCAGACTGCTGTATGTCACATATGAACTTGTGAACTTCATTTTCTAATTGCTCCTCACTCCTTAGCGGAACCATTCAGTTAATTTTTCTTTCTAAAGACAGTCTAAAGTATTCCCAATTTGTGTGCTTATTTACTAAACTAGAATAGCTTTCTTTTTGAGTGATCCTTTCACTTAATGTCAGAAGTATTGGGGAGTGATCAGAGCATAAGTCAAGACTTTCATCTATATGTATATAATTTACAGATATATTCTTCGCTATAAAGAAATCAATTAGATCTGGCCAGTAGGTCGGTTTACCATTTGATAAGGCTTCACAACCGTAATTTCTTATAGCATTGAGGAGTTCTTTATCTTTAGTTGTTGTTAGTCTAGAACCCCAGTGGATATTTTTTGCATTAAAATCTCCTCCAATTACAAATCTTTTCCTTAGTTTCTTTCTAGTAATCTTTTCCCGCCCACAAAAGTCAGCCAGCCCCAAGATAAAGACTCATTTTACAATAACTTGGCTGATCTGATGGGATCTATACCCGAACACGATGATAGAATGGTAATTGGGCAGCTAATGCTAGAACTGGCAGAAATCAGGCCGACTTGTGTGAACACATAGGTCCGTACTCCCGACACGAAACTGCGCCGGATAATGGTGAGAGAATGATGTACTTTGTAATTGCTCATGATCTTAGAGTAGCAAGCATATTTTCCCCTCAAAAACAGATACATTTGGAAACATGGATCCATCCTCGCAAAACTTCCCGCAGCCAAATTGACCATGTGTTAGGATATGAGAACTTATCGGTCAGCAACCAAATACGTAGGCAGCAATCATTTTTGGTCGCTGCAAAGCTACGGTGGAAGTTTTCGTACAAGCCTGGGAACATCGCGAAACGCATGGAACGTTTCGACTGTGAAGGTCTGATAAATGATGATCAAAAGAAACGATATCAGGATCTTGTCAGCGATAACATTGAGGGAGCTAATTACCAGTCTGACTATGTAAACTCTGTCTGGGAGGCACTGAAAACTTCGGTTGTCTGTGCTGCTCAACTGACTTTAGGTATAGTGAAAGTCAGACAAGTGTCGCCCTGCAGTTGAGCAACAAAATATAGCCCATAATGAAGTGCAACAACGTCTCACAATCGCAAAGAAAAACAAGGTTACTCTTGCAAGAAGGGCAGCTAGACGGATTTGTAGACGGAAGAAGCGAAAATGGCGGAAGGCCGAGGTTCTGAAAGCACAACAACTCATCAAAGAGCACAGTTCACGTAATTTTTTTCTTTTTTTAAAGGAATTACTGGATTGCACCATGCTTTCAACCTGCGTCAACTGCCATTCGGGACCGGGATGGAAACCTCTATGTCAACATCGATGCAGTAATTACTAAAAAACAAACAGAAAAATTGTAAATATTAAAGTTAGTTAATGATAGTTAAACAGAAATAATAAATTTTAAATGTTAATTAATAAATCCTCGTACATACATCAGGTGTTCCTGGATTTCCGGCAGGCCTATGACTCGATCAATCGAGAGAGTTTGTGGTCTGCCCTGGAATACCTAGGAATGCCAACAAAACTGGTACGACTATGTAGGATGAGAGTGACGCAGTCTCAATGCTGTGTTCGGCAGGGAGATGCTCTGTCCCCGATACTCTTTAATCTCATGTTGAAGTACATTTTTCGTAAAACTGAAACACCGCAGCGCAACATCTTATATCGCCAGCCCAATCAGGTGCTTGCATATGCACGTAGTGAAAGAAATACTTGATCCGCTTGTAGAGTTTTTAGCTTCAGTTGGACTTCAGATCAATGAGTCCAAAACGAAATACCTGATCTCTGGTTTTAGGGACAATAGCGCACCAGATTTTAGTAGTGGCCACCACACGTTTGAGGGAGTGAGGAGGTTCAAATATTTGGGTTCTCTTATCACTCCCGATAACAGTGTGGGTAAGGATATTAGAGTGCGGCTGGCAGCTGGCAGTCGTTCTTTGTATCCTCTAAGGCCACTGCTAAAATCTATCAAGTGCCGTGAAGCTGAAGCTTTACAAAGCGTTGATCAGGCCCGTTGTTATGTTTGGATGTGAAAGTTGGGCGCTGACGGATGAGTACGGAAGATGGCTCCTTACATTTGAGAGAAGAGTCATGCGCGTGATTTACGGCCCAAAACGCGAAATAGATGGTACCTACCGAGCTCTGTACAATATCGAGATCAGAGATCTGATGAAGATCCCCGATATTGTACATGAAGTCAGATCTCAGCGAGTACGCTGGCTCGGGCGCGTTCTGCGTGCTGATCCACAACGAATTGTGCAGCGATTTCTGGCAGGAGAGCCACCATATGGTAGGCGCAGAGGTCGTTGCAGGCGACGATGGCTCCACGGTGTAGAGAACGACTTGGCCTCTTCAGATTGTATTAGGCAGTATGAAGAATATGCTCGGGATCGAAACCATTGGAGCCAAATTGTTGATTCAGTAAGGGGCCAGTAATGGCCTTTAAAACTGTTAAAAAAAAAAATTCATAAATTCTAATTTAAATTGACTAAATACTAAATATTAATTACTTTTTAGTTAAATACTATATGAGCATACTAAATTTCAAATACTAATTACTAAGTACTAGATACGAATTTATTTATTAATCATCTGGCTCTAACTATAGACATTACACAATTCGTTGTCTGCCTTCATTCAAATTTGTCTCAATTTTTTTTCCCGCGCCATTGGTATCTTGCTCGACTTGATTCTGTGTGTTTGTTTTATGCTAATCAGTTACATCAATTATTCAAATATTCAACCACCTCAAAGATGTGCGCTGCTAATTAGTTTACTCCAGAATTTAAAATTTAAATTTTTAATTTACAGGCATTGCTATTTCAATGCGTTCATAAAACAAGAATAACATAATAAAAAAAAATTATTATCTTCTTGTATCGTTTATATGTATGTACGAGTATGTACATACATATATGTATATTCACAAAAGTATATATGTTGATGATCATAAACCATTTTAAGAAACAACCAACAACAAATGATAATCTTAAAATCACGACTTAAAATAAAAATAAAATAATAAATTTATAACAAAAGAATAATTAGACAAATATAAAAAATTCATAATTAAAAAATGGAAATAATTTAAAAATCTAATTTTGATATAATTTTGGTTTGAGTACCATGAATCGTGGGAATAGGTATGATGAATAGTGAATCCAAAATTTGTCGAAAAAAATGTTCTTTCTTATTTTAATCCAAACTTCTTAGCATTCTTTTACTACTTACCTATGTACATACAATATATAGTTCTTCCGCAAGTAGGTTTTATTTATCTAAAATTTTATGTTTCTTTTGGCATTTTTACAAATAAATATCAACCACAGTGATTTGTAAGCAGTGTTCCGCGGGTCTCCAGTATTCCATCGTCAAATTGAATATAGTCTGTCTAAAGAATTTAAAATCTTAGTTCGAACTCAGGCTGTACCATAAATTGATTTCTAATTCGTCATTAACGCCAACTTCCCAAGTATCAAAATTTGATCAATCCATAAGGAGTCATCAATTCATTTCTGCAGCTCGTTATCAATGAAAACGTTACTGTCCACAATATCAGCGTTCATAATCGGAAGACTCAATCAAATGCATATAATAAGAGCATTGTTAGATAGTGGCTCGGTGGTCTGGTGTGAAGCTGTCTTGGAGGAATCAAGTTGGTACTTGCTGCCAGCTCCGTATCTTGCAGCTTCCACAATGTGTGCGTGTTACCTCCCCGTGGTGACCACCGGGCAACTAATACACCATGTTTTAATGTGGTGTACTAGGCGAAAAAAAGTTAAGGTGTCAACCGTACCGTGCTGATAACCGGCCAGGCTGGGGGCCCAGTATAAAAACTAGCCCAGCCTCTAACGGTGTATCCGGATACTTGGCGCCCTCCGGATCATGTAGCCTTACCTGTGTATTGCGGATCTCTGCACAGGTAGACCTCCTTTCTCCGCTACTCGTGGGACCTATTATGGCAGATTTTAGAAATAATAAAAAGGAGACCGGCGCTCTTAAAAAACCGGAAACCAGTGCTGTGGAGACATCGGCCTTTAGGCCTGGTCTCCAAAGTGCAAGAAGAGGCATAAGATCAAATGAGGCTGGCCCTTCACAGCAGGAGGGTTCTGAGATCTCACAGCCGAAAAGGCAGAGATCTGATGATGAACCGCCTACGGAGGCTTAGAAGAAGCGGGTTCCAGATAATGTTACCTGGCCCTTCAACGAGGTGCTAAAGGAGCACCTGCTCATGATAGTCGTTGACAGGGCTCAAGAAGATGGGAGCATTGCGGCCCTTAACTGGAGGAAGGTGAAGAAGGCCTTAGCCGCCATATTCCTAAACATTATGAGGGAAAACCCAGGACCTGCTCCGTCAAGCCGAGACGGAGGGTGACACCGGGGTCACGTCACTGACTGCCTGTGCCGATGAAAGGTCGGTGACCCACTATAAAAAGGCGATCGGCAGCCTGGGCGAAGTCTGGCCGGGGGCCAAATTAGCAGTGGTGACGAGGAAGAAATTCCCTGCAGGCCAAGGGCGCGAGCCTGGATACCCGCGGAGCTTAGTAATCCAAGGGAGATCTTGGAAATATTAAAAATCAGCAATCCAGATCTGCCAACGGCCACCTGGAAAATTGCCTGGATAGAAGAGGTAAAGGCGGAAGCAGATCACAGATCGGCCGTCATTAGAGAATCCGTGGGTGCTTTGGCAAAATCTGGAGGCCTGTTCAGCTATGGATTTGGAGCGATTACGCTCAAAATCTATAAGCGCGATGAGGCTGACAGAGCTGGGGCGCCTGCAGCAGGGGGGAAACCACTTGTGGTGTCCCGCCTGGTGTTGGTGACCCAGAAGTCCGCAGCATCCCGGAGGCCACTCAGGAGACACTATCCCTTGACTCGAAGATTTCGAGATCATTGAGACGAAGCTGTGCGCTCCTAACGGACGAATCAACGTCGGAGGAGTCTGACTCAACAGTGGTGGAGGGAAGCAATATCTAATGCTTAAGATCCTTCAAAACGACCTCCGTCACTGTAAAGCCGAATCTGAGTCCATTGATGTGGTTCTGGTCCAGGAACCTTGGGTCAATGGTGACCGGGTGCTGGGCCTCAGAACTTCAAAATATAAAATACTACATGCGAAAAATGAAGGTAAGATACGTTCCTGCATTCTCGCTAGAAATAATTTGAATATGTTCTTTTACTACTAAATTAGAGACAACGCTGATGTATTGGTGGCTAGCATCGAGATGGATGGGCAAAATCTCTGGCTAATATCGGCCTACCTACCATACGCGGAGGAAAATATACCACCAGGTAGGTTGGGCAGTGCAATAATGGAGGCTCGAAAACGAAAGGTAGGAGTCATCATGGGTAGTGATGCTAATGCGCATCACTCAATCTGGGGAAGTACAGATATAAACAGGCGAGGTGAGTTACTCCTTGATTTTATTTTAAGTACTAACCTAAATATATGTAATATCGGGTGTAAGCCATCCTTTATTACTAAAAATAGACAGAAAGTGTTGGACATCACACTTGTCTCGGATTTTATTAAGGAGAATGTATTGAACTGGAAAGTGTAACTTATATGACCATTCTGGGTAACTTATTACTGGTATCGGTTCCAAACCCTCCTGCATCTACACAGGAGCTTGCTGCTCTAGTAACCAAGCTATCTAGATGCTTTTAGCAAGGCCATGTTAGGTGCATGTTCTATCAGTAGGCCCTTGGGTAAATCTCGCCCACCCTGGTGGTCGAGAGAACCCCAAGGTACTCGTATGAAATGCAGAAGATTGTTTAAGAAAGCGAGGTACACAAATGCTGCTGCAGATTGGGACTGTTATACGGAAGTCCTTAAAACCTACAATTACGAGCTAAGAGCAGCCAAAACGAGGGCCTGGATGAACTACTGTGGCAACATACAGGAGACCTCGGAGCCTGCTAAGCTACGCAAAGTACTATGTTCCAGTCTTTGCATCCCGAGTTATTCCGGAGCTACCGACCACGCTATTCCTTTGCCATCTGTTGAGATGAAATTCCAAACTTAGTTTCTCACCAGAGAGGACCGGATGAACGAAATGGTTATGGACAATGAGGCGCTTAGCTTCTTCACGGATGGCTCAAAAAGGGATAGATGGGTTGGCTGCGGGGTATTCTGTGAGGCACTAGGGGTTAACCTCTCTTTTCGTCTTCCCGACTTTTGCAGCGTTTTTCAAGCTGAACTGATCGCGATAATGGAAGTCATAGACTGGTAGAAGTATAATGTAATATCTACGACGGATATTCGGATTTTCACGAACAGCATGGCTGCTATTAAAACGCTACAAGCATACTCCCTGACGTCGAAGGTAGCCCAGAACTGTCTGGCATCTTTAAATGAGATGTCTGATCAGTTCAACATCCGCTTGACGTGGGTGCCAGGGCATTTCAATATCGCAAGAAATGTAATGGCAGATGAGTTGGCCCGCAAGGGTACAGCACGCCTAATAACCCAAAGCAGGCGGGATATAAGGAAACGCTTGCTTCATGTAAACTGCTGCTTCAGGAAGAAGCCATAAAAGAAACGAACGTTAGATGGTCTAACGCCAGTTCGTGTGTAATAACCAGGAAGATCTAGCCTGGACTTGACCGGTCAAGATCAGGCCCAGCCCACGATTTCTGCCGCAGCTGTGGTGATGAGGAAGAGGAGGAAAATGTGTTAGGACGGCCACCTTTATCTAACCTAACCCAACCTATGATCGCCATCAAAAAGTGTCACTCCACCACAGGAGAAAAGTTATATCCAAAGTTTCTGGGACCAAATAAGGTTATACGGGTCGCTTATAATGATCCGCATGATGTAAAACTTATTCGTACGCATCGTGGTCCAAAATTAACAATCGCAAGTGTCGACAACATAAAGCCATTGGCATCTGATGAAGACAGCGAGGTCGACGATTATGTATACGAAAGCACAACGCCTCTTGATAGCAGTGAAGCTTCAAAATGAACGACGAAGTCAACGACGATATAAAGGGTGGTTAAATTTTAAGGGCCGATGTTGAATGTGAACCACACGTCGAACCTAAACGTCGAGTTTTTTTCTGCATTTCATTTGACATTTCTCAATTTCAGATTTACTTAATTTGAACCATGGAAAGATACACAATCGAGCAACGCGTTAAACTTATTCAGAGGCTTATTATGAAAATGGGTGTTCAAATCAAAATGCATATCGTGCACATTTTTTGAAAATCATCTTCAGTGATGAGGCACAATTGCACCTCAGTGGATTCGTCAATAAGCAGAATTATCGGATTTGGGCGAATCATAATCCAAGAGTGATTGTCGATAAACCAATGCACCCACAAAAAGTGACTGTTTGGTCCGGTTATTGGATGGCGGCATCATCGGGCCGTATTTTTTCCAAAATGAGGCCTTTCAGGCAGTTACTGTGAATGGTGTTCGCTATCGTGAGATGAACTTTTTATGGCCCGAATTGGAAGATATGGATGTGGAGGATATGTGGTTTCAACAGGACGGTGCCACTTGCCACACAGCTAACGAAACAATGGCCGTGTTATCTCACGTGGTGGCGGTGTCAATTGGCCGCCAAGATCATGTGATTTGCCACCGTTGGACTTCTTTCTTTGGGGTTATTTGAAAGAACAGGTGTACGTCGATAAGCCAGCAACAATTCAAGAGCTAAAGGATGAGATAATTCGGCACATTAACGGCATAGAACCTCAATTATCCGTAAGCGTCATCGAAAATTTGGACCATCGGATGGAGGTGTGCCACCGAGGTCGATATTTTGTTCCATACATAATTGAACCATTCCATATTATCATAATAAAAAGAATTGACAATAATTTCCTAAATAATTTGTGTTTTATTCAAAATCAACATCGGCCCTTAAAATGTAACCACCCTTTATTAACGACGTAACCAAACAGTTACAGTTTAAAACAGTTTAGTCGGGTCGATCAAACATCAGGGTGGCCGAATGTAGGATCGAGTGCCGTATTAGTCGATGTATTCGTTTTTATAATTATTTCTATATACTATGTAATAAATTTAGGATCATTCTCGATTATATTTTTGAACCGAAAAGCAAGAAAAATCATAAGCTTGTGAGCTGCTTTCGAAAAGTTCAACATATTTCACTTTCAGATCACGAATAGAAAGATGAACAATTTAAAGGTTATGAAAGAAACAAAAGTACAAACCACTCATTATATCGTTGAATTTATGGCTTCATGTCAATTATACATATAATAATGTGTCCATCCTGGCATATAACATAATTTTATGTTATTCAATTGAACGATGCCGCTGAACGATCATAAATCATAATAATATATATATATATATATATGTTATACGTTGTTGGAAAAAATATCGGCGATCGAAAGTAATAAAACGCATTTGATAGGTCATCATTATCAAATTATCCGCCATAAAACATCATACACCGAATAAAAAAAATTAAAAATCCGTCCATTGTGTTTTTTTTGTGCCTGGCATACCACTCACCATAAATTAATGTAATGTAGCATATAATCGTATATATGTATGTATACATTCATAAACATATAATATGTCATTCAACAACAACAACAACAAAAAACATAAAAAAGCTTAATGTTGTAGCCGATAATAAATCATAATATTGGTGCGATAATAAAAAATCCACATAATGAACTATAGCCGTTTAAAAGGAGGACATTTAAGTGTAGAAGCGGTGTGCCAGGGTATAGGCACAATATTATGCGTCTATATGGCAAATAACTACAACAACAATGCAACCCGGGGTAAATAAAAACAAGAAAAGGAAAACGATTTGTTGTTGTCGATTTATTGTAAACAATAAATAATTTTTTTTTTTTTTTTTTGTAAGTTTTTATTTCTTGCCTTTGAAATCGCGCTTCATCAAAAAACGTTATGCCGCTTTTCAGGCGACAAGGGGGAAAACACTGTGTAAAAAAAAGTCAAATTTTTTTTTATTTAATTGCAATAATTACATTAAGTAATGAGACTTTAATGAGTAGTTACCTCTCTCTGTGTGTGTGTGTGTGTGTGTGTGCGCGCGCATTTCATTTTCACCGAACTTATAGGTAATTTGGAATTAGTTTCGAGTGAATTAAATTTTACATATTATTGTGTTGTTGCCCGCAATTCTATACCGGGTGTTTCTTTTAAACTGAGACGATCAAATATCTCGAAAAATAGCCACTCTACGGAAAAAATGTCCATAATCAAAATTTAATCATACCGCGGGGGAAATAGTCCCCCACCCTCGCTTTGTAGGTGGGGCGGGGGTAACTTTTAAACTAAGATAGGAAGCCATATTTTTTATTGCAGATACGGATTCTACGACTAAAAGTACGTATGATTTGAATGAAATATGTTGTTCGGTTCATGATAGATGGCGTTGTAATCGACGAAATTCAATTTTTTCAATTTCTCCTTCTTAGAACACACGCATTCGATTCTGCAATACGTTTGAAATAAAAAACATCACGTTTTCATTGGAAATACTCGAAATTCGTCATCAAAACAATTTATTCAGTTTTGTAAATCACATTTAACGTTTGTGTTATTTCTTATCTTCATGTTTTTCGTAATTGCAAAATAAACGACAAAATACTTTAGAATGGAGCGTTTAACTGTGCCAGAGAAAATTGAAATGGTTCTGGTTTATGGAGAAGCTGGCAGAAATCTTGAAAATGCTGTTGCTATTTACGCTCAACGTTTTCCGGATAGGATTCGTTCACGTGCTTCATTTGGCCGTACTATCAAACAATTTATTACTGATGGAAATGTTCAACCGAAAAAGAGGACTCGTAGAGCAACAGTCACTGGAGAAAATAATGAAATTGCTGTATTGGCAGCAGTAGCTCATAACCATCATATTAGTACACGAGAAATAGTTCGCGATTCCGATTTCCCCTCACCAGTGTTTGGAGAATTTTAAAACGGCACAAGATATCATCCATATCATGTTTTAAAACGGCACATGATATCATCCATATCATGTGTCTTTACACCAAGATCTTCATGGCGTTGATTTCCAAAATCGGGTAACTTTTTGTAAATGGGCATGTGAACAAATACAACAATTTCGTTGCTTAATGTTCTCCGACGAATCGTCTTTCACAAACCATGGAACGGTTAATCGACACAACATGCATTATTAGAGTGTTACAAATCCGCACTGTCACGTGAGAACATGATTGAGCGAAACAGAAATGCGTGTTCCGAAATTCAACCAGACACACTTCTCAGTTGTGTATAATCATTTGAAATGCGGATTAATAAGTGCATTGAAGTCGCAGGCCATCATTTTGAACACTTATTTTAGATTTACAAAACTGAATAACTGAATAAATTGTTTTGATGACGAATTTCGAGTATTTCCAATGAAAACGTGATGTTTTTTATTTCAAACGGTGTGGAGTGGAGTGGACACTTTACTGAGCTGCTTGATGTCTATCATGCGTCACAGACTGTTTGTGAGCCACCTCTAATACAGACTGCGGAGATTTGCACTGAGGAGCCATCCCATGAGGAATTCACTAAAGCCATGCAGAGATTGAAACGAAACCGCTCACCTGGAGTGGACTGCATTAATTCGGAGCTCTTAATATTCGGAGGGGATACTTTGTGGAACTGTCTTTTCGACCTTATTCGATTAGTATGGCGAACCGAAGTTATGCCTGACGAATGAAAAGTGGCCGCGATATGCCCCATCTTCAAGAAGGGAAACCGTTTGAAGTGTGAGAATTATCGCGGTATAGCTCTTCTTTGCACAGCTTACAAGTTACTGTCATACATTGTATTGGATAGAATCACTCCTATAGCGGAGGGTTTGGTTGGTGACTATCGTGGAAGATTTCGTCCGAATCGATCAATCACCGATCAGGTCTTTTCGCTGCGGATGATTCTATCTAAATATTATGAGACATCCATCCCCGTACATCAGGTGTTCCTGGATTTCCGGCAGGCCTATGACTCGATCAATCGAGAGAGTTTGTGGTCTGCCCTGGAATACCTAGGAATGCCAACAAAACTGGTACGACTATGTAGGATGACAGTGACGCAATCTCAATGCTGTGTTAAAGTTGATAACAGGCTATCGACAATTTTTGTAGTTAACTCGTGTGTTCGGCAGGGAGATGCTCTGTCCCCGATACTCTTTAATCTCATGTTGGAGTACATCTTTCGTAAAACTGAAACATCTCAGCGCAACATCTTATATCGCCAGTCCAATCAGGTGCTTGCATATGCAGATGACATATGCGTGATTGGACTGAGAAGCAACGGAGTGAAAGAAATACTTGATCCGCTTGTAGAGTTTTCAGCTTCAGTTGGACTTCAGATCAATGAGTCCAAAACGAAATACCTGATCTATGGTTATAGGGACAATGGCACACCAGATTTTAGTAGTGGCCACCACACGTTTGAGGGAGTAAGGAGGTTCAAATATGTGGGTTCTCTTATCACTCACGATAACAGTGTGGGTGTGGTTATTAAAGTGCGCCTGGCAGCGGGTAGTCGTGCTTTGTATCCTCTAATGCCACTGCTAAAATCTAAACACTTATCAAGTGCCGTGAGACTGAAGTGAAAGTGAAAATTGGCTCCTAATATTTGAGAGAAGAATCATGCGTGTGATTTACGGACCAAAACGCGAAATAGATGGTACATACCGAGCTCTGTACAATTTCGAGACCAGAGATCTGATGAAGCTCTCCGATATTGTACATGAAGTAAGATCTCAGCGAGTACGCTGGCTCGGGCACGAATTGTGCAGCGATCCCTGAAAGGAGAGCCACTATATGGTAGGCGCAGAGGTCGTTGCAGGCGACGATGGTTCCACGGTGTAGAGAACGACTTCAGATTGTCTTAGACAGTATGAAGACCATGTTTGGGATCGAAACCGTTGGAGCCAAATTGTTGATTCAGTAAGGGGCCAGTAATGGCCTTTAAAACTATTTAAAAAAAAAAAAAAATACAGGGCATCCTTTATAATTTGCAGTATGTCCTTCTTGATGGTTTTTGGATTTTGTTGTGTGGTGGTCTTCAGCACATTTCACGCATTTGGTTTGACGATAGCAAAAACTCTTGGTATGTCCGAGTTGTAGACAATTCGTGCATTGTGGAATGCCTCTTGTCTTGTTAGGTGGCGCAATTTTAACTGTACAGTATGCATGTTTCTTGAGGTTGAATACTTCTTTATTGTTGTCTTTTTGTTTTAAATCGGCCATTTTGAATATGTTGGTAACACCTTCGACTTCATGTCCCATTTTTTCTAAGTCTGCTTTAATTTCATCCTGACTAATGGATGATGGTAGCCCTCTGATAACCACTCTATAAGCCTTTTCACTCTTCAGCTGACAGTTGTGATATTCGATATTTTCTAGTTGATTCATTTTATTTGATTCTTCCAATAGTTTTTTGACATTTCTGTAGTCATTTTCAAAAGTTCGAAATTGTTGATGTTGCCCACGTTAATGGGTGGAAGCAGTGGTATTTTTTCGATTTTCTGTTCAGTGTTATTGTTCACACTTTGTGTAGTATGTTTTGGAGGCGTTTCTGGTTTTGTGTGCCTACGTTTTTTAGTATTACTGTTATCCGTACTGCCAACTTCGTTTACCAGTTCTTCCTCATCCGTGCAATATCCCTCTTGACTCAGAGCATTGAATCTATAATTCTGTTGAAAAATTGGAAATTGCCGCAGCAACCAGTTGGAATTATTTAAATGATCATGTTGAACGGTTGATGGCTGATTTTGGTTAGACGACAGATTTTTAACCTTTCCTTTTATTGTAGAGTTTTCTCTCTTAAGCGCAGAACTTCGTTGCTCAGCTGCGCGATATGTTTCTCCATTTATTGAAATTTATTCAACAGCTCCTCGCTGTTTAAAATATTTGGTGATATACTCGGAATTTGTTCTGACACTGATGATTTTTTTCAAATATGAATTTGTTATTCTTCATTGGAGAAGCTATTTTGGATATCATATATTTGGCTCACGAAGTGAAGGCAGTCATCATCTTCCTCAAGGCAGCCCTCGCAAATAACATCATGAGCTAAACACATACGATGTAGATGATCTTTAAAACAGTCATGTCCCGTAAGAAGCGCTACCAAGATTCTTAGCTGGTTCTTTTTTAAAGATAAAGCATACTTCGTTGACGTCAAATTGGGCTTCTTAATGAAGTACTTCACCTTACGACAGCTAAAAGTCGCAAGCCACTGAGACCTTAGGTCTTTCAAAGCCTAATCCTTTATAACTTTCTTCCCGTATAGTTGAAAGATACAGGAGCCGCTGGTTCAGGACCAATTAAAGTTAATTGGGAGCCAGCTTTGGCTAAACAATCCGGTACCCACATGACCATAACTTTATTGTTAGAACAAAGAAGGTTCATGAATTGTTTGCATTCCGTGACGAGTTTAGAAACAGTCAAGGGATTTCTTCAATAGTTAAGTACAGCTTTACTATCTGAACACAGTAGAATACTTTTATTTTTAACAGCCAAATTCAAAGTTTTAATAACACAACGTGTCAGCACTATTAGTTCCGCCTGAAAAACAGTACAATGCGAACCAAGTCTACCGAAAAATCTCAGATCCGTCCAAAAACAGTATAGATTCCAAAGCCTGCACTGAGGTTAGAACCGGTCCACAAATCTCTCGAAGGATAAGCCTCCGAGAAAAGATTTGAGAAATGGAAATCGGATAGCAGTCTATCATTAACCATATCGATTTCTGATAAACATGAGAAATAATTTTTAAAAATTT